>OZ024890.1:49157592-50357592 GCA_964017195.1 Siderastrea radians | reverse complement strand
ATTAGCCTGCGTAGCAGGCGTAAACGGGGAAGGGGAAGGGGAGCAGGAGAAAAACGGGGTTCTGCGAGCTAGGGACAGCAGACCATAATTAGTAGTTGCTGGTTTTGGTAACGATAGAATATCAGTACCTTTAAGATTATAGATAGACAGTCGTACAGTTAATAGTTCTTTAAAATACTTAGGATAAGTGACAAGGTGTAAATATTTGTAAATAGTAGTTAACATACTTTGTATTCTCTTATTGTAAAGAGAAGTGGTGTTAGATTTATCTAATAACTACTTATAAGTCGAATCTTTGTCATGAAAAACAATGCGTAGCGGGCGTCTGTTTAGTGCCTCTAACTTTTCGCGGTTCCTGGAACTGCAAAAGTTCTATGCTGTTGAACAGTATTGAAAGTGAGGCCAAATAAACGCCTTGTAAAGCTGATTATTGACTTTATTACAAACTAGAGAGACATGCTTATCAAAATTAAGCTGAATAACCCTAACATATTTTTCCTGATTTTTGTTATTTCGTGTATAGTGTCAGGTACTTTCCCTTTTATTTATTCTAATCGTTAATTCTACTTCGATCGTCTTGTCTTAATTACGTCATGTACTATTTATTGAATTCAATCGAAAAACGTGTAATTTACATGTGTTGAAGATATTGTTCAAGCACAAAACAGACCACAAACAATTCCGCTTTTTATTTTCGAAAAATATCCAAAAGAGTCTTGAAAAGTTAGCTTAAGTGCCACTGCTAAGACAGTAATTCCCATGAATTCCTATTTATTCACTATTTATATTATTTCATATGGAAGAGTAACTGTGTCAATTTGGCTCTCAGAGAAGGCCCCGAATGAAGACAGTCTGGCTCATCACTGCATTTCTTTGTCCTGAAAAAATTTCCAGAACGGTAAAAAAAATTAAAATAATAATAGATAAAAATAGACAATGAGGACAAGTGAGTGGATGAGGGGTAGTGATTAAAAACGATTTGCATTGATAACCCTCAGCCGTCCAGACCTCGATACTAGAGAACTTAAGCATCAAACGTTTTTGGGGCGACAGCGACTGGACTGCGAGAGGTAAACTGGGGCCAAGGTCGCGGTCGCTTTCTGCAAAAATTGAAATGTTAAGCACCGAGTTTACTCACAAGGCGACGAATTTCCTTTCGAAAGAGAAAAATGTCTTCGTACACATCAATAAATAAGGAATTGATACTTATCTGCTATGCTGCCAAATTACAGTATTGTGTGAATGTTAGTTTGTATGTTTTCGTGGTATGTTTGAGCAAAAGATGATTATGGAATCAAAGTTAATGTTTCTAGTCGACATAATTGTTCGCAAAAAAAAAGTCGGGAAAAATGAGGTCAAGTGAGTGGATGAGGGGTAGTGATTCAAAGTGGATTGATAACCCTCAACCGTCTGGACATCGACATTCTGATGCAAAAGTTGCACATTTATATATATATTTTTGGGAAATCACCGGCTTCATTGTGGGATCGATGGACAATTAAACGCACGTGCGTCACAAGGCGACGAATTTGCTTTCGAAAGAGAAAAATGTGTTCATATACATCAATAAATAAAGAATTGATACTTATCTGCTATGCTGCCAAATTACAGTATTGTGTGAATGTTAGTGTGTATCTTAGAAATAGGCTGATTGTAATGGGCTAGAAATCATTCTTGAAAAGAGACTGTTTTCAAAAGACGTTTAAAACTAGTTAGTTATTCTCTTCTAAAATTATCTGGAAACGACTTCCATAATTTCACCACGCAATATTTGAAAGAGTGCAGGCCACACGTGGTAGTTGCTGGTTTTGGTAATGATAGAATACACTTCATCCTCTCTTGTAGAATATCAGTACCTTTAAGATTATAGATGACAGTCGTACATTTAATAGCTCTTTTAAATACTTAGGATAACTGGCAAGTTGTAAACATATATTAATAGTAGTTAACATACTTTGTATTTATGATAATGGAGTGACGACTGTGAGAAATATTAATGTGTTAAAAGGAAGAAATGTTGAATCAGACACGATTACTCAGAAAAAATCTGAGTCCTCCCAACGGGAGTCGAACCCATGACCTTCCAGATGCCAGTTGGATGCTCTAACCACTTAGCTATGGGGGACTCGTGGTGAGCGAGGCCATATAACTAGGTTCATATGTGACATAGGCCTGCTTACTGACCATAGGAAAAATCTGGAACAACCTTGACACTACTCTTCAAACCTCAAAATCGGATCTCTTCTTTTAAATCTTATCTGAAAAATAAATTAATTACTGACTTTTTAAGTAGCAGTGACCTATAAGAATGTTTTGTCGCTTTATTTGTATCATATTTCTAAGCATTTAATTTGTATTGATAATATTGTATTATATCAGAAACTGATTATATATACATATATTTTTTTCTATTTTATTTATATACCACGCATTTTAACTGCTTTCTTCACATCCAAACTCTTTTTTTGTCAAACTGCGATTTTTTAGCATGAAGTTCATACTTGTTGACATCATCCTTCCTCAGTTGTTTTTCCTTTGCCAATTCAACGGAAGTGCTGCTTCAGGGGTTTGAAAATATGCTGCTTAAACACGTACAGGGCAGAGACGTGCCATGTTATCAACAAGCTTAAAACGAGGAAATCTGCATCAAAACTACCGAAGACTGAGTGATTGTGTCAATTTGCCTATAAGAGAAAGGGAGAAAGCCCTGAAGGTAATCACTCGACGAATAGACCCACGATTTTGAATGCAAAGGATAAAAACGGAGTGTGAGGTCAAGTTAACCTTGTGACAGAGGTGAGTGGCCGTTGTAGAGAGATGGCCGTTAATGGGGAGGTAGGCAAGTAACAAGACACCACTTTTGGGGGGAACGGATAGAAAGTTTTCATTTTTAAAACTGCTTATCATAGCACATCTGGCATATTAATACATAAAACGATCAAAATAATCAATAAAACAGAAACGAGCTGCTCAGAACAAAAATGTTGTTCGCTCTTAAGTGGCCGTTGTGGAGAGGTTATTTGGGCAATTGGGGCTGTGCACGTGGGACGCACTTTAGTGGCTGTTGCCGTTATGAAGGGGTGGCCGTTGTAGAGAGGTTAAAACAAGTGTGAATATATGGGCTGTCCGCCGGTTCACAAAAAAGTGGCCGTTGTGAAGAGGTGGCCGTTATTCGACTGTATTCACGTTGTGAGAAAAACATTTAAGGTTCATGCAAGTTAAATGTAGAGGACAATATTATCAGTGTTATGCATGGATAATTCTTTCTCAAAATATAGTCTTATCGTACAGTACTTTACAATAATACCTTACAATACGCAAAACTGTGTACGCATTTCAACAACGGAATTATAATATTTATCGTAGCCTGTGTTGAGATCTAATCAATCCAAACATAGTCCTCTTTCATTATTAGAATAATCTACTTCGAGTTCGAAAATTCGTTACGGAATGACAGGTATTTTCCCTTTTATGCTCACTGTATATGTTGTTGTTAAAAAAAAGCTCGATCACCTTGTCTTACGTCATATTATATAAATAAGTCGAAAAACGTGCAAAAATTTACATATGTTGAGCAGCTTGGGAGACATAAGAGCCCAAAATAGGCTGCAAGCAATCTTTTCATTGAGCGATAACTAAATGTGAACTACATTCCTAAGAGTCTTGAAAAGCAAGCTAAAGCACAACCGATTTTACACGTTTTGCCTGCAAACCGAGGACAGTCTCTTCTGTTCATCAGAAATGAAAACTAAGAACCGTGAAAATCATGCACTTACGAACTTGCGTTACCCGCTCGGAAGTAAAATATATGTCATTTATATTGTTAGCTAATTTCTTGTGTTCTTCTCAACATTTTAGTTCTATTTAGGGTTATTTTAGTAAACAGAATTCACCACACTCTGGTTAAACGAAAACCCGTTGATCAGACAAACACATATAACTCTGAGACTGGGGCAGACTTGTTTAAAATTGGTGGTGGAGTTTGTGGAAGAAGAAACACTATAATTTAAGTATCATTTGTCTTATATGTTTGTGTCGTTAACCCGTCTACGCACGCACAGCTGATTCTCTATTTATATCACGCTATCATCCCACTTTCCCACAAGAGAAGCAATTGTCTGCCACAGTGATATAAGTAGGGAATTTAAACATAACTAAATCGAGGTCCGGACGGTTGAGGGTTATCATACTTGAATTCATGAACCACCCCTCATCCACTCACTTGACCTCTTTTTGTTTCCTGATGTGTTTTTTTCTTGCCTTCCTTTTTCTTTTTCTAGTATAAAATATCATTCACGCTCGTAAACAAAACCAAGGTAAAAGCTCCAAGATCGAGGCTGGACTTCAGCCTGTATCTTCTCATCTTTTTCTCATGATAGTAGAGACTAGAGAAGACAGTTAAAATTCAGGCTATCGTAGTAAGTGGTTTGGACAATATTTTGCTAAGAGGGACAGCGAAAAGTCGACGACGAAGTCGATTCCGAGGAAAGTAGTGACTACACAGAATATTTAATTCTGAATTTTCTAGGGAGCAAAGGGAGTGGGAAATCAAATATGATTATTATAAAAAAGTTCAGTAAAGGATCAGATATATGCAAAGCGAAACCTAAATAAGCTAGTTAAAATTCAAGTTACGGCAAACGTTATCTGCTAAAATAGTTATAAACAACATAAATATTGATGCTTGACTGGGTGACTTGTCCACATGATGCGTAACTGACTCGCGCGCAACGCGTTGTTGCTCGCACCGAGAAAATGCTGTCTTTCCTATTGGCCTTTTACTTATATGAAATCCCATGTAAAATAATTTCTTTAAATGTTGTTGCTGAAATGAGTTCCAATATGTGAATTTGGAATATCTTAGAAGTGTAGCTGTTCCCAGAAAGTTTTAAAATTTCGATGATAAATTGCCAGAAATCCATTTAGATGTGAACGTAGCGCAAGGAGAACTGAAAAATTATTCCATAGTTTTAAACGGTAAAAAAATGAGGTCATGTGAGTGGATGAGAGGTAGTGATTCAAAGAGATTTGGATTGATAACCCTCAACCGTCCGGTCCTCGATTTTTTCATGTAAAAGTTACATTTTTATGTGTTTGTCTGTTTGTGGGAAAAGACTGTCTTCATTGCGGGATGCATTATTAAACACGCGTGCGTAGACAAGCTAAGTAACCAGAACAAATCTTTATAAACTCCCGCGTAATGCCTGGCACAACCCAGTACCGCGATTAGTGCTGCTTTATGTTCTTTATTCATAAATTCCTTAGAGGCAATATTTTTAATATTACCACTTCTATTTCCTTTGAAAAAAAAGAGAAAGAAAGAAAAAAAAAACCAGTGACGCTTTTTCTTATTCACTGCTACCTACCTACGCTTTCTTTTACGATAGTACCGGTTCATTCAGTTTAGTTTGAAACAAAATTGTTCTGGCAAAGTACAGTTATTTATTCTCCGCATTTTGTGTAACATATTAAAACAGTCAAACAAACAGCAATTTTGGTATATTTTGTGATTATTAGTGTAAGGTAATTTTTTTTTTTTTTTTACACTTTATTTACTTGCATTACGTCTAACATACTAACTTACAGACATAACTTACATAATATTTACATACTAACTTACATGACATCATATTTACATAATACATGCCATACATACTACACTTCACTTAAAGAACATTAGTTACATACTTACTTAATAGATAACATAACACTTACATAATACTGACATACCTAGCTACCGTTCCACATATGTGGTCCTCAATCCGCAAAAGGCAGGAAAAAATATCTTTCAAAGATTGTAATGTGAGAGGAAAAGGGGGAAATTGTCTATCGTAGGACGAGTACATCGTGTTCTACAGGTCCAAATGTAAAGTCTTGCGACTAAGAATAAAAAGTAGAAATATTTGCGAAGAAATGGGTGGGGCTTTAAACCTATAACCAAGGAAGGCGTTAACTCAAGCGAACGTAGAGAAGTTTCATTATTGAGCAGCCATTGCTTAAAATTATCCCAAAAGGAGGAAGTTACCGTACAGTTCCAGAAAAGATGGATAAGAGTTTCCTCTTCCAGTTGGCAGAAGCTGCAAAGGTCGTTGTCGTTCAGATTTATTTTTCTTAAGAAATTATTAGTGGCCAGTCTCCTGTGTAAGAGTTTAAATTGAAAAACAAGAAGTTTTGATATTTTCGTACATTGAAAAGGTAACTTGTAAGCAGTCTTCCAGTCAATAGTTTCATTTTCTTCTATCATGCAGTCCACCGACCATTTCGTTTGGCTGTTAACGGGCTGCTTTTGTTTCTTTTCTACAAGTTTTTTGTATGCAGCTCTATTTGGATTTTTGGCCTTTAAAAACTTATCAAGAAAACTTTCATAGTTGGTGTTTTCGTGAGAGGCGTTTTTCTTAAAGATTATGACCAATTGTTTTATGGCTGATATTACTCCACAGAAAGATAGAAAGTTTGTCTTGATATTATAACGCTCTTTGAATTCAGAGAAGGATAGAAATCTAGTCTCATTTTCCATCAAATGACCAATATTCTGTATTCCTTGAGAAGACCATGCTGGATAGTGTATTGGTTTATTATTGACTCGAATGAGAGAGTTTAGCCAGAGATACTGTGAAAGTAACTGTTCCTTTGAAGAAATATTATCTTCGTAGTTAATATTTGACCAGGTTTGCAAAATTTCTTGCAAGAAAACATCTGATACCTTGAAGTAGGCTAGTAAATCCTTTTTGTGCAGATTGCCTTTGAAGATAGTACCGCCTCCTAAGTCTCTTATTTGTAAATTGAAAAACAGCTTCCATTTTGCATGATTTCCTGTGTCAAAGTACTTTTTCACCCAGTTTAGTTTTAAGGCTTGGGTGAAAAGTCTTATATCAATCATCTTTAGTCCTCCATCTTCGTATTCACTGATCATTACATCACGCTTGATCTTGTCACCTTTGCCATTCCACAAAAACTTGAAGAAAAGGGTGTTGACCTCGTCAACAGCACAATGGTTTGTTGGCAAAGGTGACAAAATATACGTGAGCTGAGAAACAATTAAGCTTTTTAACACTGTGATTTTTCCAAGTAGACTTAATCTTCGCAGTTCCCAGCAGCTCAAGCTTGCCTTGAGTTTTGTTAACTTTTCATCATAGTTAGCTTTCATCGTTATTATTGGGTCGGTTGAGAGCCAGACACCTAGAGTTTTGACTTTATTTTTCATCCATTTCAAATCATGTTCTGGACACAATTTTTCTTCGCTACCCGCATTGGCGCCAATCCACAGCACTTCTGTTTTTTTATAATTTAATCGGAGACCTGATATCAAACTAAAAAGCTCTAATACCTGCAGGGAATTTTGGAAAGATGCCCTAGATCCATCTAGAATAAGAGTTGTATCGTCTGCATATAAACTGATTTTAATTTCCTGTCCATCAACTGTTATACCTTTGATGTTATTGTCATTTCTTATTGCGTCCGCAAGGACCTCTGCACATAGAATGAACAGATAAGGTGACAGCGGACAGCCTTGTCTTACCCCTCTTTCTAGTTTGAAAAAATTACTAGACCAGCCATTGTTCAAGATACAGGTTTCTATATCATGATAAAAGAGCTTAATCCAGCTGATAATGGATGGGCCAAAATTAAAGTGTTGAAAGGTTTTCTGTATGAAAGGCCACTCTACTGTATCGAAGGCTTTCTCAAAATCAAGGAAAACTAGAAGCCCAGGAATGTTTTTTAGCAGCTGTAAAATTAATGACACTATCAATAAGTCTGATGTTCTCCCCAATAAATCTACCTTTAAAAAAGCCGGTCTGATCGTTATCAATAAGTTTAGGAAGTACTTGTTTGAGTCGATTAGCGACAGCTTTTGTAGCCAGTTTGTAGTCGCAGTTTAACAGAGATATTGGGCGCCAGTTTTTAACATAATATGGCTCTGCATCTTTTTTTGGAATGAGTTTAACGATTCCACGCTTCTGAGATACGGATAGTTGCCCTGTTTTATAAGCATAATTGATTGAACCAAGAAGGAAGTCAGCAATATCATTCCAAAAGATTTTATAAAATTCAGCAGGTAACCCGTCAGAGCCCGGTGTTTTATTGGAATCCATTTCTTTAAGTGCCTTTAGGCATTCTGCTCTCGTCAAAGAACCCTCGCAGCTATCCTGCTCAATTTGATTTAGTTTCTTTTCTGTAGAAGCCTCGAAGAAGATGTGATCATACTTTTCATTAGGGGGGTCAGTTTTTGAGCTGTAAGGTAATTATCGAACGCTGTGTCGGCAAACTTAACAATAAATTCTGTGACTCCGAATCAATTTCAAATGTCATCAAAATTGCCCTGCAAGGCCTGAAGGGCCTTAACTGGGGAAGATGTTTTGCTTTGTTTTATTTGTTTTTGTTCGACGAATAGAACCACGATTTGAACACAAAGGATAAAAGATGAAATGTGAGATCAAGTTAAAGAAGGGATTTTGATAGACCCTCTACCATTCGGACCTTGTAATCAATGCTGCATCATATTTTTATTTCATATTCACTAAGTGGGAAAAACATTTTAAGTTTGCAAGCGTAAAGGACAATGTTGTCAGTGTTATGCATGGGCAATATTTTGATTGATAGTGGTGTTTTAATTTGTCGATTATCCAGTAGAGTGAACGCTCACTAAGCTCAGTTAATCTTCCTCAAAATATAGGCATATAAGCATTTTTAAAACTGATTTAAAATTAAAAAAAAATAGCTTGTGCTGAGATGTTGTTAATCCAAACACAGCCTCCTTTCAAAGTTAGAATAATCTTCCGCGAGTTGATTACGGGAATGCCATGTCAGGTACTTTCCCTTTTATTCACATTATGTTGTCGTTCATGATCAGTAACGCAATCATCTTGTCTTACGTCACCTTCTATATATTGAAATGAGTCGAAAAAACGGGCAATAATTTACATATGCCGAGTGGCCTCTATTGTTAGCAGAAAATAGCCTAAAACAGGCTACAAGGAACCTTTTTTCGTCGAGAGATCGATAACTGAACTGCATTCGAAAGAGTCTTGAAAAACTAAATAAAGGACGTTTTGCGGCTTGCAAACCGAGGACAGTCTTGCGTTACCCGCTGAGGTGTAAAGTATCTGTGATGTTTTTGTTTGGATAATTTCTTGTGTTCGAGTTTTACATTTTAGGTCTATTTAGGGTTATGTTAGTAAGCAGAATTCACCACACTTTGATTAGGTGAAAATGATACACATTTTTTGGGAAAAACTCTGAGATAGACCGCTGAAAAATTATTTTTAAAAAGTCAAAGGGCAAGCTCGTTAAAAGTAGTGTTAGAGTTTGTGGAAGAAGAAATACGATATTTGAAGTAGGTGCGGATGAACGTACTTCGTAAGTGGATTACCTTCTATGTTTATATTTTGGATTTGAAAGAGGAAAACTCCATTCATCGTTAGCTTATCTACGCACGCGCAGTTGATCATATGTATACATCAATCTAAATATCCTGCTTTCCCACAAGGAAAGCAGCCGTCTGCCAAAGTAATATAAATATTAAACTTACTCAAACTACACTCGAGGTCCGGACGGTTGAGGGTTATCATACTTGAATCATGAACCACCCCTCATCCACTCACTTGATCTCATTTTGTTTCCTATAAACTTGGGATTTGTTTTCTTTTTACTTTCCTTTTCTTTTTTTCGGTATAAAAATATCATTGATGCACCTACATAGAAGCCAAGGTGAAAACTCCAAGCTCGGGCCTTCAGCCGTATCTTCTGATCGCTTTTTCTTAAGAGTAGAGACTAGAGGAGGGGCCGGCTAAAATTCAGGCTATAACTAAGGTCGTCAAAGAAAGTGGTATGCGCAAAATTTTGCCAACAGGGAAAGCATAAAAAGTAGAGACGATGTTGTTATTATGAAGAGGTTTATAAGAACGTAAACCTGCTGAAATTCAAAAAAGTTAAAGGTGACGTTTTTATATATTGGCTAAAGGCAAAGCTCGTTAAAAATTGGTGGTAGAATTTGTGGAAGAAGAAACACTATATTTAATTTAAAGTAAGTTTCGTTACTGAACGTGCTTATGTTCATATTTTGGATCTGAAAGAGGAAACTCCATATGGCCTTAGCTTATCTACGCACGTGCAACTCATCATGTATACACCACTATAGCATCCTACTTTCCCACAAGGACAGCAGCCATCTGCTAAAGTAATATAAATGTTCGAACCTAACCACTATTATACCGAGGTCCGGACGGTTGAGGGTTATCATTTGTCACATGAACCCCCCTCATCCAATCACTTGACCTCTTTTTGTTTCCAAATTTGAGACTATTCTGCCTTCAGTTCCTTTGTTTTTCTTTTATCAGTATAAAAATATTTAGAATATACCAAACCAGTGGATACTGAATGTTTTTTGCGCGCTCTGATTGGCTACTCAACTCGGGATAGTAGCTGCTATTCACCTCACGGCATTTCTGTGTATTTCGCGCGCGAGTTTTTCCTCAATTCTCAGAAAAGTGGGAACTATTTGGTACTGGCTATCCACTGGTTTGGTACATACTAAAACAATTATTCACCTCAGTGTCGGTGAAGAGTGATAGATATTTACCTCAACCATGTCCACTTCAGTGAATAACTGTTAATCAACAGAGCCAAAGAGAAAATCTCGCTCACCCGTACTAAACGTCCTAAAGGTCTTGAAATGGCCACATCATGTGGTGTACGATGATACACTATTTTAACACATGAAGGAAGTTTGCATTTTAAAAAGTTACCGTCCAAACCTGAAATTGTGGATAAAAGACTCGATGCATTCACCGGATAGTGCACAACTCACCGCCAAACATCGTTAAAGGTTAAAGGGAAAATCCTTCAATTAGCAAAGTTTTTCAAGCCATGAACCGACAGATAAGAGAAAGTTTTACCATCAACCATGAAAATTTGAGTTGAAGAGTTTTAACCGACAAGGATAAAAAGAGTGGAAATTTAGCCCGTTACCTACAAAATTGGTCCAAAAATCCTTTTTTTTGTTCCGTCAACTTTGAGAGCCACAAGCCCTTAGACGTTTTCTGACGATCGAAAGGGACTCCGTTTACAGGGTAAGATCCGGACAAGAGAGTTATCATACCGACTTGAATTTACGAAATCCTCTCATCAAACACTTGACTGTTTTGTCAAGTTTAGACGTTTTCTTACGATCGAAAGGGACTTCGTTTACAGGGTAAGATCCGGACAAGAGAGTTATCATACCTATTTGAATTTACGAAATCCTCTCATCAAACACTTGACTGTTTTGTCAAACTGTGCCTTTCTTTTAGCATGAAGTACATATTTGTTGGCACCATCCTTCCTCGGTTGGTTTTCTTAGCCGATCAATGGAAGGGCTGCTTCAATTCTTCTTCTTCTTCTTCTTTCAGGGGTTTGAAAATATGCTGCCGAAACACGTACAGCGCACAGAAAAGCCAAGTTATGAACAAGCTTAAAACGAGGAAATCTACCCATCGAACCTATATCGAAGAGTAATTGTGCAAATCTGCCTACTACAGAAAGAAAAAGCCCTGAATGAAGTTACTCTGTCTCATACTGTTTTTCTTTATCCCGAAAAAAATTCCACAGTTAAAAGCGATAGAAAAGATAAAAAAGTAATTAAATAAAATCAGAAAATGAGGTCAAATGAGTGGGTGAGGGGTAGTGATTCAAAGAAATTTGGATCGATAGCCCTCAACTGTCCTGACCTCGACACTAGAGAACTTAAGCAGCAGTTGTTTCGGCGCGATGGAGACTGGACCTGATATAGGTAAACTAGGACCGAGGTCGCCTTTGCTTCCTTCGCTTTCTGCGCTTTCGTGGTATAATCCCGCGAAAGGTGATTAGGGAATCAAAGTGAGTGAGGTGTAGTGATCCAAAGAGGATTGATAACCCTCCACCGTCCGGACATCGACATTCTGATGTAAAAGTTGTGTATTAGCATATTTGTGGGAAAACACTTCGTTGAAGGGTGCAAAAATAAACGCGCGTGCGTAGACACATGAAGTAACCAGAATATTTTTTAAAATACATCTTTGTTAACATCCGCGTGATGCTTGAAATAAATGCTGAGTATGCGATTTGTGCTGCTTGAAGTTCGACCAGTTCGGCAGTTCTAAAAGTCTTTTAAATTTATAATTTATTAATAGAAAAGCCACATTTCTTTTTTTTTCCAATTTGTCAGCATCTACAAGATAAAGTTAAAACAAACTTGTTCAGCTACTAGGGACGTTACCAAAGCTTCCTTTTAAGACAGCACAGGCCACATTATATTTAAACTTTTTTAACGTTTTGAATTGTTTTCTTGAACAGTTAATAAATAAATTGATTCATTCCTTGCATCTCGCTTTACATGAAAGATGAAACAAAAGGTAATTTGATTATTTTTATCGGGTACCTTGGCGAGGCCAAACTGTGTAAACATGTGCGTATTAACCTTATTTAGCCTTGGGGGGGGATATTGTCGTCATTGTCAGCTGTATGACTGCAGCCTCGGGATTCAAGATGGCGGCCTCAAAATTCAAAATAGCTGGTTTGTGACGTCATGAGACGTCATAAGCCCAATCTGTTAAGCTAATGACGTGCTAAAAACGTGCCAAGTTTCATTACAAGAGCGTTAATACTTTTCGAGATCTAGGGGGGGACTTTGAGCCAACCCCCCACCGCCAGATTCAGAAACTCAAAAATGCCCCGGCAAAATAGGGTTAAGTGATTAAAATTACACCAGAATTGCAGAATAGAAGACCTTTAAGGTATAAACGGTGGAGGGGATTGCAACTCATCACGGGATAACCCGTTACCGTTTTGACCTCGTGTCTGAGCTGCTGCATGGATTTGAAAAGCTTTCTGTTTATGTTGCAAGCAATCGGATTTTGTAAAATAGTGTCCATTATCGGTGGCACAGTAAATGCTCGTTTAAGCTTTCAGTTGCTCAAAACATGACTTGTGCAAGCTGTACCGCCTATTCCTCTTACAAAATTATTTAATCATCCAATAATATTACATGTGGCCCGTAGCCTGTCTGTCAGTTCTGCCAACCCTGCAACCTAATATATTCTTGTGATTTCGTGTGTAGTGTCAGGTACTTTTCCTTTTATTCGCATTTCTAATTGTCTCTCGATCGTCTTGTCTTACGTCATCTACTATTTATTGTATTCAGCCAAAAAAACGTTAATTTACATATGTTGAAAAGCTTATATTGCTCAAGCACAAATAGATTGCGAACAATTCCACTTCTTTCGAAAAATATTCGAAAGAGTCTTGAAAAGTTAGGCAAAGTGCAATTGTTGAAAGAAGGGCTGCACGCAACCTGAAGACAGTTTTCTCTAGAGGCCTAAAAATCCCTTAGCAGTTTTGAACTTGTGTTAGCCACTAGGGTGTAAATATCTGCCACGTTCTTGTTTGGCTATACTCTAATGTTCTTTTCAAATTTTAGGAATATTTAGGGTTATTTCACTAAAGCACAATTCACCTCACGTGGGGAAATTGAAAATTATATTACACGTGGTCTTAAGATACACTGCTGTAAACTTCATTTTAAAAAAGTTAAAGGTGACGTTTTTATATCTTGGTTAAAGGGAAAGCTCGTTAAAAATCGGTGGTAGAATTTGTGGAAGAAGAAACACTATTAAGTGTCGATAATCGTACCTCGTTAGTTGATATCACTTACCTTAGGTGTTTATATGTTGGATTTGAAAGAGGAAAACTCCACATGTCGTTAGCTTATCCACGCACGCGCAGCTTATCATATATGCATCACTATAAACATCACTATTTCATCCCATTTTCCCACAAGGAAAAAATCCGTCTGCCAAAGTATTATAAATACTAAAGTTAACCATATCTGTATCGAGGTCCGGATGGTTTGAGGGTTATCATAATGTCTTATGAATCCCCCCCTCAACCAATTACTTGACCTTTTTTTTTCTTCCAAAATTGAGACTTCCCTTTCTTTTCCGTTGTCGTTTATTTTTTCAGCATAAAAATATTCAACGAAGTCAAGGAGAAAATTTTCTCACACTTATTTAACTTCCCAAAGGATACTCAATTAACCCTCGGGCGTATAGGAGGGAAGGGGGGGGGGGGAGAGGGACGTATAAGGTTTTTCTAGAACTTTTCCTAGACTAATTCCTATCTAGACCTGTCGTTTTTAGTAGCTGCGTGCGTATCCCTTAGACACATGTTGACACAAGTTTGGTTAGAGTCGGTGGCTATGGTTACGAGCTATGACGCCATAAGTAGCAGGTTGTCCAGCCATTTTTCGTTTTTTACCCGAGTATTAGCGGTTTCCAGGATTAAGCGATGTGATGGACTCGCTGTTTAGAGGCACAATGACGACAAAGCACAACGAATGAGGTAAGAGTATGTTTATTTTGAACTTAAATGTAAATATTTCTCACAGCATTTCACGTCATTAGAAACCTTTCGGTTTTTCCCATACATTTCCTTATAATTTTGAAACTACAAACGGTCACACAGTTTGTTTGGGCCCCTGTGGAAAAACGTGCAAAAATTTACATATGTTGAGCAGCTTGTATTGTTAGGAGGCATAATAGCCTAAAAGGGGCTACAAGCAATCTTTTCACCGGAGATAACTTAACATTAATCACAGTCTAAAGAGTCTTGAAAAGTAAGTTAAAGCACAACCGATGACAGACGTTTTGCCTTTAAACCGAGGACAGTCTTTTCTGTTCATCAGAAATGAGAACTAAGAACCGTGAAAATCATGCACTTACGAACTTGCGTTACCCGCTCAGGTGAAAAATATCCGTCATGTACATGTTTTTGTTTGGATAATTTATCTTGTGTTTGAGTGTGTTCGAGTTTCAACATTCTAGTTCTATTTAGGGTTGTTTTAGTAAGCAGAATTCACCGATATACATCGCCATAAAAAGAACTCTGAGATTGGGGCAAGCTTGTTTAAAATTGGTGGTGGAATTTGTGGAAGAAGAAACACTATAATTTAAGTAGGTTTGGCTTAACTGCAGAATTTCCTGAATTATTAAAAACTGGACTAGGTATATTGGATTTCTAGGATTTTGATTGGCTGAACGGAGCTAGGCTATCAGCTCATATACCTGCTGCTACAAATATGGTCAATGAACACTCAACAACAAAGTGAGCTGAAAGTTTTTTCCTCGCGAGCAACCCGACGAGAAAAATGGCCGAGATAAATCACTTGGCAGCGAATTTAAATTAAGAAGAAATTCCAACATCGTCACCAACAAGCATCACCAACAGCGTCGTCTAATACAAGTCAAAATTGTTTGAAGAAACTGTGCAGAAACAGAAATTTAAGCATTAAGAGTCGTGTTTACAATTAATTTCTTTCATCGATCGTCACGTCGATCATTGAAATTGAACACGGTAGGTTTTATCAGGAAAGCTTTCCACTTCAAAATATCAAGACAAGACATAAAATAAAACACAGTGAAATGGGGCAGGAGCATTTAATAAAAACTATCACACATTCATGGCGAGTCGGTGTGAAAATCATGAAGCAGTCTAAACAAGTACTAAAAAAATACAGCGGCAAACTACCAAAACTGAGGAAGGAAGGGCGAGATTTTTTTCGCCTTTAACACGCAAAATTGACACTGGTTTACCTGCACTCGTTGTAGCTCTGTGTTCCAGCAGCTCCAAATGCTCAGATAGAAATCGGATGCCATGTAAACGGAGTTGAATCGCTTTTCCAGTTGTTTGAATGTTGTCAGTTTTAAGCTTACCATTCCGTCCGCAACCTCTAAACCGAGAACAACTGCATTTTGCACTTTGCATTTAACAAACTATGATGGTGACTTCTAATGTTCCTCACTACAGCAGTCTTGCTTCTGAGCTGCATGGAAATTACCTCTTCAAGTTCAAATTTGTTCTGTCTTCAGTTCGATGAAACACGCACATGATGGCTTCGTTGTGCGAACAGATTACAAACTTGTTCAGTTTCAACTCCAGCAGCTACTATGGTGAAATTGTACAGCTTCAATCCGCTTTGAACGATCATGATAACAACAATGTTTCAGGAAAAATCAAACATGAACCATATTTCAGAGCCAATAATTAGAAGATTTCTTTCCAAAACTTGTGCTACTTTGTTCACTTTCGAGCAGTTTTCATTGATTCATTCAGCTTTGCAATGAAACGGACAGTCAATGAAACGCTGCAACACTTCGCAAGGTTTTGGCGCCTTTTTCGTTCAGTCATGTGAGCGATTCTTGTTCCGTTTAAATTTCTTTTCTCATTTTTCCCGTTCTTTCTTGTTTTTTTTTTTTTAATAGTGGTTAAGTTTTTAATAAAACAATTATTCTACTCGGGCTTGCTGGATATCAATTGATTATAACCAACTCGGCGCTACGCGCCTCGTTGGTTATCTATCATTCGATATCCAGCGCGCCCTCGTAGAATAATTGTTAATTATCATTTGTCGCTTATGTTTGTGTCGTCAACCCGTCTACGCACGCGCAGCTGATTCTATCATCCCACTTTCCCACTTTCTTTCGTGTGTAGTGTCAGGTACTTTTCCTTTTATTTACATTGTTAATTCACCTTCGATCGTCTTGTCTTACGTCATCTACCATTTATTGAATTCAGCCAAAAAACGTTGATTTACATATGTTGAAAAGCTTATATTGCTAAAGCACAAAAAGAATGTAAACAATTCCACGTTTTCCGAAAACTATTCGAAAGAGTCTTGAAAAGTTAGGCAAAGTGCAATTGTTGAAAGAAGGGCTGCACGCAAACCGAAGACAGTTTTCTTTAGAGGCGTAAAAATCCCTCAGTTTTGAACTTGTGTTAGCTTCTCGGGTATAAATATCTGCCACGTTCTTGTTTGGCTATGCTCTAATGTTCTTTTCAAAGTTTAGGAATATTTAGGGTTATTCGACTAAAGCACAATTCACCTCACGAGAAATTGAAGAAATTGAAGAAATTGGAGAAATTGAAAATTATATTACATATGGTCTTAAGATACATTGTTGTAAACTTATTTTTTAAAACATTTAAGGTAACGTTTTTATATATTGGCTAAAGGGAAAGCTCGTTAAAAATTGGTGGTAGAATTTGTGGAAGAAGAAACACTATTAAGTTTCGATAAATGTACCTCGTTAGTTGATATCACTTACCTTAGGTGTTTATATGTTGGATTTGAAAGAGGAAAACTCCACATGTCGTTAGCTATGCACGCACGCGCAGCTTATCATATGCATCACTATAAACATCACTATTTCATCCCATTTTCCCACAAGAAAAAAAGTCGTCTTCCAAATTAATATAAATATCAAAGTTAACCATATCCGTATTGAGGTCCGGATGGTTTGAGGGTTATCATAATGTCTTATGAATTCCCCCCTCATCCATTTACTTGACCTCTTTTTTTTCCAAAATTGAGTCTTCCCTTTTTTTTCCATTGTTTTTCCTTTTTCAGCGTAAAGTATTCAACAAAGCCAAGGAGAAAATCTCTCTCACACTTATTTACCTTCCCAAAGGATACTCAATTAAGGACGGTGCCCCTTTTGTTACTGTGCATACGTTTTGCGCATCTCGGGTCTGGCGTGCGTTTCTCAGAAGTCCCGAATCTTTTCGGGGGATTTCGGGCACGATAATTGACACTGTATCTTGTAAACAAGGAAGTTTCTAAGCATGAAACTTTGCTGTTAGTTGAACACTTATTATCTTCAAGACAAGCTGAAATAACAGCTTTGACTTCCGAGAAACGCGCCCCTGGTCTGAGACATTCGGGTTTCTAAGGAATTTGCCTACTGATACAACGGTATTTTTGCGCTGTTTATGACTATGTGGAAAAAGAAGATCTTAGCAAGAAATATCAGAATCCAAACTGAAAATTGAGGGTAACTACCCATTTATCTCTTGTTGATTAGGTTTCTAAACCATGAACCTATTAACACAATCTATTCCTCCGCGACGCCGTCCTGGCAGTTAAATTTATGACTGGTCAAGCACCTCGCTATCTTAGGTCGTGTTCTATTGGGATCAGCCATTTCAACCAAAACCGGATTTGGTTGAAACAGTTAAGGTTCCCGAATAGAACACTTTTTCAACCGTTTTTGGTTGACATGCGGTTGTGACTGGACATAGTCATTTTAAGACTTCCTCAGCTTCTTTTGCCAAGGTTGGCAAGATGGCGAAAGGCCGACTTGTTGCTTCAGTTGCCTCTCAAGAACTGGTAAAAGAATTGGTTCTGCCGCATTGTGAATCGGTCAATGAATCAGAATATTTAACAACCATATGTTTTGGTCATGTTTGTGGTTGTATCAAGCGAGAAAACTCTCTCATATCAAGGTTCTGAAATCGTCGTTTAAAAAGAGCGTCATCGTTGTTAGTTGACAATTTCACCGTGACGACAAGCACATTTGAGCAGTTTACGCACAAAAACAATGATGCAAAGCATGAAAACTGATGCTCACTAACAAGTCAGCGGACTCTACCCATCGTTTTCAACCGTTTCAACCAAGCTCAGAGCTGGTTGAAAAAGTTGAACAACCAAACCAACCGAAAACGGTTTCCTCCCAATAGAACACGAAAAAACTCAACCAACCAAACCAACCAGAAACGGTTGATCCCAATAGAAGACGGCCTTAGTGATCACTGAGTTCATGACAAGAATCGGTCACTGGGTGCATAACCCAAAGTTCTCATCCCGTTGTATAAATCGAACGCCGGTCAGAGGACTTTTTATTACCGCATATTAAACATCTGGAACAACCTTGACACTACTCTTAAAACCTCAAAATCGACCTCTTTTAAATCTTATCTGAAAAATAAATTAATTACTGACTTTTTAAGTAGCAGTGACCTATAAGAATGTTTTGTCGCTTTATTTGTATCATATTTCTAAGCATTTAATTTGTATTGATAATATTGTATTATATCAGAAACTGATTATATATACATATATTTTTTATTATTTTATATATACCATGCATTTTAACTGCTTTCTTCACATCCAAACTCTTTTTTTGTTAAGCTGCGATTTTTTAGCATGAAGTTCATATTGGTTGGCATCATCCTTCCTCAGTTGTTTTTTCTTTGCTGATTCAACGGAAGTGCTGCTTCAGGGGTTTGAAAATATGCTGCTCAAACACGTACAGGGCAGAGACTTGCCATGTTATCAACAAGCTTAAAACGAGGAAATCTGCATCAAAACTATCGAAAAGTGATTGTGTCAATTTGCCTATCAGAGAAAGGGAGAAAGCCCTGAAGGTAGTCACTCGACGAATAGACCCACGATTTCGAATACAAAGGATAAAAAAACGGAGTGTGAGGTCAAGTTAACCTTGTGACAGAGGTGAGTGGCCGTTGTAGAGAGATGGCCGTTAATGGGGAGGTAGGGAAGTAACAAGACACCACTTTTGGGGGGAACGGATAGAAAGTTTTCATTTTTAAAACTGCTTATCATGGCACATCTGGCATATTAATACATAAAACGATCAAAATAATCAATAAAACAGAAACGAGCTGCTCAGAACAAAAATGTTGTTCGCTCTTAAGTGGCCGTTGTGGAGAGATTATTTGGGTAATTGGGACTGTACACGTGGGACGCACTTTAGTGGCTGTTGCCGTTATGGAGAGGTGGCCGTTGTAGAGAGGTTAACACAAGTGTGAATATATGGGCTGTCCGCCGGTTCACAAAAAAGTGGCCGTTGTAGAGAGGTTAAAACAAGTGTGAATATATGGGCTGTCCGCCGGTTCACAAAAAAGTGGCCGTTGTGGAGAGGTGGCCGTTATTCGACTGTATTCACGTTGTGGGAAAAACATTTAAGGTTCATGCAAGTTAAATGTAGAGGACAATATTATCAGTGTTATGCATGGATAATTCTTTCTCAAAATATAGTCTTATTGTACTTTACAATAATACCTTACAATACGCAAAACTGTGTACGCATTTCAACAATGGAATTATAATATTTATCGTAGCCTGTGTTGAGATCTAATCAATCCAAACATAGTCCTCTTTCATTATTAGAATAATCTACTTCGAGTTCGAAAATTCGTTACGGAATGACAGGTATTTTCCCTTTTATGCTCACTGTGTATGTTGTTGTTAAAAAGAAAGCTCGATCACCTTGTCTTACGTCATATTATATTCATTAAAATAAGTCGAAAAACGTGCAAAAATTTACCTATGTTGAGCGGCTTGGGAGACATAAGAGCCTAAAATAGGCTGCAAGCAATCTTTTCATTGAGCGATGACTAAATGTGAACTACATTCCTAAGAGTCTTGAAAAGCAAGCTAAAGCACAATCGATTTTACACGTTTTGCCTGCAAACCGAGGACAATCTTTTCTGTTCATCAGAAATGAAAACTAAGAACCGTGAAAATCATGCACTTACGAACTTGCGTTACCCGCTCGGAAGTAAAATTTATGTCATTTATATTGTTAGCTAATTTCTTGTGTTCTTCTCAACATTTTAGTTCTATTTAGGGTTATTTTAGTAAACAAAATTCACCACACTGGTTAAACGAAAACCGGTGATCAGACAAACACATATAACTCTGAGACTGGGGCAAACTTGTTTAAAATTGGTGGTGGAGTTTGTGGAAGAAGAAACACTATAATTTAAGTATCATTTGTCTTATATGTCTGTGTCATTAACCCGTCTACGCACGCGCAGCTGATTCTATATTTATATCACGCTATCATCCCACTTTCCCACAAAAGAAACAATTGTCTGCCACAGTGATATAAGTAGGGAATTTAAACATAACTAAATCGAGGTCCGGACGGTTGAGGGTTATCATACTTGAATTCATGAATTCCCCCTCATCCACTCACTTGACCTCTTTTTGTTTCCTGATGTGTTTTTTTTGCCTTTCTTTTTCCTTTTTTAGTATAAAAATATCATTCACGCTCGTAAACAAAACCAAGTTGAAAGCTCCAAGATCGTGTCTGGACTTCAGCCTGTATCTTCCGCATCTTTTTCTCATGATAGTAGAGACCAGAGAAGACAGTTAAAATTCAGGCTATCATATGAGGTGGTTTGGGCAATATTTTGCCAAGAGGGACAGCGAAAAGTCGACGACGAAGTCGATCCCGAGGAAAGTACGGTGACTACACAGAATATTTAATTCTGAATTTTCTAGGGAGCAAAGGGGGTGGGAAATCAAATATGATTATTATAAAAAAGTTCACACAGTAATTTTCAAAGAGTTATTTTAACTCCAAAAGTGGAGTTAAAATTTTAAGTTAAAAATAATCCCTTTTTTGGGGTTATTTTAACTCCTTAATTTAACTCCAATTTTGGGGTTATAATAACTCCAGTGGGGGAGTCACTTTAACTCTATAAAAGGAGCTATTTAAACTCCATATGGGAGTTACTATAACTCCAAAAGTGGAGTTAAAATTTTAGGTTAAAAATAACTCCTTTTTTGGGGTCATTTTAACTCCCAAATTTAACGCCAATTTCGGAGTTATAATAGCTCCAACGAGGGAGTCACTTTAACTCTGCTCCATCAAAGACTAGAGTTATTTTAACCCCGCTCCATCAAAGACTAGAGTTATTTTAACTGCATAATCAGAGTTGTAGTTACTCTGAAATCGGAGTTAAATTAACCCCGGTACATTCACCCTATTAATTTTTTAGATAACAAGCAACATCACACAAATTGACTGTCACTATAAAAGGTACAACATTTTTAATTCAATCCTATTTCATTTTCTTATATGAACAATAGTTTCTCACAGAATTTGAATTAACAGTAACATTAATGTAAATTTCTAAGACACTAAAATGAAAATAAAGCATGTACAAGTATGTATAAATAAACATGATTTCAAAATATTTAACAATTATCCTGCGAAATCGCGCGGAATATCACCTGCAACCTCGTACCCAGGCTCCTCTCTCTTCCTCCCTCGAGAAAGTACCCTGGTTTCGGCTGGTCACGTGGCACCCAAAATCTGGGTGCTAACAAGAATGTACTACATGGGAGGGGTAGCAAAGTGTAAGATTGTCACTAGTGTAAGGATGGTGGAAAGTACCGGAGGTGATGTAAGCTTTTTCAGGAATATTTGTGGTGATAAGAACTCCTTTTATAGACAAGTATTTCTTCATTACATACGAACGTTCGACATCGAAGCGGTCCATGTTATTTTCGACTCACAAAAACACGTTTACAAGTCTCTGAATTTCAAAACACTGTCGCTAACCATCGCCATAGTCAACGGAAGCCGGCACGAGTCACAACCTAACAAATTTACAACAAGGCGAGCCGTCGGCTTGACGCTTTACGGCGCTTGAAATGAAATGGAGTGTCAAGGATTAGGAAGGACTAATTTATTTTTGCATCTCCAAGGAGCAGCAGAATTTTCGGCAACCGTACACAAGACAGACAAACGGCGCGATGGTAAAATCAGATTAAATGGGCTATTCCATTTAATATCCGCACCCCCCCGGTTGAGGACTGGCCTTTCCCTCTTACCCCTAAAGAATTCCGTTCAAAAGTGTTACCCCCTGAAGACTTCCTTAAGAAATGGGTTTACCCCTGAAGAATTTCACAAAAAAAGCATTTACCCCTGAAGAATTCCATGAAATCTCTGTTTATCCCTGAAGAATTCCACTGATAATATGGGTTTTACCCCTAAAGAATTCCCCAGCTTCTGGCCTTGAGCCCTGAAGAATTCCACCACTTTTATCCCTTATCCCTGAAGAATTCCACAGTTCCTCAACCGGGGGGGTGCGGATGTTAAATGGAATAGCCCAATACGCCGCGCCAACCGACTGAGACCACCGTTCTTGTAAGAATTTGAAGGTAATTTGTTTTATTCCTGTCGAGTAGGCGAAATTGCTCTCACACCGCCGATTGACCGAAAAAAAACCTAACTTTTTTCACCCAAAACAGTGACATGACAAAATGAAAAATGTGCTAAACTAAATAACATTTATAATTAAGAGCTTTGTTGACAAGAAAGTTGTACTCTCGTCTGCAGGATTTACACCATTACATTGAAGCTTGCAAATAAAAATACACAAGTGCAGCGTGGGCTTTTATTATCAGAATTTTACTTGCATTATTAGGCCAATAAATAAAATATATAGCAAACAAATGAGTGTGTGACATTTTGTTCGGGCAATACGAGCAGCTTCTTATCAAATTCAAAACAGATCGAGCCTACCGTAAAATAGTTTGTTGATGGGAAATCTGCATTATTTGTGCTTCTGAAACGCCGCAGATAGTAGACTGTAGATTTTTTCAACGTCCCTGTCTTTCAAAAAAAGTGAGCTAATGACTTCCATTCCTCTGTCTTCGTGCCAGTGTGAAAAGATTTGCATTCGCTTTTCCCTTCGCTTCTTGAAGAAAAGCGAGTCCACCCTGGTGGGGAGCTGTTTGCTTAAGGGAGACACGTGACCAGCCGAAACCAGGGTACTTTCTCGAGGGAGGAAGAGAGAGGACCCTGGGTACGAGGTTGTATCACCTGATACTTAGCCGACGAGGCCGTAGGCCGAGTTGGCTAAATCAGGGGATATTCCGCAAGATTGAGCAGGGTAATTGTTTTATTATTCAACAAATTCCCATCGACTACCATTTTCAGAAAGAGAAAAACTACGGCTCTATGACAAAAACGCTAAAAGCTAGCAACACATAAAGCTTAATAAAAATCAAAACAGAATTTCAAGAAATCGAAGTTTACTACCGTTCACTTAAAAGACTTATTTACAAACTCATGTTTGGAAATGACAAGACAAAGGAAAAAAAATATTGCTACCTTACCGAGAATAAGTCCTCTTCCTGTGAATTAAAATCTTTTCAACTTTAGTCTTTACAGCTTTCCGTGAGCAAGTGTGCTGCTTCGTTCGCAATAGCATTTTCTTGGTTGAGTTCTCACTATGAAAATTCCAAGTCAACCTCTGGATATCTTTGTGAGCTGAAGCAAATACTTGTTGACATTTTGAGAACATTTAATCGTGGAAAGTTTCTTCCAGAGAGTTAAAATGTACGGAGAACACTGCTAACACTGCCTCGCTTTTCAACATGGCCGCCAAACAAGCAATGAAAGAAAATCTGCAGTGCACTTCCAAATATGGTCAGTTACGTATATCGCAGGATATCTGTCATATGGGATGACAGATATTGAGGGCTTCCTTACCATATATGGGCATAGTGACAATTTGTTGAATAATAAATATTAACAATTCTCTTAAAAATTTTCTGTATTTTCTATTTCCAAAAAATCTCATAAATGTAGTTGCTCTTCAATATGACTTCCTCCATCTGCATGCAACCATGCATGGAGCATAAAAAGAAGTTTATAATTAAGTCTGAATAGATTTGTGAAATGTCCTTTAGAAAGTCTTAATAAATGTCTTATTAAATGTCCTATAGAACCTCTGATTATTCAATCTGCAGAAAATACATGGTTAAATAAAACCTTCTTAAATTGTTTCAAATTTTGACTGAAAAGCCGGAAGAACTCTGGTGAAGCCCTAATGAACAATCTTTTCAGGTTAGAAGTCAAAACTTTATGAATTCGAATTTGAAGAAAGTTGGAATTCAAATGACAATATAGGAAAATTTGAACAACTCTATCTTTTGTTTAAAATTATAACTGGCTTAAAATTCAATTTTCTTAAATTATTATCTGGAACCGGAACAACAAAGTTGTTTTGCGTGCTTTAAAAACATTTTTAACTTTTTTCCCCTTAAGGAGCATTGAGGGTTTTATGTCACTAATTTCTTTAAAGGGACACTGGCACAGGGAGTTTTACGTTTTGAGGTGAACAATGTGCTAAATTTTTAATTAAATGCCTTTCTCCTACACAGAATATTTCTAGAACGTCAAAAGAAGGAAATCAAACGATTTTCTTACAGAAAGAACAAAAATTGTTCATGTCGATTTTTCTGATTTACAAAGAAAATACTTTAAAATATCAGCAATCCATTTTCATCCTAGTAATCAGGAAGACAAACAATTATAGTCTCTGAGAACTGGCACTGTTATTTTCAATGAAAATCAACCAGTATTTTTGGGTTTCCCCTAATTAGAAAGTTTTCCTAAAAACTGGTGACAGTGTCCTTTTAATATCACATTATGAAAGGGCAGCAATGAACTTATTTACTGCCACTCTCTTTCTAGCTTCTTGTTGTTTATCAAGAAGTGCAGCTTCGCAAAATAAAAATGCGTTGCTACACTTGCTAGGGTACATTGTATTAAATACATAATAGCAGGCCACAAGAAGCCCCAGGACATTTGCCATGCTTGTTGAAGCCAATGAAAGTACTTCAGTTCCCTCCACTGCAATGCACAGGGGGTCTAGGCACCAGAAGTCACCAATTCCAATAATCCGTGGAGCTTTTGTACCTTTGATTTCTACATCAATGGAGTCCTCATCCTATAACAAGAATGTACATGTATTCAGTACTTGAGCATCTAGACACCGGTTTCAGCACGATTTTTTTCCTCAAGCAAATATCTGCATTGTAGAACCCATAGACTAAAATTTTCAACCTTTCACCAGGCCCCAATGTCACGATGCTTCATGTAAATAAAACAACAGCAAGAAGAGCATATCAATAACTGCATGTCTTAAAGTAGATGTCGATGTAATGATGCAAACAAACAAAAATATTTCGGTTGCAACATGTCCACTTGTGAAAAAAACAAATAAACATTTATGGAAGTGGTAGCCTGTTAAACTTGTGTTCATGCAGGATTATTGTTTTAGAGGAAATCTCCACTATTATCGCAAATCGATAAAGCCAAAATTCCACTTTGTTAAGTTAGCAAGTGAAGAGAAAGTTTTAGTGTACCAAAAATACTGTACCACCTATTTTGGCCTTTGAATTTCCAGTGCGCTGCCATTTGGAATTACTATGGTGTCATATGGCTGCCCATGTTGTTTCATATAAAATGAAGTTGCTAATTATCAAAAGTGGCAAACATATGACATCAAGAAAATTCAAAATGATGGTGCGTTGGAAATTCAAAAGCGAAAATACATGTAGGTGATATTCATATCTAATCTTTTTTGGTACACTTAAACTTTATTTCCAACAGTTTAACAATTATTTTGTCTGTGGTGTGGCAAAAAAAAAAAAATAAAAATAACATAAAAATAAATTTGTTGTAACAGTGGAGGCTTCCTTTAAAATAAGCCATCAACAACTGGGTCTCGAAGATTACAATTTGACTTACTTTGCATATTTTTATAAAGTCTTCTGGATTTCCTCCCTTTTCCTTAAGTAGCAGGGGCAGCAAACAAACTGCAGCAGCCCCTTCAATCGCTTAAAGAGAATCATAACAAGCATAAACATGGATGACAGTGATAGGGGATGCAGGATTCTGCAGCTTGTGACGTCTTAAGAGGAACCTTACTCTCCTAAATCCTAAAGAGGAGAAATGTTTCTTTAAGGGTTTTATAATTTTTCTGACATTTTTTTCCAAGTACACGTAGTTGTTATCATTCTTTGTTCATAAGCACAATCATAGCAGCTAGACAGAAATGATGGATCAGATTAAAATCAGACTGCTCCCAGTCATTTACATTAATGTTAACTAGTTTTCTTTCCTGTATTTTTATAATACTACATGTAAATACATGTGCAGTTCAATGGCTGTTTATTTTTTGCAAGGTTTTTTAGTCACTCTTTTTTAGTTCATCTATAACCACACTATGGCTTTACCTGTTTTTTTTGATGGGCTGTCCTCTATTGCTTCCTCCAGCGATAACATGATTTCTTGTGCCACAGGTTGTGAACTGGCAAAAACAAGGACTTTGCCAACCCAATTTTGAAAATTTGTAGCCATCATTTTGACTGGCTTGTCTAGACCCAGGATGCGTCCAAACTCTGCCTTTACCTTAAAAGAAAGGAAAATGGATACACTTAAGCTTCTGCCTCATATTGGCAAGACTTGACTGCAACTTGTCCTTTGTTCTGTGTGATATGAATAAAGTTGCCTGAGATGACATCTTAAATGCGAGCTTTGAGGTGCATGATAGCACTTAAGTGATAAATGTATGTGAGGGTGCTGTGAAGTGAGCAAACACCCTAATGAATCTCATACAGCCAAATGACCCTGAACAGGAAATCAGATATTGAAGTAACGCCAAGCTAGAATCCATAATGGAGCAGACCATTATCTCAGGTGTCATGGGGTCAAATCCCACCAAGGTCAAAGATTTTGCTTTCTACCTCTCAACTCCCTTCCAGGGACATATGACAGAACTTGAAACTGAGAGGTCAGCACCCATGTTGCATACTAAACCAGAAGATTTGGTCAAATCTCAAACTAAACTATATAAACAAAGCTTTTTGACATCTACGTACCCCTGCTGAGGTTTTCAGAGCTGGGTATTCTTCTACGAATTGGTTGATGGGAATTGTTTCTTTGAGAAACAATTCCCTTCTGTATGCATGCGTCAGTGCCATCAGCTCTTTTATCGTGGCCAGATTCCTATTGCTGGGACGAGCCATTTCCCTCTTCATGACCTTTATGTGTTCTCTACACGTTTCTTCTGTTTCCCCTTCCGGCATTTCATGACACTCCTCAAATCTTCTTTTTTTCTGCATTGGCTGACTGTCTTCTGTTTCTTTTGTCGGCTTTTCTGAGGATTTCTCACTCTTTTTCCCAGTCTTTCTTAGATTTTTAAATCTGTACTTGAAGGCAGTTTCCCAGGATCCCTAAAACAAACAAAAAACAAAAATAAGAAAAAAAGAACTCATTACTAACAGCCTGCATCTCTGTTAATACATGTCAAATAAACCTGCTGATGAATAACACCACTACTAATACTAATGGTGAATCATGTTATCCATAGTAAATAACATCAGATGTATGTTTTGTACAAGAAGATTTGAAGCGGGTAAAAATATTCTCCTAAACTCTATTCAAATGCTTGATCAATGGCTCACGTTTGCCTCTCTGAGCTCTAAAAAACATGCATCCATTTAGTAAAAATGCAACAAGTGTCATCAATACAACCATTATCCTTGTCTAACTTACAATTCCAGTGCCAATAGCATCTGCAAGGAACGGATATTTGCGTATTACTAGGAAAGCCACTTGCTCCCTCTCAGCTTTCAAAGGGAACATAGTGTGTACCCTGATGCTTGAACAGATGTCCCTAGTGAACTCGTTCCTCCTGTCGTTAGTTAGCTTTTTCTCAGCAAGTGCCTGGGTTACAGCTGGAGAAAACTGAGACAAATACAAAAAATTATGAGAAAAACCTTTGTGCAATTACTCTGACAACTATTACCAAAATAGCCAAGATGGCTTCAATTTTGATGATTTAAGGGCAGAGAGCAAAACCTTCTTTTAAGTGTCATATTTATGGCTCCAAACTGCTTCAATTTTTGCATCGGGCATTTAGTTCATTCAAAATAGGCTGCCCAAAGTTTTCTTCTCTGATTTTGTGCCAAGTACAGTGCAAAGGGAGCAGTGGATGGTGACACATCCATCTCATGTTGCAAGAGTACCACAGCAAAAATTAATTTTGGTTGTGCTCTCAGCCCTTGAATCGTCTGATGTTTTCAGCTAATCGAGTGCCAACAGTACATATGGACATGCAGTGGACAAACAGCTAATGCCCCATCCACACCAACAAAACATGTTTAATTAAACCAGGTTTAACAAAATGAAATTGAGCAACAGAAAGCTGAATGACTACTTTAAACAAAGAATTCAAGTAAGCTTTTACTTGTTTTTTCATTTGCACTAAATACGCATTAGAAAAAAATCAGCAAACAACTTTTATGAAGAAAACAATTTTAAACCTTGTTTAATTAAACAGCTTTTAAACGTGTTTAAGCTTTGGTGTGAATGGGGCATAAGATTTGGTTACAAGTGTTCAATTCTGGTTGTTGCTGATGACTGGACAGCCATTAGGACCCTGTCTGGTTTCACAGCATAAAATTGAAAAATAAAGTTGCTCTTATCAGACCTCTGCAGGTAAACCATCAGTAACAGTTTTAATTCCCCACTAAAATAAAATAATGTAAGGGTATCAACAGAGGCTGAACACCAGCGTTTGGGCCAGTTGTCGACAGGATTTTGTCCAGCTTCTTTCGATTCATTGTGTTATCATATTTTTTGCTCAAAAGAAACATGTCCACACCGATGAACTTGAAATTTTGGTTGCATGTAAAGTCTAGCTGGGTTTAATATTATTTACATACATAAAATTCATCAAAGTATATTTACTTACAGTAGATGGCAGTTGATAATTCACCAACCAGGATGAGCCACTATCACATAGGGGCTCACATTTTGAAAACACAGGAGTTGGCATATTTTGAGAACTAAGAGAAGATGCTGAACATGAAGCTGGTGAAGATTGAGAACTCAAAGGTGACAGGCGTGATGACGACGGTGGCACAGATGCAGGACTCAAATGTGATGAGCTTCCTGATGGTGCTGAATTAGTCGAAGTTGACAAGCTCAATGTCTGCTCCCTCTGGGAACATCCCTGTATTTAAAGTGGATTATGCTTAGTTTATTGCAACTGATAAAAATAAAAACACACACACATGTCCACTAAGTTGACTAAGGTACAATTTAATTTACAATTTCAATCTCACCTCACTTGCTTTTACAACAATTGTATCAGTGCAGGCCAAGTCATGAAAATAAAGCCAACAATAAAGGCCAAGTCCTGAAAATAAAGCCAACAATTATTGTTGGCTTTATTTTCATGACTTGGCCTGCACTGATACCAAACACACATACAAAACCACTACTTAGTCTTGGGTATCATTTCACTTTTAATTATTGTTGGCTTTATTTTCATGACTTGGCCTGCACTGATACCAAACACACATACAAAACCACTATGTAGTCTTGGGTATCCTTTCACTTTTAATTTCAATCTCACCTCACTTGATTTCATAAAAAATCGTCCACTTGCCAACTTTATTTTAAGGACTTGGCCTGCACTGATACCACAGCTTTTAAGAAGTTCATCGCTGGCATCAACTAAATCATCCACAGTAGTAAGCTGCAAGGCACAATAAAAAAGGTGCTGAACATTACCAAGGCCTTAGTCAAACAAAATGCAAGTTATCAGAACTGTTCAAGTTCTGTTCGATTCGATCGATCTCAGCGCAAAACTATCGTTTTCCTTGGTACGGGCAAGCATGCAAGTCTGTGCTGAAACGGTTTTTTTGCAACTTGCATCTGCTTATGAGTTTGAGTTAGCAAGTCTGCATTTCCAAACTTGCATTAACTTGTACCCCTGTTTGGCCAGGGCTTTTTGTTGAAATTCAGCAACAAACAATATATTTAGATTCTTGCATCTTTAAAAAAAATTCCTGCACAGCAAACTGGAGCAAGAAACAAGTCGAGCAGCATTAGAATCTCTCAACTTCCCTCCTTTGATTACTTCTCCTTCATTAATTATGGGAACAAAAAGCCATGTTTCCTTCCCAGCCAGAAAATGTGAATATGTCAGAGGATAGCATTTTTAGTTGAAACTTGAAAGGTTGATTTCATCGTCACTTCAGATTCAAAAAAACTTTCTTTTTCAGAGATTTTCTTCCCGTTTCGACAAACACTTGGCTTTTAGTTATGCCAATTGTCTCAAACTCACCTCATCTTGTATAAGCTTATCAATCGACTCTTCCTTAACTGCAGACTGTAAAAGGAAACTCTCTAACTCTGCATCCATGATTATCTAAAGCTGATTTAATGCAACAAACAAATTTATATTCAGGTACTAAGGTTGTTAAGCTTATACATGCTTAGTGCCGGTATTCTCTTAAAGTGCTACTATGATCAAAAATATGATTTTTTTGTTCTCTCGATATTTCGAAAATAGAAGTGCATATTACTCACCGTGCAAAGTTTTAAGTCGAAATTCGTACGGGAAGTCCAATTATTTTAACTGTTATTTTCGAATTCGGCTTGCCGCCATTACTCAATTCAAAAAAGACCGGGACGAGTTGGGCCGAGATGGCCGAGAGAGGAAGTGATGTAGAAGTCTCAACGCAACAAAACAAACGTGGCTACTTTCTTATGCATTCGGAGAGGTGTGAGGGTTCGCAAGATTCATTTCTTCGATTTTGAGCTGCAGAATGCGTGGTCGGCGCTCTGTTGTTGAAGATTACGGCAAAGAAAGCATCGATGAATCGGAAATTTCCATTCACAGTTCACCGACGAGTGGGTACGTTTATTTTAAGCGGAAAAGCTTCGTTTGCGTGGCTGACCGGAAGGACTTCAATCCTGTTGGACACTGTTTGCTTTGTGCATTTTTACGGCTCAATGTTTTACTCAAGCATTTTATAAGAAAGGTACAAGGAAATATTTAAAACCAGGATCAGTTCCAGCCATTAGGAACAAAAACGTCAGCAATCATTGTTGCTGGGTTCCCTGTTTTCTGTTTTTCCCGCCATTTGGGGTCACATGACCCTGTTGTTGTGCTTGTCGTAATATCGTGCATGTTATGGCGTAGTCGTAGTTATTTATGCTGTTAGTATCGGCGTTTCACTCGAAGTAACGACACTTGTAACGACACTTATGACTTGTTGATGATCTGGAGGAGTGAGTAAACGAGAGTCAGTAAACTAGAGTGAATTTTGGTCTTGTACGTCGAACAAACAGGGGCACCCAACGACAATTTTCGGGAAAATATCTGTTCGGAAGACGATTTGAGATCTAGAATTTTCGGAACATTTGTTGTAAAATTTCTTGCTTGCCTGCCTCTTCTAGGATTTTCGAACATCTAAAATATGGTATTATTGCCCATTTTTTAACGGATTTCTACCCTTAAAAGGTCACCTAGAATTTTCGGGAGCCTTTTTCTGGCTAAAATTTTCGAAAAGGTAAGTTTTGATCCCTATAATTTTCGGATCACTAGACTTTCAGCTAAGAAATCCGAACAGATGAAAAGTTTTTAGGGGATAAAAATACGCCTATATCTACCATTTAAATACTAAAATACGTTCAATAATGCTAAGTTAAGTGGTTTTGAACTATATTCTCGTTGGATGCCCCTGAACAAACCGAGGGATTTGGCCCTTACAGTTACTTCGAATTGCCGAGTTAGCAAGCTGTTTGGAATCGCTTTGACTTGGAATCGTTGTTCTTCGACCTTCGCTTCGCTTCGCTTTGTAATTGTTTTGGGTGCCAGCATCTGTTCGCAAATAATATTTGGTGTCAAGTAGCGGCTTCGAGTCCTTTATTATTGGTGACAAAGGATTTCTGTTTCGAAACTGCAACTTTGAATTTGATTGTTTGCGATGTCGGTGTGGGATCTTGCAAGCGAGGATGGCCGAACCACGGCACATAAGTACGCGGAAACTCCGGATGAAATGGCGATGCGTGAGCCTCAGGGTTATTCCACAATGATAGAAGCCGATGGCATGGAGTCGGGCTATGCTACAAGAGCGAACGGAGCGATGGATTCTGCGATAAGCGAAGATGCACGTGGTTCAGGGGAAAATTGGAATGGACAAGGAAACTTGGAGTTGGACCGGACTGTTATCGAAAGGAGACAACCAAAGCTAACCGAAAAAGGCAAAGCTTATCGGCTCGCCGAACGAAGAAAGGATAGAAACAAGCTTAAAAGAGAAATACAGTCGCAGATTGCTAACATTGAAACACTTATGGGACTTGATAAAAACTTGGAGCTAGTCGGTGAGGAATCTGTGAAATTAAACGAATGTTTTAAACAGTTTGGTGATCTTCACGAAGAGATACAAGAACTTCTAACTGAAGAAGAACAGATATCCGACTCTCAAGTGTATGACAATATGCATACTGAAATAAAGCACTTTCGTGAGACAGTCCAGAAATGGATGATTGATACTGGTCAGCGAATTAGTGAATTGGAAAGGAAGTCTACTAAATCGAGTGCGAAAACGAAGGGCTCTAAAGCTTCACATGCATCAACCACCTCTTCAAGAGCAAGAGCTCTCCAAGCCAAGGCAAAGCAAGCAGAGTTAGAAGCAAGGATTGCACAACTTGACAATATTGAGGCTGCAAGAAAAGAAGCAGAAAGGGTGAGGCTACAAGCAGAATTTGCAGCTGCTGCTGCTATCAGCAAAGTGTATGAAGATGCGATTAAGGAAGACGAAGAGCAGTATTTGGGCTCTGATGATCCTGACAATGATGACGCAGCATATAACTGGCCCGAGCCAAAGAGACAGTCACAAGAATTAAACCCTCAAGAAACACTGCTCAAGGAAAGGCAACTCAGCAGTCCCAGATCACTGAATGTAGAGTTGAAGCAGTCAACTGATTTAGCTACGAAACGGTTGAAAAATGCTGTAAATCCCAAAGCTCCAAAATTCACCTTGCCAACCACTCCCTTGCAGGAATGGATTGTCAATAGCAGTGGAGGTACAGTGAACCCAGATACTGCTGAAGGAGAGACTAGCACTGCTGCAAAAGCCAACCGCAAACCTCCAGCAGACCTCTGGGAAAAAATGGAGCTCAGAATGACGCAGCCACCACCTGCAATTACTCCCTTTGATGGCGATCCTGCCCGGTACCTACGGTTTAGAGCTAATTTCAGAGATCAAGTAGAGACTAGAGCTTCACTGACTGATAGTGAGAAAATGAACTATTTGATGACTTACACAACTGGGAAGGCGAAAGAAGTCATTGAGAACTATCAGGGGCTCCCGAATGGCTGTCAACTGGCTCTACAGGTGCTGAAACAGAGATTTGGACAAAATGCTATGATCGTAGAAGCGCTGAAGTCTTCTGTTGTTGGTGGTCCAATAATTAGAAATGGTGACAGTGCAGCCCGTCTAGCTCTTTCTGATAAGCTTCAGAACTGTTGCTGGGCAATGATTGAACTGCAATCAAATGAACTTGACTGTACTACCAATTTGCGGCAAATCTTTGATCGTCTACCAGACCCTTTGCAGGCCAAGTGGAGAAAGTCAGTGAAGTTGTACCGTGAAAGGACAGGTGGCAAGGAGCCAACACTGAAAGAGCTATCTGCATTCATCACTGGAGAGTCACAGACCGAGAATGACCCTCTGTATGGAAGATCAAATAACCCAACAACAAGAGTTAGCAGTGGTAACAGATTCAAGAAACCGCCCTTCAGGTCGAAACCAGCCGATGGGGCACCAATTACCACCATGGCAACGGAGGTCCTTACAGAGGATGCTGGTGCTAACCAAGGGAAGGGTGAGGTCTTGCCTGCGAAAGAAGGTCAAAGTGTTAGAAGTGGTCCTAGCCAAGGTGAAACTTGCAAGGTTTGCAAGGGAAAGCATAGAATTTCGAGCTGTTCGGTCTTTCCCACAAAGAATTTGAGTTGGCGGCGACGATTCGCGAGATTTAATGCATTGTGTTACCGATGTTTATCCACTTCTCATGTGAGAAGGAGGTGCCCAGAAAAGAAAGGTTGTATGGAGAAAGACTGTGCTCACCCCTTAAGTCACCATTCGCTGTTACTCGTACCTGGGGTGACACCGTCTGAACTCGGTGACAATGAAAGGAATGTCGATCAGAGCGCTCCAGCAAGGACGGACCTCACTGTAAACAATGCAACTATGGAGGATTCAAAACGAAGTTTTGTGCTGCTGAAGGTTGTGCCACTGTGTGTTGTTGCTGAGAATGGAGCCGTTGTTAGCACATATGGTCTGCTAGACACAGCTGCTGTTAGTTCCTTGATCACTTCGTCCCTTGCTAAAAGACTGCAACTTCAAGGAACTCCTGAGAAAGTGAGCATTAACACTGTGACACAGAAAAACCATGACTGTGAATTAGCCAGAGTTAAATTCCTGGTCCGTCCAACTGGTCAAGATGGACCATGTTTTCCAGTCTGTCATGCTTTAGCAATGGAGAGCTTAAATGTATCAGACCAGTACTCCCCAGACCATTTGGATCTGTCAGAGTGGCCCCACCTTAAAGATTTGGAGTTCCCAAATGTCCCTGTGGATATGAATGAAGTCTCAGTCCTCATCGGTCAAGACGTGCCACAGGCGCACATAGTATTGGACTACTGCTGGGGAGACAATCCTCAGAGTCAACCACATGCAACGAAGACCCCATTTGGATGGTGTGTGGCTGGGCCAACAAACAAAAGGGAAGATAACAGCAAGCCAGTTGCACTATCTGTCTTCGAATTTGATTGGGCTGAGAACGAGCCAGCCATGGAACTCCACCAGCAAGTAGAAAGGTTCTGGGCTTCTGAGTCGTACGGATTTGGAAACGCTAGTGACAGCGCCAACAGCATTGAAGACAACAGAGCCCTAGAAGTATTGGAGGGGACGACCAGGCTGAAGAATGGAAGGTATGAAGTTGGCGTCTTGTGGCGAAACAATGACACCCATCTGCCAAACAACCGGTCCTTAGCTGAGAAGAGATTGAAGCAGTTAAAGAAACGGTTCGATAGGGATCCAGAGTTTACTGAGCAATACAGAGCAGTGATGAACGACTATGTTGACAAAGGGTATGCTGTCAAGTTGTCTGAAGAAGAAGCAGCTTCCACCAGTAACCGCACATGGTATCTTCCCCACCACGGTGTGATTAACCCAAACAAAGCTAAAGTCCGAGTGGTGTATGATGCGGCCGCAGAGTTTGGCGGAACCTCACTTAATAAAGAACTGCTGCAAGGTCCGCAGCTAAACAATTCCCTCATTGGAGTGCTGTCCCGATTTAGGAAGGATGAGGTAGCTGTAGCTTCTGACATTGAGAGTATGTTTCACAGAGTAGCTTGCACAGAGGAGGATGCTGATGCCTTACGGTTCTTATGGTGGAATGAAAGCATGGACAAGCCACCAAGTGATCATAGGATGACCGTGCATTTGTTTGGAAAGGCAGATTCCCCATGTATTGCGGCTTACGCTTTACAGCGGACAGCTACTGATAACAGAACTGACTTTAGCAAGGAAGTCTGTGACATTGTATCCAAGAATTTCTATGTGGATGACTGCTTGTTTTCTGTACCTACCACTGAACGAGCAATTAAGTCATCACTGCAGTTAATACAGTTGTTGAAGAAAGGGAACTGTCGCCTAACCAAATTTGTTTCCAATGCCAAGGAGGTATTAGCTGCCATCCCAGAAGGAGAAAGAACCATCAAGAATCTTGACTTGGATAAGCTTCCAATTGAACGAGCACTTGGGCTGCAGTGGGACACTGAAACCGATACATTTGGAGTAAAGGTATCGCTGTCGCCAAAACAGTTGAATGATGACACAAGGCGAGGATGTTTGTCAACGATAAGCTCCACATTTGATCCACTCGGCATGATTGGACCAGTCCTGCTGCCAGCTAAAAGAGTGATGCAGAAGACTTGGCAGTTGAAGCTCCACTGGGATGAGAAGTTACCGGAAGACTTGCTGAAAGGCTGGAAGAAATGGAAGGAAGAATTGGTGCTCCTTAATCATGTTAATGTCCCTCGTTGTTATTTTCCTGGTGGCTGCTCCACCGATGCATCATTTCAGCTGCACCATTTCAGTGATGCATCCGAATTTGGTTACGGAACTGTCTCTTATTTGAGAAAGGAAGCAGAGGACGGAACCGTGAAATGTGCTTTCGTCATGGCCAAGAGTCGTACGGCTCCTCTCCAGTATGTTTCTGTGCCGAGGCTAGAGCTGCAGGCTGCTACAATTGCAGTGCGAGTCCATGACATGATCCTAAAGGAGATTGATTTGAACATTTCTTCAACATTCTTCTGGACAGATTCCAAGATCACACTGCAATACATTAACAATGAGTCTCGCAGATTCAAGACTTACTTTGCGAACCGGGTTTCTGAGATCAGGGATGTATCCCAGCCAAGTCAGTGGAGACACTGTCCGGGAACTCTCAACCCAGCAGATGATGCATCTCGTGGGCTTTCAGCACACCAGCTCTTAAGCAGTGGGAGATGGTTCAGTGGACCTGCGTTTTTGTCAAAGCCTGAGGAAGATTGGCCACAGGCTGACGTTGGCCAACTGCCAGAAGACGACTTAGAAGTCAAGAATGAGAAGGCCATATTCACTTTGACGGCGTCAGACAAGTTGCACGAATTACTTGTGAGGTACTCTTCCTGGGCAGTGCTGCAGCGTAAGGTAGCCTGGCTGTTGAAATTCAAAGCATACCTGCAGTGCCGCAGAGCCAGCAACGTCAACAGCAGTGTCAAGTACCTGACAACAGAAGATTTGGAGAAAGCAACGATTACCATAGTAAAGCTGGTGCAAAGCGAAGTCTACGGAGAGGAGATTGGAGACTTGGAGAAGCGAGGGAACGTCAAACGCTCAAGCGGAATCGTTAGGCTACGGCCCGTGTTAGTGAATGGTGTGGTGAGAGGTGGAGGCCGCATTCATGACGCCCCCATTGCGTTGGAAGCCAAGTTCCCAATGATCGTTCCTCCAAAGCATCATGTGACTCGGTTACTGATTGAAGCCTCCCACCAGAAGCTAGCTCATGCCGGTCAGGATCACATATTGTCAGAGCTAAGGGAGCGTTTTTGGATACCTAAAGGAAGGTCTGCTGTGCGTCAAGTGGTGCGATCATGTCTGAAATGCAAGAAGCAGAGGGCAGCTAGGATGGAGCAAATGATGGCCGCCTTGCCAGAATTTCGTACTACGGCTTATGAGCCATGCTTTACTCACACTGGAGTCGACTACTTTGGCCCGTTAAACGTCAAGAGGGGAAGAGTGGTGGTTAAGAGATGGGGTGCCATATTTACCTGTTTGAACTCTAGAGCAGTTCATTTGGAGGTGGCTACTTCCTTGGAATCAGATTGCTTCATTAATGTTCTCAGAAGATTTATCAATCGAAGAGGCCCACCCAAGTGTATTTATTCTGACAACGGAAGCAACTTTGTTGGTGCAGAAGGAGAACTTAGAGCGGCCATTGACAACTGGAACCAGAAACGAATCCACGACGAACTGCTCCAGAAGGGATGCCTGTGGATTTTCCAAGCACCAAAGGCTTCACATGCCAGTGGGGTTTGGGAAAGGCTGATACGCAGCACCCGCACAGCCTTTCTTGGACAGAGCTTGGTAGATGAAGAGGTGTTCGCAACCGTTCTCACTGAGGTGGAGTCGATTTTGAACTCCAGGCCACTTTCTGCTGCTTCTGACGATCCGGACGATTGTGAACCCTTAACGCCTAATCACCTGCTGCTGCAAAGAGCTGTCTGCAACTTGCCGCCTGGATCCTTCGTAAAGGAAGATATTTTTGTTAGAAAGAAGTGGAGACAGGTGCAGATTTTAGCTGACCATTTCTGGAAAAGGTGGTTGAAAGAGTACATCCCAGGATTGCAGGAGAGGCAAAAATGGCAGAGACCCCGCCGAAACGCAGAGGTGGGAGACCTTGTGCTGCTTGTAGATGAAAGCTTGCCTAGGGGACGGTGGCGCATGGGTAGAATCATCAAGGTAGTCTCTGGAAGAGATGGCCTTGTGCGAACTGTGGAAGTCAAGACAGGGGCGTCGACGTCATTGGTGCGACCCATTCAGAAACTTTGTTTATTAGAAGAATCGAGAAATCTCTGCCGTGATTGAGAGACATTGTGAACATTGCTGTGACTGAGAGACATTGTCGCAATTGAGAAACATTTCCGCAATTAAGAGACATTGTGAACATTATGGACATTGACAATGATATTGATTCTTGGCTTAAACTTGTTAGATATAGGAACCCACGCTTATTTTTTGTAATGCTTCACTAAGTTGCGCATGAGGTGGGGTGTTGCTGGGTTCCCTGTTTTCTGTTTTTCCCGCCATTTGGGGTCACGTGACCCTGTTGTTGTGCTTGTCGTAATATCGTGCATGTTATGGCGTAGTCGTAGTTATTTATGCTGTTAGTATCGGCGTTTCGCTCGAAGTAACGACACTTGTAACGACACTTGTGACTTGTTGATGATCTGGAGGAGTGAGTAAACGAGAGTCAGTAAACTAGAGAGAATTTTGGTCTTGTACGTCGAACAAACCGAGGGATTTGGCCCTTACAATCATATCTAAATTAAAGCAGGATCGTCGAATGGTGAGCGAATATTTATTTGCCGTTTGTGCTAACATCACATATACGGTAAGATACACATTTCCTCACACACCTAAGAGATACTTCGCTCGGTTGTCTTGTGCAAATACATGTATAAGTCCCAACAGATTTCGGCTTAACTGCATAATATATGCCCCTTCACGTGAACTATTTTCTGTGTCGCCGCCAAGCCGGCTCCGCGATACGCAGAAATTATTTTTATTCAACTTTAATTGGTACGTTGTACGCGGTAAGCAGAAAATAGGAAAACATTACCGTGTATTCCGCGTACTACAAACTTCCCTGGATAACAGAATATCACCGTGTATTCCTCGTTCTATAAACCAAAATATTACTCGAAATTTCTTTGAATTACTCGGCCACATATAACGTGAAAATGTAAACAACTGAGCTTAATCGGCCATAACAAACCTTACTGTGTATTGCTTGTTCTTTTTACTGCGTAGTCAGCTCCTAACATCCCTCGTACATTTCAATTTATCTCTCTCCGCGTACGGTGTAGCCAGCTCCTAACAATATAACTCTTTTATACTTCAATTAATTTCTCTTGGTGTACGGCGTAGCGAAATCCCAAACTGACAAAGTCTTACATAATTAGCTATAATTTCTTGAGCCTTTTCACCGCGTTCGGGGCAGCCACTTTTCTCAGTAACGTTTTCAATGTGACGGCGTAGTCCACGGTTTATACCTAGACGTCTGATAGCAAATCTCTATTAATTCGCATTTGCTTGTTTACTAGGTGGTAAGATTACCGTGTTCGCACAAGTTTTATACCTGAATGCGACCCGCGCGCGATTTCCCGCCGAAATTTGAGCGGTAAAACACTTGATTTACCGGAGAGGGGGTGAGTTTGGCATTTGGTGACACAGAAGTCACTCATGTCGTCCCCCGGTGGAGCGAAATTTGGCGCTTTGTCCCAGGCTTGACCGTTAGTTTTGACCCTCTTTTCCTTACAAGCCTGTGATGGCGGCGATTTCGAAAAGTTAGTTCGTTTTTAATGCAGGGCTGTACTTCGAGAGATAAACTAATTGACGATTGAATCACATAGAAAGGTAGGAGATTTATCCTTTTTGAAATGTGTTGTGGTCTTAAAGCGCTGACTTTAGATTGAATCGATTTTTAGCGGGTATTTTGATCGCGACCTCGAGTGTCGGTTGACAATTTTGAATTCCCGTTTTCCTACCTTTAGCTCTCTTTAGTACGTGACATGCCGTCGCATCGACCGTTAAGCAGAAAATCGCCCAAAACGGCCTCCGGAAGCTCGGAAAAGCGATAAAAACACAGCAAACACACAACAGGTAAGGTTTTTAAAACTTTATTTCGATTTTCATGTATTTTCGGCGGAAAACCGCCGATTATTTTCGATCGAATTTCAGCTCCATACAAACTCTCATATTACGCTTTGGTTACCTGTGATGCCGCATGCACCACCGCCTCCCATTAGCAGCATTGTCTTATAAACATAAACTCTTAAAGCGAAATAAATCGACAAATAGGAAACACGACTTTCTAAAACACTTACCTGATAAGTTTCTGTTGTATATAGTGTTCTTACAGATCCGAAAACGACCAAGGTCCAGACACAATTCAAAACCACTGACACGCAACCCAACCGTCACGAGCGCCGATCGAACGAAATGCCCACGCATTCACCACTGTATGATTGATCACGTGTTATACCACGTGTTCTAATCATTTCGTGTAGGGAAGGGAGTGTGACAATTCGGCTTTATTATAATTACTCTAATTGCATTCGAAACGATATTATTGTGACGACTATTTTAGTATACTGAGATTTTATTTGTGTACCCTTCCATGGAATTAATTTTTCACTCGTCTTATAACTGTAGTTCTTAGATACAACTTAGAAAGGAACGGAGGATAAACACATGACCTTTGGATCACCATTGGACGCCGCTATTATTAAATAACAAATACAAAATAAAACCGACCCCTCAAAAATGACTCCAAACAAGGAGTTACATCATCTCCTTCTGCAGAGTTAAAGTAACTCCAGGAAAATAACTCCCAAAATAGAGTTGTTTAAACTCTTGTTAGAGAGTAACAATCACTGCGCAATTACTCCCTAAGGGGAGTTGTACTAACTCCTCAAAAATGACTCCTAAAAAGGAGTTCTTTTAACTCCCCTTGCAGAGTTAAACTGAAATTTAACTCCAACCTGGGAGTTAAAATTAACTCCAGAGGAGTTAAATTTAACTCCAGTTTGGAGTTATAATGATTCCCAGTAGCGTAACTCCAATTTAGGGATTAATTTAACTCCCCTACCGAAGAGAATAACTCCTTTTTGGAGTTAAAATAACTCCTTTTGGAGTTAAAATAACTCCCAAAAAAATAACTCCAGATAAGGAGTTAATTTAACCCCACCATAGGAGTTAAAATAACTCTTTGAAAATTACTGTGCAGTAAAGGATCAGATATATGCAAAGCGAAACCTAAATAAGCTAGTTAAAATTCAAGTTACGGCAAACGTTATCTGCTAAAATAGTTATAAACAACACAAATATTGATGCTTGACTGGGTGACTTGTCCACATGATGCGTAACTGACTCGCGCGCAACGCGTTGTCGCTCGCACTGAGAAAATGCTATCTTTCCTATTGGTCTTTTACTTATATGAAATCCCATGTAAAATAATTTCTTTAAATGTTGTTGCTGAAATCAGTTCCAATATGTGAATTTGGAATATCTTAGAAGTGTAGCTGTGCCCAGAAAGTTTTAAAAATTCGATGATAAATTGCCAGAAATCCATTTAGAAGTGAACGCAGCGCAAGGAGAACTAAAAAATTATTCCATAGTTTTAAACGGTAAAAAAATGAGGTCATGTGAGTGGATGAGAGGTAGTGATTCAAAGAGATTTGGATTGATAACCCTCAACCGTCCGGTCCTCGATTTTTTCATGTAAAAGTTACATTTTTATGTGTTTGTCTGTTTGTGGGAAAAGACTGTCTTCATTGCGGGATGCATTATCAAACGTGCGTGCGTAGACAAGCTAAGTAACCAGAACAAATCTTTATAAACTCCGGCGTAATGCTTGGCACAATCCAGTACCGCGATTTGTGCTGCTTTATGTTCTTTATTCATAAATTCCTTAGAGGCAATATTTTTAATATTACCACTTCTATTTCCTTTGAAAAAAAAAGAAAGAAAGAAAGAACAAAAAAAGACCAGTGACGCTTTTTCTTATTCACTGCTACCTACCTACGCCGTTTCTTTTACGATAGTACCGGTTCATTCAGTTTAGTTTGAAACAAAGTTGTCCTAGCAAAGTACAATTATTTATTCTCCGCATTTTGTGTAACATATTAAAACAGTCAAACAAACAGCAATTTGGGTATATTTTGTGATTATTAGTGTAAGGTAATTATCGAACGCTGTGTCGGCAAACTTAACAATAAATTCTGTGACTCCGAATCAATTTCAAATGTCATCAAAATTGCCCTGCAAGGCCTGAAGGGCCTTAACTGAGGAAGATGTTTTGCTTTGTTTTATTTGTTTTTGTTCGACGAATAGAACCACGATTTTGAACACAAAGGATAAAAGATGATATGTGAGATCAAGTTAAAGAAGGGATTTTGATAGACCCTCTACCATTCGGACCTTGTAATCAATGCTGCATCATATTTCTATTTCATATTCACTAAGTGGGAAAAACATTTTAAGTTTGCAAATGTAAAGGACAATGTTATCGGTGTTATGCATGGGCAATATTTTGATTGATAGTGGTGTTTTAATTTGTCGATTATCCAGTAGAGTGAACGCTCACTAAGCTGTTAATCTTCCTCAAAATATAGCCTTATTGCACCTTACAATACACTGTGTAAGTATTTTTAAAATTGATTTAAAATTTAAAAAAATAGCTTGTGCTGAGATGTTGATAATCCAAACACAGCCTCCTTTCAAAGTTAGAATAATCTTCCGCGAGTTCATTACGGGAATGCCATGTCAGGTACTTTCCCTTTTGTTCACATTATGTTGTCGTTCACGATCAGTAACGCAATCATCTTGTCTTACGTCACCTTCTATTTATTGAAATGAGTCGAAAAACGGGCAATAATCTACATATGCTGAGTGGCCTCTATTGTTAGCAGATAATAGCCTAAAACAGGCTACAAGGAACCTTTTTTCGTCGAGAGATCGATAACTGAACCGCATTCGAAAGAGTCTTGAAAAGCTAAATAAAGGACGTTTTGCGGCTTGCAAACCGAGGACAGTCTTCTTTTATAACAACAGAGATGAAAACTAAGAACCGTGAAAATCATGCACTAGGAAATTGCGTTACCCGCTGACGTGTAAAATATCTGTGATGTTTTTGTTTGGATAATCTTTTGTGTTCGAGTTTTACATTTTAGGTCTATTTAGGGTTATGTTAGTAAGCAGAATTCACCACACTTTGATTAGGTGAAAATGATTCACATTTTTTGGGAAAAACTCTGAGATACACCGCTGAAAAATTATTTTTAAAAAGTCAAAGGGCAAGCTCGTTAAAATTAGTGGTAGAGTTTGTGGAAGAAAAAATACGATATTTGAAGTAGGTGCGGATGAACGTACTTCGTAAGTGGATTACCTTCTATGTTTATATTTTGGATTTGAAAGAGGAAAACTCCATTCATCGTTAGCTTATCTACGCACGCGCAGTTGATCATATATACATCAATATAAATATCCCGCTTTCCCACAAGGAAAGCAGCCGTCTGGCAAAGTAATATAAATATTAAACTTACTCAATCTAAAGTCGAGGTCCGGACGGTTGAGGGTTATCATACTTGAATCATGAACCTCCCCTCATCCACTCACTTGACCTCATTTTGTTTCCTATAAACTTGGGATTTGTTTTCTTTTTACTTTCTTTTTCTTTTTTTCGGTATAAAAACATCATCGATGCACCTACATAGAAGCCAAGGTGAAAACTCCAAGTTCGGGCCTTCAGCCGTATCTTCTGATCGCTTTTTCTTAAGAGTAGAGACTAGAGGAGGGGCCGGCTAAAATTCAGGCTATAACTAAGGTCGTCAAAGGAAGTGGTATGCACAAAATTTTGCCAAGAGGGAGAGCATAAAAAGTAGAGACGATGTTGTTGTTATGAAGAGGTTTTTAAGAACGTAAACCTGCTGAAATTAAAAAAAAGTTAAAGGTGACGTTTTTATATATTGGCTAAAGGGTAAGCTCGTTAAAAATTGGTGGTAGAATTTGTGGAAGAAGAAACACTATATTTAATTTAAAGTAAGTTTCGAGTGAACGTGCTTAGTAAAGCTTAGTAAGTTGAATTATCACTTACCTTATATGTTCATATTTTGGATCTGAAAGAGGAAACTCCATATGGCCTTAGCTTATCTACGCACGTGCAACTCATTATGTATACACCACTATAGCATCCTACTTACCCACAAGGAAAGCAGCCATCTGCTAAAGTAATATAAATGATCGAACCTAACCACTATTATACCGAGGTCAGGACGGTTGAGGGTTATCATTTGTCACATGAACCTCCCTCACCCAATCACTTGACCTCTTTTTGTTTCCAAATTTGAGACTATTCTGCCTTCAGTTCCTTTGTTTTTCTTTTATCAGTATAAAAATATTTAGAATATACCAAACCAGTGGATACTGAATGTTTTTTGCGCGCTCTGATTGGCTACTCAACTCGGGATAGTAGCTGCTATTCACCTCACGGCATTTCTGTGTATTTCGCGCGCGAGTTATTCCTCATTTCTCAGAAAAGTGGGAACTACGTGGTGCTGGCTATCCACTGGTTTGGTACATACTAAAACAATTATTCACCTCAGTGTCAGTGAAGAGTGATAGATATTTACCTTCATATTTATGTCCACTTCAGTGAATAACTGTTAATCAACAGAGCCAAAGAGAAAATCTCGCTCACCCGTACTAAACGTCCTAAAGGATACTCAATTAAATTCAAAGGTCTTGAAATGGCCACATCATGTGGTGTACGATGATACACTATTTTAACACATGAAAGGAGTTTGCATTTTAAAAAGTTACCGTCCAAACCTGAAATTGTGGATAAAAGACTCGATGCATTCACCGGATAGTGCACAACTCACCGCCAAACATCGTTAAAGGGTAAAGGGAAAATCCTTCAATTAACAAAGTTTTTCAAGCCATGAACCGACAGATAAGAGAAAGTTTTACGATCAACCATGAAAATTTGAGTTGAAGAGGTTTAACCGACAAGGATAAAAAGATTGGAAATTTAGCCCGTTACCTACAAAATTGGTCCAAAAATCCTATTTTTTGTTCTGTCAACTTTGAGAGCCACAAGCCCTTAGACGCTTTCTTACGATCGAAAGGGACTCCGTTTACAGGGTAAGATCCGGACAAGAGAGTTATCATACCTATTTGAATTTACGAATCCTCTCATCAAACACTTGACTGTTTTGTCAAACTGCGCCTTTCTTTTAGCATGAAGTACATATTTGTTGGCACCATCCTTCCTCGGTTAGTTTTCTTAGCCGATCAATGGAAGGGCTCCTTCAATTCAGGGGTTTGAAAATATGCTGCCGAAACACGTACAGGGCACAGAAAAGCCAAGTTATGAGCAAGCTTAAAACGAGGAAATCTACCCATCGAACCTATATCGAAGAGTAAGTGTGCAAATTTGCCTATCACAGAAAGAAAAGCCCTGAATGAAGTTACTCTGACTCATACTGCTTTTCTTTATCCCGAAAAACATTCAACAGTTAAAAGCGATAAAAAAGATAAAAAGTAATTAAATAAAATCAGAAAATGACGTCAAATGAGTGGGTGAGGGGTAGTGATTCAAAGAAATTTGGATTGATAGCCCTCAACTGTCCTGACCTCGACACTAGAGAGCTTAAGCATCAGTTGTTTCGGCGCGATGGAGACTGGACCTGATATAGGTAAACTAGGACCGAGGTCGCCTTTGCTTCCTCCGCTTTCTGCGCTTTCGTGGTATAATCCCGCGAAAGGTGATTAGGGAGTTAAAGTTTCCGGTCGAACTATTTTTTTTAAAAAGAACAGTGGGGAAAAACATGAGGCCAAGGGAGTGAGGGGTAGTGATTCAAAGAGGATTCAGGATAATCCTCCACCGTCCGGACATCGACATTCTGATGTAAAAGTTGCGTATTAACATATTTGTGGGAAAACACTTCGTTGAAGGGTGCAAAAATAAACGCGCGTGCGTAGACACATGAAGTAACCAGAATATTTATTAAAATACATCTTTGTTAACATCCGCGTGATGCTTGAAATAAATACTAAGTATGCGATTTGTGCTGCTTGAAGTTCGACCAGTTCGGCAGTTCTAAAAGTCTTTTAAGTTTAGAATTTATTAATAGAAAAGCCACTTTTCTTTTATTTTTCCAATTTGTCAACATCTACAAGATAAAGTTAAAACAAACTTGTTCAGCTACTAGGGACGTTACCAAAGTTTCCTTTTAAAACGGCACCGGCCAAATTATATTTAAACTTTTTTAACGTTTTGAATTGTTTTCTTGAACAGTTAATAAATAAATTGATTCATTCCTTGCATTTCGCTTTACATGAAAGATGAAACAAAGGGTGATTTGATTATTTTTATCGGGTACTTTGGCGAGGCCAAACTGTGTAAACATGTGCGTATTAACCTCATTTAGCCTTTGGGGGGGGATATTGTCGTCATTGTCAGCTCTATAACTGCAGCCTCGGGATTCAAGATGGCGGCCTCAAAATTCAAAATGGCTGGTTTGTGACGTCATTGTGACGTCATGACACGTCATAAGCCCAATCTGTTAAGCTAATGACGTGCTGAAAACGTGCCAAGTTTCATTACAAGAGCGCGCCTACTAGAGAGGCATTTTGAGCCCCCCACCCCACCCCACCCCAGGCTCAGAAACTCAAAATAAGGTTAAGCTAAGTGATTGCAATTACACCAGAATTGAACAATAGAAGACCTAAAAGGTATAAACGGTGGAGGGGAATTGCAGCTCATGAGGGGATAACCCGCTACCGTTTTGACCTCGTGTCTGAGCTGCTGCATGGATTTGAAAAGCTTTCTGTTTAAGTTGCCAGCAATCGGATTTTGTAAAATAGTGACGTTATGTCCATGATCGGCGGCACAGTAAATGCTCGTTTAAGCTTTCAGTTGCTCAAAATATGACTTATGTAAGCTGTACCGCCTATTTTTTTTTACTAAATTATTAAATCATACAATAATATTACATGTAGCCTGTAGCCTGTCTGTCAGATCTTGCCAACCCTGCAACATATTCTTGTGATTTCGTGTATAGTGTTGTCACGTACTTTCCCTACTATTTATTGTATTCAGCCAAAAACCGTTCATTTACATATGTTAAAAAGCTTGTATTGCTCAAGCACAAACAGAATGCAAACAATTCCACTTTTTCCAAAAAATATTCGAAGGAGTCTTGGAAAGTTAGCTAAAGTGCAATTGTTGAAAGAAGGGCTGCATTCAAACCGAAGACGTTTTTCTCTAGTGGTGTAAAAATCTCACAGTTTCGAACTTGTGTTAGCCACTCGGGTATAAATATCTACCGCGTTCTTGTTTGGCTATGCTCTAATGTTCTTTTCAAATTTTAGCAATATTTAAGGTTATTTCGCTAAAGCACAATTCACCTCACGCGGAGAAATTGAAAATTATATTACACGTGGTCTTAAGATACACTGCTGTAAACTTTTTTTTTTTAAGTTAAAGGTGACGTTTTTATATATTGGCTAAAAGGAAAGCTCGTTAAAAATTGGTGGTAGAATTTGTGGAAGGAGAAACACTATTAAGTTTCGATAAACGTACCTCGTTAATTGATATCACTTATCTTAGGTGTTTATATGTTGGATTTAAAAGAGGAAAACTCCACATGTCGTTAGCTTATCCACGCACGCGCAGCTTATCAGATATGCATCACTATAAACATCACTATTTCATCCCATTTTCCCACAAGGAAAAAATCCGTCTGCCAAAGTATTATAAATACTAAAGTTAACCATATCCGTAGCGAGGTCCGGATGGTGTGAGGGTTATCATAATGTCTTATGAATCCCTCCCTCATCCAACTACTTAACCTCCTTTTTTTTGGTTCCAAAATGGAGACTTCCCTTTCTTTTCCGTTGTTGTTGTTTTTTTTTTCAGCATAAAAATATATTCAACAAAGTGAAGGAGAAAAGGGATACTCAATTAACCCTCGGGCGTACAAGGGTGGGGGGGGGGGGAGAGGGGCGTATAAGGTTTTCCTAGAATTTTTCCTAGACGAATTACTATCTTATCTAGACGTGTCGTTTTCAGTAGCTGTGCGCATATTCCTTAGACACATATTGACACAAGTTTGGTTAGAGTCGGTTGCTATGGTTACGAGCTATGATGTCATAAGTAGCAGGTGGTCCAGCCATTTTTGAAGAAAAATGCGTGTTTTTTACCCGATTTCCAGGGTTTAGCGATGCGATGGACTCACTGTTTCGAGGCACAATGACGACAAAACACAACGATTGAGGTAAGATTATGCTTATTTTGAACTTAAATGTAAATATGTCTCACAGCATTTCACGTTATGAGAAACCTTTCGGTTTTTCCCATGCATTCACTTACAATTTTGAAACTACAAACGGTCACACAGTTTGTTTGGGCCCCCTGTGGAAAAACGTGCAAAAATTTACATATGTTGAGCGGCTTGTATTGTTAGGAGACTGAATAGCCTAAAAGAGGTTACAAGCAATCTTTTCATCGGAGATAACTTAACATTAATCACAGTCTAAAGAGTCTTGAAAAACAAGCTAAAGCACAACCGATGAAAGACGTTTTGCCTGCAAACCGAGGACAGTCTTTTCTGTTCATCAGAAATGACAACTATGACCTGTGAAAATCATGCACTTACGAACTTGCGTTACCCTCTCCGCTCAGGTGTAAAATATCTGTCATGTTTTTGTTTGGACAATTTATATTGTGTTCGAGTGTGTTCGAGTTTCAACATTCTAGTTCTATTTAGGGTTATTTTAGTGAGTAGAATTCACCGATACACATCGCCATAAAAAGAACTCTGAGATTGGGGCAAGCTTGTTTAAAATTGGTGGTGGAATTTGTGGAAGAAGAAACACTATAATTTAAGTAGGTTTGTCTTAACTGCAGAATACCCTGGTAGGTTTTAATAAACGTACTTCGTAAGCTGAATTATCATTTGTCTTATGTTTGTGTCGTTAACCCGTATACGCACGCGCAGCTGATTCTATATTTATATCACACAATCATCCCACTTTCCCACAAGAGAAACAACTGTCTGCCATAGTGATACAAGTAGAGAATTTTAACATCATCAAATCGAGGTCCGGACGGTTGAGGGTTATCATACTTGAATTGATGACCCCCCCCCCCCCTCATCCACTCAGTTGATCTCATTTTGTTTCCCGAGGCGGAATTTTCTTTTTTTTCTTGTCTTTCTTTTTCTTTTCTCAGTTTAAATATATCATTCATGTTCGTAAACAAAGCCGAGGTGAAAGCTCCAAGATCGACGCTGGACTTCAGCCGTATCTTCTTATCTTTTTCTCTCAGTAGTAGAGACCAGAGAAGACAGTTAAAATTCAGGCTATCATAGAAAGTGGTTTGGGCAATATTTTGCCAAGAGGGAGAGCGAAAAGGCGACGACGAAGTCGATTCCAAGGAAAGTACAGTGACTACACAGAATATTTAATTATGAATTTTCTAGGGAGTAAACAGGAGTGGCAAATCAAATATGATTATTAAAAAAAAGTTTAGTGAAGGATCAGATAGCTGCAAAGGGAAACCTAAATAAGCTAGTTTCTCAAGTCACGGCAAACGTTATCTGCTACAATAGTTATAAACAATGCAAATATTGATGCTTGACTTGGTGACTTGGCCATGCGTAATCGACTCGCGCGCCACTCGTTGTCTCTTGCACCGAGAAAATGCTATCTTTCCTATTGGTCTTTTACGTATATGAAATCTGATGTTAAATAATTTCTTCAAATGTTCCAGCTGAAATATTCCCAATACGTGAATTTGGCATATCTTAGAAGTGTAGTTGTGCTCAGGAAGAGATAAAATTTCGATGATAAATTGCCAGAAATTCATTTAGAAGTGAGGAGAACTGAAAAAATTGCCATAGTTAAGAGCCATTTTCTGAGAATATCGAGAATCGAAAGACACTCACAAAAAATCAAAATTTTTTTATTTTGCCAAAACATCCCTTTGGGTAAGCTAATTCAAGAAAAAATAATGCAAAGTTCCAAGGAGTTATTTAACGGACGAAAATTTAAAAAGTTCGAAAAATGCATAAAATGGCGGTTTTAGGGTTCTCTAAACGGCTCAAATTCTCACTCAACTTTCGAACATTTTCAAGCGGCGTTTTTTATCGAGCCGCTCTTAACCTTGTTTATCACAAGGTAAAATGAAGGCCAACTTCGGCTGCTTAAAACGGCATCTGGTATGTATCGTTCAATGATTAAGATTACACAGAAAGAAAGCTCTGTCATTGTACTTTTCACCAGGAAAGTTACAGCTTTGGGAATGAAATACTTCCCCGTCAGTAAATTTTACTGTTTAGTGATCTGAGCGGGTAGAATTATATGCAAATTACAGATTTAATTCCTAGAATACTGCTAACAATTACAAAGGTCGTTTAAGATAGGCTCACCATTAGTTACACATGCACGCACAATGTTTTTCCTGATCTTTGAAAGAAAGTTCTGCTTTCTTGAGTCTTGCTGAGTCTCATTATATTAAAACAAAGCAGATTTTTAACGGCATTTCAACAAGACAGGAATCCTCTCATTCAACTTAACCAAGATAACATCGAAAACACAGAGAAACGACGTACTATGCCGCTTACCTTGCCAACCGAAAACGCAACAATACAACAGGAAAACATTCCAAACTGTAAACAAACGAATTTTCAGTTTCCTGATCGAGCGAAGATATTTTAAACTCATCGCCTAGAGGAATACGAGGAAAGACAGATGACCTCTGCACTGGACCCGCACGTGTCACACCACACTAACAGAGAGAGTCACGTATTCAATTTCTGTTCTGTGATTTGAGATAAAAACTTGGTGGAAAGTTAAAAAGAAAAAAAAAGCTTGCAACAGATAGCTAGTACTTTGTTGGATTACATGTTAGCACAAGCTCCACAAAGGAGTTTTTACGGTCACGACTCTCTCTATTAAGCGCGGTAATTTCGCGATGTACGCGCTGTTGTAATTTTACTACTAATTTAATTACAGCTCATGAAATAAAATAAATATTGCAGTAAGTTACATTCACAGTGTGTAAGTACTGATATATGGCGTTGTGTAGTTTTTCCACTCTTCTGGAGAGGGTTACTGCCTGTGGATTAAGCAGTTGTTACCCAGGCCACGTTGAAGTTGTTTCCCTAAAAGAATGCACAGGACACTTCCCCGGACACATCTCGCGGCATCTTCAATTGCACGGACTAAGTGCAGATAAAGCGGTTGACAGTGAATTCAAGTTGTTGTTAGCCCGAGCAGGTAATGTTATTGCATTTTGTTCTGGAATTACTGCGTTCCATAATTTTGGCCACAGATATGCAGAGTCGCGCCACTCCTGTGCCCACGGGCGCCCGGGGGGGTGGGGGTAGCAGGGATGGCCCAGTGGTGAGAGCACTCGCCTTCCACCAATTTAATGTGGCCTGGGTTCGATTCCCGCTCCCGGTGTCATATGTGGGTTGAGTTTGTTGTTGGTTCTTGTCCTTGCTCCGAGGATTTTTCTCCGGGTACTCTGGTTTTCCTCCCTCCTTAAAAACCAACATTTCCAAATTCCAATTCGACCTGGACGTAGGGTTATAAGGGAGACTACAGTTTGACTGTAATAATGCACCCTACTGAAATAAAGTGTATTTATTTATTTTTATTTTGACCAATGTTTGGGTGTAGGGGTGGCGCTGCTACGCCCTGGCCCTGTTTAGGACAGAAAAACGAAATGGAATATCGATCGTACTGACCATACCTGGTTGGGGAAGACAGGCATAAAATTATATACCATCCTTAGGGACAGAGACCAAAAACCGTATCTTGTCTAGCGGCAAACCCCAGTATAGTCCACATAAGGGAGTAACCCTCCCTTCCGGGCGGGTGGAGGGGGTGGTGGTGCCGTGTTTAGCATGACGATAGCACGATGTAATTTCAGACGCCGAAAATTGAACTTCAATGCAATCTTCCTTGGTAGCAGTTCGAGCGAGCGAGACGCGGAAGCCACGCAGGCCCATGCGAGAACTCGCCCACATGATACCTTTTCTCGCTTTGCCATTTGAGCTAGCCGTTTTTTGGTTTTTGCGTCATGGGGTTGAAAGCTTAGACTCTTCCACTGAAAAAATGCCTAAATAACCAAAAATCAAAGATAAATATTTTTTGAACTCTAGGCTTCCAACCTCATGACGCACACCAAATAACAAAGCGAGAAAGGGTATTATGTGGGCGAGTTCTCACATGGGCCCGCGTGGCTTCCGCGTCTCGCTCGCTCGCTCAAATTGCTGCCAAGGAAGATTACATCAGGGGACGTTCAATAATCACATCGTGCTATCGTCAATGAATATTGTGCTACGGTTGAGCAAGTTAAGGCTAAGCACGGCACTCTCCGCCCCCTCCCCCCCCCCGGAAGGGAGGGTTACTGCCTAATGTGGTCTATACTGGGGTGTGCCGCTGGACAGGATATGGTTTTGGTCTCTGTTCCTAAACGTGGTAAATTATTTTATGCGCATCTTCCCCAACCGGGTATGGTCAGTACGATCGACATTCCATTTCATTTTTCTGTCGTCAAAAGACCCTTTCTCCCCCCACTCCCCTATCCCCAGGAGCCAGAGGGCATGGGAGTAGCGCAACTCTGCAGAACCTAGACTAAGGGACGCCGAGTGCTCTGAAGTATCTGTGGCCAAAATTATGGAACACAGTAATTCCAGAACAAACTGCAATAACATTACCTGCTCGGGCTAACAACAACTTGAATTCACTGTCAACCGCTTTATCTGCACTTAGTCCGTGCAATTGAAGATGCCGCGAGATGTGTCCTGTGCATTCTTTTAGGGAAACAACTTCAACGTGGCCTGGGTAACAACTGCTTAATCCGCAGGTAGTAACCCTCTCCAGAAGAGTGGAAAAACTACACAACGCCATATATCAGTACTTACACACTGTGAATGTAACTTACTGCAATATTTATTTTATTTCATGAGCTGTAATTAAATTAGTAATTAAATTACAACAGCACGTACATTGCGAAATTACCGCGCTTAATAGAGAGAGTCGTGACCGTAAAAACGCCTTTGTGGAGCTTGTGCTAACATGTAATCCAACAAAATACTAGCTATCTGTTGCAAGTTTTTTTTTCTTTTTAACTTTCCACCAAGTTTTTATCTCAAATCACATAACAGAAATCGAATACGTGACTCTCCCTGTTAGTGTGGTGTGACAGGTGCGGGTCAGTGCAGAGGTCACCTGTCTTTCCGCGTATTCCTCTAGGCGATGAGTTTAAAATATCTTCGCTCGATCAGGAAACTGAAAATTCGTTTGTTTTAATACAGTTTGGAATGTTTTCCTGTTGTATTATTGCGTTTTCGGTTGGCAAGGTAGGCGGCATAGTACGTCGTTTCTCTGTGTTTTCGATGTTATCTTGGTTAAGTTGAATGAGAGGATTCCTGTCTTGTTGAAATGCCGTTAAAAATCTGCTTTGTTTTAATATAAGACTCAGCAAGACTCAAGAAAGCAGAACTTTCTTTCAAAGATCAGGAAAAACATTGTGCGTGCAGGTGTAACTAATGGTGAGCCTATCTTAAACGACCTTTGTAATTGTTAGCAGTGTTCTGGGAATTAAATCTGTAATTTGCATATAATTCTACCCGCTCAGATCACTAAACAGTAAAAATTTACTGACGGGGAAGTATTTCATTCCCAAAGCTGTAACTTTCCTGTTGAAAAGTACAATGACAGAGCTTTCGTTCTGTGTAGTCTTAATCATTGAACGATACATACCAGATGCCGTTTTAAGCGGCCGAAGTTGGCCTTCATTTTACCTTGTGATAAACAAGGTTAAGAGCGGCTCGATAAAAACGCCGCTTGAAAATGTTTGAAACCAAGCATTGGTAAATTTATTACACGGTTTTAAAGTAGAAAGGTTAAATAATGTTCGTGGTTTGTTTCGTTTTAAAAGAATCTTTTTTACGCTCTCACCGGCTTCCTAAAGTTGAGGGAGAATTTGAGCCGTTTAGAGACCCTAAAACCGCCATTTTATGCATTTTTCGATCTTTTTAAATTTTCGTCCATTAAATAACTCGTTGGAACTTTGGATTAGTTTTTCTTGAATTAGCTTACCCAAAGGGATGTTTTGGCAAAACAAAAAAAAAAATCGATTTTTTGTGAGTGTCTTTCGATTCTCGATATTCTCAGGAAAAGATGAGGTCAAGTGAGTGGATGAGGGGTGGTGATTTCCAGGACAATTGGATTGATAACCCTCATCCGTCCGGACCTCGCCTATAGGTAGTAAAAGTTACATTTTTATATGTTTGTGGGAAAAGACTGTCTTCATTGTGGGATGCATTATTAAACGCGCGTGCGTAGACAAATTAAGTAACCAAAACATTGTAAAACCAACCTTTATGAACTTCCGCGTAATGTATATGCCTGGCACAATTACTGAATCCAGAACGGCGATTTGTGCTGCCTTGTGTTCGGTATTCATAATTTCCTTAGAGGCAATATTTTTTGACATGCACCGAAGAGCGATATTACTTTTATTTCCTTTGAAAAAAATAAAAGGAAACAAAACAAAACAACAACAACAACAACAACAACAACAACAAGGAAAGCCACCAGTGGCACTTTTTCTTATTCACTGCTACCTACCTACAATTTCTTTTGCGATAGTACCGGCTCATTCAGTTTAGTTTGAAACAAAGTTCCTTCTTTCCACTTTGTTTAGGGAATGAAGAAGTTCTGGAACGCCTACAAAGGCGTGGTGGTAGAATAGTTTTGAATACTGCCCATTTGTCCACGGAACAGATGGTTACAAGTCTTGGCTGGGACACTCTTACGAGAAGAAGAGAAAATCACATTGTTAACTTGGTTGAAAAGTGCCTCAAGGGAACGGCCCCAAGTTATTTCTCTGAATATTTTCAACTAAAAAGACATAATATTCATGATTATGACATTAGGAATAAGAATAAATTAGTTATTGATAGGGTTAAATTAGAATCGACCAAAAGAGCGTTTTTTTATAAAGGGGCCGATATTTTTAATAATTGTATATGAACCTAGTTTTAGTCTTTTTATCGCTTTTTATATGTCTTTTCTTAGATTTCTTATATAGCTTTTTAACTGTTTTAATATTTTATTTTATTAACTATTCATTTATTTAATTTTAATGCAGGACCCATGTTGATAGCAGTTTTTATAACTGAAATGGTCATCCTGCATAAATATGTTTATTTATTTATTTATTTATTTATTTATTTAACATCAACAGTCAAACAAACAGCGATTTTGGTATATTTTGTGATTATTAGTGTAAGGTAATTACCGAACGCTGTGTCAGCATTATCGGCGGTACAATTATTATTATTATTATTATTATTGTTATTATTATTATTATTATTATTACTATTATTATTATTATTATTGTTATTATTATTATTATTATTATTATTATTATTATTTTAAAGAACAACACAACACTTTTAAGTTTCAAAGACATGTTTCGGCATCCCTGATGCCATCCTCAGTTGAAGGAAAAAGTTACAACAAAGCTATTGATATGCAGTAGTGATTAGAATTGTAAATAAAAATGTATAAGCAAGAGTGACAATAGACTTTCTCAAAGAGGGCGACTTGGTGCAAGTCTAGAGTGACAAGAAAAAAGCGTGATTATGTGAAATCTAAGTAAACAACTTTAAATTAACATGTTTAACCTGTTGATTTAACGTGGGCTATTCCCAGTGGATATGTAAGGATTCTTTGATCTTTAGTTTAAAGCTTGTAGTGCCGGGTGCAGTCTAAAAGAGGGTGCTCATGGGGTCAGTAGTTAACTGACAATCGGCCCAAAAAATAGTAGTTAACTAATAAATGAAAAGTTAACTGTTAACTGATATTTTATTAATTATATTAAATACGATTGTTGATGTTTTTAAAAAAGCAACAAAGATTTTCCTAACGCTGCGTGACCTGGTAACATATTAACTGTTATTTGAGTTACTTCCGATGCAAAAGTGCCAAGGGAGCGTAACTTGGACCTTGATCTCTGTGATGGCTTCGAGTGGCGTGGTCAAAGTAGCCTGCGTGGCAGGTGCAGAAAGGGGAGGGAAAAGGGGAGAAATTACTGGCGAGGGCGGAGGAAGCGAGGGGAAGGGAGAGGAAGGGAGTCATGCAGACCTTCCAGCCCCATTTTATAACTATGTTGAATGTAAATTGAGAAACGCGAATTTCGAGTACTTAAAAGACATAAATTAATTGTGTCCAATCAGAGCGTTCGATTGGGCTCTTGATTAAGCCCCATTTACACGGCAGAAAATTTTTGGCACGGCTCGGGTAAAAATGGTACGCGTAGCGAAAAAAATGGATCGGCACGGATAAATTTTGTCGTGTAAACGACTTTGCCTCACCCGTGCCGAACCAAAATCTTACCCGTGCTCGGACCTAGTCGCGAGGTAGTCCGAGCACGGATAAAATTGGTACGCGTTCCTGAAAATCTAACCCGGCTCGAATAATATGTGTAGTGTAAACGATTAACCGTGCCGAACCAACTTTTTTCTGATGAGCCTTCGTGCCTTTGGTCAGCACTATTTGTGGGAGCATGTGCAGAGCTACTGCTTGCCTTCAACTCAAAATGGCGGCAAATAGGGGAAAGTCTCCAAGGAAATCGCGGGGACAATCATGGAAAGACCAAGATGTAAAGGGGTTAATTCAAATAATGCAAGAGGAGACAATTATTTTTAGTCTCGACAATGCGAAATCACCAAAGGAGAAAAGAGCCGCGTACAAAAGTGTTCAAGTGCAGCTTCAAAACAGAGGTAAGCTGAAACTATGCGAAATGTTTTCAACGTCAATTGAGCTTGAGATTAGCGATTTCCTCGAAGTAGTATTGCAGAATACCACTTGTATCGCGCTGGAAACAATAGTATTTACATTTTGGTTGTTTTATCTGTTTACATACTGCTTTTTTATTTTATTATAGGGATAGAGTACAATTTAGATAGCATTATTAACAAATGGAAAAAGCTTAAACAGCAATATAAAGAGCACCTTGACAAACACAAAAAAAAGTGGCACTGAACGTCGGAAAAAATGGAAGTTTTTTTGATGAAATGGATCAAATATGTGGTCACAGGGATACATCTTCACCTGCATGTCTAATTGATTCAAGTTTACCTCATGAAAATGCAGGTATGGTATTTTTTTATTATTTGTGGGGTGGTAGGGCCTGTACGTCTCTCAAATTTACATGTTCTATGTAATACCTAGAAACCAAAGCTTAAAAGTCATTTTCTTTTCTTTGGCCCCCAGTTACTAGTCAGTACAAATTTGGGTGATTCCCTTAGTAGTGTGATAGTGACAAAAGCAGAAGCACTGTATCATATCATGTAACCATGGAAAGTTATAACAGATGCAACTGAGAAACCATTAAAAATTTGGTTTGTTGTTTTAGAGTAATTATTTCTTTCCCTTTTTTAAGATTTGGAAAGTGGAACAGATGACGATGAGAATGATACCACTGTTGAAACTGGTGATGACGTGAGAGTTCATGATGAGGAGTTAAGCAGCAATACAAATGAAGAAGTTGGTGAGGGATGTAGTGAGATTGCTAAACGCAAACTGGAGCTGGAAGTGGAGGAAGTGAAACCTGATATTAAGAAAAGCAAGGTTGCCAAGAAAGGAAAAGGAAGGAAGACCAAGCTTGAGCAATCAATTTCTATGTTAAGCGACAGCTTTAAAGATGCTGCAGAACAGGAGATGGAAATGCTGGTGAAGTTGGAACAAATAAGACACAAAGAAATACTGGAGCATGAAATACGAATGAAAGAATTGGATAATGTACGCCGAAGAGAGGAACGACAACATGAACTGTTAACTGCTCAATATTTTAAGCAGCAACAGAAATCCATATCCACCCCAAAGGATGGATTTCTATCAAGGAAGCAACAGTGGAAGCGAAAGCAGTTATTTTGAATTGTAATGTTTAAGGGCATGTTGTTGATAAGAATGTTTTTGTAAGTGCTGGCATGTTGTTGATATGAACTCTTAGGCTGGTTCACACATGAAAGACAAGGGCATTCGCAAACTCAATCGAAACCATAATCTTGCACCAGGAAATGTGAGAGTGTACCAAGGTAAAATGAGCACAAGCATAAGCACAAGGAAAGGGCAAAATGTTTCTTTTGCTTGTGCTTGTGCTTGTGCTTATTTCTCTTGTGTCATGCTTATTCTGCCTTTTGGAACAGGCATGGAATGAGCACTGTGCTTGCTGATGTTGACTTGTGCTTGTGCTTATCACAAGTTTGAATATCCTTGTGGTTATGCTTGTGCCAATGCTTGTGCTTATCTCACAAGTGTGAACTAGCCTTAAATGCTTGCATGTTGTTGCGATCAACCCTTCAATGTTGGCATGTTGTTATATAAACTGTAACACCTTATTAGTTGCAGGCATGTTGTTGATATAAACAGATAAACCTCACTTGTCAAAGGTGGCATGTTGTTGTATGAAGGGATAAACCTCACTTGTCAATGGTGGCATGTTGTTGCATGAAGGGATAAACCTCACTTGTCAATGGTGGCATGTTGTTGTATGAAGGGGTAAACCTCACTTGTCAAAGGTGGCATGTTGTTGTATGAAGGGCCAAACCTTACTTGTTAAAGGTGGGATTTTCTTGTATAAACTGAACCATGTTTTAATATTTACTGACAAACTCAGTTGTCAAAGCTGGCATGTACCAAACTGTTATGAACTGTAACACCCTAGTTGCTGGCATGTTGTTGTTATGAACTGTAAAACTTTACTTGTCAAAGCTGACATGTGATTATGAACTATAGCACCATAGGTGCTGGTATATTGTTGTTATGAACTGTAAAACCTTAGTTGCTGGTATGTTGTTGATATGAACTATACAACCTTAGATGCTGGCATCTTGACATGAACTATCAAAGCTGGCATGTTTTTGATTAGAATTTTAATGCTGGTATGTTATTGATATAAACTGAAAAACCTTGGTTTTCAAAACTGCAATGATGTGGATATGAATTTCGTTCACAATTTAAATTTTTGTGCTCAACCAAAATATACCGGTAAATCAGTAGTATCAACCTCTAAATTTGAACTGTAAAAAGTTGTTGTTTAAGCTGGTACATAGCTGGTATGAGTTTCTTATAATCAGTTTTATGTACATATTTTTTTTTAGCCAAATTAGAAGGGAATAGTTAAAACAGGTATTTTGAACTGCAAAGACATTTTTTTCAAAGCTTGCATGTTGCTAAAACAGATTTATTATATTGTTTATTTTTTAATGATAACACTTAAGAATAAAGTTGCTGTTGTACATTTACGCGTACGTCGACAATAGTGTTTTCATCCTGACTTCTATTGGTTAACTTAATTATAATCTACTTTACATGTCATGGTGCAACCCAACAGCATTTTACAATGTAATTTCAAGTACAATCCTTTTTGCAGTATATAAAACCAAAATATTTCTTCCTTCACAACTTAACACCAACTTCAGTCTGCTGCGACCAACACCTCTGCTTGTGGTAACATACTTGACCTTGTGGTTTCCCTTCAACGTAATTGCTTTCATTCCGATCATTTCCCAGTAACATTTACTATTAATGCCATTTCAAGCAGATGACAAAATATAAAATTAAGACAAACTCTCAACTTGTAATTTTTTCTTTTTACATTTGATATGAAAGTCTTATGTACACATATACTCTCTCTTAAAAGTGACATTGTCATAATTTTATGAGTGCAGATTCTTGGCAGCCATGGGAAAACAAATTTGTCTATTCACAGCCACTTCCAGTGTGCCGGCCCTCTGGTGTCCTGAAATATAGTGCAAGAGCATCTCGAATGTTGGCGGCATCTCTCTCAGTCTGTCTTTCGTGAATTCCTAATGGCATGTCTTCAGGCTGCTCAACAGCATTCTGTATATCCTCAAGCCATTCTTCTAAAAAGGCACCCTTCCTTAATTCGCAGATGTTATGGAGTATGCACGAAGCAGCCACAACGTAGCATGTGGATTCAACAGACATATCAACACGCTTAAGAACACGTTGGAAACGTCCTTTCCATCTACCAAAGGTATCCTCAGCAGTCATACGAGCTCTGCTGAGACGATAGTTGAAGTGTCTTTGGCAGCTAGGTGTGTTTTGGTTTTCTGGATAACCTTTCATTAGCCAGTCCAAGAGAGGGTAGGCTGGGTCGCCAAGAATTAAAGGAGCAATATCAACACCGAGTACTGTTTCTTTGATGTTAGGATCAAAAAGATGCCCTTTTGCATCCACGATCATAAAGTTTTGAGTTAGGCAGCACTCTGGCGTCGTGAACGCTGCCTGGCCAACCAATGACGACATCTCGAAATAGGTACTTTGAGTCCACCAGAGCCTGCATCACTATACTATGATAGGATTTCCTGTTTATATAATCAGTACGGTTTTCCAGAGGAGCTTGTATGGGAATATGGGTACCATCGATAGCACCTGCACATGCAGGAAATCCCCATTTCTCTTTGTAAATCCTCATGACTTCACTCAGATCGTCTCCCTTTGGTACTGTAAAGAAATCTTTTCCTCGTTTTTTTGTTATAGCTTTACAAACGTCTTTTATACAAAGACAAACAAACGACTTTGAGACACCAAACAAGTTAGCTATTGTCCTGTATTCCGCAGTGGAACTCATGTAATAGAGGGTTATTGCTGTCCTCTTACTTGGGGAGACGGCTTTACGCATTGCAGTATTCTTTCGAACAATTTCGGCTTCAATCTCTGAGACAATAAATTGGAATGTTGCTTTAGAAACACGGAAGTTGTCATACCACTCCTTGTCGGTGAATGCTGTTTCTACAATCTGAAACCAGCGATCACTGCGTGGCAGCACCCAGCAACGTCGCTCAATAGAATTGCAGGCAAGCAATGATGCAAAAATGAACAACTTGAATCTTCTCGTTCTTCTATTCTTTTGGAGAGAAGAAGACAAAAAAGGTGTTTTCCGAATTTCCTGCGAGAAGACGGGCGATCTTCTTGAAAGGAGAAACTCCAAATACCTTTCGTCAGCCATGTTTTTCGGACTTAGCCGCATGCGCACTAGGAAAGACTTGTGTACGCTGGACAAGATGTTGAGCCTTTTACCCGCACCAAAACATAATTTCACACTGCTCAGCACGGTAGAAAAAAAGACGTGTAAACGAGGTATCAGTGCTACTTTTTTTGGTACGCGTACCATTTTTATCCGAGCCGTGCCAAACTTTTTCTGCCGTGTAAATGGGGCTTTTTAAGTAATTCTGACCAATCACGATTTTTGCAGTCACCTGGTGAAAGGAAAATACGCCTGAAATACGCTCGTTGCTCGCGCTTGCGATAATTTCTTCCCTTTTTCCTCCCCTTTCTGCGCCTGCCACGCAGGCTATGGTCAAAGTTATTCTAAGTTTTTTATCGAGACGATGACAAAGGATCGGCATTCGAACGACACGCGCGTCGTTTGACTTGGCAAAACACAATTCAGTGGACATAGTTTGTAAACATTTGACAGATGTTGTGGGAATAACAAGCGGTAAAGTTTGGACTCGGTGCGTTTGACTTGAAGTTGTTGTGATTAGACAATGCATTGGCCAGCAAGCGAACGTAGTTTGACCTTGTTTGGCCTGATTTGATATCACGTAAATAATTGATTACAGGTCGACAATAGAGACCTTCCAAGGGGTAAAAGCGACAAGCGACACGGCCCTGACAACTGGCGACATGGGACTTTCTAAACACCGACAAGCGACTCAACTGAAGCGGCAAAATACGACAACGACACAACAAACACTATAGATAGGCAGCGACGTCAGGAAATTGTGTATTTTACCAATAAAAGATAATCAGACGCTATTTGATTGGTACTTCGGTGCAGCCAGTCAAAATTAGGACTGGTAACCACCTTAATCGCTTGCATGATTTCGAGTAGCCTGCGTAGCAAGCGTTTCCGTATTGCTTTCCGCAGGTTTGAAGCATTTCTCGCTTCTTGAACGCGCGAAAATTGGGGCGAGCGCAAAAAATTACGAGGAGGGGGAGGGGAAGGGAGGAAAGGAAACGCTTGCCCGCAAGCCCCACGATTTTGAAAAACCCGTACGTCCACGAACGGAGTTTCCTGATTGGTGCGGCATGGTAGTGTTGATTGCCAAGTGATAAATCCGTCAATCAAATCAGGTATGTTCATTTGAGCGTGACCCGCATGAATACAACGAACTGGTTCTCGCTTGGGGCATTCTTCTCACTATCACTATTTTTCTCGCCTCCCCTCCCCCTCCCCGCCGCTTCCATCAGTGTTGCGTTCGCCCCAATTTTTGCGCCGTCGAAATGCGAAAAACACCTCGAACGGGCGGAAAACCCTACGGAAACGCTTGCTACGCAGGCTAGATTTCGACGGTTCCGTAAATCGGTGACCTTTGATGCGTTGTATCCAAACTGAGAGTAGAGTCGATCAGATTTTTTTCTGTTTATCTGTTAAATGTGAACCTTCATTTACGGTCTGTCAATTACTTAAGTCGCTCACAGCACTGACCGATTTTCAGGATCTTCGCCAGTATTCACGTTATCAGCGTAGTTGTTCTTTTTGCCGCAAAAAATTGACTTTAATTTACAGCAATTAAACCACTCTGACTTGCCTCTCAGAATGCTAAAAAACGCATTCCCGAAATAGATACTCCCGCCTCCGGCGGGCGTTAAATATCTCTTGGTGAAATCTTCCTTTTAAACTCACTGTCTCTACACTCTACAGGGTCTGGTGTTTTCGAGTTTCTAAGTGTTAGAAGAATATTCGTCGTCCAAAAAGATCGGATTTGCAAATTGATTTTCTTTTGAGCCGTCATAAAAGACAAAGACCTTAAGTGTTTCTTATTCAAAAGGGTTAAGATATGGAGGCGTTTTCGTTTTTGTTATAAAATAATAAAAATCTTATTTTGGGGTGCCAAAACAAGCCGCAAAGTAATTTACAGAATGATTTCAGAATGATTTACATAATGATTTCACTTCAAGTTCAAGTTTTTTTTCTCGCCAAGCACTCCAGCTTCCAGATCGCAACGCCTGTTAAAGAGAAGACATTTAAAAATATTCGTGATCTACATGCCAAGTGACTTCAGGCCTCATGGTGAGGCAACCCGTTTACTCTTTATTAACTAGTACCTATAATCTTGATTTATGTCATTTGGGGGTAAACAGAAGGAACTGGTGGCCAATAATTTAGCAGTTCCTCTTCATGATCTCGTGATACTGAAGACACTAAATGCATGTTTTAAGCTATTCTTGACGATCTGCCGAGATGTGCCAGAAACTCCAAAACAAAACTCATTTTAATGGCAAAGGAGGGCAGTGACTATGACAATACAGCAATACCTTTATTTTAGAGAATCTGTAAAGCGACAGCGACATTTGCACTTGCTACGAAAACGACAGCGACATTTACAACCGTTAGTTCAGCGACATCGTTCCTGAGAAAGGCGTGACAAAGCGTGACAAGGCCTCACAATACACAAGCCCTTTCGTAATGAGCAAGATTTCTGATTTTAAATTGTGACTTGATTGTTTTTTTTATATAATTATTTTCATGTCCAGAAGCTGTAGTTTATTTCTTGATTTGAGTAAGGTCTACCCCCAAGGATGATTGACTTAAGAAAAATTCGGGTTATGATGCAATAATTTTCGCTCTATTAAAGAAAAGGAAAGTTAATAGCTAACTATAATTAGTAGTTAACTGACAATTGGCAAAAAAAATAGTAGTTAACTGACATTTGGACGAAAAATTAGTAGGTAACTGACAATTGGGTACCCCCATTAGCACCCTCCTAAAATGCTGAAGCAATTGGCCGAACACAAATCGCGGCAACTTTCAGATTGTTGCAAGTGTTTGTACACGTGAGAGGCCCTATACAAGGCCCCTTTACAAGATAAAGTAAAGGCAACCTTGTTTCAGCAGCCACTAGGGACGTTCAAGCTTCCTTTTACGACAGCACCGGCCAAATTGTATTTAAACTTTAATAACGTTTTGAATTGTTTTCTTGAACAGTTAATAATTTATATATTCATTCTCGATTCATTTGTGGCATTTCGCTTTACATGAAAATGAAACAAAGGGTGATTTGATAATTTTGTGAAGACTATCAGGGTATTTTGGAGAGGCCAAACTGTGTAAACGTGTGCGTATTAACCCTATTTAGCCTGGGGGGGGGGGGGGGGTAACTTTAACGAACTATAACTTTCAAACGGCTACTGACGAATAATCACCAAATCTCGTGTCTTTTCTAAAATTTTTATCAGGGAAAATTTTCCTGTGTCAATGACGTGTCTATGATGATTGACGTTTCCATAGCAACCGTCTACTCAGGAGTGTATTTTGACTGTTTTTGTCTTTTTCAGTCTTTTTTTTTTAGTTTTTCCCCTTCTTTTGTAAGAAGAAGATAATCCTTTACTTTTGTGTGCTTGTTTTGATTAAATATGTTTTTTAGAACAAATTCATATAGTTTTCAATGTCGTCATTGTCAGCTGTATGACTGCAGCCTCGGGATTCAAGATGGCCTCCTCAAAATTCAAAATGGCTGGTTTGTGACGTCATTGTGACGTCATGACACGTCATAAGCCCAATCTGTTAAGCTAATGACATGCTAAAAACGTGCCAAGTTTCATTACAAGAGCGTTAATAGTTTTCGAGATCTAGGGGGGACTTTGAGCCCACCCCCCACGGCCAGGTTCAGAAACTCAAAAATGCCCAGGCAAAATAGGGTTAAGTGATTAAAATTACACCAGAATTGCAGAATAGAAGACCTTTAAGGTATAAACGGTGGAGGGGGATTGCAACTCATGACGGGATAACCCGTTACCGTTTTGACCTCGTGTCTGAGCTGCTGCATGGATTTGAAAAGCTTTCTGTTTATGTTGCCAGCAATCGGATTTTGTAAAATAGTGTCCATTATCGGCGGCACAGTAAATGCTCGTTTAAGCTTTCAGTTGCTCAAAATATGACTTATGCAAGCTGTACCGCCTATTCCTCTTACAAAATGATTAAATCATCCAATAATATTGCACGTAGCCCGTAGCCTGTCTGTCAGATCTTGCCAACCCTGCAACCTAACATATGCTTGTGATTTCGTGTGTAGTGTCAGGTACTTTCCTTTTATTCACATTTTTGATTCTCCTTCGATCGTCTTGTCTTACGTCATCTACTATTTATTGAATTCAGCCACAACACGTTAATTTACATATGTTGAAAAGCTTATATTGCTCAAGCACAAACAGAATGCAAGCAATTCCACTATTTTCGAAAAATATTCGAAAGAGTCTTGAAAAGTTAGGCAAAGTGCAATTGTTGAAAGAAGGGCTGCACGCAACCTGAAGACAGTTTTCTCTAGAGGCGTAAAAATCCCTCAGTTTTGAACTTGTGGTAGCCACAAGGGTGTAATATCTGCCACGTTCTTGTTTGGCTATGCTCTAATGTTCTTTTCAAATTTTAGGAATAGTTAGGGTTATTTCGATTCACTAAAGCACAATTCACCTCACGCGGAGAAATTGAAAATTATATTACACGTGGTCTTAAGATACACTGCTGTAAACTTATTTTTTTAAAAAGTTAAAGGTGACGTTTTTATATATTGGCTTGTTAAAAATTGGTGATAGAATTTGTGGAAGAAGAAACACTATTAAGTGTCGATAAACGTACCTCGTTAGTTGAAATCACTTACCTTAGGTGTTTATTTGATTTGAGTTGATTTTAAAGAGGAAAACTCCACATGTCTTTAGCTTATCCACGCACGCGCAGCTCATCATATATGCATCACCATAAACATCACTATTTCATCCCATTTTCCCACAAGGAAAAAATCCGTCTGCCAAAGTATTATAAATACCAAAGTTAACCATACCCGTATCGAGGTCCGGATGGTTTGAGGGTTATCATAATGTCTTATGAATCCCCCCCTCATCCAATTACTTGACCTCTTTTTTTCTTCCAAAATTGAGACTTCCCTTTCTTTTCCGTTGTTTTTATTTTTTCGGCATAAAAATATTCAACGAAGTCAAGGAGAAAATTTTCTCACACTTATTTAACTTCCCAAAGGATACTCAATTAACCCTCGGACGTATAGGAGGGAAGGGGGGGGGGGGAGAGGGGCGTATAAGGCTTTTCTAGGACTTTTCCTAGACGAATTACTATCTAGACCTGTCGTTTTCAGTGGCTGTGCACATGTTGACACAAGTTTGGGTAGAGTCGGTTGCTATGGTTACGAGTTATGACGTCATAAGTAGCGGGTGGTCCAGCCATTTTTCGTTTTTTACCCGAGTATTAGCGATTTCCAGGGTTTATCGATGCGATGGACTCGCTGTTTAGGGGCACAGTGACGACAAAACACAACGATTGAGGTAAGATTATGTTTATTTTGAACTTAAATGTAAATATTTCTCGCAGCATTTTACGTTATTAGAAACCTTTCGGTTTTTCCCATACATTTCCTTATAATTTTGAAACTACAAACGGTCACACAGTTTGTGTGGGCCCCCTGTGGTAAAACGTGCAAAAATTTACATATGTTGAGGGGCTTGTATTGTTAGGAGACACTGAATAGCCTAAAAGGGGCTACAAGCAATCTTTTCATCGGAGATAACTTAACATTAATCACAGTCTAAAGAGTCTTGAAAAGCAAGGTAAAGCACAGCCGATGAAAGACGTTTTGCCTGCAAACCGAGGATAGTCTTTTCTGTTCATCAGAAATGACAACTAAGAACCGTGAAAATCATGCACTTACGAACTTGCGTTACCCGCTCAGGTGTAAAATATCCGTCATGTACATGTTTTTGTTTGGACAATTTACCTTGTGTTCGAGTGTGTTCGAGTTTTAACATTTTAGTTCTATTTAGGGTTATTTTAGAAAGCAGAATTCACCGCTACACATCGCCATAAAAAGAACTCTGAGATTGGGGCAAGCTTGTTTAAAATTGGTGGTGAAATTTGTGGAAGAAGAAACACTATAATTTAAGTAGGTTTGGCTTAACTGCAGAATACCCTGGTAGGTTTTAATAAACGTACTTCGTAAGCTGAATTATCATTTGTCTTATATGTTTGTGTCGTCAACCCGTCTACGCACGCGCAGCTGATTCTATATTTATATCACACTATCATCCCACTTTCCCACAAAAGAAACGACTGTCTGCCATAGTGATATAAGTTGAGAATGTAAACATCATCAAATCGAGGTCCGGACGGTTGAGGGTTATCATCAGTTGAATTGATGACTCCCCCTCATCCACACACTTGACCTCATTTTGTTTCCCGAGGTGGAATTTTCTTTTTTTTTTTTTGTCTTTCTTTTTCTTTTCTCAGTATCAAAATATCATTCATGTTCGTAAACAAAGCCGAGGTGAAAGCTCCAAGATCGAGGCTGGACTTCAGCCGTATCTTCTTATCTTTTTCTCTCAGTAGTAGAGACCAGAGAAGACAGTTAAAATTCAGGTTATTATAGAAAGTGGTTTGGGCAATATTTTGCCAAGAGGGAGAGCGAAAAGGCGACGACGAAGTCGATTCCAAGGAAAGTACAATGACTACACAGAATATTTAATTATGAATTTTCTAGGGAGTAAACAGGGGTGGCACATCAAATATGATTATCAAAAAAAAAAGTTCAGTGAAGGATCAGATAGCTGCAAAGGGAAACCTAAATAAGCTAGTTTCTCAAGTCACGGCAAACGTTATCTGCTACAATAGTTATAAACAATGCAAATATTGATGCTTGACTGGGTGACTTGGCCATGCGTAATCGACTCGCGCGTATATGAATCCTGATGTTAAATAATTTCTGCAAATGTTATAGCTAAAATATTCCCAATACGTGAATTTGGAATATCTTTGAAGTGTAGTTGTGCTCAGGAAGAGATAAAATTTCGATGATAAATTGGCAGAAATTCATTTAGGGAAGTGGTCATAACAAGTGTACCCGATGAGGACCCACCACGTGTAGGGGTAGGGGGGCTATGCAAGATACCACTTGTCTGACTAGTCAAATGGGCAAAATTTATTGTCCTCAAACTTTGAGATGAGACTTTTATATTAGGTGTGCATGAAGCTTGCATTGCTGGAGAAATGGCACAGGGAGGATTGAATCTTCTCAGTTTCTACTCCTGATAGAGCGGGGGCTATACAAAGAAGACACCATCTTTTAAGGTGGGGGAAGTAAGGTACATGAAGAGACCACCTGTCTTTTTGTGGAATGGTGGGTCCTGTATGAGTACAATAGTTTTGACTATTTCCCTTAGAAGTGAGGAGAGCTGAAAAAATTTCCACAGGTATATATATTTTTAATTTTTAATCTATATTTTATTTTATTTTTTAATCTATTTTTTATCTAATTTTTTAATTTATATTTGTAACGCGCATTTGAAAACCTATGTTAAATTTGCCCGCTATAAATGCATATTATTATTATAGTTAAAAAGGGTATAGAAAAAATGAGGTCAAGTGAGTGGATGAGGGGTAGTGAAATTTGGATTGATAACCCTCATCCGTCCGGACCTCGCCTATAGGTAGTAAAAGTTACATTTTTATATGTTTGTGGAAAAAGACTGTCTTCATTGTGGGATGCATTAGTAAACGCGCGTGCGTAGACAAACTAAGTAACCAAAACATTGTAAAACCAACCTTTATGAACTTCCGCGTAATGTATATGCCTGGCACAATCACTGAATCCAGAACCGCGATTTGTGCTGCCTTGTGTTCGGTATTCATAATTTCCTTAGAGGCAATATTTTTTGACATGCACCGAGGAGCGATATTACTTTTATTTCCTTTGAAAAAAATAAAACAAAACAAAACAACAACAACAACAACAACAACAACAAAAACAAGGAAAGCCACCAGTGGCGCTTTTTCTTATTCACTGCTACCTACCTACAATTTCTTTTGCGATAGTATCGGCTCATTCAGTTTAGTTTGAAACAAAGTTCCTTCTTTCCATTTTGTTTAACACCAACAGTCAAACAAACAGCGATTTTGGTATATTTTGTGATCATTAGTGTAAGGTAATTACCGAACGCTGTGTCGGCATTATCGGCGGTACAATTATTATTGTTATTATTATTATTATTATTATTATTATTATTATTATTATTATTATTATTATTATTATTATTAATACTTATGTATGGCCAAATGCACTTTACATAAAGAAATAAGAGAATTGATACTTCTAAAGCTGCTATGGTGCGTCAGTTGTGTCAATGTTAATTTATCTCAGCGGGATGAAATCCGAGCTCGAAGTAGGAAAATTCGGAAAAATTCCATAAGCTCAACTAATTATAAATGTGACTAACAATCCCTTGGATGCTGTGCTTTAGTGGTATAATCGAGCGAAGGTGATTAGGGAGTCAAAGTTAAAGTTTCCAGTCGAAATGTTTTTTAAAGAACGGTCGGAAAAAAAATGTTTCGGAAAAAAAGTGAGTGGATGAAGGATAGTGATTCAAAGAAGACTGATAACCCTCAGCAGTCCGGACATCAACATTCTGATGTAAAAGTTGAACATTTATATATACGTGGGAAATCACTGGCTTCATTGTGGGATGGACAATTAAACACGCGTGCGTAGACACATGAAGTAACTAGAATATTAATTAAAATACATCTTTGTTAACATCCTCGTGATGCTTGAAATAAATACTATATTGAGTATGCGATTTGTGCTGCTTGAAGTTCGACCAGTTCAGCAGCTCTAAAAGTCTTGGAAATTTATAATTTATTAATAGAGAAGCGACATTTCTTTTATTTTTGCAATTTGTCATCCAACCACCCACTGCTCTAAAGATGAAACAGATAGTAAGTACTTACTATCTGTTTCATCAATTTGTCATCATTTTTTATATCATTTACAAGATAAGGTAAAGGCAACCTTGTTTCAGCAGCCACTAGGGACGTTCAAGCTTCCTTTTACGACAGCATCGGCCAAATTATATTCAAACTTTAATAACATTTTGAATTGTTTTCTTGATCAGTTAATAATTTATATATTATAATTCGGTAAATTGTGATCGTCCAGGTGAGTGTAGTCCTGAGAAGGACTGTTTGAGGTGACATTGACTGAAGTTTCGACAACCTAAGCGGAAGTCATCATCAGAGTCAAGTGAACTGTGAATCGTCAGTAGATGTTATAAGTCTCTGGTCGTTGTCCTGATTGGTCGACGATCTCGTAATGTTATTGGTCGTCTGTCAGTTAAGCCGTGATGTTATTGGCTGTGAAGACTGTTAAACGTGATTGGTGCGTTTCGATCCCTCTTTTGTTAGTCAAATGTCCGTTGGTCTATTGTTAGTCAAATAAGTCGGTTTGTCTATTGTTTGTCTGTCTTGTTATTGTCGGCAATCAGTCGTTTGTAAGGTTTAGGTAGCTGTTGGCAACGGTTCACTGGTGTTTGTTCTAAGTTAGTAAACCAGCTTTCCAGAGTGATTCGTTGATAGTAGTCCGTACTGTAGGTAGCGCATTCAGCAGAGTCCCAGTCGATTCTGTGGTTTGTTTTTAAATGGTGCTCAGCAATGTGATTGTTGATATTACCATTTCTAGTCGCTCGTTTGTGTTCAGTCAGTCGGACGTTCAGATTTCTGCCGGTCTCACCAATATAAGTGGCCTGGCAGTCGCAGCATTTGATTTTATAAACTGCTCCCCGTCTGTCGCTCGGTTCGTCTTTGTCTTTAACGTTCGTCAGTAGCTGTCGTAAAGTAGTGATAGGTTTGTAAGCAACGCGGATGTTGTAGGGTTGTAGGATTCGTGCGATAGTTTCAGAAGTCCCTTTGCAGCCATCTGATCCTTCACTGAACTTTTTCTTTTGATAATCATATTTGATTTGCCACCCCTGTTTACTCCCTAGAAAATTCATAATTAAATATTCTGTGTAGTCATTGTACTTTCCTTGGAATCGACTTCGTCGTCGCCTTTTCGCTCTCCCTCTTGGCAAAATATTGCCCAAACCACTTTCTATAATAACCTGAATTTTAACTGTCTTCTCTGGTCTCTACTACTGAGAGAAAAAGATAAGAATATACGGCTGAAGTCCAGCCTCGATCTTGGAGCTTTCACCTCGGCTTTGTTTACGAACATGAATGATATTTTGATACTGAGAAAAGAAAAAGAAAGACAAAAAAAAAAAAGAAAATTCCACCTCGGGAAACAAAATGAGGTCAAGTGTGTGGATGAGGGGGAGTCATCAATTCAAGTATGATAACCCTCAACCGTCCGGACCTCGATTTGATGATGTTTACATTCTCAACTTATATCACTATGGCAGACAGTCGTTTCTTTTGTGGGAAAGTGGGATGATAGTGTGATATAAATATAGAATCAGCTGCGCGTGCGTAGACGGGTTGACGACACAAACATATAAGACAAATGATAATTCAGCTTACGAAGTACGTTTATTAAAACCTACCAGGGTATTCTGCAGTTAAGCCAAACCTACTTAAATTATAGTGTTTCTTCTTCCACAAATTTCACCACCAATTTTAAACAAGCTTGCCCCAATCTCAGAGTTCTTTTTATGGCGATGTGTATCGGTGAATTCTGCTTTCTAAAATAACCCTAAATAGAACTAAAATGTTAAAACTCGAACACACTCGAACACAAGGTAAATTGTCCAAACAAAAACATGTACATGACGGATATTTTACACCTGAGCGGGTAACGCAAGTTCGTAAGTGCATGATTTTCACGGTTCTTAGTTGTCATTTCTGATGAACAGAAAAGACTATCCTCGGTTTGCAGGCAAAACGTCTTTCATCGGCTGTGCTTTACCTTGCTTTTCAAGACTCTTTAGACTGTGATTAATGTTAAGTTATCTCCGATGAAAAGATTGCTTGTAGCCCCTTTTAGGCTATTCAGTGTCTCCTAACAATACAAGCCCCTCAACATATGTAAATTTTTGCACGTTTTACCACAGGGGGCCCACACAAACTGTGTGACCGTTTGTAGTTTCAAAATTATAAGGAAATGTATGGGAAAAACCGAAAGGTTTCTAATAACGTAAAATGCTGCGAGAAATATTTACATTTAAGTTCAAAATAAACATAATCTTACCTCAATCGTTGTGTTTTGTCGTCACTGTGCCCCTAAACAGCGAGTCCATCGCATCGATAAACCCTGGAAATCGCTAATACTCGGGTAAAAAACGAAAATGGCTGGACCACCCGCTACTTATGACGTCATAACTCGTAACCATAGCAACCGACTCTAACCAAACTTGTGTCAACATGTGCACAGCCACTGAAAACGACAGGTCTAGATAGTAATTCGTCTAGGAAAAGTCCTAGAAAAGCCTTATACGCCCCTCTCCCCCCCCCCCCTTCCCTCCTATACGTCCGAGGGTTAATTGAGTATCCTTTGGGAAGTTAAATAAGTGTGAGAAAATTTTCTCCTTGACTTCGTTGAATATTTTTATGCCGAAAAAATAAAAACAACGGAAAAGAAAGGGAAGTCTCAATTTTGGAAGAAAAAAAGAGGTCAAGTAATTGGATGAGGGGGGGATTCATAAGACATTATGATAACCCTCAAACCATCCGGACCTCGATACGGGTATGGTTAACTTTGGTATTTATAATACTTTGGCAGACGGATTTTTTCCTTGTGGGAAAATGGGATGAAATAGTGATGTTTATGGTGATGCATATATGATGAGCTGCGCGTGCGTGGATAAGCTAAAGACATGTGGAGTTTTCCTCTTTAAAATCAACTCAAATCAAATAAACACCTAAGGTAAGTGATTTCAACTAACGAGGTACGTTTATCGACACTTAATAGTGTTTCTTCTTCCACAAATTCTACCACCAATTTTTAACAAGCCAATATATAAAAACGTCACCTTTAACTTTTTAAAAAAATAAGTTTACAGCAGTGTATCTTAAGACCACGTGTAATATAATTTTCAATTTCCCCGCGTGAGGTGAATTGTGCTTTAGTGAATCGAAATAACCCTAACTATTCCTAAAATTTGAAAAGAACATTAGAGCATAGCCAAACAAGAACGTGGCAGATATTACACCCTTGTGGCTAACACAAGTTCAAAACTGAGGGATTTTTACGCCTCTAGAGAAAACTGTCTTCAGGTTGCGTGCAGCCCTTCTTTCAACAATTGCACTTTGCCTAACTTTTCAAGACTCTTTCGAATATTTTTCGAAAATAGTGGAATTGCTTGCATTCTGTTTGTGCTTGAGCAATATAAGCTTTTCAACATATGTAAATTAACGTGTTGTGGCTGAATTCAATAAATAGTAGATGACGTAAGACAAGACGATCGAAGGAGAATCAAAAATGTGACACACGAAATCACAAGCATATGTTAGGTTGCAGGGTTGGCAAGATCTGACAGACAGGCTACGGGCTACGTGCAATATTATTGGATGATTTAATCATTTTGTAAGAGGAACAGGCGGTACAGCTTGCATAAGTCATATTTTGAGCAACTGAAAGCTTAAACGAGCATTTACTGTGCCGCCGATAATGGACACTATTTTACAAAATCTGATTGCTGGCAACATAAACAGAAAGCTTTTCAAATCCATGCAGCAGCTCAGACACGAGGTCAAAACGGTAACGGGTTATCCCGTCATGAGTTGCAATCCCCCTCCACCGTTTATACCTTAAAGGTCTTCTATTCTGCAATTCTGGTGTAATTTTAATCACTTAACCCTATTTTGCCTGGGCATTTTTGAGTTTCTGAACCTGGCCGTGGGGGGTGGGCTCAAAGTCCCCCCTAGATCTCGAAAAGTATTAACGCTCTTGTAATGAAACTTGGCACGTTTTTAGCATGTCATTAGCTTAACAGATTGGGCTTATGACGTGTCATGACGTCACAATGACGTCACAAACCAGCCATTTTGAATTTTGAGGAGGCCATCTTGAATCCCGAGGCTGCAGTCATACAGCTGACAATGACGACATTGAAAACTATATGAATTTGTTCTTAAAAACATATTTAATCAAAACAAGCACACAAAAGTAAAGGATTATCTTCTTCTTACAAAAGAAGGGGAAAAACTAAAAAAAAAGACTGAAAAAGACAAAAACAGTCAAAATACACTCCTGAGTAGACGGTTGCTATGGAAACGTCAATCATCATAGACACGTCATTGACACAGGAAAATTTTCCCTGATAAAAATTTTAGAAAAGACACGAGATTTGGTGATTATTCGTCAGTAGCCGTTTGAAAGTTATAGTTCGTTAAAGTTACCCCCCCCCCCCCCAGGCTAAATAGGGTTAATACGCACACGTTTACACAGTTTGGCCTCTCCAAAATATCCTGATAGTCTTCACAAAATAATCAAATCACCCTTTGTTTCATTTTCATGTAAAGCGAAATGCCACAAATGAATCGAGAATGAATATATAAATTATTAACTGTTCAAGAAAACAATTCAAAACGTTATTAAAGTTTAAATACAATTTGGCCGGCGCTGTCGTAAAAGGAAGCTTGAACGTCCCTAGTGGCTGCTGAAACAAGGTTGCCTTTACTTTATCTTGTAAAGGGGCCTTGTATAGGGCCTCTCACGTGTACAAACACTTGCAACAATCTGAAAGTTGTCGCGATTTGTGTTCGGCCAATTGCTTCAGCATTTTAGGAGGGTGCTAATGGGGGTACCCAATTGTCAGTTACCTACTAATTTTTCGTCCAAATGTCAGTTAACTACTATTTTTTTTGCCAATTGTCAGTTAACTACTAATTATAGTCAGCTATTAACTTTCCTTTTCTTTAATAGAGCGAAAATTATTGCATCATAACCCGAATTTTTCTTAAGTCAATCATCCTTGGGGGTAGACCTTACTCAAATCAAGAAATAAACTACAGCTTCTGGACATGAAAATAATTATATAAAAAAAACAATCAAGTCACAATTTAAAATCAGAAATCTTGCTCATTACGAAAGGGCTTGTGTATTGTGAGGCCTTGTCACGCTTTGTCACGCCTTTCTCAGGAACGATGTCGCTGAACTAACGGTTGTAAATGTCGCTGTCGTTTTCGTAGCAAGTGCAAATGTCGCTGTCGCTTTACAGATTCTCTAAAATAAAGGTATTGCTGTATTGTCATAGTCACTGCCCTCCTTTGCCATTAAAATGAGTTTTGTTTTGGAGTTTCTGGCACATCTCGGCAGATCGTCAAGAATAGCTTGAAACATGCATTTAGTGTCTTCAGTATCACGTGATCATGAAGAGGAACTGCTAAATTATTGGCCACCAGTTCCTTCTGTTTACCCCCAAATGACATAAATCAAGATTATAGGTACTAGTTAATAAAGAGTAAACGGGTTGCCTCACCATGAGGCCTGAAGTCACTTGGCATGTAGATCACGAATATTTTTAAATGTCTTCTCTTTAACAGGCGTTGCGATCTGGAAGCTGGAGTGCTTGGCGAGAAAAAAAACTTGAACTTGAAGTGAAATCATTATGTAAATCATTCTGAAATCATTCTGTAAATTACTTTGCGGCTTGTTTTGGCACCCCAAAATAAGATTTTTATTATTTTATAACAAAAACGAAAACGCCTCCATATCTTAACCCTTTTGAATAAGAAACACTTAAGGTCTTTGTCTTTTATGACGGCTCAAAAGAAAATCATTTTGCAAATCCGAACTTTTTGGACGACGAATATTCTTCTAACACTTAGAAACTCGAAAACACCAGACCCTGTAGAGTGTAGAGACAGTGAGTTTAAAAGGAAGATTTCACCAAGAGATATTTAACGCCCGCCGGAGGCGGGAGTATCTATTTCGGGAATGCGTTTTTTAGCATTCTGAGAGGCAAGTCAGAGTGGATTAATTGCTGTAAATTAAAGTCAATTTTTTGCGGCAAAAAGAACAACTACGCTGATAACGTGGATACTGGCGAAGATCCTGAAAATCGGTCAGTGCTGTGAGCGACTTAAGTAATTGACAGACCGTAAATGAAGGTTCACATTTAACAGATAAACAGAAAAAAATCTGATCGACTCTACTCTCAGTTTGGATACAACGCATCAAAGGTCACCGATTTACGGAACCGTCGAAATCTAGCCTGCGTAGCAAGCGTTTCCGTAGGGTTTTCCGCCCGTTCGAGGTGTTTTTCGCATTTCGACGGCGCAAAAATTGGGGCGAACGCAACACTGATGGAAGCAGCGGGGAGGGGGAGGGGAGGCGAGAAAAATAGTGATAGTGAGAAGAATGCCCCAAGCGAGAACCAGTTCGTTGTATTCATGCGGGTCACGCTCAAATGAACATACCTGATTTGATTGACGGATTTATCACTTGGCAATCAACACTACCATGCCGCACCAATCAGGAAACTCCGTTCGTGGACGTACGGGTTTTTCAAAATCGTGGGGCTTGCGGGCAAGCGTTTCCTTTCCTCCCTTCCCCTCCCCCTCCTCGTAATTTTTTGCGCTCGCCCCAATTTTCGCGCGTTCAAGAAGCGAGAAATGCTTCAAACCTGCGGAAAGCAATACGGAAACGCTTGCTACGCAGGCTACTCGAAATCATGCAAGCGATTAAGGTGGTTACCAGTCCTAATTTTGACTGGCTGCACCGAAGTACCAATCAAATAGCGTCTGATTATCTTTTATTGGTAAAATACACAATTTCCTGACGTCGCTGCCTATCTATAGTGTTTGTTGTGTCGTTGTCGTATTTTGCCGCTTCAGTTGAGTCGCTTGTCGGTGTTTAGAAAGTCCCATGTCGCCAGTTGTCAGGGCCGTGTCGCTTGTCGCTTTTACCCCTTGGAAGGTCTCTATTGTCGACCTGTAATCAATTATTTACGTGATATCAAATCAGGCCAAACAAGGTCAAACTACGTTCGCTTGCTGGCCAATGCATTGTCTAATCACAACAACTTCAAGTCAAACGCACCGAGTCCAAACTTTACCGCTTGTTATTCCCACAACATCTGTCAAATGTTTACAAACTATGTCCACTGAATTGTGTTTTGCCAAGTCAAACGACGCGCGTGTCGTTCGAATGCCGATCCTTTGTCATCGTCTCGATAAAAAACTTAGAATAACTTTGACCATAGCCTGCGTGGCAGGCGCAGAAAGGGGAGGAAAAAGGGACGAAATTATCGCAAGCGCGAGCAACGAGCGTATTTCAGGCGTATTTTCCTTTCACCAGGTGACTGCAAAAATCGTGATTGGTCAGAATTACTTAAAAAGCCCCATTTACACGGCAGAAAAAGTTTGGCACGGCTCGGATAAAAATGGTACGCGTACCAAAAAAAATAGCACTGATACCTCGTTTACACGTCTTTTTTTCTACCGTGCTGAGCAGTGTTAAATTATGTTTTGGTGCGGGTAAAAGGCTCAACATCTTGTCCAGCGTACACAAGTCTTTCCTAGTGCGCATGCGGCTAAGTCCGAAAAACATGGCTGACGAAAGGTATTTGGAGTTTCTCCTTTCAAGAAGATCGCCCGTCTTCTCGCAGGAAATTCGGAAAACACCTTTTTTGTCTTCTTCTCTCCAAAAGAATAGAAGAACGAGAAGATTCAAGTTGTTCATTTTTGCATCATTGCTTGCCTGCAATTCTATTGAGCGACGTTGCTGGGTGCTGCCACGCAGTGATCGCTGGTTTCAGATTGTAGAAACAGCATTCACCGACAAGGAGTGGTATGACAACTTCCGTGTTTCTAAAGCAACATTCCAATTTATTGTCTCAGAGATTGAAGCCGAAATTGTTCGAAAGAATACTGCAATGCGTAAAGCCGTCTCCCCAAGTAAGAGGACAGCAATAACCCTCTATTACATGAGTTCCACTGCGGAATACAGGACAATAGCTAACTTGTTTGGTGTCTCAAAGTCGTTTGTTTGTCTTTGTATAAAAGACGTTTGTAAAGCTATAACAAGAAAACGAGGAAAAGATTTCCTTACAGTACCAAAGGGAGACGATCTGAGTGAAGTCATGAGGATTTACAAAGAGAAATGGGGATTTCCTGCATGTGCAGGTGCTATCGATGGTACCCATATTCCCCTACAAGCTCCTCTGGAAAACCGTACTGATTATATAAACAGGAAATCCTATCATAGTATAGTGATGCAGGCTCTGGTGGACTCAAAGTACCTATTTCGAGATGTCGTCATTGGTTGGCCAGGCAGCGTTCACGACGCCAGAGTGCTGCCTAACTCAAAACTTTATGATCGTGGATGCAAAAGGGCATCTTTTTGATCCTAACATCAAAGAAACAGTACTCGGTGTTGATATTGCTCCTTTAATTCTTGGCGACCCAGCCTACCCTCTCTTGGACTGGCTAATGAAAGGTTATCCAGAAAACCAAAACACACCTAGCTGCCAAAGACACTTCAACTATCGTCTCAGCAGAGCTCGTATGACTGCTGAGGATACCTTTGGTAGATGGAAAGGACGTTTCCAACGTGTTCTTAAGCGTGTTGATATGTCTGTTGAATCCACATGCTACGTTGTGGCTGCTTCGTGCATACTCCATAACATCTGCGAATTAAGGAAGGGTGCCTTTTTAGAAGAATGGCTTGAGGATATACAGAATGCTGTTGAGCAGCCTGAAGACATGCCATTAGGAATTCACGAAAGACAGACTGAGAGAGATGCCGCCAACATTCGAGATGCTCTTGCACTATATTTCAGGACACCAGAGGGCCGGCACATTGGAAGTGGCTGTGAATAGACAAATTTGTTTTCCCATGGCTGCCAAGAATCTGCACTCATAAAATTATGACAATGTCACTTTTAAGAGAGAGTATATGTGTACATAAGACTTTCATATCAAATGTAAAAAGAAAAAATTACAAGTTGAGAGTTTGTCTTAATTTTATATTTTGTCATCTGCTTGAAATGGCATTAATAGTAAATGTTACTGGGAAATGATCGGAATGAAAGCAATTACGTTGAAGGGAAACCACAAGGTCAAGTATGTTACCACAAGCAGAGGTGTTGGTCGCAGCAGACTGAAGTTGGTGTTAAGTTGTGAAGGAAGAAATATTTTGGTTTTATATACTGCAAAAAGGATTGTACTTGAAATTACATTGTAAAATGCTGTTGGGTTGCACCATGACATGTAAAGTAGATTATAATTAAGTTAACCAATAGAAGTCAGGATGAAAACACTATTGTCGACGTACGCGTAAATGTACAACAGCAACTTTATTCTTAAGTGTTATCATTAAAAAATAAACAATATAATAAATCTGTTTTAGCAACATGCAAGCTTTGAAAAAAATGTCTTTGCAGTTCAAAATACCTGTTTTAACTATTCCCTTCTAATTTGGCTAAAAAAAAATATGTACATAAAACTGATTATAAGAAACTCATACCAGCTATGTACCAGCTTAAACAACAACTTTTTACAGTTCAAATTTAGAGGTTGATACTACTGATTTACCGGTATATTTTGGTTGAGCACAAAAATTTAAATTGTGAACGAAATTCATATCCACATCATTGCAGTTTTGAAAACCAAGGTTTTTCAGTTTATATCAATAACATACCAGCATTAAAATTCTAATCAAAAACATGCCAGCTTTGATAGTTCATGTCAAGATGCCAGCATCTAAGGTTGTATAGTTCATATCAACAACATACCAGCAACTAAGGTTTTACAGTTCATAACAACAATATACCAGCACCTATGGTGCTATAGTTCATAATCACATGTCAGCTTTGACAAGTAAAGTTTTACAGTTCATAACAACAACATGCCAGCAACTAGGGTGTTACAGTTCATAACAGTTTGGTACATGCCAGCTTTGACAACTGAGTTTGTCAGTAAATATTAAAACATGGTTCAGTTTATACAAGAAAATCCCACCTTTAACAAGTAAGGTTTGGCCCTTCATACAACAACATGCCACCTTTGACAAGTGAGGTTTACCCCTTCATACAACAACATGCCACCATTGACAAGTGAGGTTTATCCCTTCATGCAACAACATGCCACCATTGACAAGTGAGGTTTATCCCTTCATACAACAACATGCCACCTTTGACAAGTGAGGTTTATCTGTTTATATCAACAACATGCCTGCAACTAATAAGGTGTTACAGTTTATATAACAACATGCCAACATTGAAGGGTTGATCGCAACAACATGCAAGCATTTAAGGCTAGTTCACACTTGTGAGATAAGCACAAGCATTGGCACAAGCATAACCACAAGGATATTCAAACTTGTGATAAGCACAAGCACAAGTCAACATCAGCAAGCACAGTGCTCATTCCATGCCTGTTCCAAAAGGCAGAATAAGCATGACACAAGAGAAATAAGCACAAGCACAAGCACAAGCAAAAGAAACATTTTGCCCTTTCCTTGTGCTTATGCTTGTGCTCATTTTACCTTGGTACACTCTCACATTTCCTGGTGCAAGATTATGGTTTCGATTGAGTTTGCGAATGCCCTTGTCTTTCATGTGTGAACCAGCCTAAGAGTTCATATCAACAACATGCCAGCACTTACAAAAACATTTTTATCAACAACATGCCCTTAAACATTACAATTCAAAATAACTGCTTTCGCTTCCACTGTTGCTTTCTTGATAGAAATCCATCCTTTGGGGTGGATATGGATTTCTGTTGCTGCTTAAAATATTGAGCAGTTAACAGTTCATGTTGTCGTTCCTCTCTTCGGCGTACATTATCCAATTCTTTCATTCGTATTTCATGCTCCAGTATTTCTTTGTGTCTTATTTGTTCCAACTTCACCAGCATTTCCATCTCCTGTTCTGCAGCATCTTTAAAGCTGTCGCTTAACATAGAAATTGATTGCTCAAGCTTGGTCTTCCTTCCTTTTCCTTTCTTGGCAACCTTGCTTTTCTTAATATCAGGTTTCACTTCCTCCACTTCCAGCTCCAGTTTGCGTTTAGCAATCTCACTACATCCCTCACCAACTTCTTCATTTGTATTGCTGCTTAACTCCTCATCATGAACTCTCACGTCATCACACTGCATGAAATAACAAATATAAGGTGGTATAATGCGTCCGTACACATAACGTATACGGAGAGAGATACTGAAGTATAAGGACATCGATGTATAAGGACTGTGCAATGAACAGTATCCGTTTGATTCCTTACACTAGTGTATACTACAGCTTACACATAACCGTACACTATGTGTTAGGGCATCCTATATTCGTTGTTTTACCAAGTGTCTAAACCTTTTAATTTACCAGTCTACTATTGATAAATATAATTTTGACGTGGTAAATTAGTGAATGGTATTTTTAGCTATAACTTTTGTGATTGTTTTGTCCAGACACAAGGGCATACTGTATCGTACACCCTTGTATCCTGCAAATTCCCTCCTTTGACAAGCATTATAATGCAGGAAATTTACGGCGAATCTGGGGCTACTGAACATATTTTTACCCTTAAACGCAACCGAAGCCTATTTTTTTTCTGTAACATTTTTGACAATTCTGTCCGGTCACAAGTGTATACCAGAGTATTTACGCACCTTTAACGTTCTTTACGCATCTTTACCCACAGCTCTTTGCGTTCTTTACGATTATTTATTCTTCTTTACGCGCAATTCCTAGATATTATAATTTCCACTGAATAAATTGTTTGCGGAAGAACAAAAAGAAGTAAAACATTTCCGCCCTTATGCTCGTCAACGATTTTCCTGCTGTATTTTGACCGACTTTGCTGTGAACATCTACAGTAAGTTTACGCCTCTTTATATCTGTTTACGCATCTTTACGCACCTCTCTGTACGTTCTTTACGATTTGTTAACCTTCTTTACGTGTAATTTATCTTCTAACGTACAAATCATCAGGAAAAGCTTTGATGTTATTTGCAAATGCAAGCCGTACGTACTGTAGTTCATGCGCTGCCTCTTCTTTTCTTGTTTACACAGGTAAATTTGCGTCTGTATCCACTCAGAAAGTACTTTTATCCGAGCCGCTATCCTTCCTGTTGAAACGTTTTTAGGGCTTTTTGCGTGTGCAAGTATTAAACTAGTCAGGGAGAAAGTGAGTTCCTTTGAGTCTATGCGTAAACGCCTTGAACTGCGCATAATGGAAAAAAAATGCGTTGAATCCGTAAAAAAGTACAGCGGAACCTCGATTTAACGAAGTGCCATGGGACTCGGGAAATTGGTTCGGTATATCGAGGGTTTGTTATATCGAGGTTCTTTTCCAAAGATTACACTATTACTGGGCTGGAAAATATCGTTTATACCAAGGACTTCGTTACAGGTTCCTCTGTATGCCTTTCTTCCATTCCCCACAGCGCAGCTTCATGGGAACTGGAAACGAGGTGACACGGTGGATTTGATCAGCGGTTTCCGTGTTAGCGTCAATTGAGGCGTCCATTTTGAAATTACGCGAATGTGTGATATTTCTCCAACGTCTTCAAAGGTAACAGGAATTTTCTCCATTTTATATCTGGAATATTGCGCTAGATGGCCTTCGAAGACAACAAAAAGTTTCTTTCCAAAATATTGGTGATCTTCGAACTGTTATTGATTGCACAAAGCTTCGGAGAAGGACTATGGCTCAGGCAAATATGAAATCCACATGACGCCGTGATGTGGTGACTATGAGAATTCATGGAATGAAAAGGCGGAATATTTGAACTTGAAGACGCTTCAATGGGGCTGGCAAAGCTTTTCTGTCCTATGTTGAGTTGGATTTCCTCGCTGGCTGAAAGTAAATACAGATTACCGAGGTAGGCCGTCTTTGTTTCAAACTAAATCAGTAAATCAGTGAGTAAATGGAGAACCATGATGTGTCACTGGCTTGGAAGGTTTCAGTTTTGTCAACGAACTTCACCCAACCCCTTTACTCCCAAAAGTACGCAGATTTTAAACTAAGAAGGTTTTCGAAGTTTCATTTTGCAATCAAGTATTTAAAATCGGGCTAATTATATCTATAAATGTACCTAGCTCAAGATAAGACTCTGCTAGCTAGAGAAAGGTTCACGGTGAAACTAAGAAAAACCGCGAACGGTGGAAATATTTCAGAGATGTTCACTGTGTTTTGCCCAACCACCTGTGTGCGGTGGCCCACGACTGTCACATCAAAACAAAATGCTCACATCAAATTCAAATCACTCACATCAAATTCAAATCACTCACATCAAATTCAGATCACTCACAACAAATTCAAATTGCTCACAGCAAATTACAAATCAGTCACAGCAAATTACAAATCGTTCACATCAAATACAAATCGTTCGCATCAAATACAAATCGTTCACATGAAATACAAATCGCTCACAGCAAAAAAACAAGGACTGCGGATTGTGGACTTAGGAATGCAGACTGCAGACTAAGGGTAAAATTCAGAATGGAGACCACAGACTAGGGATAAAATGCAGAATGAAGTCTGCAGACTGCAGACCAGGGGGAAAATGAGAGAAAAGACAACCAGAAAAATGTCTGCGCTCGTAGAAGTTCGTATGGTCAAAATGTTTGCATTTTTTTCGTGTTGTAATGGGAAAGTTTGTTTACTAATTGAGGAGTAATTTCAGTTTTTACACCAAGGACCTGCTGGAATACGTTGCTCATGAAAGAGTTTTGCTTCAACTTCAAGCTGTAGATTGTTCAGAATTTGATCGGACAAGGCAAAACAACCTGTGTGTGATAAACGAATAAGTTCGGACGGGAGTAAAGGTAGAGCTAATTATTTCATTAAGCGAAACCTGTAGTGTTCCAAAGGATCGCCCTTTACGAATGAACTTTATTTGTGAACTAGCTGAGGTCGCCAGCTACATGTAGTTTCCGGTCGGTCACCCATCCAAGTACAACTTCGCTCGTCGTAAGGACAGAAGAACTTATGGTACCTTGATCATGGACTGGTATCTAAGAATTCAATTAGTTAAAATGTTTACCTCTTGCTTTCCACTTTCATCTTTTTCCTGATTTTTTAAAATGCATATTGTACTGAAAAAATTTGTGTGGGAGATAACGGAGTGAAACATCTACCATAATCAAAACATTCTCTCAACAGAATTAGTACTTAGATGGGTGACCACCCTACCCTGGGTGCCAGAGGCTTTTCTTGCGCGGTTCCCGGTTGCAGTTTATGTTCTCTATTGTGACCCGTGCGAGACATCCGCTGTGATTGGTTTAAACGTAATAGGATAAAAAAAGATCAAAGTTCAACGAGAACAGTAAATCAAAGCGCTCCGGCTCAGAGGTTTTTTCTCCCGACAAGCCGCTCGTTGCGTCGGCCTTTGGCCGATTTCTCCCAACCTTAGCGAGAAAAAACCTCTGGTACCCAGGGTATGACCCCCGGGAACTATATGTATCCAGCAGAGTTTGACTTTTACCTCAGCTAGTTCACAAATGAAGTTCATTCGTAGGAAAGCGATCTTTTGGAACACTACAGATTCTGATCTAGCTCTACATTTATTCCCGTCCGAGTTTATTCGCTTATTACACACAGGTTGTTTTGCGTAGTGGATCAATCTACGGCTTGGAGTTGAAGCAAAACTCTTATATGAACAACGTATTCCGGTGAATCATTGGTGGAAAAACTATTAGATACATCTCAATTGGTAAACAAACTTTCCTATCAGAACACAAAAAAAATGCAAACATTTTCACCAGATTTTAATGGAATTTCTACAAACTTCTACTAGCACAGACGTATTTCTGGCTGTCTTTTCTTTCATTTTCCCCCTGGTCTGCAGTCTGCAGACTTCATTCTGCATTTTACCCCAAGTCTGCGGTCTCCATTCTGAATTTTACCCTTAGTCTGCAGTCTGCATTTTACCCTCAGTCTGCTTTTTCCCCTGCTCCACAGTCCGCAGTCCGCAGTCCTCGTTTTACACTGACCGTATTTGTGTTTGCTGTGAGCGATTTGTATTTGATGTGAACGATTTGTATTTGATGTGAACGATTTGTAATTTGCTGTGAGGAATTTGAATTTACCGTGAGTGATTTTTAATTTGCTGTGAGTGATTTGAATTTGATGTGAGTGATTTGAATTTGCTGTGAGTGATTTTAATTTGCTGTGAGTGAATTGAATTTGATGTGAGTGATTTGAATTTGATGTGCATGATTTGAATTTGATGTGGGCATTTTGTTTTGATGTGACAGTTGTGGGCCACCGTGCCTGTGAGATCTTGAAACTGCAGAAAATGAATGGTTTTCTATCAGTCAAAGAACAACTGCTTTGTGGCTCGTTTTTTAAACACATTCATCACACAAGCAAACAAATGCTCGTGAAATTACATGTATGCAGTTCCACAAAAATATCCATAGCCACCCCGTGGATGGTCACTGGAAATCCTGGGGGGGGGGTATCAAAAGCCAAACTTTTAAAGTTAAAGTGGAATTTCCTGAAGAGTGGGGGTTCGAACCGAAAAACCCTCCGTGAAAAGGGTATGGATATTTTCTGGAACCACACTTTTCACGTGTGCTTGTAGTTGTTGTATTTATGTCAAGTGAAATTATAAGCTGCTGGACTACAGTGAAACCTGTATTTAGCATACCCCATATTAAGCAGACACCCTGTATTAAGCAGACATGAGCGTCAGTGTGAAAGAAACCTGTATTTAGCGGACATCTCTGTTAAGCGGACACTAGCGAGAGTCCTGTTGGTGTCCGCTTCAGACAGGTTTCACTGTAATTCAACCATGTGGAACCATCAAGTTGTCTTCTAGATTAATTTTATTCTCTTTACTTGCTCAAATCTTTTTTCACTTCTGTGGTATATGTGACTCTGAAATAGGAAGTAATGGCAATGGAACCACACTTTTCACGTGTGCTTGTAGTTGTATTTATGTCAAGTGAAATTATAAGCTGCTGGACTACAGTGAAACCTGTATTTAGTGTACCCGATATTAAGCGGACACCCCACATTAAGCAGACATGAGCGTCAGTGTAAAACAAACCTATATTCAGGGGACACCTCTATTAAGCAGACACTAGCGAGAGTCCTGTTGGTGTCTGCCTCATACAGGTTTCACTGTAATTCAACCTTGTCGAACCATCAAGTTGTCTTCTTTATTAATTTTATTCTCTTTAATTGCTCAAACCTATCTTACACTTGTGTGGTATATGTGACTCTGAAATAGGAAGTAATGGCAATTTGTTTAAAAAATGTCATTGAGATAAAAATAAGGAGATACAGAACAGGAACCATAGTTATTCTGTAACTGATACAATACAATACAATACTTTATTGACACTCCCCTGGTGGGGCTTTTCAGTGACAATATAAGATAAAAGAAATCTTAAATTTAAAAACAGTTAACAATTCATTTAAAAATGTGAAAATGATGAAACCGTTAATTTACTGCAGTTTCAAGATTGGACACCATAAAGAGATTGAAAGCTAACATTCCGAGCATTAGCCCTTCATCAGAGCGAATCGATTCGCTCTGACGAAGGGCTAACGCTTGAAACATCAGCTTTCAATCTCTGTAAGGTGACCAATCTACCTTATGAACTTCAGTTGATAAATCCAAAATTTTGTGTTTCACATCCCCACCGACGCAGCACCACAGTTTCTTTAGAAACTAACCCCCTTGTTTGTTTGTCTTTTTAGAAAGCCTGTACCCTTGCAGCAATGTTCTGAATCAATCAATGAGGAATCTTTCTTAAGGGACAGTAACTGTTGCTTCATGATTATTAAAATCCTAAAAGTAGGTAAGTTTGCATTGAGTCAATCAAAATTTCCAAAGAGTTGAATCGTATCCATAAATACCTTTTTTCTTGTTGCACTTATTCATGGTCTGTTTGGTTCTACAGTAATGTGAAATTGACCGAGGGGTAGAGAAACTTTTAAGATTTCAATATTTATTGTTTCGTGTGAATTATAGGGGTTTGGGGGGGGGGACTTGTTAATAATTTATTCATCAAATTCTGCCTGGTATTTTCACCTGGGTTACAGTATGTTAACCTTCAGTTTCAAAAACTTTATGACAGGGCAGTTGGAGAGGGAAAAATAAAAATGATGTGAAAAACCACATATGGAATGCAATGTTAGTTCATTTAGGCCATTTTATATTTCAATTTGTCACAAGATTGGGTTTAACATGTGTTTTAAGTGACCAATTAAAGATCCATGTAAACCTACAGATATAATTTCTTTGCTATGGCACGACACCTACACATCACCCATCTTACACTGCGCACTTGGGCTTCCTATGGTATGCATTGCGCGATTGTACTTCATTACTCCTGGTTTATACAACACTTAAAGCAAAAAGACCCAAAGACCTGTGAAAACCAATATTATTCAGCCTTGCTCTGGTCAAAACCTTAATGGAACCCATGCATACTACAACTTTGCATAATAAAGACTTGGTGGTAACTGGATATCTGACTAAAATTTAGTGGTTAACATTAAGTCCTGTGGTGCGGCTGAGTCATACTGGTGTGATTGACTTACATACCAATCTGTCACAGGTTTGACTCATAAAGGTCTCATGCAGTAACTGCATTTTGACTGTTATATGGGTTAATGTCTGTAAAGGAATACATTGCCCAAGAACACTGCAACAGGCAAGAGTTTATTTACTACTGTCCTTTAATTCAATTCAACAGATTATGCACATCTCTGTGTTATCTTGAGTGGAAGTACAAACAAGTTCAATCCCCATCCAAGAGAGGCTTAAAGGACATCTCATCACAGACCAGAAACTCTACAGCCACCTCGTTTTTTTTTGCTTATGAATCATATATTTCTCCCTGAAGGAAACATGAAGAGGACAGTGCCTGAGCTACAGGGAGCCACTGTGACTTAAGTGACTTGTAGTAAAATTAATTTTAGTTTGATAATCATTGTATACATGCACAATTCAATTCTCTTACAATTAGTTTGTACCTTTTCAAGAATTCAAACGGTAAAGAAAAGATGAGGTCAAGTGAGTGGATGAGGGGTGGTGATTCCCAGGACAATTGGATTGATAACCCTCATCCGTCCGGACCTCGCCTATAGGTAGTAAAAGTTACATTTTTATATGTTTGTGGGAAAAGACTGTCTTCATTGTGGGATGCATTATTAAACGCGCGTGCGTAGACAAATTAAGTAACCAAAACATTGTAAAACCAACCTTTATGAACTTCCGCGTAATGTATATGCCTGGCACAATTACTGAATCCAGAACGGCGATTTGTGCTGCCTTGTGTTCGGTATTCATAATTTCCTTAGAGGCAATATATTTTGACATGCACCGAAGAGCGATATTACTTTTATTTCCTTTGAAAAAAATAAAAGAAAACAAAACAAAACAAAACAACAACAACCGAGGAAAGCCACCAGTGGCACTTTTTCTTATTCACTGCTACCTACCTACAATTTCTTTTGCGATAGTACCGGCTCATTCAGTTTAGTTTGAAACAAAGTTCCTTCTTTCCACTTTGTTTAACATCAACAGTCAAACAAACAGCGATTTTGGTATATTTTGTGATTATTAGTGTAAGGTAATTACCGAACGCTGTGTCAGCATTATCGGCGGTACAATTATTATTATTATTATTATTATTATTATTATTGTTATTATTATTATTATTATTACTATTATTATTATTATTATTATTATTATTATTATTTTAAAGAACAACACAACACTTTTAAGTTTCAAAGACATGTTTCGGCATCCCTGATGCCATCCTCAGTTGAAGGAAAAAGTTACAACAAAGCTATTGATATGCAGTAGTGATTAGAATTGTAAATAAAAATGTAGAAGCAAGAGTGACAAGAAAAAAGCGTGATTATGTGAAATCTAAGCAAACAACTTTAAATTAACATGTTTAACCTGTTGATTTAACGTGGGCTATTCCCAGTGGATATGTAAGGATTCTTTGATCTTTAGTTGAAAGCTTGTAGTGGTGCAGTCTAAAAGAGGGTGCTCATGGGGTCAGTAGTTAACTGACAATTGGCCAAAAAAATAGTAGTTAACTAATAAATGAAAAGTTAACTGTTAACTGATATTTTATTAATTATATTAAATACGATTGTTGATGTTTTTAAAAAAGCAACAAAGATTTTCCTAACGCTGCGTGACCTGGTAACATATATATTAACTGTTATTTGAGTTACTTCCGATGCAAAAGTGCCAAGGGAGCGTAACTTGGACCTTGATCTCTGTGATGGCTTCGAGTGGCGTGGTCAAAGTAGCCTGCGTGGCAGGTGCAGAAAGGGGAGGGAAAAGGGGAGAAATTACTGGCGAGGGCGGAGGAAGCGAGGGGAAGGGAGAGGAAGGGAGTCATGCAGACCTTCCAGCCCCATTTTATAACTATGTTGAATGTAAATTGAGAAACGCGAATTTCGAGTACTTAAAAGACATAAATTAATTGTGTCCAATCAGAGCGTTCGATTGGGCTCTTGATTGACATATAATATTAAAAGCCCCATTTACACGGCAGAAAATTTTTGGCACGGCTCGGGTAAAAATGGTACGCGTACCGAAAAAAATGGTTCGGCACGGATAAATTTTGTCGTGTAAACGACTTTGCCTCACCCGTGCCGAACCAAAATCTTACCCGTGCTCAGACCTAGTCGCGAGGTAGTCCGAGCACGGATAAAATTGGTACGCGTTCCTGAAAATCTAACCCGGCTCGAATAATATGTGTAGTGTAACGCATGGTTCAATTTTACCTGTTACCATCCCCCCCCGGGCAACCCCCGGGACAAGTCCAGCCCTTCGGGCCCGGGGGTGGGGAATTGTTTGAAACGGTTTTGTCCCGGGGGTAGGGGGTGGGGCAAATCGAAAACAACTTCTCGTTTTTCTTGTGAAGCACGTCGCTAGCTTATCACTTTTCATTTGACACAATGGCGCCGGACCGCGTATAGAAGACTGCCTGTTTCCAGGGAAAATCTCTAGAATTTGTAGCAGACTGGTTGGAGAAGAATAATCTCTCGAAATTAAAATCTGTATTCAAAGGCACGTTTATTATAAATTGTTAAACCGGAAAGTGCGTTTGATGCGTACTCGAATGGATGGCGTTCATCACAAACATAGAAATATTTCTTCAGCGTATTTGTATGAAACAGATGCACGGCTTTATATTAAACAGAGATCTCAATCCAGTGTTCTTGTGAAACAAGCTAAGAAAAACTCCTTTCAAATGCTGTCATCAATTTGCTCACCGGACCTCTTTTGCCCATGTGCTAATAAAACACGCGGTGAAGAACATTTCTTTACTCGCCAGCAGAATGCCAGTGCGGTTAGACTTTTTTCTTCAGTTTTCTTCTTCAATGTAGTGTCCATGTTTTTTAATACTATGTAATATCCTTCGTTCAGTAAACTCTAGAAAAGCGTTTAAGTTCTTGTCAAAACGTCTGGTTGCCAGTTGTGCTATTGTACGGAAATCAATTTTGGTCGATCAGGAGTCCCGGGGGTGGGGAATTGTCTCTTTCTGCGTGCCCGGGGGTGGGGAATAGACCGCCAAGTGAGAAAAAAATTGCAAATCCCCGGGGGTGTGCCCGGGGGGGGATGGTAACAGGTAGAATTGAACCCTGCATAAACGATTAACCGTGCCGAACCAACTTTTTTCTGATGAGCCTTCGTGCCTTTGGTCAGCACTATTTGTGGGAGCATGTGCAGAGCTACTGCTTGCCTTCAACTCAAAATGGCGGCAAATAGGGGAAAGTCTCCAAGGAAATCGCGGGGACAATCATGGAAAGACCAAGATGTAAAGGGGTTAATTCAAATAATGCAAGAGGAGACAATTATTTTTAGTCTCGACAATGCGAAATCACCAAAGGAGAAAAGAGCCGCGTACAAAAGTGTTCAAGTGCAGCTTCAAAACAGAGGTAAGCTGAAACTATGCGAAATGTTTTCAACGTCAATTGAGCTTGAGATTAGCGATTTCCTCGAAGTAGTATTGCAGAATACCACTTGTATCGCGCTGGAAACAATAGTATTTACATTTTGGTTGTTTTATCTGTTTACATACTGCTTTTTTATTTTATTATAGGGATAGAGTACAATTTAGATAGCATTATTAACAAATGGAAAAAGCTTAAACAGCAATATAAAGAGCACCTTGACAAACACAAAAAAAAGTGGCACTGAACGTCGGAAAAAATGGAAGTTTTTTTGATGAAATGGATCAAATATGTGGTCACAGGGATACATCTTCACCTGCATGTCTAATTGTTTCAAGTTTACCTCATGAAAATGCAGGTATGGTATTTTTTTATTATTTGTGGGGTGGTAGGGCCTGTACGTCTCTCAAATTTACATGTTCTATGTAATACCTAGAAACCAAAGCTTAAAAGTCATTTTCTTTTCTTTGGCCCCCAGTTACTAGTCAGTACAAATTTGGGTGATTCCCTTAGTAGTGTGATAGTGACAAAAGCAGAAGCACTGTATCATATCATGTAACCATGGAAAGTTATAACAGATGCAACTGAGAAACCATTAAAAATTTGGTTTGTTGTTTTAGAGTAATTATTTCTTTCCCTTTTTTAAGATTTGGAAAGTGGAACAGATGACGATGAGAATGATACCACTGTTGAAACTGGTGATGACGTGAGAGTTCATGATGAGGAGTTAAGCAGCAATACAAATGAAGAAGTTGGTGAGGGATGTAGTGAGATTGCTAAACGCAAACTGGAGCTGGAAGTGGAGGAAGTGAAACCTGATATTAAGAAAAGCAAGGTTGCCAAGAAAGGAAAAGGAAGGAAGACCAAGCTTGAGCAATCAATTTCTATGTAGACTGCGAGTAGTCTCTAATTTTGGCGATGGCGATTGTGGGGCGGGCAAAATACACACGCGCGTGCGCGAAATTTCGAGGAGACGCGACGCGCGCGCGCGTGTGTATTTTGCCCGCCCCACAATCACAATCGCCAAAATTAGAGACTACTCGCAGTCTAATTTCTATGTTAAGCGACAGCTTTAAAGATGCTGCAGAACAGGAGATGGAAATGCTGGTGAAGTTGGAACAAATAAGACACAAAGAAATACTGGAGCATGAAATACGAATGAAAGAATTGGATAATGTACGCCGAAGAGAGGAACGACAACATGAACAGTTCGAGCGAGCGAGACGCGGAAGCCACGCAGGCCCATGCGAGAACTCGCCCACATGATACCTTTTCTCGCTTTGCCATTTTAGCTAGCCGTTTTTTGGTTTTTGCGTCATGGGGTTGAAAGCTTAGACTCTTCTACTGAAAAAATGCCTAAATAACCAAAAATCAAAGATAAATATTTTTTGAACTGTAGGCTTCCAACCTCATGACGCACACCAAATAACAAAGCGAGAAAGGGTATTATGTGGGCGAGTTCTCACATGGGCCCGCGTGGCTTCCGCGTCTCGCTCGCTCGCTCAAATTGCTGCCAAGGAAGATTACATCAGGGGACGTTCAATAATCACATCGTGCTATCGTCAATGAATATTGTGCTACGGTTGAGCAAGTTAAGGCTAAGCACGGCACTCTCCGCCCCCTCCCCCCCCCCCCGGAAGGGAGGGTTACTGCCTAATGTGGTCTATACTGGGGTGTGCCGCTGGACAGGATATGGTTTTGGTCTCTGTTCCTAAACGTGGTAAATTATTTTATGCGCATCGTCCCCAACCGGGTATGGTCAGTACGATCGACATTCCATTTCATTTTTCTGACCTCAAAAGACCCTTTCTCCCCCCACTCCCCTACCCCCAGGAGCCAGAGGGCATGGGAGTAGCGCAACTCTGCAGAACCTAGACTAAGGGACGCCGAGTGCTCTGAAGTATCTGTGGCCAAAATTATGGAACACAGTAATTCCAGAACAAACTGCAATAACATTACCTGCTCGGGGTAACAACAACTTGAATTCACTGTCAACCGCTTTATCTGCACTTAGTCCGTGCAATTGAAGATGCCGCGAGATGTGTCCTGTGCATTCTTTTAGGGAAACAACTTCAACGTGGCCTGGGTAACAACTGCTTAATCCACAGGTAGTAACCCTCTCCAGAAGAGTGGAAAAACTACACAACGCCATATATCAGTACTTACACACTGTGAATGTAACTTACTGCAATATTTATTTTATTTCATGTGCTGTAATTAAATTAGTAGTAAAATTACAACAGCACGTACATTGCGAAATTACCGCGCTTAATAGAGAGAGTCGTGACCGTAAAAACGCCTTTGTGGAGCTTGTGCTAACATGTAATCCAACAAAATACTAGCTATCTGTTGCAAGTTTTTTTTCTTTTTAACTTTCCACCAAGTTTTTATCTCAAATCACATAACAGAAATCGAATACGTGACTCTCCCTGTTAGTGTGGTGTGACAGGTGCGGGTCAGTGCAGAGGTCACCTGTCTTTCCGCGTATTCCTCTAGGCGATGAGTTTAAAATATCTTCGCTCGATCAGGAAACTGAAAATTCGTTTGTTTTAATACAGTTTGGAATGTTTTCCTGTTGTATTATTGCGTTTTCGGTTGGCAAGGTAGGCGGCATAGTACGTCGTTTCTCTGTGTTTTCGATGTTATCTTGGTTAAGTTGAATGAGAGGATTCCTGTCTTGTTGAAATGCCGTTAAAAATCTGCTTTGTTTTAATATAAGACTCAGCAAGACTCAAGAAAGCAGAACTTTCTTTCAAAGATCAGGAAAAACATTGTGCGTGCAGGTGTAACTAATGGTGAGCCTATCTTAAACGACCTTTGTAATTGTTAGCAGTGTTCTGGGAATTAAATCTGTAATTTGCATATAATTCTACCCGCTCAGATCACTAAACAGTAAAAATTTACTGACGGGGAAGTATTTCATTCCCAAAGCTGTAACTTTCCTGTTGAAAAGTACAATGACAGAGCTTTCGTTCTGTGTAGTCTTAATCATTGAACGATACATACCAGATGCCGTTTTAAGCGGCCGAAGTTGGCCTTCATTTTACCTTGTGATAAACAAGGTTAAGAGCGGCTCGATAAAAACGCCGCTTGAAAATGTTTGAAACCAAGCATTGGTAAATTTATTACACAGTTTTAAAGTAGAAAGGTTAAATAATGTTCGTGGTTTGTTTCGTTTTAAAAGAATCTTTTTTACGCTCTCACCGGCTTCCTAAAGTTGAGGGAGAATTTGAGCCGTTTAGAGACCCTAAAACCGCCATTTTATGCATTTTTCGATCTTTTTAAATTTTCGTCCATTAAATAACTCGTTGGAACTTTGGATTAGTTTTTCTTGAATTAACTTACCCAAAGGGATGTTTTGGCAAAACAAAAAAAAAATCGATTTTTTGTGAGTGTCTTTCGATTCTCGATATTCTCAGGAAAAGATGAGGTCAAGTGAGTGGATGAGGGGTGGTGATTTCCAGGACAATTGGATTGATAACCCTCATCCGTCCGGACCTCGCCTATAGGTAGTAAAAGTTACATTTTTATATGTTTGTGGGAAAAGACTGTCTTCATTGTGGGATGCATTATTAAACGCGCGTGCGTAGACAAATTAAGTAACCAAAACATTGTAAAACCAACCTTTATGAACTTCCGCGTAATGTATATGCCTGGCACAATTACTGAATCCAGAACGGCGATTTGTGCTGCCTTGTGTTCGGTATTCATAATTTCCTTAGAGGCAATATTTTTTGACATGCACCGAAGAGCGATATTACTTTTATTTCCTTTGAAAAAAATAAAAGAAAAGAAAAGAAAAGAAAACAACAACAACAACAACACCAACAACAACAACAAGGAAAGCCACCAGTGGCACTTTTTCTTATTCACTGCTACCTACCTACAATTTCTTTTGCGATAGTACCGGCTCATTCAGTTTAGTTTGAAACAAAGTTCCTTCTTTCCACTTTGTTTAACATCAACAGTCAAACAAACAGCGATTTTGGTATATTTGTGATTATTAGTGTAAGGTAATTACCGAACGCTGTGTCAGCATTATCGGCGGTACAATTATTATTATTATTATTATTATTATTATTATTATTATTGTTATTATTATTATTATTATTACTATTATTATTATTATTATTATTATTATTATTATTATTATTATTATTATTATTATTATTTTAAAGAACAACACAACACTTTTAAGTTTCAAAGACATGTTTCGGCATCCCTGATGCCATCCTCAGTTGAAGGAAAAAGTTACAACAAAGCTATTGATATGCAGTAGTGATTTAGTCTCCTTCGCAGCCGCTCGGGCCGGAGTCACGCAACGCTCCCCGTCCCCAAGCGGCTGCTTCAAACCGACATACATTCCTTTCTCGGAATAAACCAACCACAGTGCGGCTTTCATTTTCTTGCGGAGGTTCGCGCCAGAAATGTTCACCAATCACCTGCCTCCTTTTATTCGCTAAGTGACCGAGTTATTTAAGTAGCAAATGGCGAATCGTGAAGACTGGCGTTCAATCTTGTAGCCAAAAAAATTCAGTACACCGGCTTTAAATTCGCATCAGAAGTTAGCGATATCGAAGTTAATTGAAGGGAGAAAGGTATTTTCATTACTCCGTGCTCCGTCACGCGTGAACAGTAATCCACAAGACTGGAGTGAGCATTTGAATGTTTCTTTGTAACGTCTGAGATTTGAATGAAACGTTGAAGATCCCTCTGGAAAACACTTTGAAAGTCTCGAGTTAACGGAAAAATAACTTCGCTACACGCATACTAGTAAGAAACCTAATATTGTTCGGATATGTAACATTTCAAATGAAATGATATTTTGTAGCTCTTTGTTTCCGTAAATGTGGTAAAATTCTCACGGGAATTCCGAATCTCGGGAAAAATTACAAATCCGACGCGTTAACTAAATTTTCAAAAATCCTGTTCACGCGTGACGGAGCATGGCTGTAATTTGCCGATTGGCTTAGGAAAATCTCTGATATTTCAAGCTTTGCCTTTAGTCATCGACCATATAGAAAAACAACAAAGCCACATCTGTGTTGTTGTGTCTCCATTGCAATTGCTTAGTCTAGTGAACGATCTAGTGACGTATTTGAGAAGAAAAGAAGTAACGGCGGCGAGCAGTAGCTCTTGTACTGAAAAGAAGGCGACATTGATTGAAAAGGTGAAGGTTTCTGTGGTCTTTGGCTTCCCAGAAGCATGGATCAAAATCGAACGTCGGAGAGCGATACTTGGAAATTCTGTTTATTCAAATAAATTATATGCTTTGGCCATCGACGAAGCCCACGCAATAAGATAATAATTAGACTAGTACACAAGTCGAGCTCAGAGGATTTTTTCGGAAGCACGCAGGACTTTGGAGAAAGTCTAGATAACAATAAGAAATACAACCGGCAGGATCGAAATTAACATGTGAAGTTTCAGAGAACACGGAGGCACTAACTGGCACATCTCCAATGTTGTTCGTCTCTGGATCGTTCTTCCCTTGCGAGTCTCTATTCTCTCAGCTGCTCCCTATTTTTACAGGTACGGAGAAGTTCTTGTTTGATTTCTTGAAGTTTCTTCGCTGCCCTTTCGTACTTCGTCAACTGCTGAAAACACTCTCGACAAACAAACAATTTGCTGTCCTCAGAGTATTTATTTACGTCGATTTCCAGTGACAATCGAATGATCCCAGCTAAATCAGCGGACGTTTTTTTCATATGTTAACCTTATTTTTACTTAGAGAAATGAATGAAGAAATAAAGCACTCAGTGCTTTCCGCGATTTTCTTTGTAGTTCCTTCCATAACACGTCGCAAGCCGCTAAGGGTTTTTTCCGCGAAAGAAAACATCAAGACGCCAAACTATGCTGTGATTGGTGCAGCGTATACAATAGCAAGATGCTGATTGGTCCAAGTAAAAACATCGCAAACAATGGGAAAGGAATGTATGTCGGTTTGAAGCAGCCGCTTGGGGACGGGGAGCGTTGCGTGACTCCGGCCCGAGCGGCTGCGAAGGAGACTAGTAGTGATTAGAATTGTAAATAAAAATGTAGAAGCAAGAGTGACAAGAAAAAAGCGTGATTATGTGAAATCTAAGCAAACAACTTAAATTAACATGTTTAACCTGTTGATTTAACGTGGGCTATTCCCAGTGGATATGTAAGGATTCTTTGATCTTTAGTTGAAAGCTTGTAGTGGTGCAGTCTAAAAGAGGGTGCTCATGGGGTCAGTAGTTAACTGACAATTGGCCAAAAAAATAGTAGTTAACTAATAAATGAAAAGTTAACTGTTAACTGATATTTTATTAATTATATTAAATACGATTGTTGATGTTTTTAAAAAAGCAACAAAGATTTTCCTAACGCTGGTAACATTAACTGTTATTTGAGTTACTTCCGATGCAAAAGTGCCAAGGGAGCGTAACTTGGACCTTGATCTCTGTGATGGCTTCGAGTGGCGTGGTCAAAGTAGCCTGCGTGGCAGGTGCAGAAAGGGGAGGGAAAAGGGGAGAAATTACTGGCGAGGGCGGAGGAAGCGAAAGGAAGGGAGAGGAAGGGAGTCATGCAGACCTTCCAGCCCCATTTTATAACTATGTTGAATGTAAATTGAGAAACGCGAATTTCGAGTACTTAAAAGACATAAATTAATTGTGTCCAATCAGAGCGTTCGATTGGGCTCTTGATTAAGCCCCATTTACACGGCAGAAACTTTTTGGCACGGCTCGGGTAAAAATGGTACGCGTACCGAAAAAAATGGTTCGGCACGGATAAATTTTGTCGTGTAAACGACTTTGCCTCACCCGTGCCGAACCAAAATCTTACCCGTGCTCGGACCTAGTCGCGAGGTAGTCCGAGCACGGATAAAATTGGTACGCGTTCCTGAAAATCTAACCCGGCTCGAATAATATGTGTAGTGTAATGCATGGTTCAATTTTACCTGTTACCATCCCCCCCCGGGCAACCCCCGGGACAAGTCCAGCCCTTCGGGCCCGGGGGTGGGGAATTGTTTGAAACGGTTTTGTCCCGGGGGTAGGGGGTGGGGCAAATCGAAAACAACTTCTCGTTTTTCTTGTGAAGCACGTCGCTAGCTTATCACTTTTCATTTGTCTCAATGGCGCTGGACCGCGTATAGAAGACTGCCTGTTTCCAGGGAAAATCTCTAGAATTTGTAGCAGACTGGTTGGAGAAGAATAATCTCTCGAAATTAAAATCTGTATTCAAAGGCACGTTTATTATAAATTGTTAAACCGGAAAGTGCGTTTGATGCGTACTCGAATGGATGGCGTTCATCACAAACATAGCTAGAAATATTTCTTCAGCGTATTTGTATGAAACAGATGCACGGCTTTATATTAAACAGAGATCTCAATCCAGTGTTCTTGTGAAACAAGCTAAGAAAAACTCCTTTCAAATGCTGTCATCAATTTGCTCACCGGACCTCTTTTGCCCATGTGCTAATAAAACACGCGGTGAAGAACATTTCTTTACTCGCCAGCAGAATGCCAGTGCGGTTAGACTTTTTTCTTCAGTTTTCTTCTTCAATGTAGTGTCCATGTTTTTTAATACTATGTAATATCCTTCGTTCAGTAAACTCTAGAAAAGCGTTTAAGTTCTTGTCAAAACGTCTGGTTGCCAGTTGTGCTATTGTACGGAAATCAATTTTGGTCGATCAGGAGTCCCGGGGGTGGGGAATTGTCTCTTTCTGCGTGCCCGGGGGTGGGGAATAGACCGCCAAGTGAGAAAAAAATTGCAAATCCCCGGGGGTGTGCCCGGGGGGGGATGGTAACAGGTAGAATTGAACCCTGCATAATGCAAGAGGAGACAATTATTTTTAGTCTCGACAATGCGAAATCACCAAAGGAGAAAAGAGCCGCGTACAAAAGTGTTCAAGTGCAGCTTCAAAACAGAGGTAAGCTGAAACTATGCGAAATGTTTTCAACGTCAATTGAGCTTGAGATTAGCGATTTCCTCGAAGTAGTATTGCAGAATACCACTTGTATCGCGCTGGAAACAATAGTATTTACATTTTGGTTGTTTTATCTGTTTACATACTGCTTTTTTATTTTATTATAGGGATAGAGTACAATTTAGATAGCATTATTAACAAATGGAAAAAGCTTAAACAGCAATATAAAGAGCACCTTGACAAACAAAAAAAAAAGTGGCACTGAACGTCGGAAAAAATGGAAGTTTTTTTGATGAACTGGATCAAATATGTGGTCACAGGGATACATCTTCACCTGCATGTCTAATTGATTCAAGTTTACCTCATGAAAATGCAGGTATGGTATTTTTTTATTATTTGTGGGGTGGTAGGGCCTGTACGTCTCTCAAATTTACATGTTCTATGTAATACCTAGAAACCAAAGCTTAAAAGTCATTTTCTTTTCTTTGGCCCCCAGTTACTACTAGTCAGTACAAATTTGGGTGATTCCCTTAGTAGTGTGATAGTGACAAAAGCAGAAGCACTGTATCATATCATGTAACCATGGAAAGTTATAACAGATGCAACTGAGAAACCATTAAAAATTTGGTTTGTTGTTTTAGAGTAATTATTTCTTTCCCTTTTTTAAGATTTGGAAAGTGGAACAGATGACGATGAGAATGATACCACTGTTGAAACTGGTGATGACGTGAGAGTTCATGATGAGGAGTTAAGCAGCAATACAAATGAAGAAGTTGGTGAGGGATGTAGTGAGATTGCTAAACGCAAACTGGAGCTGGAAGTGGAGGAAGTGAAACCTGATATTAAGAAAAGCAAGGTTGCCAAGAAAGGAAAAGGAAGGAAGACCAAGCTTGAGCAATCAATTTCTATGTTAAGCGACAGCTTTAAAGATGCTGCAGAACAGGAGATGGAAATGCTGGTGAAGTTGGAACAAATAAGACACAAAGAAATACTGGAGCATGAAATACGAATGAAAGAATTGGATAATGTACGCCGAAGAGAGGAACGACAACATGAACTGTTAACTGCTCAATATTTTAAGCAGCAACAGAAATCCATATCCACCCCAAAGGATGGATTTCTATCAAGGAAGCAACAGTGGAAGCGAAAGCAGTTATTTTGAATTGTAATGTTTAAGGGCATGTTGTTGATAAAAATGTTTTTGTAAGTGCTGGCATGTTGTTGATATGAACTCTTAGGCTGGTTCACACATGAAAGACAAGGGCATTCGCAAACTCAATCGAAACCATAATCTTGCACCAGGAAATGTGAGAGTGTACCAAGGTAAAATGAGCACAAGCATAAGCACAAGGAAAGGGCAAAATGTTTCTTTTGCTTGTGCTTGTGCTTATGCTTATTTCTCTTGTGTCATGCCTATTCTGCCTTTTGGAACAGGCATGGAATGAGCACTGTGCTTGCTGATGTTGACTTGTGCTTGTGCTTATCACAAGTTTGAATATCCTTGTGGTTATGCTTGTGCCAATGCTTGTGCTTATCTCACAAGTGTGAACTAGCCTTAAATGCTTGCATGTTGTTGCGATCAACCCTTCAATGTTGGCATGTTGTTATATAAACTGTAACACCTTATTAGTTGCAGGCATGTTGTTGATATAAACAGATAAACCTCACTTGTCAAAGGTGGCATGTTGTTGTATGAAGGGATAAACCTCACTTGTCAATGGTGGCATGTTGTTGCATGAAGGGATAAACCTCACTTGTCAATGGTGGCATGTTGTTGTATGAAGGGGTAAACCTCACTTGTCAAAGGTGGCATGTTGTTGTATGAAGGGCCAAACCTTACTTGTTAAAGGTGGGATTTTCTTGTATAAACTGAACCATGTTTTAATATTTACTGACAAACTCAGTTGTCAAAGCTGGCATGTACCAAACTGTTACGAACTGTAACACCCTAGTTGCTGGCATGTTGTTGTTATGAACTGTAAAACTTTACTTGTCAAAGCTGACATGTGATTATGAACTATAGCACCATAGGTGCTGGTATATTGTTGTTATGAACTGTAAAACCTTAGTTGCTGGTATGTTGTTGATATGAACTATACAACCTTAGATGCTGGCATCTTGACATGAACTATCAAAGCTGGCATGTTTTTGATTAGAATTTTAATGCTGGTATGTTATTGATATAAACTGAAAAACCTTGGTTTTCAAAACTGCAATGATGTGGATATGAATTTCGTTCACAATTTAAATTTTTGTGCTCAACCAAAATATACCGGTAAATCAGTAGTATCAACCTCTAAATTTGAACTGTAAAAAGTTGTTGTTTAAGCTGGTACATAGCTGGTATGAGTTTCTTATAATCAGTTTTATGTACATATTTTTTTTTAGCCAAATTAGAAGGGAATAGTTAAAACAGGTATTTTGAACTGCAAAGACATTTTTTTCAAAGCTTGCATGTTGCTAAAACAGATTTATTGTATTGTTTATTTTTTAATGATAACACTTAAGAATAAAGTTGCTGTTGTACATTTACGCGTACGTCGACAATAGTGTTTTCATCCTGACTTCTATTGGTTAACTTAATTATAATCTACTTTACATGTCATGGTGCAACCCAACAGCATTTTACAATGTAATTTCAAGTACAATCCTTTTTGCAGTATATAAAACCAAAATATTTCTTCCTTCACAACTTAACACCAACTTCAGTCTGCTGCGACCAACACCTCTGCTTGTGGTAACATACTTGACCTTGTGGTTTCCCTTCAACGTAATTGCTTTCATTCCGATCATTTTCCAGTAACATTTACTATTAATGCCATTTCAAGCAGATGACAAAATATAAAATTAAGACAAACTCTCAACTTGTAATTTTTTCTTTTTACATTTGATATGAAAGTCTTATGTACACATATACTCTCTCTTAAAAGTGACATTGTCATAATTTTATGAGTGCAGATTCTTGGCAGCCATGGGAAAACAAATTTGTCTATTCACAGCCACTTCCAATGTGCCGGCCCTCTGGTGTCCTGAAATATAGTGCAAGAGCATCTCGAATGTTGGCGGCATCTCTCTCAGTCTGTCTTTCGTGAATTCCTAATGGCATGTCTTCAGGCTGCTCAACAGCATTCTGTATATCCTCAAGCCATTCTTCTAAAAAGGCACCCTTCCTTAATTCGCAGATGTTATGGAGTATGCACGAAGCAGCCACAACGTAGCATGTGGATTCAACAGACATATCAACACGCTTAAGAACACGTTGGAAACGTCCTTTCCATCTACCAAAAGTATCCTCAGCAGTCATACGAGCTCTGCTGAGACGATAGTTGAAGTGTCTTTGGCAGCTAGGTGTGTTTTGGTTTTCTGGATAACCTTTCATTAGCCAGTCCAAGAGAGGGTAGGCTGGGTCGCCAAGAATTAAAGGAGCAATATCAATACCGAGTACTGTTTCTTTGATGTTAGGATCAAAAAGATGCCCTTTTGCATCCACGATCATAAAGTTTTGAGTTAGGCAGCACTCTGGCGTCGTGAACGCTGCCTGGCCAACCAATGACGACATCTCGAAATAGGTACTTTGAGTCCACCAGAGCCTGCATCACTATTCTATGATAGGATTTCCTGTTTATATAATCAGTACGGTTTTCCAGAGGAGCTTGTATGGGAATATGGGTACCATCGATAGCACCTGCACATGCAGGAATCCCCATTTCTCTTTGTAAATCCTCATGACTTCACTCAGATCGTCTCCCTTTGGTACTGTAAGGAAATCTTTTCCTCGTTTTTTTGTTATAACTTTACAAACGTCTTTTATACAAAGACAAACAAACGACTTTGAGACACCAAACAAGTTAGCTATTGTCCTGTATTCCGCAGTGGAACTCATGTAATAGAGGGTTATTGCTGTCCTCTTACTTGGGGAGACGGCTTTACGCATTGCAGTATTCTTTCGAACAATTTCGGCTTCAATCTCTGAGACAATAAATTGGAATGTTGCTTTAGAAACACGGAAGTTGTCATACCACTCCTTGTCGGTGAATGCTGTTTCTACAATCTGAAACCAGCGATCACTGCGTGGCAGCACCCAGCAACGTCGCTCAATAGAATTGCAGGCAAGCAATGATGCAAAAATGAACAACTTGAATCTTCTCGTTCTTCTATTCTTTTGGAGAGAAGAAGAGAAAAAATATGTTTTCCGAATTTCCTGCGAGAAGACGGGCGATCTTCTTGAAAGGAGAAACTCCAAATACCTTTCGTCAGCCATGTTTTTCGGACTTAGCCGCATGCGCACTAGGAAAGACTTGTGTACGCTGGACAAGATGTTGAGCCTTTTACCCGCACCAAAACATAATTTCACAGTGTAAACGAGGTATCAGTGCTATTTTTTTTGGTACGCGTACCATTTTTATCCGAGCCGTGCCAAACTTTTTCTGCCGTGTAAATGGGGCTTTTTAAGTAATTCTGACCAATCACGATTTTTGCAGTCACCTGGTGAAAGGAAAATACGCCTGAAATACGCTCGTTGCTCGCGCTTGCGATAATTTCGTCCCTTTTTCCTCCCCTTTCTGCGCCTGCCACGCAGGCTATGGTCAAAGTTATTCTAAGTTTTTTATCGAGACGATGACAAAGGATCGGCATTCGAACGACACGCGCGTCGTTTGACTTGGCAAAACACAATTCAGTGGACATAGTTTGTAAACATTTGACAGATGTTGTGGGAATAACAAGCGGTAAAGTTTGGACTCGGTGCGTTTGACTTGAAGTTGTTGTGATTAGACAATGCATTGGCCAGCAAGCGAACGTAGTTTGACCTTGTTTGGCCTGATTTGATATCACGTAAATAATTGATTACAGGTCGACAATAGAGACCTTCCAAGGGGTAAAAGCGACAAGCGACACGGCCCTGACAACTGGCGACATGGGACTTTCTAAACACCGACAAGCGACTCAACTGAACCGGCAAAATACGACAACGACACAACAAACACTATAGATAGGCAGCGACGTCAGGAAATTGTGTATTTTACCAATAAAAGATAATGAGACGCTATTTGATTGGTACTTCGGTGCAGCCAGTCAAAATTAGGACTGGTAACCACCTTAATCGCTTGCATGATTTCGAGTAGCCTGCGTAGCAAGCGTTTCCGTATTGCTTTCCGCAGGTTTGAAGCATTTCTCGCTTCTTGAACGCGCGAAAATTGGGGCGAGCGCAAAAAATTACGAGGAGGGGGAGGGGAAGGGAGGAAAGGAAACGCTTGCCCGCAAGCCCCACGATTTTGAAAAACCCGTACGTCCACGAACGGAGTTTCCTGATTGGTGCGGCATGGTAGTGTTGATTGCCAAGTGATAAATCCGTCAATCAAATCAGGTATGTTCATTTGAGCGTGACCCGCATGAATACAACGAACTGGTTCTCGCTTGGGGCATTCTTCTCACTATCACTATTTTTCTCGCCTCCCCTCCCCCTCCCCGCCGCTTCCATCAGTGTTGCGTTCGCCCCAATTTTTGCGCCGTCGAAATGCGAAAAACACCTCGAACGGGCGGAAAACCCTACGGAAACGCTTGCTACGCAGGCTAGATTTCGACGGTTCCGTAAATCGGTGACCTTTGATGCGTTGTATCCAAACTGAGAGTAGAGTCGATCAGATTTTTTTCTGTTTATCTGTTAAATGTGAACCTTCATTTACGGTCTGTCAATTACTTAAGTCGCTCACTGCACAGCACTGACCGATTTTCAGGATCTTCGCCAGTATCCACGTTATCAGCGTAGTTGTTCTTTTTGCCGCAAAAAATTGACTTTAATTTACAGCAATTAAACCACTCTGACTTGCCTCTCAGAATGCTAAAAAACGCATTCCCGAAATAGATACTCCCGCCTCCGGCGGGCGTTAAATATCTCTTGGTGAAATCTTCCTTTTAAACTCACTGTCTCTACACTCTACAGGGTCTGGTGTTTTCGAGTTTCTAAGTGTTAGAAGAATATTCGTCGTCCAAAAAGTTCGGATTTGCAAATTGATTTTCTTTTGAGCCGTCATAAAAGACAAAGACCTTAAGTGTTTCTTATTCAAAAGGGTTAAGATATGGAGGCGTTTTCGTTTTTGTTATAAAATAATAAAAATCTTATTTTGGGGTGCCAAAACAAGCCGCAAAGTAATTTACAGAATGATTTCAGAATGATTTACATAATGATTTCACTTCAAGTTCAAGTTTTTTTTCTCGCCAAGCACTCCAGCTTCCAGATCGCAACGCCTGTTAAAGAGAAGACATTTAAAAATATTCGTGATCTACATGCCAAGTGACTTCAGGCCTCATGGTGAGGCAACCCGTTTACTCTTTATTAACTAGTACCTATAATCTTGATTTATGTCATTTGGGGGTAAACAGAAGGAACTGGTGGCCAATAATTTAGCAGTTCCTCTTCATGATCACGTGATACTGAAGACACTAAATGCATGTTTCAAGCTATTCTTGACGATCTGCCGAGATGTGCCAGAAACTCCAAAACAAAACTCATTTTAATGGCAAAGGAGGGCAGTGACTATGACAATACAGCAATACCTTTATTTTAGAGAATCTGTAAAGCGACAGCGACATTTGCACTTGCTACGAAAACGACAGCGACATTTACAACCGTTAGTTCAGCGACATCGTTCCTGAGAAAGGCGTGACAAAGCGTGACAAGGCCTCACAATACACAAGCCCTTTCGTAATGAGCAAGATTTCTGATTTTAAATTGTGACTTGATTGTTTTTTTTATATAATTATTTTCATGTCCAGAAGCTGTAGTTTATTTCTTGATTTGAGTAAGGTCTACCCCCAAGGATGATTGACTTAAGAAAAATTCGGGTTATGATGCAATAATTTTCGCTCTATTAAAGAAAAGGAAAGTTAATAGCTAACTATAATTAGTAGTTAACTGACAATTGGCAAAAAAAATAGTAGTTAACTGACATTTGGACGAAAATTTAGTAGGTAACTGACAATTGGGTACCCCCATTAGCACCCTCCTAAAATGCTGAAGCAATTGGCCGAACACAAATCGCGGCAACTTTCAGATTGTTGCAAGTGTTTGTACACGTGAGAGGCCCTATACAAGGCCCCTTTACAAGATAAAGTAAAGGCAACCTTGTTTCGGCAGCCACTAGGGACGTTCAAGCTTCCTTTTACGACAGCACCGGCCAAATTGTATTTAAACTTTAATAACGTTTTGAATTGTTTTCTTGAACAGTTAATAATTTATATATTCATTCTCGATTCATTTGTGGCATTTCGCTTTACATGAAAATGAAACAAAGGGTGATTTGATTATTTTGTGAAGACTATCAGGGTATTTTGGAGAGGCCAAACTGTGTAAACGTGTGCGTATTAACCCTATTTAGCCTGGGGGGGGGGGGGTAACTTTAACGAATTATAACTTTCAAACGGCTACTGACGAATTATCACCAAATCTCGTGACTTTTCTAAAATTTTTATCAGGGAAAATTTTCCTGTGTCAATGACGTGTCTATGATGATTGACGTTTCCATAGCAACCGTCTACTCAGGAGTGTATTTTGACTGTTTTTGTCTTTTTCAGTCTTTTTTTTTTTAGTTTTTCCCCTTCTTTTGTAAGAAGAAGATAATCCTTTACTTTTGTGTGCTTGTTTTGATTAAATATGTTTTTTAGAACAAATTCATATAGTTTTCAATGTCGTCATTGTCAGCTGTATGACTGCAGCCTCGGGATTCAAGATGGCCTCCTCAAAATTCAAAATGGCTGGTTTGTGACGTCATTGTGACGTCATGACACGTCATAAGCCCAATCTGTTAAGCTAATGACGTGCTAAAAACGTGCCAAGTTTCATTACAAGAGCGTTAATACTTTTCGAGATCTAGGGGGGACTTTGAGCCCACCCCCCACGGCCAGGTTCAGAAACTCAAAAATGCCCAGGCAAAATAGGGTTAAGTGATTAAAATTACACCAGAATTGCAGAATAGAAGACCTTTAAGGTATAAACGGTGGAGGGGGATTGCAACTCATGACGGGATAACCCGTTACCGTTTTGACCTCGTGTCTGAGCTGCTGCATGGATTTGAAAAGCTTTCTGTTTATGTTGCCAGCAATCGGATTTTGTAAAATAGTGTCCATTATCGGCGGCACATTAAATGCTCGTTTAAGCTTTCAGTTGCTCAAAATATGACTTATGCAAGCTGTACCGCCTATTCCTCTTACAAAATGATTAAATCATCCAATAATATTGCACGTAGCCCGTAGCCTGTCTGTCAGATCTTGCCAACCCTGCAACCTAACATATTCTTGTGATTTCGTGTGTAGTGTCAGGTACTTTCCTTTTATTCACATTTTTGATTCTCCTTCGATCGTCTTGTCTTACGTCATCTACTATTTATTGAATTCAGCCACAACACGTTAATTTACATATGTTGAAAAGCTTATATTGCTCAAGCACAAACAGAATGCAAGCAATTCCACTATTTTCGAAAAATATTCGAAAGAGTCTTGAAAAGTTAGGCAAAGTGCAATTGTTGAAAGAATGGCTGCACGCAACCTGAAGACAGTTTTTTCTAGAGGCGTAAAAATCCCTCAGTTTTGAACTTGTGTTAGCCACAAGGGTGTAATATCTGCCACGTTCTTGTTTGGCTTTGCTCTAATGTTCTTTTCAAATTTTAGGAATAGTTAGGGTTATTTCGATTCACTAAAGCACAATTCACCTCACGCGAGGAAATTGAAAATTATATTACACGTGGTCTTAAGATACACTGCTGTAAACTTATTTTTTTAAAAAGTTAAAGGTGACGTTTTTATATATTGGCTTGTTAAAAATTGGTGGTAGAATTTGTGGAAGAAGAAACACTATTAAGTGTCGATAAACGTACCTCGTTAGTTGAAATCCCTTACCTTAGGTGTTTATTTGATTTGATTTGATTTGATTTGATTTGATTTTAAAGAGGAAAACTCCACATGTCTTTAGCTTATCCACGCACGCGCAGCTCATCATATCTGCATCACCATAAACATCACTATTTCATCCCATTTTCCCACAAGGAAAAAATCCGTCTTCCAAAGTATTATAAATACCAAAGTTAACCATACCCGTATCGAGGTCCGGATGGTTTGAGGGTTATCATAATGTCTTATGAATCCCCCCCCCCTCATCCAATTACTTGACCACTTTTTTTCTTCCAAAATTGAGACTTCCCTTTCTTTTCCGTTGTTTTTATTTTTTCGGCATAAAAATATTCAACGAAGTCAAGGAGAAAATTTTCTCACACTTATTTAACTTCCCAAAGGATACTCAATTAACCCTCGGACGTATTGGAGGGAAGGGGGGGGGGGGGGGAAGGGACGTATAAGGTTTTTCTAGAACTTTTCCTAGACTAATTCCTATCTAGACCTGTCGTTTTCAGTGGCTGTGCACATGTTGACACAAGTTTGGTTAGAGTCGGTTGCTATGGTTACGAGTTATGAGATCATAAGTAGCGGGTGGTCCAGCCATTTTTCGTTTTTTACCCGAGTATTAGCGATTTCCAGGGTTTATCGATGCGATGGACTCGCTGTTTAGGGGCACAGTGACGACAAAACACAACGATTGAGGTAAGATTATGTTTATTTTGAACTTAAATGTAAATATTTCTCGCAGCATTTTACGTTATTAGAAACCTTTCGGTTTTTCCCATACATTTCCTTATAATTTTGAAACTACAAACGGTCACACAGTTTGTGTGGGCCCCCTGTGGTAAAACGTGCAAAAATTTACATATGTTGAGGGGCTTGTATTGTTAGGAGACACTGAATAGCCTAAAAGGGGCTACAAGCAATCTTTTCATCGGAGATAACTTAACATTAATCACAGTCTAAAGAGTCTTGAAAAGCAAGGTAAAGCACAGCCGATGAAAGACGTTTTGCCTGCAAACCGAGGATAGTCTTTTCTGTTCATCAGAAATGACAACTAAGAACCGTGAAAATCATGCACTTACGAACTTGCGTTACCCGCTCAGGTGTAAAATATCCGTCATGTACATGTTTTTGTTTGGATAATTTACCTTGTGTTCGAGTGTGTTCGAGTTTTAACATTTTAGTTCTATTTAGGGTTATTTTAGAAAGCAGAATTCACCGATACACATCGCCATAAAAAGAACTCTGAGATTGGGGCAAGCTTGTTTAAAATTGGTGGTGAAATTTGTGGAAGAAGAAACACTATAATTTAGGTAGGTTTGGCTTAACTGCAGAATACCCTGGTAGGTTTTAATAAACGTACTTCGTAAGCTGAATTATCATTTGTCTTATATGTTTGTGTCGTCAACCCGTCTACGTACGCGCAGCTGATTCTATATTTATATCACACTATCATCCCACTTTCCCACAAAAGAAACGACTGTCTGCCATAGTGATATAAGTTGAGAATGTAAACATCATCAAATCGAGGTCCGGACGGTTGAGGGTTATCATATTTGAATTGATGACTCCCCCTCATCCACACACTTGACCTCATTTTGTTTCCCGAGGTGGAATTTTCTTTTTTTTTTTGTCTTTCTTTTTCTTTTCTCAGTATCAAAATATCATTCATGTTCGTAAACAAAGCCGAGGTGAAAGCTCCAAGATCGAGGCTGGACTTCAGCCGTATCTTCTTATCCTTTTCTCTCAGTAGTAGAGACCAGAGAAGACAGTTAAAATTCAGGTTATTATAGAAAGTGGTTTGGGCAATATTTTGCCAAGAGGGAGAGCGAAAAGGCGACGACGAAGTCGATTCCAAGGAAAGTACAATGACTACACAGAATATTTAATTATGAATTTTCTAGGGAGTAAACAGGGGTGGCAAATCAAATATGATTATCAAAAACAGAAGTTCAGTGAAGGATCAGATAGCTGCAAAGGGAAACCTAAATAAGCTAGTTTCTCAAGTCACGGCAAACGTTATCTGCTACAATAGTTATAAACAATGCAAATATTGATGCTTGACTGGGTGACTTGGCCATGCGTAATCGACTCGCGCGCCACGCGTTGTCTCTCGCACCGAGAAAATGCTATCTTTCCTATTGGTCTTTTACGTATATGAATCCTGATGTTAAATAATTTCTGCAAATGTTATAGCTGAAATATTCCCAATACGTGAATTTGGAATATCTTTGAAGTGTAGTTGTGCTCAGGAAGAGATAAAATTTCGATGATAAATTGGCAGAAATTCATTTAGGGAAGTGGTCATAACAAGTGTACCCGATGAGGACCCACCACGTGTAGGGGTAGGGGGGCTATGCAAGATACCACTTGTCTGACTAGTCAAATGGGCAAAATTTATTGTCCTCAAACTTTGAGATGAGACTTTTATATTAGGTGTGCATGAAGCTTGCATTGCTGGAGAAATGGCACAGGGAGGATTGAATCTTCTCAGTTTCTACTCCTGATAGAGCGGGGGCTATACAAAGAAGACACCATCTTTTAAGGTGGGGGAAGTAAGGTACATGAAGAGACCACCTGTCTTTTTGTGGAATGGTGGGTCCTGTATGAGTACAATAGTTTTGACTATTTCCCTTAGAAGTGAGGAGAGCTGAAAAAATTTCCACAGGTATATATATTTTTAATTTTTAATCTATATTTTATTTTATTTTTTAATCTATTTTTTATCTAATTTTTTAATTTATATTTGTAACGCGCATTTGAAAACCTATGTTAAATTTGCCCGCTATAAATGCATATTATTATTATAGTTAAAAAGGGTATAGAAAAAATGAGGTCAAGTGAGTGGATGAGGGGTAGTGATTCAAAGGAAATTTGGATTGATAACCCTCATTCGTCCGGACCTCGCCTATAGGTAGTAAAAGTTACATTTTTATATGTTTGTGGAAAAAGACTGTCTTCATTGTGGGATGCATTAGTAAACGCGCGTGCGTAGACAAACTAAGTAACCAAAACATTGTAAAACCAACCTTTATGAACTTCCGCGTAATGTATATGCCTGGCACAATCACTGAATCCAGAACCGCGATTTGTGCTGCCTTGTGTTCGGTATTCATAATTTCCTTAGAGGCAATATTTTTTGACATGCACCGAGGAGCGATATTACTTTTATTTCCTTTGAAAAAAATAAAACAAAACAAACAACAACAACAACAACAACAAAAACAAGGAAAGCCACCAGTGGCGCTTTTTCTTATTCACTGCTACCTACCTACAATTTCTTTTGCGATAGTATCGGCTCATTCAGTTTAGTTTGAAACAAAGTTCCTTCTTTCCATTTTGTTTAACACCAACAGTCAAACAAACAGCGATTTTGGTATATTTTGTGATCATTAGTGTAAGGTAATTACCGAACGCTGTGTCGGCATTATCGGCGGTACAATTATTATTGTTATTATTATTATTATTATTATTATTATTATTATTATTATTAATACTTATGTATGGCCAAATGCACTTTACATAAAGAAATAAGAGAATTGATACTTCTAAAGCTGCTATGGTGCGTCAGTTGTGTCAATGTTAATTTATCTCAGCGGAATGAAATCCGAGCTCGAAGTAGGAAAATTCGGAAAAATTCCATAAGCTCAACTAATTATAAATGTGACTAACAATCCCTTGGATGCTGTGCTTTAGTGGTATAATCGAGCGAAGGTGATTAGGGAGTCAAAGTTAAAGTTTCCAGTCGAAATGTTTTTTAATGAACGGTCGGAAAAAAAATGTTTCGGAAAAAAAGTGAGTGGATGAAGGGTAGTGATTCAAAGAAGACTGATAACCCTCAGCAGTCCGGACATCAACATTCTGATGTAAAAGTTGAACATTTATATATACGTGGGAAATCACTGGCTTCATTGTGGGATGGACAATTAAACACGCGTGCGTAGACACATGAAGTAACTAGAATATTAATTAAAATACATCTTTGTTAACATCCTCGTGATGCTTGAAATAAATACTATATTGAGTATGCGATTTGTGCTGCTTGAAGTTCGACCAGTTCAGCAGCTCTAAAAGTCTTGGAAATTTATAATTTATTAATAGAGAAGCGACATTTCTTTTATTTTTGCAATTTGTCATCCAACCACCCACTGCTCTAAAGATGAAACAGATAGTAAGTACTTACTATCTGTTTCATCAATTTGTCATCATTTTTTCTATCATTTACAAGATAAGGTAAAGGCAACCTTGTTTCAGCAGCCACTAGGGACGTTCAAGCTTCCTTTTACGACAGCATCGGCCAAATTATATTCAAGCTTTAATAACATTTTGAATTGTTTTCTTGATCAGTTAATAATTTATATATTATAATTCGGTAAATTGTGATCGTCCAGGTGAGTGTAGTCCTGAGAAGGACTGTTTGAGGTGACATTGACTGAAGTTTCGACAACCTAAGCGGAAGTCATCATCAGAGTCAAGTGAACTGTGAATCGTCAGTAGATGTTATAAGTCTCTGGTCGTTGTCCTGATTGGTCGACGATCTCGTAATGTTATTGGTCGTCTGTCAGTTAAGCCGTGATGTTATTGGCTGTGAAGACTGTTAAACGTGATTGGTGCGTTTCGATCCCTCTTTTGTTAGTCAAATGTCCGTTGGTCTATTGTTAGTCAAATAAGTCGGTTTGTCTATTGTTTGTCTGTCTTGTTATTGTCGGCAATCAGTCGTTTGTAAGGTTTAGGTAGCTGTTGGCAACGGTTCACTGGTGTTTGTTCTAAGTTAGTAAACCAGCTTTCCAGAGTGATTCGTTGATAGTAGTCCGTACTGTAGGTAGCGCATTCAGCAGAGTCCCAGTCGATTCTGTGGTTTGTTTTTAAATGGTGCTCAGCAATGTGATTGTTGATATTACCATTTCTAGTCGCTCGTTTGTGTTCAGTCAGTCGGACGTTCAGATTTCTGCCGGTCTCACCAATATAAGTGGCCTGGCAGTCGCAGCATTTGATTTTATAAACTGCTCCCCGTCTGTCGCTCGGTTCGTCTTTGTCTTTAACGTTCGTCAGTAGCTGTCGTAAAGTAGTGATAGGTTTGTAAGCAACGCGGATGTTGTAGGGTTGTAGGATTCATGCGATAGTTTCAGAAGTCCCTTTGATGTAAGGTATGGTTGCAGTAGTGACAGGTGTTGCGTTAGTGTTCGTAGCGGTTGGTTCGGAGTTTCTGTAAGTGTTGTGTCTAATAAAGTCCCGCTTGAAATTGTTCTTGTTGAAAACGTTCTCTCAGTTCTTGATTTCGTCCGTTAAGCTGTCAGGTGAGTCACAAACTAGTTGCGAGCGTCTTGTCAGGGTCCGTATAGTCGTAGCTTTGTAAGAAGTTGAACTTTATTAGACATTTACAGAAACTCCGAACCAAACGCAACCGTCTACTCAGGAGTGTATTTTGACTGTTTTTGTCTTTTGCAGCCTTTTTTTTTTAGTTTTTTCCCCTTCTTTTGTAAGAAGAAGATAATCCTTTACTTTTGTGTGCTTGTTTTGATTAAATATGTTACTTAGAACAAATTCATATAGTTTTCGATGTCGTCATTGTCAGCTGTATGACTACAGCCTCGGGATTCAAGGTGGCGGCCTCAAAATTAAAAAAGGCTGGTTTGTCACGTCATTGTGACGTCATGACACGTCATAACCCAATATGTTAAGCTAATGACGTGCTAAAAACGTGCCAAGTTTCATTACAAGAGCGTTAATACTTTTCGAGATCTAGCGGGGGAGGGGGGAGCTTGAGCCCACCCCCCCCCCCAGGGTTCAGAAACTAGAAATTGCTCAGGCAAAATAGGGTTAAGTGATTAACATTACACCAGAATTGCACAATAGAAGACCTTTAAGGTATAAACGGTGGAGGGGGATGGCAACTCATGACGGGATAACCCGTTACCATTTTGACCTCGTGTCTGAGCTGCTGCATGGATTTGAAAAGCTTTCTGTTTATGTTGCCAGCAATCGGATTTTGTAAAATAGTGACGTTATGTCCATTATCGGCGGCACAGTAAATGCTCGTTTAAGCTTTCAGTTGCTCAAAATATGACTTATGCAAGCTGTACCGCCTATTCCTCTTACAAAATTATTAAATCATCCAATAATATTACATGTAGCCCTTAACCTGTCTGTCAGATCTGCCAACCCTGTAACCTAACATATTCTTGTGATTTCGTGTGTAGTGTCAGGTACTTTTCCTTTTATTCACATTTTTAATTCTCCTTCGATCGTCTTGTCTTACGTCATCTACTATTTATTGAATTCAGCCAAAACACGTTAATTTACATATGTTGAAAAGCTTATATTGCTCTAGCACAAATAGAATGCAAACAAATCCACTTTTTCCGAAAAATATTCGAAAGAGTCTTGAAAAGTTAGGCAAAGTGCAATTGTTGAAAGAAGGGCTGCACGCAACCCGAAGACAGTTTTCTCTAGAGGCGTAAAAATCCCTCAGTTTTGAACTTGTGTTAGCCGCTCGGGTATAAATATCTGCCACGTTCTTGTTTGGCTATGCTCTAATGTTCTTTTCAAATTTTAGGAATATTTAGGGTTATTTCACCAAAGCACAATTCTCCTCACGCGGAGAAATTGAAAATTATATTACACGTGGTCTTAAGATACACTGCTGTAAACTTATTTTTTAAAAAAAGTTAAAGGTGACGTTTTCATATTTTGGCTAAAGGGAAAGCTCGTTAAAATTGGTGGTAGACGTTGTGGAAGGAGAAACACTATTAAGTTTCGATAAACGTACCTCGTTAGTTGATATCACTTACCTTAGGTGTTTATATGTTGGATTTGAAAGAGGAAAACTCCACATGTCGTTAGCTTATCCACGCACGCGCAGCTTATCATATATGCATCACTATTTAAGCATCACTATAAACATCACTATTTCATCCCATTTTCCCACAAGGAAAAACTCCGTCTGCCAAAGTATTATAAATACCAAAGTTAACCACATCTGTATCGAGGTCCGGATGGTTTGAGGGTTATCATAATGTCTTATGAATCCCCCCTCATCCAATTACTTGACCTCTTTTTTCTTCCAAAATTGAGACTTCCCTTTCTTTTCCGTTGTTTTTTTTCTGCATGAAAATATTCAACGAAGTCAAGGAGAATATTTTCTCACACTTATTTAACTTCCCAAAGGATACTCAATTAACCCTCGGGCGTATTGGAGGGAAGGGGGGGGGGGGGGAAGAGGCGTATAAGGCTCTTCTAGGACTTTTCCTAGACGAATTACTATCTAGACCTGTCGTTTTCAGTAGCTGCGCGCATATCCCTTAGACACATGTTGACATAAGTTTGGTTAGAGTTGGTTGCTATGGTTACGAAATATGACGTCATAAGTAGCAGGTGGTCCAGCCATTTTTCGTTTTTTACCCGAGTATTAGCGATTTCCAGGGTTTATCGATGCGATGGACTCGCTGTTTAGAGGCACAATGACGACAAAACACTACGATTGAGGTAAGATTATGTTTATTTTGAACTTAAATGTAAATATGTCTCACAGCATTTCACGTTATTATAAACCTTTCGGTTTTTCCCATACATACCCTTATAATTTTGAAACTACAAACGGTCACACAGTTTGTGTGGGCTCCCTGTGGAAAAACGTGCAAAAATTTACATATGTTGAGCGGCTTGTATTGTTAGGAGACACTGAATAGCCTAAAAGAGGCTAAAAGCAATCTTTTCATCGGAGATAACTTAACATTAATCACAGTCTCAAGAGTCTTGAAAAGCAAGCTAAAGCACAACCGATGAAAGACGTTTTGCTTGCCAAGCGAGGACAGTCTTTTCTGTTCGTCACAAATGACAACTAAGAACCGTGAAAATCATGCACTTACGAACTTGCGTTACCTGCTCAGGTGTAAAATATCCGTCATGTACATGTTTTTGTTTGGATAATTTACCTTGTGTTCGGGTGTGTTCGAGTTTCAACATTTCTATTTAGGGTTATTTTAGAAAGCAGAATTCACCGATACACATTGCCATAAAAGGAACTCTGAGACTGGGGCAATATTGTTTAAAATTGGTGGTGGAATTTGTGGAAGAAGAAACACTATAATTTGAGTAGGTTTTGATAAAAGTACTTGGAAGCTGAATTATCGTTTGTCTTATATGTTTGTGTCGTCAACCGGTCTACGCACGCGCAGCTGATTCTATATTTATATCACGCTATCATCCCACTTTCCCACAAGAGAAAAACTGTCTGCCATAGTGATATGAGTAAAGAATTTAAACATCAATCCGAGGTCCGGACAGTTGAGGGTTATCATACTTGAATTGATGAACCCCCCTCATCCACTCACTTGATCTCATTTTGTTTCCCGATGCGGAATTTTCTTTTTTTTCTCTTTCTTTTTGTTTCTCAGTATAAAAAATATCATTCATGTTCGTAAACAAAGCCGAGGTGAAAGCTCCAAGATCGAGGCTGGACTTCAGCCGTGTCTTCTTATCTTTCTCTCTTGGTAGTAGAGACCAGAGAAGACAGTTTAAATTCAGGCTATCATGTAAGGTGGTTTGGGCAATATTTTGCCAAGAGGGAGAGCGAAAAGGCGACGACGAAGTCGATTCCGAGGAAAGTACAGTGACTACACAGAATATTTAATTATGAATTTTCTAAGGAGCAAACGGGAGTGGCAAATCAAATACGATTATTAAAAAAAAGTTCAGTAAATTATCAGATATATGCAAAGGGAAACCTAAATAAGCTACGGTAGCTTCTCAAGTCACGGCAAACGTTATCTGCTACAATAGTTATAAACAATGCAAATATTGATGCTTGACTGGGTGACTTGGCCATGCGTAATCGACTCGCGCACCACGCGTTGCATTGTCTCTCGCACCGAGAAAATGCTATCTTTCCTATTGGTCTTTTACGTATTTGAAATCTGATGTTAAATAATTTCTTCAAATGTTATAGCCGAAATATTCCCAATACATGAATTTGGAATATCTTAGAAGTGTAGTTGTGCTCAGGAAGAGATAAAATTTCGATGGTAAATTGCGAGAAACTCATTTAGATGTGAAGAGAACTGAAAAAATTTCCATAGTTAAAAACGGTAAAGTAAAAATGAGGTCAAGTGAGTGAATAAGGGGTAGTGAGTCAAAGCAATTTGGATTGGTAACCCTCATCCGTCCGGACCTCGCCTACGTGTAGTAAACGTTACATTTTTATATTTTTGTGGGGAAAAACTGTCTTCATTGTGGGATGCATTATTAAACGCGCGTGCGTAGACAAACTAAGTAACCAAAACATTGTAAAACCAACCTTTATGAACTTTTGCGTAATGTATATGCCTGGCACAATTACTGAATCCAGAACCGCGATTTGTGCTGCCTTGTGTTCGGTATTCATAATTTCCGTAGAGGCAATATTTTTTGACATGCACTGAAGAGCGATATTACTTTTATTTCCTTTGAAAAAAAAATAAAACAAAACAAAACAAAACAACAACAAAAACAACAACAACAACAGCAAAAACAAGGAAAGCCACCAGTGGCGCTTTTTCTTATTCACTGCTACCTACCTACGATTTCTTTTGCGATAGTACCGGCTCATTTAGTTTGAAACAAAGTTCCTTCTTTCCATTTTGTTTAACATAAACAGTCAAACAAACAGCGATTTTGGTATATTTTGTGATTAGTAGTGTAAGGTAATTACCGAACGCTGTGTCGGCATTATCGGCGGTACAATTATTATTATTATTATTATTATTATTATTATTATTATTATTATTATTATTAATACTTATGTATGGCCAAATGCACTTTACATAAAGAAATAAGAGAATTGATACTTCTAAAGCTGCTATGGTGCGTGTAAATTGCAGTTTTGTCAATGTTAGTTTATCCCAGCGGAATGAAATTCAAGCTCGAAGTAGCAAAGTTCGGAAAAATTCCATAAGCTCTACTAATCATAAATAGGACTAACAATCCCTTGGATGCTGTGCTTTAGTGGTATAATCGAGCGAAAGGTGATTAGGGAGTCAAAGTTAAAGTTTCCAGTCGAAATTTTTTTTAAAGAACGGTCGAAAAAAAAAAATGTGTCGGAAAAAAATGTGAGTGGATGAAGGATAGTGATTCAAAGAGGATTGATAACCCTCAGAAGTCCGGACATCAACATTCCGATGTAAAAGTTGAACATTTATATATTTGTGGGAAATCACTGGCTTCATTGTGGAGGGTCCACAGTAGGGTCTTCAGATCCCGCCATCCCGCCTTTTTTTCCTGTTAATCCCGCCGTCCCGCCCTTCTTTACGTCGAAATCCCAATCCAGCCCAAATTTTGAAATAGTTTTCTGTATTCATGATGAGAACATCACATACCTTTTATACAACGGAAAGCAGACAAGTTTTTTGTACGACGGATAGCTGAAAAACACGTTTTTGTGGTCTCGATATCGCCATTAATGACCCTAACGTGTGTTTTGTGTTATTCTGTTTTACCTTATCTTGTCCAGGTATCAGTAAAAAGTAAAGATTGACAAAAATTGTTATGATATTCTCGGTCCTGCTTTTTTGGAAGACAACCACTGAGTGCCTTTATGACATGACCCTCTTTCTGTTCAAAATTTTAAAAGAAGGGGTAGTTGTGCAGTGGTTAGCGCGTTGGGGTTTTGATCTGACGGTCGGTGCGTTCCTAAGTGTTCTCTACACCTAGCTGTATAAGAATGGGTTGTATCCTTAGACAAGGCTAGGGGCACAAAGGTCATACAAGATCGGTTCAGTTATGAGGTCTGCAAAAATGAAATGTAGAAAAGATTTAAAAAGTCGACTCAGCTAACAGTTTATTTCAAAGCTTTCAGTGTCTTTACTAACCTTCAGAAAATCTCTGCTTGAAGTGTTCGTTTCGAAGAAAGGTATTCCTGCTCGTACTCTTTTCATAATATATAGCAACAAAATTTATGATGTCAAATACCTCGTTTTCGGCGACCGTCGTCACATTACCGTCCGCTGGTGTTGCCATACCGGCAAGACTAACCATAGCTGTTCCAACAACGCCCAATAGAAAGGGTCGGGAAAGTCAAGAACGCAGACAAGGCCAAGAAATGCCTTGATACCTCTTTCTTGTTATGAAAGTGACGAGAGCCGATTCATTACTTGAAAGCCACCACACTTCATACCACAAAGGATAAAATCGTGCAGTCTCGTGAAAATTCAAATACCGTATCCCGCTACTTTTCCCTTGCAATTCTCGCATCCCGACTCCTGAAAAACACAAAATCCCGCTCCCGCTCGTAATTGAAATTCCCGCATCCCGCTCGTAATTGAAATTCCCGCATCCCGCTCCGGTTTTCAGTTCCCATCCCGAATATCGCCACAAAAATTAGCCAAATCCCGCATCCCGCCAAACCTATTGTGGACCCTCATTGTGGGATGGACAATTAAACGCGCGTGCGTAGACACATAAAGTAACCAGAACATTTATTAAAATACATCTTTGTTAACATCCGCGTGATGCTTGAAATAAATACTATGCAGGATACTGAGTATGCGAATTGTGCTGCTTGGAAATTTATAATTTATTAATAGAGAAGCGACATTTCTTTTATTTTTCCAATTTGTCATCATTTTCCATATCATTTACAAGATAAAGTAGACGCAACCTTGTTTCAGCAGCCACTAGGGACGTTCAAGCTTCCTTTTACGACAACACCGGCCAAATTGTATTTAAACTTTAATAACGTTTTGAATTGTTTTCTTGAACAGTTAATAATTTATGTATTCATTCTCGATTTATTCTTTGCATTTCGCTTTACATGAAAGATGAAACAAAGGGTGATTTGATTATTTTGTGAAGACTATCAGGGTATTTTGGAGAGGCCAAACTGTGTAAACGTGTGCGTATTAACCCAATTTAGCCTGGGGGGGGGGGATAACTTTAACGAATTATAACTTTCAAACGGCTATTGACGAATAATCACCAAATCTCGTGACTTTTCTAAAATTTTTATCAGGGAAAATTTTCCTGTGTCAATGACATGTTTATGGTGATTGACGTTTCCATAGCAACCGTCTACTCAGGAGTGTATTTTGACTGTTTTTGTCTCATTCAGTCCTTGTTTTTTTAGTTTTTCCCCTTCTTTTGTAAGAAGAAGATAATCCTTTACTTTTGTTTGCTTGTTTTGATTAAATATGTTTTTTAGAACAAATTCATATAGTTTTCGATGTCGTCATTGTCAGCTGTATGACTGCAGCCTCGGGATTCAAGATGGCGGCCTCAAAATTCCAAATGGCTGGTTTGTCACGTCATTGTGACGTCATGACACGTCATAAGCCCAATATGTTAAGCTAATGACGTGCTAAAAACGTGCCAAGTTTCATTACAAGAGCGTTAATACTTTTCGAAATCTAGCGGGGGGGGATTTGAGCCCCCCCCCAGGGTTCAGAAACCAAAAAATGCTCAGGTAAAATAGGGTTAAGTGATTAAAATTACGCCAGAATTGCACAATAGAAGACCTTTAAGGTATGAACGGTGGAGGGGGATTGCAACTCATGACGGGATAACCCGTTACCATTTTGACCTCGTGTCTGAGCTGCTGCATGGATTTGAAAAGCTTTCTGTTTATGTTGCCAGTAATCGGATTTTGTAAAAGAGTGACGTTATGTCCATTATCGGCGGCACAGTAAATGCTCGTTTAAGCTTTCAGTTGCTCAAAATATGACTTATGCAAACTGTACCGCCTATTCCTCTTACGAAATTATTAAATCATCCAATAATATTACATGTGGCCCGTAGCCTGTCTGTCAGATCTGCCAACCCTGTAACCTAACATATTCTGGTGATTTCGTGTGTAGTGTCAGGTACTTTTCCTTTTATTCGCATTTTCAATTCTCATTCGATCGTCTTGTCTTACGTCATCTACTATTTATTGAATTCAGCCAAAACACGTTAATTTACATATGTTGAAAAGCTTATATTGCTCAAGCACAAGTAGAATGCATACAATTCCACTTTTTCCGAAAAATATTCGAAAGAGTCTTGAAAAGTTAGGCAAAGTGCAATTGTTGAAGGAAGAGCTGCACGCAACCCGAAGACAGTTTTCTCTAGAGGCGTAAAAATCCCTCAGTTTGAACTTGTGTTCGGGTATAAATATCTGCCACGTTCTTGTTTTTCTATGCTCTAATGTTCTTTTCAAATTTTAGGAATATTTAGGGTTATTTCACTAAAGCACAATTCACCTCACGCGGAGAAATTGAAAATTATATTACACGTGGTCTTAAGATACGCTGCTGTAAACTTATTTTTTAAAAAAGTTAAAGGTGACGTTTTTATGTATTGGCTAAAGGGAAAGCTCGTTAAAAATTGGTGGTAGAATTTGTGGGAGAAGAAACACTATTAAGTGTCGATAAACGTACCTCGTTAGTTGATATCACTTACCTTAGGTGTTTATGTGTTGGATTTGAAAGAGGAAAACTCCACATGTCGTCAGCTTATCCACGCACGCGCAGCTTATCATATACGCATCACTATAAACATCACTATTTCATCCCATTTTCCCACAAGGAAAAAATCCGTCTGCCAAAGTATTATAAATACCAAAGTTAACCATATCCGTAGCGAGGTCCGGATGGTTTGAGGGTTATCATAATGTCTTATGAATCTCCCCCCTCATCCAATTACTTGACCTCTTTTTTTCTTCCAAAATTGAGACTTCCCTTTCTTTTCCGTTGTTTTTATTTTTTCAGCATAAAAATATTCAACGAAGTCAAGGAGAAAATTTTCTCACACTTATTTAATTTCCCAAAGGATACTCAGTTAACCCTCGGGCGTATTGGAGGGGAGGAGAGGGGCGTATAAGGTTTTTCTAGAACTTTTCTTAGACGACTACTATCTAGACCTGTCGTTTTCAGTAGCTGCGCGCATATCCCTTGGACACATGTTGACACAAGTTTGGTTAGAGTCGGTGGCTATGGTTACGAGTTTTGACGTCATAAGTAGCAGGTGGTCCAGCCAGTTCTCGTTTTTTACCCGAATATTAGCGATTTCCAGGGTTTAGCGATGCGATGGACTCGCTGTTTAGGGGCACAATGACGAGAAAACACAACGATTGAGGTAAGATTATGTTTATTTTGAACTTAAATGTAAATATGTCTCACAGCATTTCACGTTGTTAGAAACCTTTCGGTTTTTCCCATACATACCCTTATAATTTTGAAACTACAAACGGTCACACAGTTTGTGTGGGCTCCCTGTGGAAAAACGTGCAAAAATTTACATATGTTGAGCGGCTTGTATTGTTAGGAGACACTGAATAGCCTAAAAGGGAGTACAAGCAATCTTTTCATCGGAGATAACTTAACATTAATCACAGTCTAAAGAGTCTTGAAAAGCAAGCTAAATCACAACCGATAAAAGACGTTTTGCCTGCAAACCGAGGACAGTCTTTTCTGTTAATCAGAAATGACAACTAAGAACCTTGAAAATCATGCACTTACGAACTTGCGTTACCCGCTCAGGTGTAAAATATCCGTCATGTACATGTTTTTGTTTGGATAATTTATCTTGTGTTCGAGTGTGTTTGAGTTTCAACATTTTAGTTCTATTCAGGGTTGTTTTAGAAAGCAGAATTCACCGATACATATCGTCATAAAAGGAACTCTGAGATTGGAGCAATCTTGTTTAAAATTGGTGGTGGAATTTGTGGAAGAAGAAACACTATAATTTAAGTAGGTTTTGATAAAAGTACTTGGAAGCTGAATTATCGTTTGTCTTATATGTTTGTGTCGTCAACCCGTGTACGCTCGCGCAGCTGATTCTATATTTATATGACGCTATCATCCCACTTTCCCACAAGAGAAACAACTGTCGGCCATAAAGATATAAGTAGAGAATTTAAACGTAACCAGTTCGAGGTCCGGACGGTTGAGGGTTATCATACTTGAATTCATGAACCCCCCTCACCCACTCACTAGACCTCATTTTGTTTCCCGAGGCGGAATTTTCTTTTTTTTCTGTCTTTCTTTTTCTTTTCTCAGTATAAAAATAACATTCATGTTCGTAAACAAAGCCGAGGTGAAAGCTCCAAGATCGAGGATGGACTTCAGCCGTATCTTCTTATCTTTCTCTCTTGATAGTAGAGACGAGAGAAGACAGTTTGAATTCAGGCTATCATATAAGGTGGTTTGGGTAATATTTTACCGAGAGGGAGAACGAAAAGGCGACGACGAAGTCGATTCCAAGGAAAGTACAGTGACTACACAGAATAATTAATTATGAATTTTCTAGGGAGCAAACGGGAGTGGCAAATCAAATACGATTATTAAAGAAAAGTTCAGTTAAGTATCAGATATATGCAAAGCGAAACCTAAATAAGCTACGGTAGTTTCCCAGGTCACGGCAAATGTTATCTGCTACAATCGGTTATAAACAACGCAAATATTGCCCCTGCTAGGAGCATGGCTCCTGGCCCTGCCCAACTGAAGCGCGCGCCACGCGTTGTCGCTCGCACCGAGAAAATGCTATCTTTCCTATTGGTCTTTACTTATGTGAAATCCGATCAGTATTCCCAATATGTGAATTTGGAATATCTCAGAAGTGTAGTTGTGCCCTGGAAGCTTTAAAATTTCGACGATAAATTGGCAGAAACCCATTTAGAAGTGAACGCAGTGCAAGAGGGAGAACTGAAAAAAAAAATTCCATAGTTAAAAGCGATTAAAAAAAAAAAAAGAGGTCAAGTGAGTGGATAAGGGGTAGTGATTCAAAGAGATTTGGATTGATAACCCTCAACCGTCCGGACCTCGGTCTTCTCTTGTAAAAGTTACATTTTTAAATGTTTATGTGAAATGACTGTCTTCATTGTGGGATGCATTATTAAACGCGCGTGCGTAGACAAGGTAAGTAACGAGAATATTTTAAAACAAACCTTTATAAACTTCCGCATAATTCCTGGTACAATCCAGTACCGCGATTTGTACTGCTTTATGTTCTGTATTCATAAATTCCTTAGAGGTAATATTCTTAATATTATCACCTCTATTTCCTTTGAAAAAAGAAAGAAAAAAAAAAGGAAAAAAGAAAGGCACCAGTGACACTTTTTCTTATTCACTGGTACCTACCTACCTACGCTTTCTTTTAGGGGCCGTCGACATATTCACAAGTTTCCCGCTTAACGTCCACTGAACGTTAAGGTCAGACCCCCCCCCCCCCCTCCCCTCCTCCTTAACGTCCACTTAGCATTTTCACTTTCCCGACGTCGCCTGGAACGACGTATTTAATAGTCTGGCCCCAGTTGTTCAAACGTTGGATAGCGCTATCCACCGGATAAATCACTATCCAGTGGATAAGAGTTAGGGAAACCAATTGCGTCATCTACTGGATAGAGATTTATCCGGTGTATAGCGCTATCCAACTTTTGAACAACTGGGGCCTGGTGAATACAGTTTGCGAGACTACTGATTTGTGAAACAAACATTATTTGTAGATGCCGGCTTTAGAGTATGTAAAAAGACTGACAGTCCCTCGTGCCTGTTTTGCTAAAACATCTTTAGGTCCACTTTGTGACTTTGCACGGCTTTCTACGGGAAAAAAAAGGATCGTAAGCCGGCCAGGGTAAAACATCAACAGGCCGCCATGTTTTCAACGCTTTCTTGTCGCCTAAAATTCCTGTGATCGATAAGTTCCGAGTTTCGGCATCTTCTTTCGCGATGAAGAAGAGAACATAGCCGCCATTTTGTTTCAACACGTTTCTTGTCCAAAGATGCCCGTTTTAAAAGCAGATCTGACCACGGAAAACCACTGAAATGTAATGTTCATCACCTAAATGCTTTTGATAGTGCATTGTTTTTCTGTGGCTTTAACTTATGTTAAACGACCGTAGTGAGCAGATTTATTTGACATGTTTCTTTGTGAATAAAGCAAACATGAGAACGTTGACTTGTGTGGCACTTCTAGGGTGAAAAACTAATAATTTCGTATTTGCTCGAAATACCCCGCGTTAACGTCCAAATCTCGACTCTCCCCAGTCCAGTGGAGGACGTTAAGCGGGGAACTTGTGAATATGTCGACGGCCCCTTACGATAGTACCGGCTCATTCAGTTTAGTTTGAAACAAAGTTGTTCTTGAATATTTCAGAGTACAATTATTTATTCTTTGCATTTCGTTTAACATAACGACGAATAGAACCACGATTTTGATTACAAAGGATAAAAGATGATATGTGAAGTCAAGCCAGAAGGGGTTTTGAAAAACCCTCTACCGTTCGGAGCTTATAATCTGAGTGCTGCATAATATTTTATTTCGTTACCTTAAAGTCATATTCACTTTGTGAGAAAAACATTTTAAGTTTGCAAGCGCAGAGGACAATGTTATCCGTGCTATGCATGGGCAATATTTTGATTGATGGTGGTGTTTTAATTGGTCGATTATACAGTAGAGTGAACGCTCGCTAAGCTATTAATCTTCCTCAAAATATATGGCCTTATTGCACCTTGCAATACACTGTGTACGCATTTTAAAAATTGATTTATAATTTAAGAAATAGCCTGTGCTGAGATTTTGTCAATCCAAACACAGTCTTCTTTCAAAATTAGAATACTCTTCCGTGAGTTCAATACGGAAAGACAGGTACTTTCCCTTTTATTCACTTTATTTTGTTCATGTCATCTCAGTCTTACGTCATCTTCTATTTATTGAAATGAGTGGAAAAGCGTGCAATAATTTACATATGCTGATTGACCTCTCTTGTTAGGAGGCACATTAGCCTAAAACAGGCTGCAAGCAATCTTTTTTCGCCGAGAGATCGATAACTGAACCGTATTCGAAAGAGTCTTGAACGGCTAGCTAAAGCACAATTGATAAATTAAGGAAAATTTGCTTGCAAACTGAGGACAGTCTTCTTTTATAACAACAGAAATGAAAACTAAGAACCGTGAAAATCATGCACTTTAAATAGGAAATTGCGTTACGATCTCGTGCGTAAAATATCTGTGATGTTTTTGTTTGGATAACCTCTTGTGTTCGAGTTTCAATGTTTTAGGTCTATTTAGTGTTATGTTAGTAAGCAGAATTCACCACGAGTGAAAAGGATACATATTTTTTAGAAGAAATCTGCGATAGACAGCTGTAAAATTATTCTAAAAAAAATTAATGGAGTCTCGCGTTGGCGAAAGGGAATTAGCTCGTTAAAATTAGTGGCAGAGTTTGTGGAAGAAGAAATACGATATTTGAAGTAAGTGCAGATGAACGTACTTCGTAAGTGGATTACCTTCTATGTTTATATTTTGGATTTGAAAGAGGAAAACTTCATTCATCGTTAGCTTATCCACGCACGCGCAGCTGATCATATATACATCAATATAAATATCACTATGTCATCCCACTTTCCCACAAGGAAAGCAGCCGTCTGCCAAAGTAATATAAATATTAAACTTACTCGTACGTACATCGAGGTCCGGACGGTTGAGGGTTATCATACTTGAATCATGAACCACCCCTCATCCACTCACTTGACCTCATTTTGTTTTCTAACTTGGGATTTGTTTTCTTTTTACTTTCTTTTTCTTTTTTTCGTATAGAATTATCATCGATGCTTATGCATACAAGCCAAGGTGAAAACTTGAAGTTCGGGCCTGGACTTTAGCCGTATCTTCTGATCGCTTTTTCTTGGGAGTAGAGACTAGAGGAGGAGCCGGCTAAAATTCAGGCTATATGTAATGTCCTCAAAGAAAGCGGTATGGGCAAAATTTTGCCAAGAGGGAGAGTATAAAAAGTAGAGACGAAGTCATAGTTATGAAGAGGTTTATAAGAACGTAAACCTGCTTCATCGGACCTCGTCGAAGTTAATTATTAGACTTATTCACTATTTATTTCATTCAACTGTTCGTCTTGACAGACATATGGTTTTAATTAGGAAGCTAGTCATGTTACGCGTGCGCGTGAGAAGAAAGGTTTTCAAAATAACATGGTAAAACAAGGATTTTGTTAAACAGAGGGTGGCGGCTAAGGGTGACACCTCTAACGGTGTTGATTTTTTCTGATTTTTTTCTGACAGTAGTTGCTGACAGTTAAACCGGAATGGTTTAACTGTAACAATTTATAATTTCAAGCACAGGCCGTTCATACGACACGGAAGAACCACCTTTTCAAATGAATTCATCGGGTTGCAAAAGTTAGATACAATATAAAGGATCGAGATGTGCGTAAGTAAACTTGTAGTAAAGGAGCCGAATTCTTATTAGTAGACCGGCAAAAATCCGTCTCAGATGGAAATACCGTCAAAACCCGTTCTGGTTTACTCGTCCAATGGGAATATAAGATGGCTTTCTGCCTAAGACGAGTTTTGCATCCGACTTTCTCTTCGTTTTAGACGGGATAATAGACGGATAAATTTGTGAATGGCAATTCATCATGTTCATTGTTGGCCGGCTCCACATTCGGCAGATAGACGAGTTTTCTGTCTTAACGAGTCACTCCGTCCCGTCCCGAAGGCGGTTTCTGGTCACTATTATGAATTAAGCAAATGCAAATTGTAATATGTATTATACTGTAATTTTGGCAAGAACAAGCAGAAACAACTCCAGGAGCTGGGCATGGATCCATGAAGCCCTCCAGAGATAAGATGTGTCCTGTGGATTGTTGGGATGTTATGAAACAATACTTAAGATTCATATTTGGCTTAGGACAGCCCTGTGAATCCTGCCCCAGGTCGTTTTGAATACAAAAGAATATCAAAGAATATATAGATGTGGGCCCGATTGTTCAAAGGGTGGATACTGCTATCCACCGGATAATTCGCTATCCAGCAGATAAATGTCAACACAGCAAAGTTCATTATCCGCTGGACAGTGATTTATTCGGTGGATAGAGTTATCCGCCCTTTGAACAACCGGGACCTGTGCAAGAAAGCGTACTTTCAACATTTCTGTACGTTTGTATCTTTACTTATCCTGATTATCTGCACCTGTCTTTCTCGAAGTAAATAAACTGTCAAAATTTGCCCCAAAAATGTTCATACGAGTTTTGAAAATTGTATAAAATGGAAGACGCAAACCCAACATTGATCGCAGAAAAACGCTTTCTTCTAGCGGAAAATGTTCATTCAGACCTTTTTTTCTCTGAAAAATGTGGGTTCCTAATTTGCCGGTCAATGTTTTCTTGTCATTTCCATGACTGCAAAGATAAAATGATTAATAATTTAACGTGAAGCGCATTTACATATTTTGCTCGTTCGGAGTCGAGAAGGAGCAATTTGAAAATTAAGAATTACTATGCGTGATATTTCTGCTTCAGAAGTCGAGAATTGAGTGAACAACAAGCAACGAAATGTGGAAATTTGTACTTGTCCTTCTCTTTCTATGGAAGGTAATTTCCATTTCATTTCTGCATTTCATGGCTTTCTAACATTTTCACAAAGCGCGTCCTGGACTAAAACAAGTATAAACGCGGTTTCTATTTTTTATTTAGGCTGATGAGGTTTTTTCTTCGTCAAATACAATTGGTAAGTGCCACATTTTAAAATTGTATGCCCTACAGCCAACGTTTGGTATCTATCCGCAAAACAGGCTAACATCATCTTGCACGCAGAGAAAAATTAATTCTTCTTTGACAAAACTTAAAAATAATAAGTTGACGGAATCTAATGAAGAATCTAACAACTTTATCGTAATGACTTAGCTACGTAAGTAGTGAAATATTTAGACGAAACGAGTATTCAATGAATCTATTTGAAAGTTTCACATTTAGGTAATGTTAGTGGTGTTTTGGAGTACGTAACACTTATTGTTCATGAGTAAATTTATCACGTTTTGCGGTCTATCCTCTGTAAAAACGGAAGAAAACGAGCCAATACGTTATGATTGAGAACGTCTACTTTAACTTTCATATCCTTAATACTGCATTTCTCTCTTGTAAAACTCGCGATAAAACAGTTGAACGGAAGGTAAAATTCGCTTTATTTGAACGCTTCCCCTGTCTCTAAATAAATAAAAGAAAGAAAATTATGCAGACTTCTGTTGTTAATCCTCGGTTAAATAACTGATGTTACTGGTGTGTATGCATCTGTATAAAGGAAATATTTTGTTAAAAAAGACAACATCAAGGTCAGTCTTATTATTACTGAGGATTCGAAATACTCGGCTGTGAGCAGTGAAATGCAAAACATTAGACCTTCGTGAGGAATGGCAAGGAAGTCAACATTTGGAGAGAATGCGAATCACAATAAAATCTCAAAACAGAAAAAAAACGAAGTAGCTTATAAATGTCTATAAACATGGGTCACTGAATGTATAAATATTAGGCAGAACTTGGATATCGAGAAATCAACATCGTAGTGTTTTCTACACATTGCAGTGTTTCAGGAATTGTTTGGTACATTACGGTACTCACAATTGAGAAATCTCTTTCCCGCAAGCTTTTTTATTGGCAAATTGGTTGTATCGCAAGGAGAAATTAAATGCCGTCTATCATGAGTCCAGGGAATTACCACCGTTTACATTACATCGCAATTTTCTGGTCAAACTTTAAGAAAGAACCCTGCAATAGTTGGGCTTTCGATAAAAATTTCCGCATTTTTGTGACAACTGTTTTCCTGTCGTATTTATAAAGATAAAACCCGCTAAAAGTTTTGTCATATAACAAGCAGTCCGATTGGTTCCATAGCCTATTTAGATCAGCTTATGTAAACGCAGATATGACGTCGCTTAATATTTTTGTAGACCATATTTTATGAAGGATATATTGCAAAACGGCTGCTTCGTGTTCACAAAACCTAAGGTAAGCTCTCGAGGAAGTTTGGCAGCTGAAACTATTTTACAAAACACTCGGCAAAAAGCGGCTCATGCGATAGCTGCTATCCCCAGAGAACAACAATCCAAAGATATATGCCACCCTATATTTACAGAACATGAGTTAAACCAATTAAACGGTTTTGAAGATTCTTTCTTTTTCAAGTTTTCGAGTGACTGCTCTCGGATTCACCAAATTCAGTGCTACGCTGTAAATCATCGTGTTTTAATGTAAAACACAAGCCTAGCTTCTACGGCTTTTTATGATTTATATTTTCTTCATGTTTGCAGAAAGCTCAAGCTCAGTTTCTCCCAGTCCCTCGGCATCCAATGTAGCACCCAGCTCCTCGGCTTCAGGCTCGGTTATTGAGGTGACAATGACACTGAATCTGAGTTCAACAATGTTCAACAATCTGCCTGAGAATACCATTCAGCCAACAGCAACCGTTGACTCACAACAACGGGAGACTGTAAATGCAAATGTATCTGCCACCGGTGGGTGTTTGAACCATGTCATTAAAGCTTTTTTTTTTGTTTGTTTGTTTTTTGTATTGTTGTGTAATACTTAGCCCTGTCGTACCAACGATCTGAAAGTCGATGGTTCAAGTCATTTTTGCATTTAAATATGTTATCCTCTACATCATGCCGTTTTCTTAGACAATAATCTAACTGTCCTTATACGGCTATAAAAAGAGCCTACGGTCTCCTTTCCTTTCACATGGGACCCTTTTGGTTACTATAAGAGGGGTAGCTACGCCAGTTCTTGACGTAAAGATACTGTTTATCGTCCTGTCGTCTCAACAATAAATGAAGTTATCAAGATCTATGTCTCGGGATGCTATCTTAAATGAACTTTTTGTTTCTTCCAGTGTGAATTCTCAATTGTTTTAATTTCAGTAGTCGTCTTAATCTTTAGCTCTGTGTGAATCCTGAATCCTGCAACATGAGTGCAACGTTCATAATTATAAGATTACGCACAATCCAGTTCCCAAAGTTTTCAACATTCCGTGTTTCTGGAAAAAAAAAACGATGTCGTTTATTGTAACACTTTTATCATTATTTCAGCCTCACCCGAAACGGACTGCGCTGATATCAATTGGAATGACCCTATTCACGCATGTGCTGACGCAGACTGCGTAAAGGTAAATCACGCGGTGAATCCTGTGTGCACGGAGAATTCCTTCAAGAAACACTTTCCCGCAGGAAATGAAAGATTTTTGGTTCAGTGAAGAACTTTTTTGAACTTCGAACATTGGTTTGAAGGGGCGTGGGTACTACTGCTTTTCAGTCCCGGAAACGGAATAAAAAACTATAGCCGTTAGCGGGAAGCGCGAGTTATATATTTATTGATCAGCTACTGAAAACGGATGAGCTACATGTTTGACTGTTATGGAATAAAGGTGACATGTACGAGGTCGTTTTCAAGATGGTGTTATTTTAATTTACTACAATTACTAGAATTCTACACTTTGTCGCTTTATCTTGCAGATTTAGGATATTATGCTTAATCCCTTTCCGGTCTTTTTCTTTAGAAACAAATGGAAATCTTGGGTATGATGTCCAGATGCCTTAAGGTATGTACTGTGGGGCAGGAGGGTGGGTTTCTCTGCGTGATTGGGTATGGGAGGGGCAGGGTTGGATGATCAAGTACAGACAATGGGCTACAAACAATGAGGCAGTCAGCGATAAGAGTAAAATTACCCATTCATGTCTATTTCATACCGTGCAATTGCATTGAAGCAAACACTGAGGTGTTTCTTTCGCTTGAAAAGCAAACTAAGATTGGTGAAAATCATTCATATACAGTTGACTGGAGAGAGGCAAGGCAAAACGCACTGCTTTTTCCAGCTATACATCATAAGTTATCGTTTCGTTAAATACCTTAACGAACCTTTAATATGTTATAAATTTTATTTTGCAGGAGAACCCAGAGAATGTTTCACTTTCAGGCACAGACATCCCTGAAAAGGTCATGTCGCTGGGATTAGTCCTGGCTAACACGATGAAAGCAAAGCTTGATAACGGAGATGATATAAACGCGACTGCTGTTGTGATGACTGCTGATATGGGTGAGTTGGAATCGTATGATATAATCAGGGAAAGGACCACTATCAATTCATGTAAAGTATACTTCGGTCGTCTCAAACACTTAAGGGAAACGAAAATTCCCAAGAGCTATTTCGTTCAAGCAAAATCACAGTTTGACGGTCGATGGTTCAAGGCCCAGCCCCTGCCATCGTGTTGTTTCCTTAGACAAGAAACTTTACCCCACATTGTCTCCCTCCACCCAGGTGTATTGTTAGGGTTGGACTAGCATCCCATCCAGGGGGGAGTAGCAATACTCTCAGTTGCTTCATGCTACAGAAACCAGGATAAGCTCCTGGCCGTGTGGGCCTCCTTGGCTCGTGTGCGACTTCACCTTTAATATTACAGTTTAATGGTTAAAAGATACGTTAGGGAGCAGGTTTGGTAAGAGCACAGTTAAGAGCACAACACTCCCCGAGTCAACCTCATTCCCAGGTTCCTAGGGTTGGGCAATCCAAGATGGCGGTTTGACAATAGTTTCTTTTCTGTGGATTTGATTCCCGGTCTCCGCATCACATGATAACGTTGAGTTAATTTGTTGCTGCGGTTATCACCTTGCTCCGACTCAAGGCAATGCGCAAAACTATCTTGCTCCCGACTTGAAGCAAACTTGGAGTGTTTACCGGGGTTCTCCTCCAACGACAAATCACGGCATTCTCGCCTCCAGAGGAACTGTATGAAAAGCACCTGTGGACGATGGGACTTTCTTCTAAATGCTATGATCGGTACGGCAGCAGGCATGTAGAAAGATTGAGTAACACTCGATCTCTTTTGTGCTGCAAAAAAACAACAAAACAAAAACAACCCCAAAAGAACTAAACAGCAGCAACAGCAACAATAACGACAACAACAACCACAACGAAGACGTAACGATAACGTATATATATTTGCCCGATTAGTTACTAGAAGTAAAATTCATTTTTGCTTTCAGCAATGGAAGTCGGTGTCATTGACAGCGCAGAATACAACGGCACCAATCTGAAATCACTCCGCACTTTTCCAAACTACGAGGACTCCGGCTTCACTGGCAAGTGGACAAACATGGGCGACTCTGTCGCTTTGCCTGTAGGGGAGCTTCCTTCATCTGGTAAGGAATAAATAGCGATAATTATATTGTAAAAAGAGCCCAAGAAAATATTGCACTAACAAAGCGTTTGCGTGAAGCGAAGACCATCGAAAGCAAGCATGAATTACAAGGAAAAGCTCTTTACCCTTTGACAGTGCTGAAAAAAAGCTTGGGAATCTTTGTAACGCCCACCGCTTTGTTTTGTTATTTTTAGGGAAGCTAGTTTATGCTGTTGCGATTATGCCCAACGTACTCGGTGATAAATATCTGAGCAAGGCCGATATGGACTGGGAAGACAAGTAAGTGCTGTCTCGTTGCTAAGTTTTCCTCAATCTGATAAGTAGCCGCCATTTTGAATCCTGATTAACAAAAGCTGCTAAATTTGAGAAGCGCTACACAGCTACTTAAAGGTACCTTCCAAGAGAGCTAGTACAAATGTCGTGTCATTGTGACGCTTCGTAGATATCATTTGAATGCTTATACAAACAACCAAAGGTTTCGCCAAAACTTTTTAATCCTTCGCCAGAAAACTACGGTGAGGTTTGCGGGAACCAACCATTTGGTTCAAGAGAAATTACGCCTAAAAGAGCGCCAAGGCCATTTTACATGGCATAATAATATAATACAAGTAGATTAAAAAAGGTAATTTCTGAGAAAACAAGCCAAACGTTAAGTCCATCTCGACACCTTTTTAGGCCACTTTCTCTTTTGCTTGACGTACGTCTCGCTAAATTGCCTCCTTATTCAGTGCCGGCTCCCCAGCAACCTCTAGTTAGTAAACGTCCCAGATATGCCTTTGTGTCGATGTACCAGTCTTGAACTCAGTTTGGTTTTAATTTAGAACACAACAAAACACCCAATCTCGAGACCAGTGCGGTATAAATGGGTCATAAATGCTCACGAATGTAATTTTTCTTTTTTTTTTCTTTTAAAGCGATATTGCAGTCTCGGAGTTGTCCGAATTGTACGTAATTGGTGATAAGCTGCTAACTCGTAAAAGGCGTCCCAAGAAGCGAATCAACAGTAATTTGATATCAGCAACTTTCCGACATGAAGGAGCTGAACTCAAGGGACCATTCAAGAACCCAGCCGTCATCACACTCAAACGAACTCATGTAAGATGCATAAGGTTTATCATTACATAATACAGGACTAACATGGTCACTTGCCGTTTTAACCTTCCGCAAATGTTATGGGTGAGAAAGTAGCTTGTCTTTCATTTTAAAATTCTAACCAACATACTAACCAGCAAATGCGCTTCCGGAATGAACTTAGCCATCTGACTCAATGACAAAAGGAACCTCAAAGCACCCTCATTCCTACGCTTGCCCCTAGGTCTTTTGTGATCACGTATTAAAGAGTTCTGGAAAAATGGAACTAATCTGACAAGGAAGTTTTCATGTTTGCTTATTTGTAGACATCTGAAGAGCACTATGACACAACTTGTGTTTTCTTGGATGGAAGGTAAGTTACAAATCTTCTTTCGAGAATAAATTATAAACAGGATTCCAGGATCCGGGATAGTAGGAGAGCGAGCGAGAAGGCACATCTCATTTTTGCGGCCCTTTCTAATTTCTTGCCTACCTTACAATCTACGAGCCTGAAACAGGCTACTGCGGTGACGATTTGCTACTGGCTAACGCTATCTTTTATAGTGTATGGTCCAAAGATGGTTGCGACGTAAAACAAACCAGCAGATCACAGACCATCTGCAAAAGCTCGCATTTGTCAACATTTGCGCTGATATCAAAAGTGAAGGAGAAGGTATGTACGTAGACCTAATTTAGTAAGTCACATTTTATCCAAGATGGTGAGAGGAAAAGGCACTGTCGTTGACTCATGGAAAATTAAAACAGTTGAAATAGAAGATTAATAAACAAAAACCCAAGTTTTCCATAGCAGTCATAACAAAACAAAAAAACCCGACAAAAACAACAACAGCAACAAAAGACCAATCAACCAGCCAGCCAGCCAACCAACCAACCAGCCAAATTAACAAAAAACAAACAAACAGGAGAAACAAACAAAAACAAACAAACAAACAAACATAAAGTTAGCCAATTAATTTAATTTATTGCACTACAGGGCTTTTACTATTTTACTTAACCGGTGGAACAAAGTGTGCAGTAGTAGTCAATTTACCAGACATATCTTGATATTTTGTTACCAGGTGGATGATTCAGATCGTAAGATGGTCGTTACAGTCGCCACTGTCTTGGGATCTTTCTCAATCCTTGGCCTTCTCATCTGCGTGATCGTCGCTATTGTCATCACGTAAGAAATTTTCCCTGAAACAAACTTCGTTACACTAGAGGTAGCGGTAGCGTTACTGTAACTTGTATATCATGGCCTCTCTTTATTTATTCTCTTCGGAATAGATCTAACCGGACATAAGCTCAATAAATTTTTTTCTAAAGGCCAAACCAGGTTAGCCCTTTAAGCCCCAATAGTTGATCAGACATGCAGCTCATGAGAATAAAGAAAGTGATCACCAAAGACAAAATGTCTTGATGTGTAAGTAAATTCTCCCAACTAGTACAATAAGAAATGTATGGAGAACAGTGAGGAGAATATGCATGTTGATATTGGGGCTTAAAGGGTTAAGGTGGAAACGACAGTTGAAATACGCTGAAAGATGCTGATAAATGAGGATGTAGTAACTAGGCGGTATGTCAAATCAATTTTACTCGTCTGTGGCTCGATAAAATGTCCCTGCTATCGACGGTCAAAACAAGACCAAAAGCAATAAAACTGTCTTAGTTTATATACACAGTTAAAATAACCATTAAGTATCAAGAAGCATTTGTCTTAGATTTATCATAGTCAGGTACACAGCGAAAAAAGTTATGAGTGTTTTTTATTCTTATACAATGTTGTTCAGGTATAAAAACAAACGCTGGTATAGGTTGCAAAGTTTTCAGTTTATTAGTGATTTATTTTTTAAACTACTTTTTGATGATAAGGGAAACAACTTGCATAATCATTTGTTATGCGTTTCATTTGGTCAGCTATCATCAACGGGATAGTATGCGCATTGCTCTCAACATCGATGTCGCCCTGCTGCTCAGTCAGTTGGTTTTCTTCATCGGCCTGTCCACAGGCGACAACTTGGTGAGCACTCTTAACTCTAGATCCCAATGTGGGCTGGCTCTAAAAGTCTTAAATATTAAAGTCTTCCTTTGCCAACCAAAGACAAGTCACACTTAATTATCAGTTCTTCATTCGCAGACCAAGATGGTGGCCACTTTGAAACGAACCTGTCGCCATGTTGGTATAAGCAACAAACCAGAGACCCTCGGGAAGAGTTTGGGCGATAGTCGTCTTTCGTTATGTTATTATTAAGCTTGGTAACGAGGCCTTGAAGACATAATAAGGAATTTTGCATGAGCACACACTCAATCGCAACCTTCACTCTAGACCTTCCCCTCCTCCTCGTCTTAAGCTGGAGATAAGGACTGGGAATGAGCCGACCACTGCGGCGTCTTTCACGGAATTTTTTTAGCTTTAGCCAGGCAAGCGGTTTTAACATATATGAAGACAACTTAGCAAGATGCATGTACAATCAACCCGGCAGACCTTGCCAATAAAATTTTTATAAGATCTTGACCAGTAAAACTGGCCAAATCAAGTCGTCGAAAACAACTTCAAAGCCATGTGCAATGTTTCTATGCTGGCTTACTACAAGCCTTGTATCAATGAATAAATACATTGTTTTATAAAAAGTGGGAACGTTAAACAGCGATTACAGATAATCGACGTCAACGTGTCCAGTATTTTGAAGATTTGAATGGAGTGACTAAACATACGAGCAAACTTTGAATGAATAATTCAAAATTACTAGGAAGAAGAAAAAGGAAGGTTGCAAAATTTCATATTTCTATCTAAGTGTCTCAAGTTTAAATCAAACAGAGAGAAAATTAAGTGTAATATAAGGTGTAGTTCTTCGTAGAAACTGGCGCATAATTTTGGAGACTCGCTTCAGACTCTCAAAATACTGGACACTTGTGACGAAGATTGACTGTAATCAGTAAATCTTTCCACAAGATATAAAAGTAGAGTTGCAGCGATAAAACTGACATAGTTATGTGCATCTTGTGGATTTACGTTTTGTGAAACTTGTCATGTTATATCTCTCCTCAGTTTTTTTCCAATCCCAGCACATGTGAAGTCGTGAGCCCGTTTCTGCACTTGTTTGAGTTGGCAGCTTTGACTTGGTTGCTGATGGAAGGATTCTACTACTACTCAACACTGAAGCCACTTTTCAACGAGAAAAACACAGTTCCTATCGTATTTTACTTCGCTGTCGGGTGGGGTAAGTTTTTTACTATTATGGATTGACTAACCAATCGGATCCAATCGCTAAACTTGGGATTTCTTTCTTTTTAACATTACTTAAAATGAACATTTCCCATGCACTACTACTTGAAATTGTCCAGTCATCTTTAATAAGTGCCTTCTGCGCAGATGTCTAACTAAAGCAAAAGTACGCGGAGCTAAAATTTGGATTTTTTTGCATATTCTGTTCCCTTGGATATCGACAACAAAAGTCAACAGAAAAAGTTTTTGCTTGTGGCACTCCTACTACACAGTAGTCTGAAAAAGGTTTAGGTCAGGATAATTCTTTAGGGTGCAATCAGTCGATTCCAGTTAAGAGAACATTCACAATGAATTTTAAATCTGACATGTTTCAAACCGTTGAATGATTTAAACCAGATAAATCTGAAAGACGTTGTCAGTAAATTTTTAAATTAACCATTTCAAATCACCCGTACGTTATTTCACGCTTAAAGTAAATTCTGATGTGCTGCCAGTTGCTTCTGCTGGAGCCTTACCTAAATTTGATATACCTGTTTGCACTAAAGTCCTTTCGAGGTTTGGAGCGTGTTCTAATTAAGGTATCATATGGTCTACAGGTATTCCGATTGCATTCGCCAGCGCCTGCGCAGAGTTTACCTACCCTCACTTTGGCAGTCCTGAGAGGAGCGAGTTGTAAGTTAGGTTTTTCTATTTTTGCCTGCAAACAAACAAACAAACAATAAGCAAACAAACAAACAAACAAACAAACAGGCAAACAAACTAGCGAAGAATGAGCGAACGAATGGAGAAACAAACGAAAAAAAAAACAAGCAAAACAAATATTAAATCACGCAGACTTTAATCCTTTTAGCCCTGATATAAAAATGTACATTCTCATTACCGATCATTACCGATACATTTCTTATGGAACTAGTAAGGAGAATCTGTCTAAATATCCAGACATCTTATCCTCAGTGATCACTTCCTTTATTCTTGACACTTGAATGTTCAAACAAGTAGTGATCATGTAAAGAGAAATTTCATTTTTATCAGGGCTTAGGGCTTAAAAGGTTAAGTTCCTTTTTAACAAAAAGGTGGTGAGTCGAAATTCACCCACTTAAAATTCAGTTTCATATCCATAACGCTATACTGTTGACTGTGTGTGTTTTGCCTTTTCGCCTCGCAGTTGTTGGATGTTTGTTCATGGTGGGAACGCTTGGTTCTTCGCAGCTCCTGTCCTGATTCTCGTTCTGGTGAGTATGTTTTGACTCTCCCTCAAAACAAATTCCATGGCTAAAAGACGGATAGAGGCTTTTCTCCGGATTAAAAAATGTGGGAAACTACGCGATGAGCTCCATGTACACTGACGAAGTATTTGATTTTTCTGACAGCTTTTCACTGGCTATATTTTGAAAATTATTTCGCCAAGGTGTGGTCCCTTTCAACTGGCCAACTGGATCCAAGATTTTGACGATTGCGAAGTTGATAAGTTCTATCAGGGTGTCAGTAAAACGCTGACTCGGGGTCGTAGTCGGGATGTCTTTTTCCCCTTTGTTTTGCGATGGGTATCTGTAAAACGCCGACCCCGACCCCGAGTCGGCGTTTTCCTGACACCCACTCTATCATCGCGCTCGTGAACACATTTACGATCTACCACAATGTTAAGATTTTATTGCCGGTTGAAACGGAAACCACCTTGAAGTGTTAGAAAGATTAAAAAAAGTTGTCAAGTTTATCAAAACAAAACGATGCACAGCGCTGTAAGAAGCATTCATAAAACTCTCCTTTTTGAATGTGGTTATTTTTTTTAGCTGAATCTTATTACTCGGGGATTCATCTTGAAGGAAGTTATCGACTGGCAAGATGACCCTGATGATATCAGACTTGAAAGAGCTAAGTAAGTTTGAACTTTACTGCAACGGATTTCCAGGAACATTTCGCTTCCTTATAGTGCCACTACGTTGTGTTAAGATATAAGGGCTGCCTCGTCCCCAGGCATCCCTCCTTATTGTATGATTGTTGTGGGACAGGGGCGCTTGGGACGAGGCAGATAGAAGGGAACTTTATAAGCTCAGAAGTAATTTCTATGCCACAAACGGCAACTGCAAGCCGATTTTTTTCTTTTAAGGCAATTTGACCCCAGTGTAGTTTTCGTAGTTTAGTTTTTGGTGGAAACGTTTTGATCATTTCAGAACTCGCCTAGTGACGTCTATTGTACTTATGGTGGTGATTGTGCTGACATGGCTGTTTGGAGTACTGGCTGTGAACCATACTGAAGACAAAGTCTACCACTACGTCTTCATCGTGTTCTACACCTTCCAGGTTAGTTAAAAGGTTTACAACTTAACATCGAAATGCTTTTGTCGACATTTAAAACACTTCTTTACTTCCGAGTGTATATATGGCTTTGAGCCAACGCAACTACCATGTACGTACGGGAATACCTGAATGTATTATACCTGAATTATACCAGTTTAAGCGAAAAGAGGGAATTATTCGCTGACTTATACGTCTGTAATCCATCCAAAATCTGAAAAGTATTTTCGTCTTTTTAATTAAAAAATTGCCATATTTATTTGAGTTGGGCACTTTGCCGAGAAAATGCGGTAGGTGCAGATACTGCAAGCAAGCAGAAAAATGCACCTCTGCTAATCGATGCAAAATCTGTTTATTTTGAAGGGTTTATTTGTCCTGCTTTTCTACTGCATCCGCAACCAGGAGGTAAGTCAATGAAACGATTTTAAAGTACACTCAAACCATGTTTTTGACGATCTGAAGTCTACCTCATTTTGTTGTTTGATATCTTTGTTGTATCTTCTCGCACCTCTACAACATCAGAATGCACGAGTTTATGAAAGTATAATTTTTCTGTCGATTAATATTATAGATGTGGGAGTATCGAAAGGATAAGAAGGACGAGGAAGAAAAAGAAAAGGTACGACCTGTTTAATGGATGACGCGATCGTGGCCTTATCGTTTGATGATATTAACCTTGTTTGGGTCTGGGTGCCACTAACCTAATTTCACAAAACATACTTGAGATCTGTGCCCTGTTCACCTCGAAAGTGAAATACACATGTATGTTTTTAAGACCCTTGTCTGCAAAACGTCCTTTCACAAGCAAAAATATCATCTGTTTAAAGTTACGTACAGTGTAAGTTTTGTTTCTCGCCCTGTAGAGTTGTATTTCTTACATCGCTTTTGTCTAATTTGTTTTCAGAGCCGAACTTACGACTTTGTCTACCATCCTTGAAAGCAAGACGAGGTTTTCTGTTCGTTTCAACATGAGTACAGTAATACTTGTAGTCAATGCACCTAGTGGGATTATATTTATTTAGTTTTCTAGAAGAGACTGAAACTAACAATGATTCAATACACTTTTGTAGCAAAACAGAGATCAGAAATACACTTTTGTAGTACAGAAACATGACTTAATGTAAAAGATTTTATAAATGATCCAAAGTTAGGCAACCAGTTGAGGCGACTGAACTTTTAATTAACTCCTTTAAGTACTAAATTCGTCTTAATTTTGGCGTTCATACAATTACAATCTCAAAAGATGTTTACTGTCACAGATTGTGGCTTACGAGCGATTCTAAATACGGTGTTTGATCATAGCTGAAAACCGATTCAATTATGAACTTAAGATGGCGGTTACAGGCAGATTGTCCATTACGATAGTGGTCGCTTCGAGAGATTTTACTGTACACGAGTTGTAACAGACACCAGTTGAACCTTCCTTTTTCGTGAAGGTGCTATAAATTAACCTGGAATAGTTTACATAACTGGACTTCTCATTTTGCTGTAATTTGGATTCATATCAATCATATATTTGTGAGGCACAAAGTGAATTCGTCAGTATAGGCCAACCTGTACAGGTCCAACGTCGTTCCAGGGCCCTTTCAATCTCCTCATCAAGAGAAAAAGGGCTCTGGGAACGAGGTTGCTACAGTTTTGCTTTTGCAATCGTGATGTAATAGATTCAGTGATGACGTCAAAAAGTGAGAAATGACTCTCCCCAGGGGCCCGTTTCTCGAAACTCCCGATAACTTTCCGGGCCCGAAAACTATTTTAGGTGCACAATATTCTCGAATAGCTGTATAATTTTTATTGATTTTGAAAGCTAAATTTTAATATTAATATTATCGTGAAGCATATCGCTAAGTTTGCGCCAATAATTACCGTTAGTTGACAAATAAATGAGCTCGAAAAAATACTTACCGGGCCCGGAAAGTTATCGGGAGGTTCAAGAAACGGGTCCCAGGCCTCTTCTTGAGAGGGCCTGGGTAAAGTCAGGAAAAAAGAGCAGGGTGATGACATAACGGTACAAGAAACGCGGCGAAATTTTGGCTCGAAAAATAGTCGTACGTTAAAGATTTTACAAGTGCTGAGAACTGAATGCCTAGTTCAGTCTTAACGTCAGTCATTGTGGATCTGTTTGTGAACCATCTTTCTGAACAGGTTTAAAATAAGTGCGCTCTTAAGAAAGTGTAATTAATTTCAAGTACAGAATTCTCCAGTCTGGATTTCATTAATCATTTTTCATTGCATATACACGAAGTGGAAAACCACGCATTAACGGTTTCGATAACCTAATAAACACAGATTTAAGAAAGAGATGTTTTGTCTTTTTCGTTTACTTACTAGAGAAGAACAAGGAAGAGTCTGTAAAGAAAAGCATCGAGCTATTCCGTTACACTTTTGTCCGGAAAGAAACGGGGAACCAGATTCTCATTAGGCGGGTGGGGAAGGTTGAAATCCGATTCTTCCCTGTAGCAGAAGCATAACAAAATATGTGACAGCGTTTTGAAGGAATGACCGGTTACACATCCCTTAAATTCTCTGAATACTCTGTTGGTGGCACCAAACAAGTAATGTTAGTGCTAAAGAAATTGGGATATCCCTTGTCCTGCTCCAAATTTGCGCCACATTTCCTTCGCTTCTGACAAACCAGGCAGCGAGAGGTGCACTTGTTTTCTCATCCACACCCAAAGACGCTAGCGTCACACTGCAACTAAATACCTTTGCCATTACAAATGAAACTACCAAAGCCATTTAAAAATTTTAATAGCAAATACTATGATCATGAAACCTAATTCAACTACAAAGCTAGTTACATGTATAGAAATCAATGCACCCGGAATCAGTTCCAAGATTCAGGCACAGTGTCAGTGCAACTTGTGTTAATTGTTCAAGATAATTTTAACTTGGCCTCATAAAACATTGACTTGCGCATTTCAATTAAATTAATTTAAATTACTTGCAAATATTACTTTCTTCAAAGAGGTAAACAAATACCATACACTTTTTCATGTACACAGTATTTAAAACTTACAACTATAATGAGGCACACCACATGATTAATAATGATACTACCCTTGTCATCAAAGCCATAGGGCTGCTTACTACTTGCATAAACAGTAAATACAGGGCTTTGCTGCTTATGTCAGTGTCTTCGACTGTGACAAACACCTGACATTAGCAGTAAGTCCACAGTGAAAGTTAATGCAAACGGTCCTATCTTAACTACTTAACTGTGCTTAGAAACCAAGCCAACTCCTACAAGGCTTGGTTACATGCATGCAGCTCTGATTAAGAGTCATCAGATTGCGAGCAGTCCTTCTGTTTTCCTCAGATCCTACGCCGAGTGGGAATGTAGAAATAAGTGAAATCTATAGTTAAGACAAGGAGAGCCTGCTCAATGCCCGCGCTCTTTTGATCATCTCACGCTGAAAAATTCGCAGAAGGCACTGCTTGCAATCTACAGAGTCAGCACCCTACAGTCAACACCTCATAAATCACTGACATGCTGTTGATCCTTGTGGTACTTTAGTCCGAAACTCTACGGAGCTCTCTGGGAAGGAATAACACGAGATGAGCTCAAAGAAAATCCGTGCAGGGGACCACCGCTCTACGTTGGAAATTGAGGTCTTGCCCTGGGCATGTCTATTTAAGAGGAAGTTGACTGTAGCTTGCTCTAGATGAATGAACTTGTTTCTTAACACTTTCACTCCCAAGGAAGACCAATCTCAAAAGGGTTAATTGTCAGAAAAACTCATCTTGTAAAATATTCACAAACAAACACCATGTGGCACCAAAGGAAGGGACCACGCCATAGGGTTTCAACCTCAGATCCAAAAGTTGCTATCACCATGTACAGCAAAATGAACAGTATCACAGGACCGTACCGATCAGTGGCTTTCATTTGAATGGTGAACTATGTTGTAAATTAACTGATTCAGGGTTTGGCTTTGGGAGTGAAAGGTCAACAGGCAATGGCAAATTGTATAGCAATGTAAGCCCCAAAATTAATCAGTCTATTTTGTCCTACAAACAATCACAGGGCCTGGTCTCTCAAGCGCAATTCAGCTAATACATTTTCATTTCCCTATGATTTTCGTTTTTCCTAACCATTCTACTTTGATTACGGTTAAGCTTTTACTATAACTTTGGTATAACCAGGCCCAGACAGACAAGCATTAAAGGGAAAATTACCAATATATTAACACTTAGTACTTCAGTCTTACTTCATCTTCCTATGAGATAAACAGATCCAAGACCGACAGTCAGAGATGTGTACCTGTTAAAGCGAGTGAACTGTAAACAATTCTTAGACAAATAATGTACTCTAATTAATTTTATAGCACAACCCAGAATGGTGAAATAAAGTTCCAAACTTAACGGGCTAAAGAAAATGTGAATGACTAAACACGTAAACCCCCCTATGACAGTATGATAGCAACCAGAATTGTAATAAGTACACACCCATGTGCAACAAACATAAACTTTGACACATGCAAGCAAGCCTGTGAGCAGTCCTTCCGTTGTTCGGTGAATCACCACAAGAAAGGTTAAGTGTGCAGACATTTCTTGCTCATGCCATAAGAGATTGGACTGACAAGAGGGACTGCAAGCAAGTCAAATCAAACCAAACACATTTGATTAACTGCAAAAACTCTATTAAGTCTCAATCCTTTTGAAAGTCAAATTTTGTTTTCAGTCTCCCCATCCCTCTTTTAAGGTTGATGCCCAAATAAGTCAGAAATAGAAATAGAATTTGGCTTTAAAATCATCAAAAGTTTATAAAATATCAAGTTTCAATCAGTCTGAAGAGATAGTCTTTAATACCTACAGATATCGCTGATTGGCGGTACAAATGACATTTTAGTTGTGAAAAAGAGCTCCAGAAATTTGTGATTTAAAATATGCCCCCCTCCCGCCCCCCCCCCCCCCCCCCCCCCCCACCCAGAGACTTAATAGAGCTTATGCTGTACCGGTACATTTACAATGTTGGGAAACTGAGCACTTGTAACACAACAGAGATCAGTACTGTATACTCAGCTTCATTGTCTTGGACACAAAATTACTTCTTCTCTATAATTGCATTCTTTTCTTCTGTAACCATGCCACACTCTTTTTTGAGCCTCTCATACTGAGAGCTCTCGTGAGTTCTGGCTTACACCAAAAACCTGACCATGATGTGATGAGAAAACTGTTGCAGCAGCTTACTTGAATTGGAGGTTTCAAACCTAGATTGATTTGACTAGCTGTTTGCTTCATAAAGCGACATTGTGTGTTGTGTAAATTTTATTTATAACATTATCTTTTAGTTGAAATTTTTTTCTACAGCTCTACAAAAAGGCAATTTTTTTCACAGGTTATTTGCAAAGACAGATATAAAACGACATCTTCTACAAAATTAATTATAAACAGATACATTTGCATGCAGTTTTTCTCCTCACAAAACAGTCAGGATGCACACCTTGCCTTCAAGCAAGGATTTGTGGCTTTCCAGCCACCAGGTTTTTAAATAGAATAAATCCTAAAGTTTTCTTAAAATATCAGAATTTTCTGATATTGCCTATGAGAAGTTTTTTATGATCATAATGAAAACATTGACTTGGTGGTGGATCCTGTTTTGCTCATGGTGTCTTCATGTGCCTGTAAAAATAAAGGAGGGGGAATAAAAACTTACAAAAACTCCACATCCAAAGTATGCAAGTGCTTACTGTTACAACGACATTGTAACAGTAGGAAAGAGTGTAGAAATACAGAGAAAAGAGCAAACAATAAATGCTGAATCTTTATGGCAAAATGCCCATCATTTTGAAAAAAGGTACAGAAAGAACTGGATCAAACTAATTACTGAATGCACCACTTTAGTTACTGGCAACATGCTATCTTGATTTTTTCTCCACTCAAAATCCTTAGGGACTTCCAAAAGAACATCAAACTAACAAGATGCTAAAGAACATCAAGCTGACAAGATGCTGTCTTTACTGGAGAATGAAATGCCTGATTCAACTTGTAAATTGTACAAGAGTTGAGTTGAGTTTCTTTGCATCCTGGATAGACTTAAATTATCACCTTGTGCACAAATTCTTCTTCTCGGATCTAGTTATGCTAGGTCGGAAGGGTAGCAGAATATCTGAAGTCCTACCATTTTTACCATTTTTATTTCATTTTTTAAAAACCATTATAAGGCTAAAGAGCTAATGAAACTGGTACCATAATTCATCTACAACACTTCAATAATTAAAAAGAATACAATGGAATCTGAAAACCTTCAGGCTTTAATGGGATCCAAAGCTGTGACCTCTGTGATACCAGACTGCTGCGCTCTAACCAATTGAGCTATCAAACCAACTGGGAGCTGGCCATTTGCAAATACAGGTTGTTCTTTTGTCAACTGCTTAAGTTGATATCTTTCACTGTGAGGGTCATCATCATTTCTTATTTCATCCGCAGTTCACATATATGTATGATTATTTCATTGCTTTCATTATTTTTTCATTTCCTATCATTCCAACATGAATTTTAGCTTTTAAAATTAATGCTTAGAACAGATGACATAGCCCCTTTAATTTTTGCCCAAAACAAAGGCTCATGCAGTCTATTAGTATGGATACACTTTTGTAGCCCACTGATGGCCACAGTATTAGAGAACTTTCCACTGTACAACCACAATAAACTTGTGTGCTCTTACCTGGTATCCTATAAGTAACTTGGGCGGAAGGTTAAGGCGTTCCTTAAATGTACGTCTGCAAAAGAAAGGCCCTAATTATTAACCTTGATAAGGGTAAATTGGAGGGAAGTCAGCCGAGGGTGATGTACAGCAGAACAGGTACATGTATAAAGTGGCCTTCGCACGTCAAACTAATGTTGGCCAACTCGTGTCAGCAAACTCAAAATTGGTGTGTGTGTGAAAGATACGACATGTTGCAAACTGTTGGCAAAAAGTTGGAGAGAATAGAGACAAGTTCTATTTGTCGCCAACAGTTTGCCAACATGTTGTTGTGTCGTTCACACACACCAATTTGAGTCTGCCGACATGAGTTGGCCAACATTAGTTTGACATGTGAAGGCCACTTAAGGCTGGAACAAAGAGATCACTGACTAAGTATATTCAAGGCACTCAGGTGATTTGCATGCTACATTCTACAGGATCTTAATAAGATCCCATAGAGGATCCTCCAGAGGGGTCTTAAGTAGAATCTCGTCAAGATCCTGGAATAGGATCCTATTAAGATCCTGTGTAGAATTTCTACCAAGAATTTTCAATTTTCAAGGGAGACCTTATGAGAAAAGTAATGATGATAATCAAACAACATTTTGATGTCCTCACAACATCATTGCAGGGTTAAATCTTGGCGGTCGCACGGTCGCCCGTGGCGACTAAGAATTGTCCAGGGCGACTAAAAGTTAAGATTTGATTGCCCGAAGGGCGACTACGATTTGAGAAGTACGAAAAGAATAACAATAAAATAAAATGTTTTTCCTTAGAGTACCTTTCTTTTCTTTCCTTTCTTTCCTCAACTCTTAGTTCCTCAATTGCAGTAAAAGTTTTGTTCTAAAGTGCAAAATTCAAACCGTTCATGATCGAGTTTTTAGATCGCTCCGATATGTAGACGCCATTTTGATTTTGTTGACACGAGATGCGGTACGTTTTCAAACATGAATATCGGCAAAATCACTCAACACTGCTCGATATAACAGGCTTACTTTTCACCTGAATTCAAAAGCATTCGGAAGAAACTGAGAATCGTGACACTGTAGTTTATAGGCGTTGAGAAGATCGTTTTGTCCGTATTAGGAAAAAATGGTCCGGTTTTTCTTTGGGAGTTTATGGAGCAAGTCAAAACCTATAGGTTCTGACCTATAGGGCAGAGAAGAACGAGACGAATGATTCGCAACACAGACCGAACAAAGTTTTCATTATTATAACAATTTAACCAATTTCTTGACAGTACACTGGCAAATGTGAGCTTTCAAGACAATGTTATGATCATGCAAATTTCTTTTGGCATGTCAGTCGAACACCCTACTAGAAAACACGGGCCGAAACATCCGCGAGGCGTTTATTCGAGCAAAAATGATTCAAAATTTTTTTGTGTTAGCACAGAAAATTTGAGGGCCACTTTATTTTGGCCTGGGCCACTAAGAATTCAGGGATACTGGCCCGAGTGGCGACCAAGCACTGAAGTTAATTTTTAGCCCTGTCATTGTCAAGTTGAAAATGATATAGAGAGGATGACAAAACATTGCTTGGTTTAAGTTTTTATTTTTCTCAAAAATGTTTTTTTTCTTAAAAAAGGACCCTTAAGAGAGATAACCATCTAAATTCTCTAAATCTGGCAGAGTCAAATTTTGTCATGTGTTTTAGTAGAAACAACCAGGGTTTTCAGTAGGAAGCTGAGTAGGTGGCAAAATTTTAGGAGTAGGCAGAGAATGAACTACTAGTGCTGAGGGTGTGCGAGATTCTAGGGTGGTACGGGGGTATGCTGCCCCGGGAAATTTTGAAAATTTGGGCCTCTTAGAATGCATTTCCTGCATTCTGGAGCAAGAATTAGGGTATTTGAACAGAACAGGAAACACAAATCGCCACAGAAATTACTCAGAATTCAGGGAAGATTCTTTTGTTTTTCATGAATAAATCTTGGCTGATCCAAGGCTTGTGTTTTGTGGCGGATGTTTCTCACGTTAGTTGTAGAATATATGAGATAATTTCTCAATCAAATAGGCAGCGAGTTCATGTGGAATAGCCGGCGAGTTTCGCTGGCTGCTGGCCCCTATTGAAAACCCTGAACAACTTAGTGTGAATGGAGCCTTTGGTACATTATACCATAGACACTCATGTATGTCAGTCGCAATTGTAGATAAGCCCCACACTGAATTTGTATCATAAGTTTATTTTGGGGCAAAAGTCACAATGGAATTGGAAACATTCAAACAACACTGAAAACAAGAACATCCAATGTTGTGCTATCAACCTATATAATGGGGTCTAACCAAAGAAACAACGCCTAAACTTCTAGTACATCCCTCTGATCATTCTACAGGATATTTCTGACCTTGGTAAATTTCATTGCTTCAACATTCAATGTAATAGTATGTTTCCATAATTATTACTAATTATATGGTGTGGCATCAGCCTCTGTCACCAGATACTCTCTGTATGCCACTCAAGCAGGTTTTAAAGCTTGTAAATGCTGAACCACAAAGTGCAACCATGACTATTGAGACTACGAGAAAGCTTACCCTATACTGAGGTTAGCATCTTGGTCATGTGCGTTGTTTGTCCATATCGCTAGCTTGTCTCCTTTTGTACGGATTTGAACTACAGCTCCGCATACACTATCAGAGTAGTCTCCAAATGCCTCACCAACAAGAAGCATCAACTAAACAACAAAAGGTCAAACAGTAACACAATTTGCAGTGTGCATGGCATTTTTAAACACTGAGCGAAATACAAAACGGGTTAATTAATAGATTTGCCAGGCTGAATTTAGCTAAAAATGTGACTTTCCTAGAGATCTGATTCAAACTCTAAGAAATGAATTTTGAGATTTTTACCTACACTGTGGGCACACACAACTCACACACCAAACCTTTCATTGAGAAACTTGCAATTTTTGAATGTTATACCTCCTTCAGTTTGAATCAGATCTCTACGAAACTTCAAGATTTATAGTCCACACATGAACCTGGTTTTTCGTTTCACCCTTAAAAATGTCGCACTAACTGCAAAATTGTGCTATTGAAAGCTGATGCTTAATAAGAGCCCTCCACCCCAAAGTGACTAAGAATTAAGAAACTAACACAGGGACCCGAAACACATACCACAACATACAGTTGTACCTGTAGATTAAAAGTACCCAGTACTCAAGTGAACTACATGTAAATAAGCAGGCATTAACCTTTTAAGCCCTAACAGTGATGAAATGAAATTTCTCTTTACATTATCACTACTTGTTCAAACATTCAAGTGATATGAACAAAGAAAGTGATCAACAAGGATAAGATGTCTTGATATTTAGACAAACTCTCCTTACTAGTTCCATAAGAAATGTATGGAGAACAGAAAGGCAGGCCTTCTGACAGGGTGCGGGAGAAAAATTAAAATTGTGCGGGATTTTTGGGGCAAATTGTGCGGGAAAAACCGTCGATTGTGTGGGGAATTGTGCGGGATTGCGTAATCTTGTGACGAACCAAATATTCAATCTCCAGTGTTCTCAGCCAGATCCGACAGGGAAGAAATTCTGTATAAATGAAAAATGCGACTAAATTTCTTTCTTTGGCGATAGAAATATACCCAGCAGTTGCCAATTTGTGGCTTTTTTTTCTTACCAAAGCGTACTGAGTGACTCAAAATTGTGTCTGTATAAACAAAATCACGTTGCGTGACACGCACGAAAAACTCGATCGTTTAGCAAAATAAAACTTCGGTATAAAATATTTCCGATCTCAACGAGTTCCTTTATAAAAAAAATCCCTGCAGTTTTGCTGTCTTAAATTAATAATATGTAGTGTGAATAATTCCCCGTAAAGGTTCACAAATTCTTCGAAGTTAGCTGCAAAAACACAACCCGACATGTATGCAAATTGCGTGCTAAATGTGATTTGATACAGTGTTTGATGGCATGTTTGTTTTTCTCAACAACTTACCAAGTAGATCGTAGAACTTGCATTTTCGTGAATGAAAATGCCTTTTACGTGAATGAAAATCAAATCTAGTATGCAGATCAGTTTATGATTTTCTTCTGACGACCGAAGTTTAACGATTCAGTTTCTTTCAATTGTCAATTCGCAAATTCGATCAGTCCTTTGCAAAAATAATTCAGAAACAGTGACAGTCATTTCGGCGCCACGGTTCATTTCTTCGGTAGGTCTTCTTTGTTCTCGGCATATTATTTTACTGAAAGAGGAAGCGATACGCACGAAAACAAAACCCAATCACTGAAGTTGACTAAAAGTAGATCGAACTGACACTAGTGCCCAGGCCACGCAGAGTGACGAAAGAACGCCTTGCGTTTTATATCCGCTCGAGCGATCGAGGAAAGTGAGGGATTTCTTGATTGTTTTGGAAGGTAAATAGCCTGGAAATAGCCTAAAAAGTTTTTAGGAATCTTGGTAATCAATAGGAGACCTGATTTGATTAAATGTTTCAGCAAATCTTTCAGTATTGTGCGGGATTTTGCGGGGTTTTGGGAATTGTGCGTTATTGTGCGGGTTTGACCAAATTGTGCGGTCCTGCACCCGCGCACCCTGTCAGAAGGCCTGGAAAGGAGAATACACATTTATATGTCAGGGCTTAAAGGATTAACACATGCACAATGTACAGGTATCAAAGACAGGTACTATTATTTGAAATGGTCTTAAGAATTAAGGCCCTCAATAAGGGCTGGGGGCTGGGGTTGGGAATCTCCCCTGGCTATTATGGGTTTGACCCCCGGCTACCCTGAGAGATTAAAGAAGATACTTTTTTAATTTCCCTACCCACTAAAAAAATCAATGACAGCTCTGTTAATTAACAAGACATTCTGAGCTTCAGTCATCAGCACTTAATAAAAATCATCACATTGCTATTAGATGTTGAACCATGCAGCTAAGATACAAGCATCAGAAATGTTTGAAGTAACACAAGACATGTAAAACTTCTTACAGTTTCAAGCCATAATCTATCAAGCTCTTGTTGTCTGACATTTTTCTGTGTGTTTACTAGCCAGCGTCCTCCTTGTTTGTTTCTCTCATCTTCCCACATTGGTTCAATTCCTTCCTGTAAATAGGACAAATTTAGCAAAGCACGAGACAATAAAAGAGATATTCACAAATGGTCAGAGTATTTCTACGTGTAGAAGTTGTAGCAAGACCACTACTTGTGCCTCTTTTGACAACAAATTGAGCTTGCCATTCTGAAACCATCCCACCCTGTGGTGACATGTAGGGCTGCAACTTTTCTTTTTAAGAAAGCTTTTTCATTTTAGCTTTTTTAAAGCCTTTTCCTTGTATTTATAGGATTAATTCAAGTTTTTTTTTCCTTCTTATGTTTTTGTTAAATATATATTTTAAATTATTGTAAGGTGCATTGGGTTCGAGATGATGTGCCCTATAAAAATGTCAAAGCTCTTGTAAGTGACCAGGTGATAAAACAATAGAGGGTGGTTGCTTATGAGAGCTTTTAGTAGAGAAAGCTTTGCAATTTCAAGATGGTAACCAATAGTATTGTAGTAATAACAGATAGTTTTTAATTGCCTATCACAGAAGAGGTTCATGTATGTACAAGTCAGTAAACCATTAGCACTTATGTTATGCATTACTCTAAATTTAATCACTGAGTGGTTGCTTACGAGAACTAAAAAACAAAAAGAAGGACCAGTTGGTACTTCAAAAAAGTGGTCACGGTTGTTTATAGGAGCATTCACTTACAAATGCTTCTAATTACAGAGTTTAAGTGACAATTCAAACAGGGTTTCATGGAGTGCTGGTCGTTTACAAGAGTGGTTGCAAGGAGAGCTTTGACTGTAACAACATGTTCAGTAAATTTTATGCAATAACTGTACCTTGAACATTGAATAGTCACATCCAGATTGTAACTTACTAGCAGCTTGGATATGGTTGTAAACCCTAAAAAGAGATAAAAGGTTGTTTTACAGCATAAAAGCTTTTTACCTTGTGAGTAAAAAAAAACAACAACAACAAAAAAACAAACAAACAAACAAACAAACAAAAATAATGCCTAAAATACAGCTAGGTATACGTCATATTTTCTTGTGCCAAGTTGTTACAAGGCAAGGCCCAAAACATTGTTGATACAAACATGATTGAGGTACTTTCAATTTATGCAATTTACTCTTAACTGCTCACAACTGTGACTTGTTTTTTGAATTCTCTTATTTTTACAGTGCATGGACGTGGATGTACAAAGAGGCCTGTGTGCAGACATGAATTTTTCCTTCCCTTGTTGAACATTGTAGATGCATCATGCTGTTGATAATCAATGTTCTCGGTGCTGTCAGTCTCTCCAAGCTATGAGCTTTATAACACTTTATGTCCCAGTATTAACATACAAATTCTCCTAACTGATCTCCATAAATTTTTTATAGTACTATTTGGGAGAATTTTTAAAAGATCAAACCAATTTCTCTTTGATGATCATTTAATTCATTCTCATAACCTGTTCTTTTGATTTTTTACGGATATTGCGAGGAGAAATTTGATGTTGGTCACTCTTGGGACTTAAAGGGTTAATTTGATTTGGGCACGTCTAGTTTTTATCCACCAATCGGATGCGAGATGGAAACCACAAGATCAGAAACAACGGAAAGCAATCCACAGTTGGTCACAACACCACACTCAGGTCACTCTCCTTGACAAAAAAATCTCACTGGGATTACCAAATTTTAATAAGAAAGGGAAAATGAAATGAATTCTGGTAGTTGTAGTCAAATGTCGCCAGCGTGCAAATGACTTCAAAACAATTCAGTTAATTCCATACCTTTTATTTCACCATTGAAATATAGCAACATTTTTTAGCCTCCCTTTTCCCGCATGCAACAAATCTGTTTCGTGATCTTCTCAACGTTTTCTTCTTCGAAACTCATGTTGTTTTTTTGTCCACTCCGATTTCATTTTGTTATTTTGATTCTTCTCAAATACTACCGCTTGTTTTGGTAGATATTCATTTCCTTTCTATTGCTAATCTGATTCCTCTTCCACCAAAATATCGTGAAGAATGTGCTTTGATGAGAAGGCACTCGAGCTGCCATGTTGGATTCGAGAACAAAAATAATACAAGTTTCCGTCATGTATCAATCATGAATTGTCTCAGGCATTCTCAGTCCCCTTTAAACAACCACGGAAAACGAACAGGAACAACCGGCCCACTGGTAAGAGCTCTCTACTAGAGGACGTATATATACGTCCTCGGCGGCTGAGTCACGTGGGTGAGGAGGTGTATATATGTCCTTGGCATTCAAGGGTTAAATAAGGAGAAGTTAAAATTGTAGTTTCTTCCAACCGTGATCCATGATGGGTAGCACAAAACCAGGCAAACATTCATCAGTCTTGTTGTGTCTTCTAGAATTAACTTTCCGATTGACTGTAGAATTGCTGTGATCAGCGTAGTTGATTATCATAAAGCTTAGCCAAGTAATAAAGAATGTTGGTTCCAGACAATAAAAGCCAGTTTCTTTTTGCAAGAGAGAGAGTGTGTGTTTGAAAAATAAAACAGGAACAAAAATTACAAAACCTTTTTTTGCTGAAAGAAACTCTCAAGGCAACATGTTTACAGAACATACAAATGACTCTGATGGTTCAAGACCTTCCATCTGATTGGTAGTCACATAACTTGAACTGTCAATTCAAATTTGAGCCAATCAGTGCGCAATCCTGAAACCTAGAAAAAGTGATGTCACCCAGAACATGATTATCAGTGACGTAATGCAGATGTGTTTTCTGACAAGGCAAGGAAAAATGTGTGTCTGCACACAGACTATGTACAGCTCAACTCATAGCTGATGATATACTTACCCCCAAAAATCTTCAACCTTTTAGTAGTAGAAGGTTAAGTCAAGGATAATGATTCATAATATTCGATTCTCCTTGCTAAGGAGTTTGAAGTAATGTATCATTTTATCTTACATGTATTTAGCATGTTACTCCCTAATCCAAGCAGGTGCCCTACCAATGAAAACTGCAAAGGATACAGTATCAAAAGAAGTTACCAGACGGAGATTTGCTTTCCATGATTTTGCCTTGTCATTTTTAAAGAACCACAGAGCCCATTTATTTTGTAAAGGATGTTTCATGTAGGATGCAGCTGGAGCTAAAGCACCTTCTGTTGACTTGCCATCTTTAGCTTTCTCCTGCTAATAAACCAAATCAATTTAAGTGAAGTGTAGTGAAGTTAAGCGAGGAAAGAACAGGTAGGTAAAATAAAGAGAATGTCTAGAAAATGGAAAGGAGGCGAAATACAAAAAAGGGGGAATGAATCGAGGTGAAGTGAAGTAGAGCTAAGCAAAGTGAGGTGAAGTAATTAAAAGTGAACATTAAAATTAAATCAACATAGGTGTTGTTTTCTATAGCAGCCACTTAATATTAGACTACCTATCTGCATTTCGTATGAGCATTAAGGCCCTTTAGCAACTGTGATAGCAATGTCAACGAAAACATCATCTCAGACAATTCAATCGGCACAATGAGGCTGAATTATCCCGGAGCTAAATTCACACTGCCTAAACCATCCCTTAATGCAAACTTACACATCTCTAATTGTTACCAAGAAAAAATTTTTGTTTTACAGAGATGGGTTACATTTGTTTGTAAAGAGCTGTACCAGCCACAGATAAGTAGAATTCAGGGTTTTCAATAAGGGCTGGCAGCCAGCGAAACTCGCCGGCTATTTCATATGAACTCGCCACCTATGTGATTGAGAAATTACCTCATATTTTACGACTAACATGAGAAACATTCGCCACGAAACATGAGCATTGGATCGGCCAAGATTTATTCATGAAAAACAAAAGTATCTTCCCTGAATTCTGAGTAATTTCAGCGGCGATTTGTGCTTCCTGTTCTGTTCAAATACCCTTATTCTTGCTCCAGAATGCAGGAAGTGCATTCTAAGCAGCCCAAATTTTCAAAATTTTCAAAATTTTCCGGTGGAGCATACCCCCGGACCCCCCTAGAATCATTCTCCGCCTACTCCTAAAATTTTGCTACCTACTCAGAGTCCTATTGAAACCCTGAGAATTTTGTTCAAACTTGAGTGAACAACAACTTACTTTGAGCACACAAGACTGTTGCGTTATCGAACTTTGACCCTTCACGTGTCACGCGTTCGTAGTTTTGTATTTAGGCATGCGCACAGGTAGCAGGCGAGAGGATTAAACATCGCTGTTCATTGAATCGTTGTTGTCGTTTCTTGTCCGTGTTCACTAATCCGAGATGGTGTCAGAAGTGCTGTAAATTTCACTTAGAACCTACAAGAAGTCTTCACGTATCGCGGTAGAAGAAAAAGAAAAAGATTTCGTGCAAAGACTAATTGAAACGAGCAAAGATAGCGAAATGTCAGACAACGAGGGCGAGCAAGCAGGACATCCTCCCGGCGTGAATGTGCGCGCCGCAGAACAACCGCTCATAGGACAACCACAAATAGTCCAACCAAGCATTCGACCGGTCGCCAACTTCCAAGTAACTCCACCGGAGAAGTTTTCATTCAAACCTGAAGAGTGGCCGAAGTGGATACAAAGATTTGAAAGGTTTCGCAAGGCAACCGGGCTCGATAAACAAAGCGGCGAAAACCAAGTAAACACATTAATTTACACAATGGGCGAACAGGCGGACGATATATTCATCTCATTCGAATTCACCGCGGAACAGGAAAAGAGTTTTGAAGAAGTGAAGGAAAGATTCGAAAATCACTTCATCGTAAAAAGAAATGTCATCTTTGAGCGAGCGAAATTTAACTCAAGAAACCAACGTGCGGGAGAATCGGTGGATAGTTTCATCACAGATTTGTACGGCCTCGCGAGGCACTGCAATTTTGGCACGCTAAAAGAAGAGCTCATTCGAGACCGCATCGTTGTGGGTTTACAAAACCGCGAACTTTCGGAAAAACTTCAACTTGATCCGAATCTCACCTTGGAAAAAGCTACCAATTTAGCCAGGCAAAGGGAGACGGTAAAACAGCAACAAAACATTCTTGACGGCGGATTCAAGAGTACACCGGCGCAGGTTGATGGTATCGCTAAAGGAAAATCACGGAGAAAGAAAGGAAACTCCAAAGACAACTCCCAAGACAAGTCTAAAGAGAAACCTTCTGAAACCTCCAAAGAAAAAAATCCTTCCGATCAAAAGTGTCAAAGGTGTCTTGGAAATTTTCACCCGAAGAAAACATGCCCAGCACGCCTCTCCAAGTGCAAGAAATGCTCCAAAATTGGTCATTGGGCGCAGGCTTGTAAAAGTTCGAAACCAGGAAAATTATTTGAAGTTGCTGAAGAAGAAGAATCCTTCTTCCTGGGAGAAATCGTGAATCTTAGTGAAGTCCAAAGCAACGCTGCAAAGTCACCATGGATGGCAACCGTTCTTGTGGACAAGAATCCAGTAGACTTCAAGCTTGACAGTGGTGCAGATGTGACTGTAGTCCCTTACAATACCTTCCTTAACCTTGATCTTCAGACGCAGTTACAGCCTACTGATAAAGTACTTCTGGGTCCTTGCAATTACAAGATGAACTGTAAGGGAAAGTTCACAGTTACTCTTACCTACAACCTAAACTCTGTAAAAGAAACCATTTATGCTGTGGAAAGATTAGCACGACCACTCCTTGGTAGATCTGCTGCAGTAAAACTAAACCTCATATCAAGGTTGTGTGAACTGACTAGTGATGACTACAAAGCAAAAGTGATGCAATTGACTACCCAAAGCTGTTCACAGGACTTGGAATGATGAAAGAAGAGTACACCATCAAGTTAAAAGATGAGACAAAACCCTTCGCACTAACAGTTCCGAGAAAAGTCCCCATGCCACTGTATGAAGAAACCAAGAATGAAATTACAAGAATGATTCAGAGTGGAGTGATATCGCCAGTGGACCACCCAACTGATTGGTGCGCCCCAATGGTTGTGACCCCCAAGCCAAATGGTAAAGTCAGAGTATGTGTGGACTTAACTAAGCTCAATGAGTACGTTCAACGCGAGAATCATCCTCTGCCATCTGTAGACCTCACCCTGGGAAAGCTCGCAGCTGCAAAGTACTTCACAAAGCTGGATGCAAATTCTGGATTTTGGCAAATAAAATTGTCCGAAAGCTCAAGACCACTCACAACCTTCATCACACCTTGGGGTCGGTACTGCTTCAACGTGCTGCCCTATGGAATAAGCTCAGGTTCAGAAAAGTTTCAGAAATGCATGAGTAGAATACTCGAGGGACTTGAAGGAGTTGAATGCAACATTGACGATGTCCTAGTTCATGCCCCCACCCGAGAGCTACACGATGACAGATTAGAGAAAGTGTTAGAGCGGCTAACCAATGCTGGTGTTACACTAAACATCGACAAGTGTACCTTCAGAGTGCCTAAGATCACGTTCCTGGGTAATGTTGTTAGCGCAAATGGCATTGAGGTGGATCCAGAGAAAGTTGCAGCAGTGGCGAACCTACCAGCACCCAAGAATGTCCACGAAGTCCGTGTATTCTTAGGGATGGTCAACCACCTGGGCAAGTTCGCAGAGCATTTAGCCGATAAGACGAAACCCATCCGAGATCTTATGCAGAAGGACCACCAGTGGGTCTGGGGACCACCCCAACAAAAAGCATTTGAAGAAATCAAATCTATGTTGACAGCTGCGCCAGTTCTTGCTCTATACGATCCTAACAAAGAGACCAAAATCTCAGCAGATGCGTCTTCATTTGGATTGGGAGCAGTACTGCTACAGAAGCAAGAAGACCAGACTTGGAGACCTGTTATGTTCATATCCAGAGCACTCACCCCTGTGGAATGCAGATATGCGCAAATAGAGAAAGAGGCCTTAGCCCTAACCTGGGCATGTGAGCGGTTCAGCGACTACATAGTGGGGAAGTCTATTATTGTTGAAACAGACCATAAGCCACTAGTTCCTCTTCTCACCACACGTACCTTGGATGAAGTCCCTCCTAGAGTACAGCGGCTAAGAATGCGCCTCATGCGTTTTCACTTTAAAGAGGTGAACCATGTACCCGGAAAGGAAATGTACATCGCAGATGCATTATCAAGAATGCAAGCAGAAAACTCCAACAAAATGGCTACCGTTCCTGAAGAAGAAATGAACATTTATGTTGACAGTGTACTGGACTCTCTACCAGTATCGGATGTGAAGTTGATGGAAATCAAAGAAGCCCAAGATGAAGACCCCGTCTGTCGACAGATAAAGAATTACTGCATGGAAGGCTGGCCAGACAAATTTCACCTCAACGATGCACTTAAGCCTTATTGGTCAGTCCGAGGAGAGCTCACTGTAGTGTATGGAATACTGCTGAAGTCATCAAGAATCGTAGTGCCATCAGCCATGAAACTGCAAGTTTTGGACAAGATACACGAAGGGCACCAGGGAATAGTGAAGTGCAGAGAACATGCGAAGACGTCTGTTTGGTGGCCTGGTCTCAGCCGCGAAGTTCACGACATGGTTGAAAATTGCAAAGTTTGTGCCAAGTACCGACAGCAGCGAGCTGAGCCACTCATGCCAACACCCTTTCCTGATCGTCCTTGGCAGATGATCGGCACCGACCTCTTCGAGCTCGATAACCTGAATTATCTGATAGTAGTGGACTATTTCTCACGCTATATTGAGGTAGCTGCCATGCAAAAGACCACCAAATCCCATGAAGTCATTAGAGCCCTGAAAGCAATCTTTGCAAGACATGGAATCCCAGAAGAACTAAGAAGTGACAATGGCCCACAGTATGCATCAGCTGAATTCACTCAATTTGCAAAAGAATGGGGTTTCAGGCATACAACGAGTAGCCCCCGTTTCCCACAGTCTAACGGTGAAGCGGAGCGCGCTGTAGAAACCACCAAGTCACTGCTTAAGAAAGAAAAAGATCCAACGAAGGGACTGTTGGCGTACAGATCTACCCCACTGGCTTGCGGTTATTCACCTTCAGAACTACTTATGGGACGGAAACTCAGAAATACCATCCCAACCTTCCACACTGTTCTTAATCCGAGTTGGCCAGATATGGAAAAGCTACGCGAAAGAGAAGCAGAAAGCAAGGAAAAGCAAAGGCTGAATTTCAATCATCGACACAATGCTGCTCCCTTGAAAGCACTCCAACCCGGTAATCCTGTGCACATTAAAGATATGGGAACCACTGGTACGGTAACCAGAGCAGCAGAAACACCTAGATCCTACGTGATTGAGACAGAGAAAGGCACAGTGAGAAGAAACCGATCTCATGTCAACCCAATCCCTATCAACAAGTCAGTGTCGCCCCGTGTTTCAGACAAGTCAATGTCACCTAGTGTTACGAAGCAACAGCCCCAGGACAAGGCATTGACTCCTCTGAAGCCACTCCCATCACCTTGTCTTTCATCCAGACCGAAGAGACTTGTTAGACCCTCTCTCAAGTTAAAAGAGAGCCTTGGACTTTGTTGAACATAGAACTTTAGTTACAGAGACATTTGGGCATTTGAACTCATGCTTGAATGTTGTTTTTATTTAGTTTAGTGGACACTGATCACATGGTATCAGATTATAAATTTCACCCTAGAGTTGCATGTTGTTTCTCAACTTCAAAAAAGGGAGATGTTGCGTTATCGAACTTTGACCCTTCACGTGTCACGCGTTCGTAGTTTTGTATTTAGGCATGCGCACTGGTAGCAGGCGAGAGGATTAAACATGGCTGTTCGTTGAATCGTTGTTGTCGTTTCTTGTCCGTGTTCACTAATCCGAGAAAGACCACATGACAAGCTTCAAAATCAAAATGTTAGAAGACGAAACATGTCATGTTTAATACCAAACAGGGTCACGTTGTTTTGTGACATGTTGGTGCTTGGATGAAACTAAGGTACAAAGTTGCAACTGAACTGGTGTAGCGACAATGAAGACACCCTTATGATTGCACTCCAATAACATGTCAAAGGTACAAAAAGAACCAAACAAAATCAGCTATTTTGTTCAAAGTATCATCTTAAGTTATTTCAGTTACTGTAGAAATTCAGTAATAACTTACCAATTAAAACTGTTTATGAAAAAGAATTTTGGACAAGTAACTGAAGAATTATTTTCTTTCTTTGTTAAGCACAATTCTCTCTGAAATTCTCTCTCGTGGAATACATCAGTGAAATACTACAAACCGTTTTGTTAACACGCTATAATCTTCATTGATCGTTAGATTCATTGAGACGGAACCCAAAGCCTATATTATTATGCAACCAATTAATTATTTCATTTCTTGAAACAAGACATGATATTTCAAACACTTGCTTTCACTTTGAAATGCTTGTAGGTTTTTTACTTTGCCGTCTGCAAGGATCACGTTCTTTTCGTTCAAACGGTAAAGAATGGTTAATTGAGGAAATAATAAAACTCACAAACTCACAGACAATTCTTATAGCTTACTACAACTTTTCTACGATTGATTGAGAACAAACTCAACAGGAAAGTAAAATGATTTAGTAGCAACTAGGAAACAAAGCTTTGGCAAACTTAAAGCAATTTCATATTGGGGCATTCCCATGTTGATAAACCGTTGTTCTTGCAGCAAATTAAATGAAAAATCCTTTTACATTGATCCGTACACATGACATGCAGTCAGAACTCTGAAGCGTTTGTTGGTGTTTTTCTCACCAAACAATTGCCCAAATGTGGCGAAAAATTCATCACAGTAAAACTAAATAATTCTTTTATCATCTTACCTCTTCTTTACTTTGTTCCTTTTGATCTTTAGCTGATAATTCATCGCCAGAAGCCATACTAAACGGAGTAAAAATCGCCGTAAATCTTGCAGATATTTCCCCTAACCGGCATCACGTGGGACATTTGTACATGCGTACACTTGCGAATCATTCCCAGATTCCTTCAATCTCGCGCGGTAATGACATGAAGTATGTGCACACGAGATGGTCAGATAACTGTGGTATTTTACGTTGACATAAGCGTTTTATTTCAGGAAATCCACTGATAACCGCATTAACCCCAACAGAACAGTTGTTTTTGCGGTGTTAACGTTGAGCGCGCGTGATGAGGGTGGTGTACGACAAGTAGTGGCCCGCGAGACGACAGAGAAGTAAGGTTCCCGACATTCATGAATGAATGAATGAATGAATGAATGAATGAATGAATGAATGAATGAATGAATGAATGAATGAATGAATGAATGAATGAATGAATGAATGAATGAATGAATGAATGAATGAATGAATGAATGAATGAATGAATGAATGAATGAATGAAATGAATGAATGAATGAATGAATGAATGAACGAACGAACGAACGAACGAACGAACGAACGAATGAATGAATGAGTGAGTGAGTGAGTGAGTGAGTGAGTGAATGAATGAATGAATGAATGAACCAATGAATGAATCAATGAATCAATGAATGAATCCATGAATCAATGAATCAATGAATGAATCAATGAATGAATCAATGAATCAATACTCAACAAAAAACAAGAAAGAAAAAAAGATAAAAAATCAAGGCTGAATGAATGAATGAATGAATGAATGAATGAATGAATGAATGAATGAATGAATGAAATGAATGAATGAATGAACGAACGAACGAACGAACGAACGAACGAACGAACGAACGAATGAATGAATGAATGAATGAATGAATGAGTGAGTGAGTGAGTGAGTGAGTGAGTGAGTGAGTGAATGAATGAATGAATGAATGAACCAATGAATGAATCAATGAATCAATGAATGAATCCATGAATCAATGAATCAATGAATGAATCAATGAATGAATCAATGAATCAATACTCAACAAAAAACAAGAAAGAAAAAATGATAAAAAATCAAGGCTGATTCCACGGTAGAGAAACTATTATCTATTTTAAATTAAACTCCAATACTTTTAAAGGCACCGCTTTTTTTCTTCAGGAGTTTCCCTAGCGTGGAATGAGCCTTGCTTTTTTTCATCGTATTTGTTCTTTGTTGATTAGATCCTTCTAAGGATCCGGTCCTTTTATTTTGAAACGGTGGCTCAGACAAGGTTACTTTTTCCGAACGTATGCTGACCAACGAATTAATTGGATGAAAAGTGTTGGTAAACGACCACTTCTCCCACTTCTCGGCGTTTTGACGACATCTTGTACACTCAGTCACACTCAGTCAAAACACGAGGCTTAACTTCTGTGTTCTTTGGCAAAGAATACAGGCTGACCGCCGGGTGACGACATTTACTTGTTTCTCTGAAGAGCGCGCGCAACGCTCCTTTGATGATGTAACGGATTTGTTTGGTTGGAATTGGAAGGCATGAATCGGATTTTTCTTCACTGCAGCTATATTTTTATCATTGTACCATGGGCTGCTTCATCCTCCATATGTGATGAAAAGCCAAGTCTTATCCAATGTGTGGCCCTCAGACATCAGTTCATTCTCCCTATCAAAAACAGCTGCAATCCCTTGAAGAAAAATTGCCAAACTGGCGACCTGGTAGACCCACGAGTAGCCGACTGCCATCTGGAACACAGTGGAAACACGTATCACTCTTTAGTAGAGGATTTCACTCTAAGTACCGGTTACAGATGCTTTCCCACCGTTCCAGAGGCCGATTTGTTTCACAGGCGAAATGTAGGCCCGAGCTTTGGCGATCCCAAATGTGTTCCAACAAAGTACGATAAAATCGGAACCTTCGTTTGCGGGGAGCACGGTACGCGATGTGTATGTGATGCCCCCGCGGAAACTGGGTACGGGGAACCGTGGTGGAAAAATACGTGTAGGTGAGGGTCAGGCTGATACGATGTTTTATGTTCTATGCAAGCTTTCGCACATATCAATTATTTTGCTGAGGTTTTCTACTCTTTCGCGTGAAGCGTTCCACTTTCACGTAAGGGGTGTTTCGGCTCGCTTACGTGAAGTGTTATACTCGCACGCATGAGGCGTATTTCTCGAACGCATGAGTTGTTACTTGCAGGCGTAAATCATCTCACGCGCAAACGTTGACTTGCACGCGTGAGGTGTTCGCGTGCAAAGTTGTAAACACTCTTCTTCTTCGGCCATCTCAACTTCAATAGGACTAAAAAGCAAACTGCGGTGACGAACATGACAAGACAACGCATGTTGTAAAAACATTGATTTATGAACTTAACGTTTCGTATGCTTCAACATACATCTTCAGAAGTGACCGTTGGGAAAATTACAAATGAATTTAAACGCAACGTGAAAGATTGTTACCTAATAAGGAAAATGAAAAAAATATATAATTGTTGACGCGCACGCATGAGGTGTCTCCCACGCATAATTTTAATAGAACGCATGCGCTTCTCTTGCACGCCAACTGTTCCACTACTCTACGAGAGGCGTTTCTCTCACAAACGAATTGAATGAAGTGTTTTACTCGTACGCACGAGGCGTTTCACTAGTATGTATGACTTGATTCACTTACATAAGTCAGACGAAGTATTTGACATCGAACTGTAAATCTGTAAATGATTTGAACCCAGGAGTCATATCATAATTCGGTAAATTGTGATCGTCCGGGTGAGTGTAGTCCTGAGAAGGTCTGTCAAGGAAGTTTCATCTGTGAGTGATAAAACCGCTGAGTTATAAAACCTCTAGTAAGAATGTCTTACTATGTTATTATTTTTAAAGAGAAACAAAACTGGTACTTTTGCTGTTTTCCTCTCATTTATTCACATTTAGGGTTAGCAAATAGCAAATACCTTTTTTATTTTATCACCTTGTTCTCATGAGTCAGGTAATAAAATCCACGAAAGAGGTTTTACGGTGTCTGACTAAGCCGCAAATCGAAGGCAAAAAACAACGTCTATCGCCTGATTCTGTCTCTTATGTTCACAGGTGTCAGTATTTTGTGAATCTTTGTCACATTCCAAAAGTCTGCGGGCACAACGGAAGATGCAAAATGTGGGGATCTGAACTTCGCTGCCAGTGTGACCCGAAAGATAAGCACTGCACGACGGGAATAAACCAGTGTAAAGCAAATCCCGGACTGTGTTTAGACGAGGGAAAAGTGTGCATAGAGCTTTATGATAACAACCTCGGCTGGAGCATAGGAGGTGAAAAGGAAGGGCATGGGTTTGCTTGCATTTCAGCAAAAACTGTCAAATCGTTAAAGGACGTGACACACTATTGTGACGTTTCCAGGGAGACATTTACTAGATTAGGTGGAGTGGAGCCTAAGAACGAGTTAGACGTGTGCTGCTATCGAATGTTGACATGCGCAGGAGGGCAGAGTATTCCAAAAAAAGGAACTGTGTTCAGTTATCGACCATGCTACTGCAACGTGGAATTCCGCAAGTGCCTTCTAACAGCAGCGTTTGATTTAAAATACAAAAGCAAAGCAGAGGACATGGTGAGAGTGGTGGACAGTATGGCGCACTGTAGTATTGATGAAGGAGAAAATTGTGACCCCACAAGGCCATGGACCTGCCATAAAGGCGATCTGATTAATCCTAAAATAGCACATTGCGTAATTGATTGCAAAACCGGACCTCTGCTCCCTATCTGGGCTCGTGCATGCGCAATAAGGCAATGTAAACCACCTTATCACCAAGATCATCTTAGAATTGTAGACGTACCCCGCGCCGATCAAAGTTCGATTTGTAAAGCAGTAGAGAAATTGCCTGTGGTGTGCGGAAATCGAAACACCGACACACGATGTGTTTGCGATGGCAAGCCGAACAGAGCCGACTTCACGGACAGGTGCCGATGCCAGTATTGGCCAGATCAATGGGGCCAGCACAGCTCAAAAGAAAAGAAGAATGGATAAGATATCTTTGTAATCTACTATCAGTGTTTCTCTCATGTAGAAATTGAATAGAGAAATAAACATATTTTTAGTCTACTTTAAATTCTTTTATTCACTTATCGAAAAACTATAACTTCTATTTATCTTCCCGATTGTAATGATCTCTCTACCCCTTTCTGAATCTTTCCTTTCAGGTTAAATTGTTACATTTCCGTCATATTTTTTACATGTACACAAGTGTACACATACATGTACATCAGATCCTAGCTCTAACTCTAAATTAGCCATGGCCAAACCAAAATTATTTGAATTTTGATATCGCTGCCATTTTTTTATACAGGTCTGAATGAAAGCCGAGTCTTTTCTCTATCCAGTGACCGTGTATAGATCGTTGGAAGAAAAGCGTTCACATTACAGCCAGCTATAATTGAACTGTAATAGAAATTTAAAAGGTGAAAAGGGTGATAGCAGCAAATTTCATTTTCCTGCCTAGATGTTTACCAAAACCTGGAACGAGGAACTATAACCCTAAGATGAATCAATTCCGCTCCACGTTCCTGCTTCCTTGTCTTGGTTTTGATAACTTCCCATTTTTGTGAAACCACTCCTTTTGAGATGCCGCAATAGATTAAACTGAAATAGATGATAAAAGGGTCATGAAAACTCCAGCCGTGCTTCATACGTCGATTACTATTGAAATTTAGTGTGGACACGCTGTACTGGCCTTACCTCACCGGAGGGTGGGAAGAGGAGAGAACTGGGGGGGGGGGTGAGGGGGAGCGCCCAACGGCCTTCAGGCGTCATGAAGGTCTTCCTTTTTTAAATTTCTAAGTAATGGCCACTAAACTTTATAACTTAACCTGAATTTATCCAGTGGATAGCGTTATCCACCCTTTGAACAACGTGGCCCTGCTAGTTAAACTACATAAGGCAAATGTAAACCTTGTTTCACTAAATAGTCTGTGAAAGGGTCTTAATAGCTTTCATTTGGTTGAGGGCATTTGCTAATATCCAGTTTTCCTATAAAGTGTTTACACTGACCAAAATGAATACGGTTTAATTCGTTTAAACCAGCGAAACTGTAACTGATTGCTGTCATGGATAAAATTCGGGTGCCGTACTGTCCAATTGGGTACCCAGATGGCGTCCGTTGTCTTGGAAATTAAAGTAATCAGTGATCTCATATGTCAAATTAAAAAAAAAAATACGTTTCTCCAGGCCTGGATTTAGGCAATAAAAGATTTTGAGTTTAAAATGAGCTACCACAAGTTTTATAAACTCAACTATTCACTTAAACCGATCTCGCTACAGTTTGAACTGGCCAAGGAATACAGTTTAAATTCAATTTTATAATAAGAGGACCTGCAAACCTAACAGGTATGTAAATCATTAAATAAACAAGTACTAACTTCTTGCTTTCAACAAGAACCTGATCCAAATACAGATTTAAAAGGAAAATTTCAGTTTTAATACCACAGAAACGTTTTGAAAACCTGCAATCAATCACATGCAGTAGAGCAGGTGGTAACCTGAAACGAGATTTCTTGCACTGATGAGGACATCACAGTCATTACATGTCTTAGAGGCATGTCTGGGAGGCAACAAATCGTAAATTGATACAGAATGGCGAGTGAAGATAAACACAATAGACACACAGCGTTATATTTTAGTATTGATATTTTTTGACAGTGAACAAATAAACATTAAACAGCAAGCTTGACCAAATACTCGGATGTTCAACCACGCTGGCATTTCTATCCGGACTTCCGCTGGACTTCAGGATCGCAGGTGGCATAACTAAGTTGTACCAGAGCATTTGGACCGAGTAACTTCTCTCAGATTTAAGAAATTTACCCAAGTTACTTTTTTGACACCTTTCCGTCTCTGAATATGTTTGTTTCTGTTAATGTTTGCCACAGGCTAATTTCGTGTCACTTTGCCTTGACGTATATGAAGCTGCAGTAAGCAATGATAGTGGGCGCAATATTGCATTTGTTTTAAACTTGCTCACTACGAGCGGGACGGGTGTGCTGTGCAAGGAACCCGGGAATTACTTTCCGGCGGGATAAACCAGGCCACTCGGGATACTGAAATATCAAGCCCATGCCAAACCGTCTGAAATAACTTTTATGTTGTGTCATTCAACTGAGGTTTCCACCTTCGCAATGCTACCTGTTCGTTCATTGGTTCGAGCGCAAGTAAACAAAGTCATGTGAGCATCACCTGCCAAGGCGCACGTCCATAACTATGAAGCGTTATTAGGGTCATTATTCCATTGCAAATCCTGTTATGACGCTCTATTGAATTAAGTTCTGGCATTCTGCATTACATTTTCGATTCTCAAATTAATATCCTGCAAGCTGCTAAATTATGTTCTGACATTTTGCATTATTTTTTCGACATTCGAATTATGTTCTGACATTTTACACCATGTCTTGTCATTTTGCATTACATTTTCGAATTTTGAATTTTATCCTGCAAAGCTACTGAATTCTATTCTGGCATGGTATTCGAATTATGTTCGGCTGATGGACTGGTGCCTCGCAGCGGGAAAGCTACGAGGAACCCTGGGACGAGCAAAGTTCCCGCCTTCTCTAATTTATGTTAATCATTACCAAGTCTGATCCATCGTCAAATCAAAATGGCGGAAGATGGAAACTCGAGGAGAAGAGCCGAAGGAGACGATCAAGCGAGCAGAAGCGCAAAAGCTATTCGTCTTCTTAGGGAGGTGACCACGTTGTTGTCAGAAGAGGACGCGAAAGAAACGCCAGGCGCGGAAGAGACAACTCAGCCGAGAACAGGAGCTTCGAACGCAAACGCCATCTTGAATAACTTTCGCAGTATTTTTGCCCCGTACCAAGCTGTACCTCGTGCGCCTCTGGTATCAACCTTTCAGGCAAAAAACAGGTCTTCAAATCCAAAACAAAAGCAGCGTGGTGTATTCTTTCAACCCAAAGAAACGTGGACCCACGAATTTTTCTGTTTGGCACAGAAAATTCAGGACCGAGTTCCTTCAAGGGCTGGCAAATTCGAACTCCAAGCCGCCGGTCTAGGACGTAGAAAAATTTGCTTTCATTCGAAGGCAAATTTTGCCGAAATTAGTAAAAAATTGGAAGAGGAATATCCCAAGCTGAAGTCAGGGGGTGGATTTGTGCTAATGAGAACAGGTGTCCAAGGCAATAGCTGCCTTGCTACAATAACACCGCCAGGAAGTGGTTATTCTGTTCCGTTTTTGAGAGACTGCTCAGGATTGGGTCAAGCCACGGCCTACATTAGACCTTTACAACGCGATTTGGATACAACCCCTGTGTCTGAGGTGAGGTTTTTAGCTTATTTTTGTGGTGTGATCATCATTATCATTTGTCCATAGTTGTGGTTGTAGTTGCAATTAATGGATATCGCGTACACATGTACAGATATTTATATTATATACAATATAATCAGGGCTTTTGTTAGAGTCAGGACACCAGGACCCTACTCTGTTATTTCAATTTTGTTCCTGGCTAATTTAGGCATAGACTAATTGAGGCTGTGCTAAAGTATTTGAGTAAATGGGCAGAAGTGGCTTGGAATGCACCCTTTCAATTGAATAGACCTGTGGAAATACAAATGGGATGAAGATGTGATCATCGCAGTGGTAATCACTGTGTGTTCCTTTCACAGATTGTCGTTGATGGGCTCAATATATATTTGCCTGCTTTCCATGTCTGGTTCATCGTAGCTCAGTTGGTAGAGCATTGCAGTGTGAATGCATAGGCTATGAGTTTGATTCCCGTTGAAGTTCCGAATTTTCTTTGGGGCAGAGGAGGGGGGTGGGGGCTAATTCACAATTGCTTAAATAGCTACTACAACTGTGATAATCACATTTTCATTCCACAATGCACCCTTTGGGCCTCAAGAATGAAAATTACCTGGAGGAGATCCCATACCCCAGGCAATGGGAGGGGGTACCCTGCTATTTGTACATTTTGTCCCTGCTATTAAAAACCTTAACAAAACCTCTAACAATGTGCCTTTTTGATTAAAAGGAAACTTCTGACAATACAGTTCAAGTTACTTGTTTGAACTGTGGGAAGGAGGTGGCTGTCATGCAGTGGGATCATCATGATAGCTTGTGTCAGGGTGGGTCTTCTGGTAAACAAAGCACCAGTGGTGACTGTGTGGATTTGACTACTGACAATGGCATAAGGGACGACAATAACACCACCAATGAGTTTGAGAGCCTCAGAATCAAGCATGCTACCTGCAGCCCCATGGATGATGCTGGTACAAAGATAATTTCCCTTAGTTGCAGTGAAGATCTAAGAGGCAATGACTGTCCAGATGCTAGATCTTCTAAGAGTGGTAAGAGTGTATAAATGTATATATTATGTTCTCCGTCAGCCTGCAAAATTCGCTGGGTAGTGGCCCTTGGTGCGCTGGCTACTGTATAATTCTGGTGACAAGAAAACTTACTGAGTTTCCAGGCCAGCAGCTCCTATTACATTCAACTAAGGCATGAAAATGATAAACAGCAAATTGTTTTTCCCTTTTTGTATTCTTGTGTTGTAATGAAGTCAAAAAGGCTCAATTCAGAATGCTTGGTACACAGTCACCTGCTGGTAAAGTTACCTCACTTGTACACCTAGTCTTGATAAATACAAGTGCTGCACTTCTAGGAAAAATTTCTTCATATCATGGTTGCTCAAGATGCACTGAAATGCACGTTTAATTGCCTCAAATTGCAAAATTTCCTGGAGAGGTCCCCTGACCTCCCCCTCCCTAATGCATGGGGTGTGCTGCCTACTCAAAATTTTTCTCCCCCTACTTCAACTTTTTTGGAGAACCCTGTATATATATATATATATATTTGGAGAACCCTGTATATATATATATATATATATATATATATATATATATATTATTCCATTAAAGTGCATTGTATATATAACCATCTCATATACAACAAGCAGGAGTGTAATAATTCTTTTAGTAAAAATGCCACATTGTCTGTTGTATGATAGTCACTCCCAACTCAAATCCCTGTCGTTGTCACGTTCAGCTCACACTTCACCCTTTGTTATAAATTATCCTATCACCCCAGCTTGACTTATTCAGGGAGCTCATGACTCTGTAAAGGTAACTAAGTTCATTTGGGGCTGTAAAGGTTTGGTTGGGAATGGGGCCAGGGTGAAATAGTCTATAGGTGCATAAAAAGAAAATTTAAAAAATATGCACTTTTTCAAGGTATGGATACTTTGAAGGAAATGTTTCCAGATGTAGCTGAAGATGACCTACTGCTTACTTTGAAAGAGAACAACTTTGAGCTTGAGGAAGCAATTAGTGACATTTTGATCAAGAGTAGCCCATTTGAGCATGCAGGTGAAGTGTTGTGGTAATGTTCTCCATTTTGCTCAATGTTGAATATGTTTACATGTACTATCAAGGTTTGACCTTTCTTGAACAAGGGATAAGGAAAGGTTCTTGTTCAAGACTATTAAACTAAGTATCTTATTTATGTTGTTTTATGTGGCCTTGATGTCAGAGGTAAAAATTAATGGTTCTTATGGTGATGTTCTCTAGAGAGATTTCTTGGATGGAGTTTTGCTGTTAGATAACACCAACTAGGTATATACAATGATATTAGCCCAAAATATCAATCCTCATTTTAAGGTAGCAGAGCAATAATTATTGTTGTCTTATCAGACAAGAACTATTTAGCGATCCAAATTTCAGCTAAGTAATTTTCATGTGGAATATAATTGTGATAATTATATCACAATTGTAACGTTGTTCGTAAGTAGAACAAGGGCAACAGCAGTAAACCAGACGAAGTACAGGAGATGAACTTCAGAGTTTAATGGACACTGCTGAAGACTTACACACAAAACTGGAAAGCATGGTCTCTAGATTGGTTACCATGACAATACTGACGTAAGACTTAGACCGGAAGTAAATCCTTCATAAAGCGTTACATTGTTACAGCAATAAAATATTATCGTGAAAATACTCAGTGCCCTCAAAAAAGCACTCGTCCAAGTCATGGCAATAATCTCTCTTCTATTTTCAGGTCATAGTATTCCAGTGACTCTTAACGAAGCACTGAAAAAGTACCAGAAAGGTGTTGTTGAAGACAGATGTAAAATCATTGATGTGGACAGAGAAGTCCTGTGGAAGACAGCTCTTGTTTTCTATAAGAGTTCCCCAAAGGAACATTTGTATCGTCGATTAAATGTGATGTTTGAAGGAATGGAGAATGCAGTAGATGCAGGAGCTCTCAGTCTGGAATTCTTTGCAGACCTAATGAGAACCATCAATAACAACTTATTTGAGGGCAATGCTGACTGCCGTGTTCCACAGTATAGCTGGGAAAACGTTTACCTCATCAAAATGGCAGGTGTTATGGTTGCACACTCATTATTGCAGAATGGTCCTTCAATGCCGTGCTTGGCACAATATGTCTATCAATTTTTAGTTAGTGGCGAGAAGGAACATGCGGCTGCTTACGTCGACTTTGACGACCTGCCAGAAACAGCAAAGACAGAAATACTTATTGAATTTCTGCATGGGGTAAGTAAGTCCAGTAATGGTGCACATTTTAATAAGTTTTTCATTTTTCTTCCATCCCAAATACTGTAAATAAACCAAATTTTCCAATTTTTCATGTCTAGGGCAGCAAAATTAATCACTTGGTTCGACTCCACTTAGAATGCCGCTAATGGATAAAATTAATTTGTTTGCTTGAAATGACCACTTAACCAAGATAGTGGTGATAACCTCAAGACTAACCCCACTATCTTTGATCTGAAAGAAAAAAACTTTTACCAGTCGATCTTACAAATAAAAGCTGCATTGTGATATCCTTTGCATTCTGGCCACTAAAGTGACAACTTTAAGGCACTTTTTGGTCTGGGTGGTGGGCTTTGCTGGGAAGTTTGTAAAGGGATGAGTACCGCTGACACCAAGGGGTTGGTTTGAAGAAGAGATATTGGCTTCTTTTGCCAATCCTAACCCCAGAATCATGAAAGTAAACTATTACCCCCCACATTAACTTGTTTTTTGGTATAAGGTTGAAGATGCTCAAACTGACGAGGAAATATCCAACCTGTGTGATCAGCCCAAGTTCAGCACTTTAATTGATAGGTCAGGTTGGCCCATTGGCAGAGTGTTGAACATGAAGTCCAAAGGTGACTTTGTGACATACATGCTGGTTGAAGAGCTAGTTGGCAAACGCCTCCAACTGCTCCAAAACTTCAGAGAGGGCCTGGACTACTTTGGATTGGTGGGGATGATTAAAGAGAATCCAAGTTTATGGAAGCCATTGTTTGTAACAGAGAAGCGAGTACCACTGAGTGCAGATGCCTTTATCAGCCTTGTTGAGCCCCCTTCAGGTCATGACGAACTGCAGGCGAGAGCATATGCACTGTTCATTGAGTTCATTAAGGGACATACAGAATGTACAGGTAAATTTTGTAACATCGACATTTGAAAACTCTACTTATATTTGTGAAACTGATGCATTCAGTATAATGACAAAACTATCACAAGTGGCACACAGGGGGGAGGTAAAACTAAAGTGACTGAATCACTGTAATAGCATGTTTATGAGGTAGTAAAATGAGGAAAGGTTCTGATGCACCTATCATCAGCCATCCTGCCCTGGGGGGGGCCAAGGCAAGGGAGGAGACTTTTGCACACACAAAGCTATGCTCACCTATGACTAAAAGCTAATAGTTTGCCTTTTAAAACAACAAGGTGGAGATAGATTTAGGTAACTAAACCCGAAGAGTCTGCCATGTGGACCAAATCAAACGACTTTGAACCACGATGTGCACACAGTGATCTTTCTCCATTTACAACAACCTGAAGTGACTCCTTTCTCTGGACAAAGTCCCCTGATTTTCCCATGGCACGAGGCGTTAGGTAACAAAACATCCCTCATTTCTCCGACGTCCAGGGTAAAATGATTGTTCAAATCTATTACTCTCCATAAGTATTTATTTTGCCCAGGTCCCCCCCCCCCCCCCCCCGCTAAGGGGATGGCAAATATTAGGTGCATATAATTATGGCTGTATGAAAGAAGGACTTTGTTGTACATTTGTGTACTTTCTTAAAACATTGTTCCTCAAGTTGTGACATGACTTACTCTGCACGCCATTCTAAATTGATCAGCCACAGTGTTGGTTGGATAACTCATGCTTAAAAAAATGTGCATAAAGTAACAGCGGTTTACATTTGAAAGAGAAGCAATGACACAAGTGGCTTTGAGTTTCTCATAAATTCGAAATTGTTGTCAAGTAGGAATCCAAACATAATAATATTCATCTTTTCTCTCCTCAGAACATATCCCAGCACTGGGTGGAGATGTTCCAGTTTTAAATATTTTGCTGAAGTTTACCACTACGCACCTTCATGTTCCACCAACTGGTCTCAAGAGAAAAATTTCTGTACAATTTTTGCAGCCTAAAGCGAGCTTACCAGATGCAAAGGCATGCTTCAATATTTTGTTATTGCCAACAATACACAGCACTACAGAGGAATTCAGCAAAGCCATGTTAACTTCGCTGCGCCATGCTTCTTGCTCCTTTGCTGCTGGCGTCTAGTGTTTTGGAACTATTATTTGATAGTTTGTTGTTGTGTTAGTTTTTTCCTAGGGAGGAAGCCAAGAGGGCATATGCCAGACGAAAAGTTCAAGTTCTGTTCATAGTAACTTCAACTGCACTTCACCCAAAATATTTTTTGCTACTACCTATTGCAGCTATTCCAAAACCATTTAGCCTTTAAGTATTTTTTTTTCCAAAGAAAAAGTAAGCATCATTTAATACACACTTGGCACACAAAGGGTGTGTGAATATCTTCTTGATTTGAGCACTTGAATTTCTTTGCATCCATGTTTACAAAGACGTGCCACAATACTGTCAAATCAAGAAAAGGGCCGTGGCCCTCACCACCTTATGCATCTTGTGACAAATGGCTACAGCTGTAAAAAGTTGAAGTTTTATTTAGATATTGGGTTAGGTGCACTTAAAATTGGAAATTCAAAATCCAAGTGTACATAGACGGACCTGTTCACTCCTGAAGTTCATTGCTTACTTTGACATGGTTGTGACATTGCATATTGGGCCATCCTTTTTATTTTTGGCCTAAAACAAGAGACACTGAAAAATTAACCTAGTTATCAATAGTTTGATATTTTTGTTTGTACAAAGGACAGTGCTTCAAGGTATATGTCTACTCCATACTCTTCACTATCACGCAAGGGATCAATCAAAGTTTTGAGTGATTCATAATCAGCTGCCTGAAGAGGATTACTTGTGATAGGAACTTCCACTGCTTCTTGATCATCATTTGGGTTGTGTGGTGCAGGACCATCCCAATCAACGCCATAGTAATCTCCCTTTAATAGATGAAAAGGTCAAGAAGAGGTCAATAAATATACCAGCACATTGAATCCACAAACATTTGTGTCTGTGTGTCTCCCTCTCCCTCTCCCCCTCAAACTCCCCCTCCCCCTGCCCCCCCTCCCCCCCCTCCCCCCTCTCTCTCTCGCACCCTCTCTAGTGTCACCAATTTAAATTAAAGTATACCACAATCCTGACAAAGGCAACCCACCTGATTCCAGAAATCATCGATTCCTCTGTTTGAAGAGGTAACAGTACCAGAGATCCACAACTGCCAAGGAGACTTTCCCCGCTCTGTAGATAGGGGGGCCCTGTTATGTCCCCCAGCAAATATTTGCAGGTTCCTGTTAATTCTTGGAACATAGGCAAAGTGAAGGGCAAACAAGTGAAGCTCATTAGAGGGATCGAGCATTCCACACTGTTCCATGTCATAGAAGAGGTGATAAAAGATGTGGAGACAACCACAGAACAGGTCTCTCCAGAGACGTTCGATTCTCTGGTTGTGAACGCTGCGGCCAGCGATGTGACTTCCTCTATTAGGTCCCCTGAGAGGATGACTCAACATATAGCGTGCAACTTCTACATTCTCACCACCCTTGTCTGACCTTACTCTTGAAGGTAGACCAAAACTGCCAACGGCAGTGAGAAAATAGTCATGAACTGTACTTGAAAAATTGTTTGTGCTGCATCTCAAGTAAACAATCATCCTTGAGAAGCCATCAATACCCCCGTGGATGACAAATCTCCATCTGCATGTTCAAAATATTTAAAAATAATTAAAATTGAGTACAACATTCACAATCAGGCTTAAAAACCTTACAGCAGTGTAATCTGGGAAAAAGTAGGGGAAGGATTGGTTGGAAGTGGGGTTCTTCGTTTATTGGACAGATACTTACCCTACTTGGAAGAAAGAATTACCCCGATCCTGTTTAAAACAAAAAATAGGACAACTTTTGTTGTCCGATTTTTGATACCCGTTTGTTTAAGATATCTAACCCAAAGCCGTACCCTGATACACTGTTCAAGACAAAGTGATAAAATCAATATTATGTTTAAGACAAAAATCCTGAAAAAACATACCCTGACTGGCCATACATCCCCATTAAGCCCTTATAAGGGAGTAACCCACCCCTCCCGGGGGGAATAAATCCTGCAAACAGACTTAAAGGGGAAAAAATCCTGCTTGTAGTTAACTGTCTAGGAGTTAAAAGTAGTAGGCTTGTACTATCACCAGGTCTCTTTTTTTAGACACTCCAAGGGTGTTCTGACTTCAGAATATGCAACAACCAGTGCTGTACCTTATCAATTTATGATTACCATCTATGTGCCAAAGGGCAAGAGGGCCAGGAACGTGATACCGTCTTCGGCGTACAGCTCGTAGTTCAAGTGCTCTTAGTAGTACACCGTCAGGATTAACTCTTCTCATGCTCTCCCTGATGCGGTTTTGTTGAATTCTATAACCAGCATTCTGCAACAGGCCAGTCATCCTCTTGTACCCACTGTTAGGGAATTCTCTCATTAACCTCTCGACAATTTGATCTAGATCGTTATCAGAGAAGTCTGAATACCTTTGTCTGACATAGGATTCATATTCACGAATTCTCCGTTTCACCGTACTTTCACTTACACAGAGCATCGACGCAATTTCCACGGACGTAAACTTCATATCTAAAAGAAACTCAAGTTTATCCTTTGAAATAGAATAGCGAGGTCTTCCCCGTTGACCAGTGAGCATAACCTCTGCTTGAATTGGCACACTCGAGTTGCGACAATCATCCCTATTCGTCGCTAGCAGAACTGCAACTTGGTGAAGACGGTTCATTACTGCCTCTCCAGATGGAATGTGGTCCACATAACGAACAACTGCACTATACAACCAATCAAGGCGAAATTGTGCTACGTCATCCTCACAAAAACTGCCTTGTTCCACCAAAAGGATGAGGTCTCTCACACATTTGCTTAGTTCGCTAGATATTGACTGGGCCGCCATGTTGAAAGGTTGTTGTTTCCTCGTCCCAGGATTCCTCGTAGTTTTCCCGCTGCTAGGCACCAGTCCAACAGCCGAACATAATTCGAAAGTCGAAAATGTAATGCAATAAGACAAGACATGGTGTAAAATGTCAAAACATAATTCGAATATCGAAAACGTAATGCAACATGCCAGAACATAATTTAGCAGCTTGCAGAATATAATGCAAAATGACAAGTCATTATCAAAAAGGTCAAAACATAATTCAAATATCGAAAACATAACGCAAAATGTCAGAGCATAATTTAGCAGCTTGCAGGATATTAATTTAAGAACCGAAAATGTAATGCAGAATGCCAGAACATAATTCAATAAAGCATCAGAACAGGATTTACAATGGAATAATGACCCTAATAACGCTTCATACATAACCACTTTACTCAAATCTCCATCAATCAGGCATGAGTTTTGACCTTTGCACAAGTAGATCACGTTTGCATACACCCTCAAAATGCATAGCATTAAAGCTCTTCATCAGGTTAAGAACATTGAAACAGCTGTATTGTTGAAGGTATTTTGTACCACATGGCACAAAAGAGTTAAGAGAAAGTGAATTTGCATGGGAACATGTATCACAGCGGCCAATAAATCAATGAACGATCGTTATGAACAAAGATATCCACTTCACGTGGGACATGCTTTCCGACACGCTTGCATGACGTTGTAGCATATTTTATCGCAATTTCCTTATTTGTAACGTGACTGTGTCCGCAGAAGTTACAATCGCGTGGTTGCTGTTTGTTTGCCAAGGTTCTGATTTCTTCGTTCTATTTGCTGGATTATTCACAGGTCAGGTTGTTAGTGTGATGTTTTCTTACAGTTTTTCATGTGACTCACCCTAAGGCGGTAAAAATATTATTGAAGCTAACGTTAAAAAAAAAAAAAGCATTGGACTAGCACAGGGGGACGATGTTGTTAACGAAATTATGAGTTAGAGCAAGTACTAGCGAGGCCTAAGTTTGTCACGGAACATGGCCGCCGTTTAAATTAAATTTTAAAACTTGTCGCTGTCACAATTTGATGGAGGTTGTTTTGTCGTTCAGTGGTCATTTCATTTCCTTCATGTCGCTGTTTCAGCACCATGTCGGTAGGCAAAGCGGCCGGAGCGCGGAGAGGCGGCTGTATTCGCAGGCTACCATGTCGGGGCCTCACTACTGTACACTGAAGCAGTCACAATCAGAAGGACGTGCATCTTCATAACAATTGCATGACACTTGGGAAGCAAATTACGTTTCACTTTCATGCTTTAATTCAAATTCATAGGGTCCGTAACACAATTTTTCCTCTATGCAGGCCTACAGAATGGCTGACGATGATTGTCCGTTAATCGACCATGACCACAACGATAGACAACAGGCAAACAGCATCAACGAAGCAGATTTCCATTCAGCAGAACCACAGTCAAGGAGAAAGAGATATCTCGTGGTTCTTTGCATCCTGTTTGTCGAGCTTTGTGAGCGTCTGACATTCTATGGCGTCGCAGCCAATCTGGTGTTTTATTGTAAAGATGTTCTCAAGCTTTCCTCACCATTACCCAGCACAATCGCTTTGGCTTTTCAAGGTGAACTGTATATTTTTTAAGCATAACGTTATATTTAATTGTTTCATTTATATTTAATTTTTAAAGTTACAAACTACAGTGCAGTGAAATACAACTGCAGTGAAGCGAAGATCAGATTCATAATTTGCGGAGTTATAACAGACCTAGTCTTACTAGTCTTGCCTTTGACGGAAAAGTTGACAGTTCAGTTTCATGTCACACGAAGCACCACGAGGGGTGTTTCAGAACGTATGTGTGCATATCTTAGCACTTAGGATACGTGACCCAAAATGGATACTATTATCTGTTAACTTAAGCTTGCATGGTTAACCCTGTTGGGTTTTTTTCTGGAGAGCACGAGGTCAGAGACGTATGTCATTGATGTCTTTCGACCTGCGTGCATTGACTTATTGAACTATAAATTTACAAGTTCTAAGTCGGTAAATAACTTCAGAACTCAGAGTCTTCATCTTTCAAGCGGAGCTCCTATTATCTCAGCGCTACACCTACATCGGCTATAGGATGTGGTTTGGATTTATTCCATTGTGGTCATTGGCAGCGAATAATTCAGTTTTCACTCGTTCTGTTATATTTTGGATCGAACACGTATGAACTAGTTCCTTATAAGTTTTGGTAATCCCTGCATGAATAAGTTGTCGAGTTTCTGGTTGTGTTTGTGATATCGATGAAACATTGAGAGATTAGCAGTTGCAAACTTGTTATACTCTGAGAGTTATAGATGCAGATGCACTCAATATCTCACCGTAACTAGTTGTCCCGTCACCGGAAGCAAGCGTGTCAGCTTGCTGCGTTTCTCACTTTTCCCTCCTGCTTTTGCTGTATTAGTTTTGTTTTTTGTTTTTTTCCTCCTCATTAATAAATTTTATTTGGCTTGAGTAATTTGTCTGTTGTTCACAGCACAGCACGACCACCAGACCGGTCAAATTCAGTTAGTAAAATGATTCATATCAGCTCGAATGCAAGAACCGTGAAACAGATATGCCATTATCCTGAAATCGAGATGTCAGTTTACTGTAACTGTTTTACAGTAAACAGCCGGATCTTATTTTCACTTGAAGTGACCTCGTGTGATTATTCTTTAAGGGAGGCAGCATCGAGTGTAACACTTCCACAAACTTAAACTGAGGTAGTTTCTCCTACAGCGGTTCTATTGTATGGAGTTGTCTGCCGCAAACTCTGAGGCAGTGTAACTCAGTCCTTAGGGGTACCAAAAGTAAAAAGAAGGGATGGCAATTAATGGTGTAAATCAGAGCAAATTTATTATAGTCATTTATATATGTTTACCGTATGGTAAACAAAGTGCGTGTTTGTCTATGTAAAGCCAGTAAGAATTTGAAGCGAGTAGTGATCACGATGTAAACTTGTTGAAAACGTCAATGCATTTCCCCCTCGCCGTTACAGTGTCACACAAGCTCGATATATCTTGTATTGACGGTTTCTTGTACTTGTTGAGCGTAAACAGTTCTGTAGAATAGAACTGGTCAACAGGATGTTGTCCATCAAAAGAATAATGCGCCGATCAATTCAAAAGTTCAACATCCCCCCCCGGGCAACCCCCCGGGCATTTGAACTTTTGAAGATTGGCTTGTTCAAATTCCCTCCCCTCGGGGCCAAAAAGCCGTTCAAATGCCCCACCAACTAGTACTGAACTACCTCTCCTGAAAGACAAATTTCGTCTTCAATCAAACACTTTACACGCTTTTCAGAGAGAGAGATATGCCGTAACGACACCTTCAAACTTCTTTTAAAGACGCTTTTGAAAGAGTTATTCACTAACAAAGGCAAAATTTTATCTTGTAAATCCGTCAAACCCTGCAAAAAAACCATAAAAACTCACGGGCGTTTTACGTTAGAAAAAGAGATAAATCCGGTTCAAATTCCCCACCCTTCCAACGCAACGTTCAAATTCCCCCCTCCCTGGGCACGATGCACTGTCAAATGCCCGGGGTATGCCCGGGGGGGGGGATGTTGAGGTTTCGAATTGATCGGCGCATAATTTCCGGGGCACCCAACGAGAAATTTAAGAAGAATACTGAAATGCCGTTTACTGTATCAAATTGTGAAAAAGACAGGTTGATCTGTTTGGTTAATCTTTATAGCTGAAAATTTAAGTCGCAGAAAATTCAGGGAACAGAAAGTCATTCACCGAACTTCCGAACTGCTGCTGGCTTTCTGAAAATGCTAGCTGACCTTATTTCACTTTCTAAACGACATATTTGCCCGCTCCGAAAATGAGAGGAATTAATTTTACCACGTAACGAATGTTTGACCAAAATTAAATCCGAATTTCTGAGACGATTAAGGTTTTCCGAACAGATATTCTACCGAAACAATCCGTTGGGTGCCCCTGTACGTGGGGGGGGGGGGGAAGCCCGGGAGAAAAGGGGACAGGAGGTGTACGGGAGGTGGGAGAAGAGGGGGAGAAGAGGGGGCGGGGAGCGGGAGAAAAAGGGGAAAATTATGCAACATTGGGTAATTTCTCACAATCGAAAAAGCGCAAAGAGGCCGGAGCCAACAACAATAGTGTACGAGAAGCGGGAGGTTTAAACCCCCTCTCCCCCCCCCCCCCCCTCCTGTATGTTAGAAACATATTGTACAGGACAGGTCTCAAAAACCGCTGAGCATGCGCGAGCTGTTCCCGCCATCAATGTTACAAAATGGCGGACGACAAATAAGGTTTTGCCACGTAGTTTCGCGTCCCGCCAGTCTGCTCGCGGAGAACTTCTCGTTAAAAACATGGGCTCAGTGAAACGAACAACTCTCCTTGTTTGTCTAGGAGTAAGTTCAGAGAAATCGGTAGTCATTATCCACATGATAATTCCATTTATCTTGCTCCTGTTGGTGAAAATGTTTGCAACTACTCGAAAGAGAAGTGGGCTTAGTTTTTCGTGTTGGTTAAGGTCAGCAGTCGCTGGATAAGCTTGAGATTTGGACTACGTTCTCGTCGTTTCTTCCACGAAGAAATATCAAAAATGACTTTTTTTTCGTTCAAATGGTCTTGAGAAAATGCTGTACGAAGGTTTATTATCATTATCGAGCAAAGGAAGCCACCCTTTATGACGCTGTAAGAGCTGGCTAGTATAAGATAGGACTCCGAAGAGAAACGTGTGAGTACCTTGATTCGTCCCTTTACTCGTTTTCTCGACAGGAAATTAAGCTTACCTTAAGAATCTTACGAGATCTTTTGCAAAATTGTAATTTCCAGTAATTTACTTCATATACGACTGTTGTATTAAAGCAGTAATATTGTATGTCTCTTCGTAAATGCTAATGAACAGTTTGGTTGTTTTTATAATTTGAGTTTATTGTACTGTCTTGTAATCGTTCTCGTAGCGCTGTGGCCGACACCGACAAGGCCCGCGAAAATTCCCCGACAGCGGCTTGAAAACATTTACGTGACTTGAAACAAAACGGGGAAAACCCATCTCAAGTTAACACCAAGTTTCACTTTGTGTGTTCATCACAAAAATGTTATGCGCCAAAGAACAACGGCTGCTCCAAAGCCGGAAAAAACAAGAATGTTTTCCACAATACATGTGCTGAAAAACAAACAGCACCACAGGATCAGCAAATTTATAAACCAGCTTCTATTTCAGTGGTCACACCTACCTCGAGATTGTAACTCTGGGAGTGAAAGGGCTGAAGAATAGCGAAGTGAACTTAAATTCTAACCCGTTAATGTATTCCCTTCGAGAGCACCTCGCATAGGAAATAAACGACCTCCACATATTGAAGTTAATTGGCATTTTTGGTGAAAGAGCTTGAAATCGCTTCCCATTGAATATTTTTAAGTGATAAGATTTCTAATGAATATTTTTCAGAGAATGCTATGTTAGAACAATTCCATCTCAAATCACTTCATCTGGAATCAACCAAACAAGAACGTCTGTTTTTATCACTGATGGCAGTCATGGGAATTGTGATGGAGCATGAACAAAAAAATCTGTCAAACTGAGCTACTGAATACACGAACAGCACAAACACCAAAAACACCTAAATGTATTTTATTAATGCATAAAACGTGGAAAACTCATGGAAAATGCCGTGATTTAATAGATCTGGAACAGGACAAAATAGTATCTTTCAAACACAAAGGACACCCCCCTTAGCAACAAAATTGTCATTGCAGCATAACTTCATTTAAAACATACTCAAAAATGTAAAATTATAATAGCAAAGCAAAGTGCATTTCCTTGCCAATACAAGTGTACTCATTGTTTCTGCAGCCACCTTCTTTAGCTTGTGACATAGAGGTGGATCTTGAAGAACTCCTATTAGTTAAAAATTAATGGAAACACACATTTAGGAATGTATCAGACAGACCCTTCATTTATATTCCAACAGCAGACAGGTGCAATCCTTTGTTTTTTAGAGAACTAGGCTGACAGTTGTCAGATGAATCAAAATTCAGCAACTTTAGGCTAATCCTCAAGAGTAATTAATGAAAGAACTTCACTATTGCAAAAGGAAATTGTTGAGCAGTATATTAACCAAATAATCTAAAATAATGATATCACACAGAATTTAAATTTGAATTTAAAAAAATGGTTTAGAAACACAAAACACTGAGGTAAGTTGCTTCAGAATTAAGTTCACTAATTAGGAGCACATGCTGCATCAATCAATGTTCAATGCTTCAAACGAGTAGAGTCTGAAAAGTGCAGATAGAGCAAAGACTTATAAAAATGGTTATAATCATCATTCATGCCCCTCTCACACAACTGCTTCTGACTCCCTTCCAAAGAAAGGATGCCTACAAAATTAATGTAGGATGGCTTGCAAGATGGAAAAAAGGCACAAAGATGTTGGGCTTTATTTCTCAAATCTTTATATACATGCTTTTCACACCACCTTTCATCAGGAGCATTATAAAGGCGTCTATCTCAAGACAGACCTCAAAACATCAGTACACTCCACTGGACTGTTTCAGTATCAACGAAGAAGGTTATACAGCCAAAGAGTGTAGGGCAAACAGACATATGAAAGATCAATTAGAATAAATGTTTGAATTGAACACTAGTGACTTCTATGGCTGCCACTCTCTGCTTTCTACCAAGAACTTGACAGGCTGGATAAGAACATATCACTGAAGTCAAAAGCTGTGATAACCTGGAGAAAAAAATGTAAAACATAAATTTTACTTCATGTACAATTAATTAAAAAAACTTCTTGGCAAGAAATGTATCATGATGCTGGCACTCAGTAAATTTAAACATTAAAAAACATTCTGCAAATAGATTAAATCTATTTTGCCCACATGACCTGGTTTGATCACACAGGTCTTGAAAGTACAATGTAAAGGTGAAACCCTGTCTTACCAACCACTTTTTTACCTGCAAATATTTTATGACACTTCTTTTTCAGGGCCGTAGCTAGCCGGGGGGGCAAGGGGGCATGCTGTCCCCCCCCCCCCCCCGTAGACCAGTTGAGCAAGACAGATCAAGTCTGTGGACTGAGGATTTTCATTGTTCAAAGGATTTGTTTTCTTTAGACTCAGTTATTTTGATTGTAGTGACTTGCACTTGTTTGCCATTTTCATGGCCAGGAAATCGGAAATAATGTTGTAAGCACGGAAAACACCTGCCTTTTCACACTTACTCGAGATCGATTTTTCGGAGACATATCTCATGACAAGTGCTGAAAATAGCGTTTCAGAGCCTCCAAGTTTGAAAATTTTCTGGGGGAGGATATCCCAGACCCCTCCACCAAGGCTCATGCCCCCCGTTTACAAAAGACCTGGCTACGGCCCTGTTTTTAAGCCCAGAAATTAACTCATCCAGTTATTCTCTGACTGAAATACTTGCTGAATGCAACAACCATTTTTTAATTAATCATTTAACATCAGACCCATTGATCAGAGATCATATTAGTGGAATTCCCCTGTAAACATCAATCAACACTCTGATCCAGCTATTTGCAAAAGGTTTTTTGCCCAAAAACTAATACAGTTGTTTCCTATTACTAGAATACGTCCTAAATGCAAAAACCAGTTGAAGCATAAATATTTTATCCACCATTAGCAATCATACTAGGGTTTTACTTTGAAAATTGTGGAGCTGTATACTGGTTCAAGTATACAAATAAATTTATTGCAAAACAAGTAAAATGCTGACAAAGAGATGAAATGGATCTTCATGGGAACAAAGTATATGGGAAAAGCTAACAATACACAGATCAATGAGCAGAAGCAAAGCTCAATAAAAATTTTCATCATGTATTGATCAACAAGTGTGTTGATTAAATTTGTTAACTAATTAATAAAGCAAATAAACATGTTCGGTGTTGCTGATCTAAAAAGACTGAGTAATTGCAATTAACAAAATTCAAAATAATTATTTGATTTGCTTTCTTCAGAATTCAACACACGACATAAGGCAGCATTTGTCAGTTAAAAAAGTTATGCATCACAGTGTTGACTTAAAGTATCAAAAATTCCAAGCACAAGAGGCTTTTAACTGATGTCAAAAAAGGGCACTTTTGAAGACGGTTTATAGCATTATTTGAGCATCAGGTAACACTCTCTTCTTGCCATTTAAGCAATTGTCAGTTTTTGAAAGAGCAGCACTCCACGTCAACATACTCGTACATTAAATGTGCAAAAACTTGATCAGCAAAGGAAAACATAACAACCACCGAGTGAATTCAGTATGTTTTACGATGATCAGTTATGAAATAGTACATCAATAGATTACTGACCTGCAACCATGAGATCACCCCCTTCTGCATGCCTTGTCCACGACAAAGTATTGACGGAAGATAAAATTTTAATGAAACAACAAGATCAATCCTTAACGCCGTCAGAAGATGCAGTTTGATCCAAAATTGGACTGCCGATAAGTATATTCAGTTTCTGAAGTGTACGGCGGCCAAAATGGCTTCTTTGAAACCCACTGAAGTCAATGTTCGATTCAAACATCATTTCCAGTTTAAAAAACTGTCTAACGTAACTTCGATCATCCGTTCAAAGTGAAATAATATTGCAGTTCCCGTGCATAAACAACAACAGTCCGTCCGCCATATTGAATTTTTCAAGCGTGAAAAAGCAAGAAGCATGCTCAGTAACAATTCCGTGACGCTTTTGACGTAATATCTTTAAACCAATCAGCGGTTTTTGAGACCTGTCATTGTACAGGACATTAACATCACCATCGTGGAAAAAAGTACCTCTCGATATCTGTTTCACTTGAATCATCAAACGCTCTTATTTTAATTCAGAGACTCAAACGTGAGAACTACCTTTCCGGCGTAATAAAGAGCACCACAGAAAAGTATTTCTGATTAGCTGTTATTTTAAGGATCACGCTTAGATTTCAGGTGCGGAGTCAAAGTCCGAAGGACGTCACCTCTTTCAAGGTTTTGCCTGCTCCTGATCGGCGACACTCAATATTGAAGGGGAAAGATAAATACTCATTACTGATATTTTTCTTTTGATTTAGGTACGTGTTTCTTCACACCTGTAATCGGTGGATGGCTGGCTGACACAATGATCGGGCGATATAACACCATATTTGGATGCTCCTTGCTCTACATAGTCGGCACCATTCTTCTCACGGCCACAACCTATAAGTACCCGGCACCGTATACTCTGAGCATGTCCAGTAAAGAAGGATTCCTGGCTCTGTCACTCATTGTTATTGCCATAGGAACAGGAGGAATCAAGGCAAATGTTTCTCCGATGGGGGCAGACCAAGTAGAGAGAGAAGGAAAGGAAATCGTGCAGAAATTCTTCGACTGGTTTTACTGGTTCATCCAGGTTGGTTCGCTGCTTGCTTTTACCATTGTGGTGTACGTCCAACAAGAAGTTTCCTTTTTCTATGGTTATATGATAACCGCTGTATCAATGGTTTTAGCAACCATTCTCCTCCTAATTGGGAGAAATCACTACACACTTCACCCCCCAAAGGGCAGTTATCTTGCAGACACGCTTCGTATCATTGGTGGAGGATTGAGGGACAAACTCTGCTGCAGGAAATCACCGGTTTTGAACCACTGGCTTGATGGAGCTAAAATTACTAAAGAAGGAAAATTCTCTGAGGATATGGTAGAGGGAGTAAAATCTGTGGTCCGATTAATACCGATTTTCTTAACCTTTATATTCTACTGGACAATATTCGGACAGGTAAGAATGGATTAAGTGGATCATTTAGTTGCCCCAGAAAAAAACAGGTGCTATTTCACCCATATTCAATAACACATTACAAAGCTAAAAGAAGTGCTGCAATCAAAAATCCGAAATCCAAAAATGATGGCTCATTTTTTCCTAAACTGTAGGAGCTACTAGTGCTCTGAAAAACTTTTCAAATGAGTGCCGAAAGTAGCCAGAGACTGTTTGCTTTGGTTTTGCTTCACTTCGCTCTCTGATTGGTTAAAAAGAGTTCGCGCCACTTTCTTAACCAATCAGACATTAGAGCAGTTTTCAATTGAGTGTCGAAATTAATTCGTGTTTTGCTTTGGTTTTGCTTTACTTCGCTCTGTGATTGGTTAAAAAGTCTCGCGCCACTTTTTCAACCAATCAGAAGTAAAACTCAAACCAATCACGACTTGCTCGCACGCGTTTTCCCGCCCTTGGCGCTGGTTACTTGTGTTTGCTTCGAGTTCTGATTGGTTCATTGCATAATTTGTGTTTGTTGTGATTGGCTGGGTAATTACATTGGTTTTGGTTTTACGACACTCATTTGAAAAGCGCTCTAACACCAAAACCAATCGTGACTTGCTTGCACACGTTTTGCCGCACTTGAAGCTAATTACTTGTATTTGGTTCAATTTCTGATTGGTTCATTTTGTTTTTGTTCCTGTTGTGATTGGTTAGAGTAATTACTTTGGTTTTGGTTTTACCACTCTCATTTGAAAACCACTCTAAGTAAACATGTTATGAATAGCTGCGGATGGCCAGGATAGATCGACCTACCGACCAACCGAATTTTTCGTCCTCTTCCTATAACACGTTTCAATGCTACGCGTCTTCACGAGTTATTAAGCATCGAAAGAAAGAAAAAAAGAAAGAAAGAAAGAAAAAAAAACGCAAAAAAACCCCTACATGGCGGGAAAAGTTTACTGTATACATGTACTTTTGCCTATAGTTTGCTGTAATTCTCTTTTTCCTTACAACGCTATTAATGCAAAATCTACCTGTATTTTATTTCCTGTATAGGGTCTCACCACTTATCTCCTACAAGGTTCTTACATGAACTTAAAAGTCACTGACAACCTATCGTTCCCTGCAGCCTCACTCAATATCTTTGAAATCTTGTCGTTACTGGTTTTAATTCCGTTCATCGACCGAGTTGTATACCCAGGACTGCATCGCCTCGGCTTCAACTTTAGTCCACTGCGCAGAATCGGTGTTGGACTGCTGTTTGCCGCGGGCTCGGTTGTTTTGGCGGGAATCATTGAAATTGAAAGAAAACACATCATCAACACCCATGGGACGATCAGACAAGACGTATTTGATAAATCTGTTAACGCATCCACCATGAGCGTGTTTTATCAAATACCACAGTATATTCTGCAAGGGACAAGTGAGGCATTGGTTTCAGTAACAGGTACCGGCAACACTTTACTTCTACTAATGCTATGGGCGTTCTCAGTTAGTACTCGAACAACTGTTCAATTCAGGAAGCCTTCTCGAAGTCAAATCTATCGTTTTTGTGACTTGCAATGTGCTGCTGCTGGTGCTACTACTACTACTACTACTACTAATAATAATAATAATAATTTTAAAATTTAAAACAATTTAATAATGATAATAATAATAATAATAATAAATAATAATAATAATAATAATTATAATAATGTAATAATATTATTATTATTATTATTATCGTATAGTCAGGCGGTTATGTGCAGAATTTTAGATGAATTGTGCACTTTGGGTTAAAAGCATGAAATTTGGTGTACATAAAGGTTTTTTAATGCTTATAAACATCTGATATGGAGCCACTGTGAAAAGTCAATCAGAGGGAAGTTAAAGGGAGGTTTTAAAATGACCGCCATCCTGACCGGAAGTAGAATATTTAATTACCGGAAGTGAGAAGAAGTAGGTATAAATGCCTTTTGAGTGACATCTTGTGTTTTCGAAGGTAAATAAACTTGTTGTCTAAAGGTTTAAAGATGAAAATAGTGAAAAAATGGGTAACGCAACTTATTTTCTTTAATGAAAACAAAACTGGACGTGTGTAGGCCCTTCATTGAAAATGGTTATAAAAAAGGGAGGCTGTAAACGAGCATTCATTTGTTGAAGTTCGGATTCGTAGTCAATTTTAAGACTAATTGTTAAACAGTATACTGTTTACCGCCCAGAAAATTTCAAACCTTTTTTAAAGACTCACAATTTAAGACATTTATAAATTCTTTTACAGGCTTAGATTCAACTTAATACCATTTAATTGTTTTGGTTTGTACTGGGATTACTTTGGTTTGTCATATATATATATATGACAGGTAATCAATTATTCATTTGATGAATACATTGCCAATAGTTTAAAGGCCACGGCTAGAAGCAAACGAGGGCAAGGTGCCAGGAGGCGCGTACAGGCAAACAGGCAAACAGCCAAATACCACGCAACTGGCAGCAGCCTGTGGTATCATTGCAGGAGGAGAAACGAGTAATCTCCAATAAAGGCAAGGAGATCCTTTGTACTCTTGCTCGTAACAACACTGCGAATCTAGCTCCATGTACGCATGAAGAAGCGGATACCAGGATGATTTTGCATGCCGCAGACGCAGTCCAAGAGGGTCATCGCAAGATTGCGCTACGGACAGTTGACACCGACGTCCTTGTTTTAGCGATAGCACTTGCCAGGAGGCTCCAGGAGCAACAAGTTGAACTCTGGATTGCGATAGGAACTGGCTCTCATCTGCGTTACATTGCAGCACACGAGATATCAAACAGCCTGAGATCAGAGATGTCCAAGTCCTTACCAGTGTTCCACGTATTCACTGGATGCGATACGGTGTCCTGCTTCGCTGGGAGGGGCAAGAAGACCGCTTTTACAGTATGTAAGAGCTACCCAGCCGTCACAGATGCCTTCTTGCAGCTGGCGACAACACCTACTCCTCTAGTCAGTGAAGCATGTATGATATATCTAGAACGGTTCGTCATTCTGTTGTACGACAGAACAAGCAACAAGGCAAATGTCAATGAAGCCAGGAAGCAGCTGTTTGTACAAAAAGGCGGAGCGTATGATGCAATTCCACCAACTCGGGCGGCCCTGTTACAGCATACAAAGAGAGCTGCTTATCAAGGTGGTTACTGTTGGGGCCAAGCGCTTACACCAAACCCTGATCTACCTTCACGAGGCGATTGGGGCTGGATTTTCAAGGAAGGAGAATGGCAGCCTTTCTAGACGACGCTTCCAGACGTGACAAAGTCATGCAGAGAACTTCTCCGCGGTGGGTGCAAGCTTGGGTGCAGAGGAAGATGTTGCTGTGCTAGAGCGGCCCTGAAATGCACTGCTCTTTGCAGTTGCTGTGACGAATGCAGTAACCGGTGATTACATAGTAAGAGCCAACATTGAATGTCTGACTCGATAATGATGAGAGTCGAATGAGTTTTGGATAACTAGAAAGACAGATTGTGTACTAACAACTTCGAACGTGTGATCGTGCATGTGATGGCGACAGTCAGGTGGAACAAGTTTTAGGAACACGACGATTGCTTGCGTAAGGCATAGTTTTTTTTATCTTTATTAAATATAAACTGAAGTACAATACAGCGAAAGAAAATTTATAAATAAATATATGAATACAAAGAAAAAGATTATTTAACTGTTACAACAATATTTACACTAACATATGCTACCAAAAAAAAAAAGAAAAAAAAAAGGCGAATACAGAGGGCGTTTCTAATTTGGTTACTGATGGGGAGGTATGAAGTTGCTAACTATGAACGGTTGCCATTTCTCGTTAAAAGTACTGCTAGATCTGTTTTTGATAGCTAGATATCTGTCAGTCATGCCATGATCATAGAACTGTAGTTTAAACAACTCAAAAAGCAAAAGCTCTTCTGTTAGACTGCATTTATAGATGAAGTACTTAGCTATTAGCAGTGCTGAGCTTAGCACCAGTTGGTGTTTACCAGGTTGAACAGGTCCATAAAGAAGGGTTCTATCAGGTAGAGTTATGTTTTCCTTGGTGATTTGTGACCACCAGGAGTAAAACTCTTTCCAGAATTTAACTGCGTGGGAGCATCTTAGCAGCATGTGTTCGAGTGTATGTCTTTCTTTTTTGCAGAGGTAACACAAATCATCTGACGTTAAATTGGCTTTTTTGAGCTTATCTTTAGTATAGATGATGTTATGATTTATCTTGAATTGAAACATTGCCAGTTTTACGTTCTTAGTGACAGTAAAAGGCCATTTATAGATGCTTGATAATTCAGACGGATCTATTCCATAACTGATAATTCGTGTTTCATTACTTGGTGGTTCGAATTTATAGTTGACGATGATCTTATGCAAGGCAGCGTTAGAAAAGTTCTCTTCACTATTGAACCAGTTTCGCCGTGGAGTTTGTTTTTGCGTGGCAAGTAGCGAAAGTTTCCATTTGCTTCTAATTGCGCGTAAAAGGCCATAGTATGTTGTAAAGTTAGTTTTGATTGTGTATCGATCAATAAAGTTTTCGTATGTGCGAAAGTTATTACCACTGTCGTCTAAGAGGTGTTCTACTTTTTCAACACCACACTGGTATCAAGAGCGACAGAACATCGGTTTTCCATCGATTTTCACATCTGTTTTGTTCCATATTATAATTTTGCTTATGTCTACTTTGTCTTCATCACAGTTAGACATGACTTTGTTGATCAGTTCCCAGTGTTTTAGTACTTCGAGGTAGAAAAGGGGAATATTGTCTAGTGTTAATTCTTTACTTTTGTATGTGCATGACAGAAGGAATTTGAAGCCACCAAGGCGATGTGTCATGCAGGGCTTCTGAAATTTCGCGCGGTCGCGGAGCCGCGAAATTCAGGTATATCCGCGAAATCCCGCGAAATTGACAAAAACACGTGAAATACCGCGAAATTCGCTAGAAATTCTTCCAAACACATGTCGGTACAACATATTTGAAACTTATCTTGGCTATTGGAGCTGTTTACTTGCCGTAAACTTGCAAATTTATCTTGAAATTTCGTCACTGCCACGAGTAAACATCGTACCAAAACTACCAGGCGTTCTTAGATTAATGTTGCGAAAACCTGGGGACTGGTAAAATAAAAGAGAAGACTTTTCGTTGACACTATACGGATTGTGAAAGGAAACTGCTGTCTGTAGTAATGCAGGCACACGTTTAATCGTACACGAATGGATGAAGACACAAGAATGTTTTGACTTCACAGATGGATTTAAACCTTTGATCTAGAACAATCTTGCCTTGTAAACTGCAAAGCAACACAAGAGAGCGATGAGGAGAAAGAAGTTTATTGCGTTGCTGTTTTCGGCTCTAAATTGCAGCTGAAAAAGGAGGTTAACCGGCCAAGCGTTTCGGTAAAGCTTTATATGTTATTCTTGTCGCTCGAAACAAGTACAGTTGCCTTCAGAACTGTGTTGGATGAACTTTTGTGTTTCTTTCTTGCCCTGAATTTGACATCCTTAAAATATTTTTGTCAGGAATCTTTCTTTTTTGCTTTCTTGTTTGCTTTTCAACGAAAATTTGGCCCGAAAATTCCCGCGAAAATCCCGCGAAATCGGCCGTTTTCTCCGCGAATTTGTCTCTTCAAATCCCGTGAAATTTCACTTTTTTCCCGCGAATTATCAGAAGCCCTGGGCCCATGTAATCTGGAATGATTTTCCACGGTGAGCTTATGTCGTTTTTAAACCTTTTCACCCACGAGGCCTTTAAAGCTTTGTTCATGGAATCAAACTCCATCATCTTAAGCCCACCTTTGTCTTTATCGTCGATCAGCGCGGTTTTTTTAATTTTGTGGGCTTACCTTCCCAGACAAAATCGAAGACAATTTTGTCTACTTTTTTTGCAAAATCCTTCGGTAATGATAGTACCGAGGCGTCGTAGATTAGTAAGTAAGGCATAGTTGATACTGAGTTCTGTAATAACAGCACTGAATGAGTGGTGATAACAAGTCGAACAAGTTTTGTGAAAACAATGATTGATTGTGTAAAGCATAGTTGTTACTGAGGTCTGTACTCAAAGGAACAAATGTGAACAAGTGCATTAGTTCAGTGTATTAGTTGAGACTAATTCAAGCCAATAAAAGGCAATACAGTTCTGTGAGTAGCTTATGTTTTTATTACTATAAATCATAGTTTGCGTTATTTGTAGCTGTTCTAAGTGAATCAAACGACTTAAACAAGTACTTACAGTAGTCCATTTGTCACTTCCGGTTCAAAATGGCGGCCATTTTGAAAATTCGCGTTGCATTTCTAACCATATCGATCTTTTTTAAATTTAAAGAATCAAATTTTCCTTTTAAAGACTAAAATCATTGTTACCGATAAAATTTAGTATTGTAAGGCCAAGAAAACAACATTTAATGGCACTAACATTAAAAATAAATTCTACTTCCGGTTCAAAATGGCGGCCTTTTTTTAAAAAATCATCATAACTCGGAAAAAAACGGTTTTTTTCGGTGGCTCCATATCAACATCCGTTAACTACATAAAAAGGCCTCTCCATGCAAAATTTGATGCTTTTAACCAAAAGTGCACAATTTTTTCACATAACCGCCTGACTAGTATTCTTAACCTGTAAGATAAGTCTACTAAGCCTGCCTTATTTATTTTTCAGTAGAAAACAGGAGCCATAACCGGGGACGGAGACCGTAACTAAATACCATTTTTAGTAGTGGCGTTGGCCCCATCGAAAAAGACAAATGTGCTATTTTTAGAAAAAATTGCGCCATCGCGCGTGACACACGCGTGTGTATGTTGCGAGGACTCCGGGCAAAGAAAAACAAACAAAAGGGCGTCGGAAATTACCTTCGTTGGAGATGAAGAAATTCAGTTTCTGTCATCATTGTCACTCTCAAATTTGAGGCAATTCCTTGGGGAGAACTTTCTGGATAGTGATTCTGAATATGAGGATTATACAAGTGATTCCGGTGATGGCAGTGAGAATAGTTTAGACAAATCCTTTGGCGAAGATGCGTTGGACATGTCGTACGAGGATTTCCCCGTTAGACGGATGAAACGTTTCGAGGGCAAAAAAGGCGTCGAACTACGAAAAAAAAGTTGAAGGCTAATCAGGCAGGAAAAAGGAAAACACATCCCGGAATATATATTTCCTCTGAGGACGCACAGAGATTAAAGGGAAGCCCCAAAGACTGTAAAATGAATGAAGCACGGTGTGAAGAAAAGTTACGCACTGATCAATCATTTCACTTTTTCCACTGCAAAAGAAAATAGTAACATTCAAACTACCGAATCAGAAAAGATAACGTTTGCCGACATTTCTCAGCTTATGTTTCCTGAAATAATGTCCGCCTTTACCGAAGTGGCCGAAATGAAGACAAAAACTAGCGAAAAGCGCGCTTTTAAGCTTATTTTCAATCAAACGCTCTCGCTGTGCGTTATCATGCAATCGTCGACAAAATAGAGAACTGGAAAACACCAGTAAAAAAATCTACTTCCGTAGATGAGAAGGAGAAAGTTGAAGACAGTGAAACTTAAGGACGTTCGCGCGAAAAGCTTCTACAATACAGGTTTTTTCATACTTTGGCTACAGTCAGATAATGAGTTACCTATGTCAGAATTGGAACAAAATGGGGGGGTCACCGACTTCGTTTTCGAAATAAAGCGCGTCAAAAACTACCCCAATTTTGACAAATCGGCCCTCGTAACTCGACATGGCCTCAGTGCTTGTTAGTTGAAAAATATTAAAAATGATTCGCTGTAGACCCACTTTCTTAGTCAAATTTTACTTATTAATAAGTGGGTCTGTTAAGTAAATAATTTGAACCGGTGTCATCCTTTTAGTTAAATTCAACCTCTAAGATCGACTTTAACGAACACCGTGCAGCTTCAATAATAGTAGAATTCGATGATGCGAGGGCAGAAAAGTTGAAAAAAATCAAACTTCTGCAATACAGATTTTCTTTAATATTTCACAAAACGTAGATAATCGACAAAGAAAGTGATCTATCAAAAGAAAATATGGGGTCACCGAACATTTAAGAGAGTTAAACCCGTGCATAGATATTAAAGTGCCCACTAGCGCTATATATCTCCACATTTCTTCAACAGCGCGCGCGCTCAATGCATGACGTGGCATGACATCACGAAGTGAATTGCGTGCGCAGTAAGGATGCGCAGAAACAATTGGCGCGAACGTCCTTAATGCTGCTCTAGTACTGAATATTACTTACTGGGCAATTTACGAGCCTAGAAGGATACTTAACGCAGTGTATGTGGCAAGGGCTTCAACGACAGAGTGAACTTTTTTCTCCGCCAGCAACCCGGCGAGAACCCGGGGGGAGAAAAATCACTTTCTATCGAAGTTAAATTAAGGAGAAATTACAATTGAATGACACTGAAACACAAATCTAAGTTGTTTCAGAGTGCTTGATTTCTTTGGACGAAAAAATAGAAATTTCAAAAGCATTTAGCGCTGTGTTTACAATTTCCTTCATCGTCAATTGCAAGTCAATCACTTGTTCTTAAAATTTAACAAACAGTAGGTTTTGTACGGAAGGCTTTGACTCCGAAATATCGAGACAAGACATAAAATAAAACACAGCAAAATGTGAGAGAAGCATTTAATAAAAATTGTCACACTTTTATGGCAAGTCAGTACAAAAATCATGCAGTAGTCTGAACAATAAGCATTGAACAAATTCAGTACCAGAAAGGGCGACATTTTTTGGATAACACGCAAAATTGACACTGGTTTACTTGTACTCGTTGTAGCTCTATCTGTGTTCCAGCAGCTCCCTGAAATGTTCAGATACAAATCGGATGCCATGTAAAATACGTTGACATCGTTTTCACAGTTGTTTGAGTGTTGCTTCGTTGCTTTTACCATTCCGCCCCGGGCCCGGGCTCTAAACTGAGAACATCTGCGTTTTGTGGCTTGAGTTTAAAGAAGTAAGATGGTGAGTTCCAACGTTCCTCGCCTCCTTAGTCTTGTTTCAGTGAGCTGCATAGAAATTATCGTTCAAGTTAAAATATTAATTAGGTCTTCATTTCGATCAAACAAACGTGATGGCTCCGTTGTCAGCGTTGTGCGAACATAGCGATTACAAACTCGTTCATTTGAACTCAACGGTGAGATCGTACAGCTTCAATCCGCTTTGAACAATGATTAAAACAATTTTTCAGGAAAAATCAAATACGTACCACATTTCAAAGCCCAAAATTGGAAGATTTTTCCCAAACCTTGTGCTTTTACGTTCACTTCGGAGCAGTTTCATTGATTCATTCAGCTCCGCAATGAAACGCTGCAATATTTTGGCGCCTTTTTCGGTCAGTCATGTGATCGCGATCGATTCTTGTTCCCTTTTAGCTCTCTTTTTTTTCTCTTTCTTGATTTTATAGCAATTAGTGATTGCGTTTGTAGTAATAAAAACAGTTATTTTACTCGGGCTTGCTGGATATCAAATAATTATGCGTCTCGTTGATCCGGTTATCTACCACATCCAGTGCGCCCTCGTTAGGTTGCACGCAAATTTGCGTGTATCTGCGCGCGTTTATGACGTTGAGGGTGGCGCAATTTTTTCTAAAAATAGCACATTTGTCTTTTTCGATGGGGCCGCGTGGACCCCGCCCTTACTGTCTCCGTCCCCGATTATGGCTCCTGGTAGAAAAACAAGGGTTCATTTTTTGCTTACCACATGTGTGTTCAAAAACAGTTCATTCTTGGAATGCGATCATAGCCCCATATTATCCTCCTTTACCCTCGCCCAGGGTTTTCAATAGGAATCTGAGTAGGTGGCAAAATTTTAGGAGTAGGCGGAGAGTGAGATTGTAGGGGGTTCCGGGGGTATGCAAAATTTGGGCCTCTTAGAATGCATTTCCTGCATTCTGGAGCAAGAATTAGGGTATTTGAACAGAACAGGAAACACAAATCGCCTCAGCAATTACTCAGAATTCAGGCAAGATTCTTTTGTTTTTCATGATTAAATCTTGGCCGATCCAATGCTCGTGTTTTGTGGCGAATGTTTCTGATGTTAGTCGTAAAATGAGGTAATTTCTCAATCAAATAGGCGGTGAGTTCATGTGAAATAGCCGGCGAGTTTCGCCGGCTGCCGGCCCTTACTTACTGAAAACCCTGCTCGCCTTAAATTATTTTCCCCTTGCTGTGTGCGAAGTTAAAAAGTGCGTTCACTTTACTCTTCAGGTCTTGAGTTTGCCTATTCCCAGTCCCCTCTTGAGCTGCGCGGCGTGGTGATGGGTGTGTGCTTGGCTATGATTGGTTTAGGTTATTACGTAGCGTCAGCGTTAGCTTCCATTGTCAAACATGCGTCAGATGGCCAGTGGTATCCTGATAACCTCAACAAAGGCTCGCTGGAATACTACATGTTCCTCTTGGCTGGGCTGATGATGGTTAATGCAGCTGTCTTTCTGCTGCTAGCAGTGAGGTATCGATATGCTGATGATCATCCTCAAGGGGCAGAAAGTCACCTCAAAAACTGCACCGAGCCGAGAAGTAGAGATGAAGGAGAGAATGATACTGGATCGTATTCTAATACTGACAATCGCTGATGATCATGCGATGAAACTGTGCGGAAAGTTCTTTTCCATCGGGAATTTTTACTAGATTGCGACCAGTCGTTATTTTTGTCCAAGCATAGAAGAGGGCCCTTCACAGCGGTCAAACGCACGACGCGTGCGCAGTTCCCACCTTAATTTTGCAAAGGAAAATACAGACAAATGTAGAAAGTTTCACTTCAACTTCAAGGGACACTGTCACGGGGATTTTTACGTTTTGGGGTGAAAAATGTGCTGAGACTTTTAAAATGAAATGCCTTTTCACGTACACAGAATACTCCTACAAGGTCAAGAGAAGGAAATCAAATGATTTTCTCAAAGGAAACACAAACCATAGTCAGTTACTGGCGATTTTTCCACGAAGCAATAGAAAAACTTGAAAACATGAGCCTGGTGTTTTCAAGTTGCAACCATTTCCTTCCTAGCGATCCGAAGACAAAACAATTGTAGTCTCAGAGAATTGGTAGAGTAGTTTTAAACAAAACCCAACCGGCCAGTAATTTTGGGTTTCCTCTAATTAGAACTTTTTTTAAAGTGATTTCACTTAACCCGTGAAATAGAGATTAGGGAAATAGAGATGATTAGACACCCGCAGATAGACCTAATAGGGTCTAGTCTGGTTAATAGACTGTTTAAAAAAATCAGGTCAGACGACAGGAGCTCTCATATTAAAGACAAATTTATCTCTTATTGTTTTGACAAGTTGTGTTGTTATCATCTTATTTTATTTTTGTTTAGTAACACGCCGCAGAATTGACAAAATGTGCCTTGCAAGCTTACATCTCTCAGACAAGTTGAACACTGGCGATAAGCACCACTTTTTGCTCTTGGCTTGCTCGACAGTTTCTTTGAATTTTCGTTGTCAGGCATTCCAGTGAAAGGGCTGTTAGTGCAGGCCGGCTTATGGAAGGAGATCAAATTAAATCCTTCAGCGTCTTCTCTGGTTGCCGGTGCAGTACCCTCCCTTGAATTTTTCTCTGCCGTTTGGAGGATGCTGCGCAGAACTCCGTCGTCCACGGGTATTTGTGCTAGTTGTTTAACTGTGGCACTGGGCGTCTCTGTTGGAGTGCATTGAACCAGGCCTTCTTCTGTGTGATCTATTATCCTGATTGGCTTGCTTTCCAGCATCGAGGGTTGCTCTTCTGGGGAGTCGAGAATGCACTGCACAACCGCGTTCATATCCCCTTTCTCTTTGTTCAAAAGGGCGGCAAGCTTTACCTCTGAAGCGGATGGCAAAACTTTCTTCAAGCTGTGCAGTGTTTCTTCAAAGTCCGGCGAGGCTGACCTTAATGTTGATAATGCTGGGGGGTGCTTCTCTGGCTGTAAGAGAGGGGGGTCAATTTTTTAGCGTTTCTGGAAACCATCCGCAGCCGCAGCACTCCCCTCTCAAGGTTGTTTCAGGTGAAGTTGGATAGCGGTTCGTGGTACTGTTAATGGGCTTAGGCTATTATCTTGGGTTGCTTTCTCTCTGGAGTAGGAATTGATGCTGCTATACAGCGCTTTGTGGTTGTGAAGCTGTGCTTCGCGTTTCTCTGTTAAGAAACAACAGTGGTAAAATGCTTAGTCTATAAATGAAGTTAGGCCAGAGGAGGCGGCTAGAACTGGGATATGACATTTTATATCTGGCCCCTACAGTTGGTTACCCTGTGGTGACTGCTCCTGAATGTTTTGGGAGAATTCCGCGTCTGAATCAAATAGCCATTAAATCCCATCATGAAACGGGAAATTGCCTCAACTTCGGTGAAGAATAGACTTCGAAGACACCCAGAAAATCATGCTTGCAGAAAGTGCTGAAAGGTTGCTGAAAAAGGCCTGGTTCGTTTCTTGGTCAAAAACAACGTTACTAAAATTTGTTTGAATCGCTGCGAATTCAAGACGCTCTGCGCCGACCATAGCCGATAGCCTGTGCAGTTCCTGAATACATTCAAGGAAAATGTTTGTTAAAACTACAGTTCGGCCATCAAATGCAGATTCACAGAAATATAACCACTTTCCATTTTGGGCACATTTGATGTTCATATTCCAAAAATTAAATTTAAACAGAAAGAAACTCCAACAGAATTCCCTCCTTACCTTCCATTTGCTCGGCTTTTGCCTTCGTTTTGCTGGTTTTGCCGCGTTCCATCTCATAATCTGCCAACTGCAATGCCAATGTTGTATCTATTTTCTCAGGTGCCATTTCCAGAAATTTTAACTCTGGAGTGTCTAGGTTTGTTTTGGTCGTTGTTGCAGTTTGCTGAAGGCTTTGGTTCAAGCTCATTCTCCAACACATTCCCAAATTGTCTCTCTGCGCAGTTTGTAATTCAAGGGCATGATCGTGGCTAGCAAAACGTGGGCAGGTACAGTTTGCAAAAGGGTATACCCTTTTGTGCCCTTTCAAAACCGCAATTTTGTCGTGGAGACCGCATTTCATGCATGTCCTTGTAGCTGGAGCAAAATGGCAACGGTTGTTGACGAGCAATCCAATTTGACCAATTTGTACGCAAACCTGATATTTGAATTTTTATTTGGCACCTATTTTTAGGCGACTTAAAAGGCAAACAAAACCAAGCATGCACGTGCAATACAAAACTATTTCGTGAAAGGTCGCTTTTCTGTGAAAGCGTTGAAGCGTATCAAGGACGAGAAGAGTTATATGAAAAGGAAGTATGGCTGGCAAGAAAGAACGATATCATAAATGAGCCGCTCATAGCGCTGGAAAGTAAGAATTGAGCAACCTAAAACCATCCTTTGGTGTAGTCTTAGCTTTGTTTCCTTTGTTCACGGTGTAAGGAACTTGTGCAACATGTCAGTGTCTACCGCACACGTTATCGTACGCGTGTTATGAATTCGCACAACGTGTAAGTAATTTGCGTGCCCTCTCTATAAAATCATATTTTTGTCCCCTTATAATTGACCAATCAGGACCCTGTCTTAAATTCCCTAACAGGCCGCGATAATGTTTTTGTCATTTTCAACCATGATGCTCTGGAACGTAAATCAAAAGAATGGCTAATATCGTTATGGCTGTTCTTATCCAATGCAACTGAGACTAACTACAGGTCATTGTTACATACTTGGGTGCCCTTTCCATAGCCGAAACTTCGAGAGCATGTCTTGTTTCTTACAACTGTGTGGATAAATATGTTCGTTTGTTCCAACACAGGGCAACCTTATCGCTGTTAGTCAGCGACAACGCACGTCCAAAGAAAATACCTTGGTGGATGGAGGCTTACCTAGAAGCGCTTGTAAGAATTTACCCCTCGCTTTACCTTCGTGAGCTGCAACACTTACTTCTGAAACGACCTTAACCTAGCCCCAGGTGATGTTCCTTCTATTACAGCAATAACAAACCTTTTTACAAATCTCCGCATTACACGAAAGAAATGGGTGGTTGTTGCTCTTGAACGAATGTCCCGTCAGGTTCTTCACTGCCGTCGACTATTTTTCCAGTGGCGAAGAACCGTTGGCCCTCGCCTGGTATATTTTTTTCGTGTTTTAACTTCGAGACAGCTGAGAGACAATATGGACGAATTGACTCGGGATTTGCGTGCCCAAGCTTCACTTAAAAGTAGAGCACGAGGTGGCAAGTATTCAGCTCTAGCTGTTTGTGAATTCGAGCAAGGAGTCGTTCAGGCCATCCCAGTCGAAGGAAACCTAACAGCGCCGATAATAACAGGATTATTGAGAACCACATTTTACCACTTTTGCCACATAATGTCTTCCTGGTTGCAGATAACGCTAGTGTACACGATGAAGTCGCAATCTGCCTAATACTATCAACAAAGAACATAACCCTTGTTAAGTTACCTGCTTATAGTTACGATCTGAATCACATTGAAATGGTTTTTGCGCAGGAGAAAGCAATCGCTCGTTTCTCTCCTGGCGCCTTAAGTCAAGATCCGATGCTACAATCACTGCCACAAGTCGTTGAAACACCCTTCCCCTTCCCCCTTGTTCAATGTTGAATCACACAAAAACGCACCAGTTTTCTTTTGGTGTTCATTTGTTTTGAAACAACATTGTTAAGGTGGGGGAGGGAGGTAGACACTGCTCAGCAGATGCATGGTGTTTCAACATTCCGGCAGTGATTGTAGCAATTGTATCTGCATTCAAGCAAGTTCAGCCATTAAGGAAATTTAATGTAAGGAAATTTTATCGAAGGTCCTGGCGCGTTTATGTTTAAAAGTGTGTTGTCGCAAAATTAAAGTGCAATTAATAATCAGAATAAAACTTGCTGGTTTGCCGTACCCGTCTTTTGCCTTAATGTCTAATTGTCCTTTATTGTTTGTCAATTTGTATAAGCTAGCTCTAGTCTGACACATCTTAATAGACATTATTACGCCTTAACTGACAGAGATTGTTTCACGGGTTAAGTGAAATCACTCTAGCCTTTTAAAGTAATCCTAAAAATTGGTTACAGTGTCCCTTTATGCTTTCTACGTCCAGTATATGTTTAAAATGAAGTAACTGTCATTTACAAGTTTTGCCGGCGTGAATTTCGCTTTTCCGCGACATGTTGTGGATCGTTTTCATATGAACTTTGCGCTCGTAAAAGTTTGAACTGATTCAAACTTCAAGGCTCTGAATAACGGGAAGTGACGTAGCTTTTTGCGTTTGACGGCTGTGAAAGAAGGTCCACAAAGACTCGGCTAGCAATGTGAGAGGCTATTGGTGCATCTCTGCAATGCTGTGCTATTTTCGGAGTCTAAGATTTCCCTACAACTCTCTCCTCCGCAGAGGCCTCCTACTGAGTCGCGCCTTGACTGCACGCTTGGGAAAAAACGCGCGGAGGCTGGGATGAGGGAATAATTAAAGCGCTCGCGTTTTCTCTCTCTCCCGTATTTTTCTTTCACTGGTGTTTACTAACAGGAGCCCGTGCGGAGAAGAGAGTCCCTAAAACGCGCGAGGCCTGGGGAAAGGCAGGGCAATCTTACCAGTAAAGTGCTTGTTTGTTTGTCTGCTTTCAAGAAGTTGAAATTGGCGTTTTTTCAGCTAATGAAAAGTATGTTGTATAAAGTTCTTGAAATAATTAGCTTTCGTAAATAAATGGACAGGAATTGCTCAAATTGCTTTCAACGTATATTTAAACATCCTTCTACAAGTCTTGACAGTTTCTATTGCCCTGGAGTGCTTCTTTGTGTCACGCAAAGCTTCGAGATTTGCCTTAAAATTGAACTTCAAAAGTGGCATTTTGAGTGAATCTAATTATTATCGAGTTTCTTGAAAATAAATAGATATTCAGCCAAACGAACTATGCAGTGATTTGTTTCACATTAAGGTCTACCTAACATAAGAGTATGAGCGGAATTGATTTTTGAGCTGTTGCCAGCAAATGTTTGACCGTTGGAAACATTCGCTCTTAATTGGTAAGCTGAAATCTCAGTACAGACGAACCTCTTCATACGGACACCTCTCTCTTACGGACAATTCACTTGGCCCAAAGGAGACCAAAAGGCGTATAAACTCTACCTTGCGGACACACCATAATAGGCGCACTCATTCCTGTTCCTTTGGCGTCCGTCATTCCGGTTAATGTCATATTCCGATTTTGGTTAGCACAAAAAAAAAAATAAATAAATGAAAAAATAAAATAAAATAAAAATAACATATGCCGGTTGCAGTGCAATAGCTGGCTGTTCTTACTGCGGTTATCCGCCTTACAGGAAAAAAACACACAACTACGATTTCTGATAAAACAAAGCTAATTAATTAAATTAAACTTCTCCTTATCACAGTAAATTTATTAATTAATTAATTATAATAAATCTTTTGGGGAGGAAAATCTTGTTAAGGAATATATTGTTGTTTTGATTCATGTCCTTTATATAGAAATTGAAAAAGATGTCTTTCTCTGAATAATTCAAGGGTAGATTATCACTTAAGTTATTTTCCTTGGATTTTAATTGGTCGAGAGACCATTACGTCACCTGCAGATAAAAATTACGAATAATGGCCTGCCCATTTGCTTTACGGTGAAAAGGTGTTTCGCTGCAAATAGAGTTGTGCTCATGCGCAGTTTTGTCCTCTTACAGCAATCCGCCACTTTACAGAGGAGCAGAGGCCTTACGCGGATTCAATCAATGGGCCCTTTGCATGGCGGAGTTGGACACATGGCACAGACTTCCCTATGCTGGATGGCAAATGGCACATTGGGACATCAAAAACAACGAAATTAACATCTGAATGCCTGGCATCTCTTTGTCTTTTATGTCCCACTGCGTAGTTTGCGATACAGCTTGAAGCCCTTGAAGGATTTTGTACCAATTATGACCAAGTCACGCAAAGGGCTCATCACAAAGAAATGGTCTAGCACATGAAAGATCATATCAAAATTAACAGTTTGGATAAAAAGTTACTTAGCTACAAGTTAGTGTTCAAAAATTGAAGGAATCCCACACAGACATATTCCCCCCTACCATACAAACTGGGAATTGTCAGTTTTAGAAGGCATTTTTCCGATCAGTTACTGCCCGACGTAGGCAATCGATAAAATCGATAATCGATAACATCGATAACAGTAATTACCAGAAGAGTTATGAGTATCGATTTTTATCGGTTGATCAATACAATCGATAACGGTCAAGTGATTGATATCGATAGTTATCGATTTATCGAACGGTTTTCCGATATCGATTTTTATCGATTGCCCACGTCGGGGTTACTAATAAACTGATTAGTTCCACTCTTTGCAGATACTGTTTTCCTGAAGTGCCTTATCAGTTGAACTGGGAGCGCAATTTCAATCAGTTAGTTAACTATTCCCCGTCATTCCTCGTCGTGTACGTGTCTCTTAAAGTTGCCAAGGACAGCACTTTTAACTAAACTTTCGAAGAACGATTTGACTTGCTTTGTTGGTTAATTCCGAAAGAATGACAACTCAGATAAGTTTGTTTTCTGAGTATGATGTGCTGTCGTATGCATTCTCGCTAAGAATCGAGGTGATCCGGCTTTAGGGCTGTCCACAAGGTTTGCGGGCTCTAGGAAAGAGAATGCTGTCGTTTGCAACACGTGCAATATCATTTCCCAGAAAAAAAAACAAACAAAAACAAACAAAACTTATGAAAGGTTGATTGAAGGAAAATGTCGAAAATCCGATATTTCTAGCCAAGGACTAAAAGGGTATAATAACACAAATTTCAACAATTAGGAAATGATATGACAACTCAAGATCAAAATCTTTGAATGAATTTAAGCTGTTGTTTGCGTAAACCAAATTATCCGTAGAGATCAGGGAACATTGCATGACATACATGTTATTTTTATGTCACATGTATAGATCTGTATTTGGTGTCATATCCAATTCCATACTCGGCGGGAAGTACCGCGAAGTTTGTGACTGTCTCTTGCTGCCCTCCACATTTCTCTCGTTTGCGCCTTTTTGCTCGATTTGCTGGATTATTTAGAGGTAGGTTTCGTTGTTTTTTGCGACTGACTTTAATGCGAGAAAAGCAGCATAAAAATACTTGTTTTGAACCATCAGTTAACCTAGTCTAGGTATCAAAGCTGGTTACTAAACATTTTAAGATAACAGAACATATCTATTAGTCTTTGAGTTGTAGCTCTGCAAGGGTACGAATTAACAGTGGCATATTACCTCTTCACAACATTTTGGAACCAATCAAGTTTCATTTATTCTGCCCTTTGTTTCAAATATATCTTCTGGCTTCCTCTGTACAGGACTACGTAATGGCGGACGATGATTACCAGTCGATCCATGATGACCAAGACGAAACTATCAACAGCTGCAGCAGTACTGAATGTGATTCAGCAGAGCTGCGATCAAAAAGAACCACATACCTTGTGGTTGTTTGCATTCTGTTCGCCGAGCTTTGTGAACGTTTGACATTCTATGGCGTGGTAGCCAATCTGGTGTTATATTGTAGGGATGTTCTCAAGCTTGACTCACCATTACCCAGTACTATCGTTCTGGTTTTTCAAGGTGAATATAAAATACTTGGTTTCTGTTTTAAGACGTAAACTATGGAAACCTCGTAAGACTAAAATAGGTTTTTTATTAGAGAGAAAGGTCCCTTGTCAAACAACACTGTGGAATTCCATGGAATATTTTCCATAAAATGTTATGGTTGTAATTTTCCGGGAATCAGTCCATGGGGGTATTCCGTAGAGTTCCATGGAATTACCTGAGAGTCTTTTGAAGTCCGTGAGCCTGTCTGAGAATAAATGTGGACATAATCCCAACTATGAATGATCTGTTCAATTGCAAGAAGAAATCAAAAACTTTTTAATCTTTTACACAGCGTGACAAGAAATTTTCACTAAGTTACGTATTCTCTAAATTGGTCCTTCAGTTGTTAAGACTCTATACACTGTACAGCACTTGAAAGCAGAAATACAATCAAGCCGGAAACGACATTTGGCTTAAACATTTCTTGTCTTCACTGGTGAAACGAGTGACTGTATTCTACTAAATAGCATACGATACTTTGAAATAGTCTCCGCAGTTGCAATTCATAATCTGCACTCTAGAACTACACATTGGACAGGGAGAGACTGCTAACAATATAATTGCAGCATCAATTTTCAACTTGTATAAACTATACGACAGGTCAATAACGCTATTCCAGACTGTTTATGTAGCGGCACTTTACAAAAACATGATTGAGTGGCTACTTCTTCGGTAATTACCCAGCAATATAACCGTTTGCCTTTCGAAGGTCACATGGACTAGGCTTTCACCTTTCTCTAACTTTTGAGGCTATGTAAATTTTATCTTTGGTTGAGAAACTTGGATTGCCTTATAGTAACTGAGAGTAAATATACAGTTGTATTATTCCATGGCGCCTCCATGGAATTCCATGAAGCTTCCATGGAACTCCATGAAAGACTATGTGGCTTCCAAGGAACTCCATAGAACTCCATAAGCCTGTAACCCCATGGAATTTCATGTAGCTCCTGTGGAAATCTGTGTGACCTCCAGGGATATTTTACGCGGGGTCTTTGTCATGTAGGCACCGACTGAAATCAGAGTTTTTACCAATTGTGGAGGTTTTTTTGCAGCTGATAGGTTCTGTTTTTATGAAGCTAGTATTTTTGTGTTTTTTTTAATTCTCTTAGATGAGGTTTTCGCTGATCAATAAAGTTCAATTGAACTGCTAAACTTCAGAACACAAACCGTTAAAACCACCATTGTCAGCGTAGTTGTATATAAATCCATAAGAAAATGCCAAGCAGTTGTTTTTACTTGAGTGGTTATTTGCCTTCACCTATGTTGGGTCAAGCCTTTCTCTTGCTCGTCACGCAATATTATATTGGCAGGAAATATAACCTAATGAAATAAACACTGATACCTTCCTTTTGATTTAGGAACGTGTTTCGTAACACCTGTAATCGGTGGTTGGTTAGCTGACACTTTTATCGGGCGATATAACACAATATATGGATGTTCACTGCTATACATACTTGGCACCATTCTCCTCACGGCCACTAGCTGTAGCTACCCAGCGACCTACGGTGTGAGCATGTCCAGTAAAGAGGGATTCCTGGCTGTGTCACTTATCCTTATTGCCGTAGGAACAGGGGGGATAAAGGCAAATATTTCTCCGATGGGGGCGGACCAAATACAGAACGAAGGAAGGGAAATGGTGCAGAAATTCTTTAACTGGTTTTACTGGTTCATCCAGGTTGGTTCGCTGCTTGCTTTTACCGTTGTGGTGTACGTCCAACAAGAAGTGTCCTTTTTCTATGGTTATATGATAACCGCGGTATCAATGGTTTTAACAACCATTGTACTCCTTATTGGAAGAAATAACTACACACTTAAACCCCCACAGGACAGTTATTTGACAGACACGCTTCGAATCATTGGTGGAGGCTTGAGGGAGAAACTCTGCTGCAAGAAATCTCCAGATGGAGCTAACGTATCGATGAAAGATAAATTCTCTGAGAAAATGGTGGAAGACGTTAAAACCGTGGTTCGATTGTTGCCAATTTTCGTAACGTTTATACTTTACTGGACAATATTCGGACAGGTAAAAGACACATCTTTGAAAAGGTTGTTTTAGGTGGTCATTGAATAGTCCAGATTCTCCCATTGTAATCGTTTAAATGAGAGCTTATCGAAATCTTAACAAAACCACGTTTGAGTTGTCTATATGTCTGGACGAACAGTCTCCACGAAACGTTCTTTGACCACCGTTGGAACACTGTTTTCAATTTTTCTCAATAAACTAGAGATTTTTCTTTGCTCAACCTTAGCAACAAGAACTCTTACAGGAAAGTTTCATGACCTACGTAAAAAAGTGAGTACTTTTTGCTAAAGTCCTTAATAGCACAAGATTCAAACTTTCATGTTTGGCACCGTCAACTGTATATTTCTTTCTCATCTGTCTTTTCAGTACACTGTAAATTCAGAAGTTCTGTTTTAGCCCCCAAAATGGGGCCGTTTCGGTGAGTAAAATACAGTATTATTTTTGGGACTAACTATTTACAGGGGCTGCGCTGGCACCAAAGGGTCAAATTGGGTCCCACTGTGGGCTGTTTCGGCTTTTAATGGTGCCATTTTTGGAGCTAACTTGGCTCTCTAATTTAAGGCCATAATAGCCCCATTTACAGGAGATGGGCCGGCACCAAAGGGCCAAACTGGGTGCCACTGTGGTCTGTTTTGGCTTTCAATGGGGGTAGTTTTGTCCCAGCTGTGACTGAAATATCCCCACAGTGGGCCGCATCAGCTCTAGTGGCCTCAGGGCTACTTTGGCATTTTGGGGCTGAAACAGATCTTCTGGATTTACAGTGTACCGTATCATGTAGTTTTGTCAGTACTTGCCTTGCTATTGCAATGAATCCGAATATTAATCATAACTGAAACGATTTTTCTAATTTGTCTCTCTTTAGACACTCTCTAACCTTCATTAATTTTATTTTTTCTAGAGTCTCACCACTTTCATCTTACAAGGATCTTACATGAAGTTAATAGTGACTGACAAATTATCTTTCCCTGCGGCCTCACTCAATCTCTTTGAAATCCTGTCACTGCTGATTCTCATTCCATTTATCGACCGAGTTGTATACCCAGGACTGCATCGCCTCGGCTTCAACTCCACCTCACTGCCACTGCGCAGAATTGGTGTTGGACTGCTGTTTGCCGCGAGCTCAGTCGTTTTGGCGGGAGTCATTGAAATTAAAAGGAAAGATGTCATCAAGACGAATGGGACAATCACTCAAGAGGTGTTCAATAAATCTGTAAACGCATCTACCATGAGTGTGTTTTATCAAATACCGCAGTATATGCTACTTGGGACAAGTGAGGCCTTGGTTTCAGTAACAGGTACTGATTGATTGATTGATTGATTGATTCACTTTTATTTGAGTACGGTAATTTCATAAGTTTACAAAAAAAAAAACTTCTTCCCATGAAAGCCGTATTGAAACAGAAGTAAATACTGTAAACTAACTAAAATATAAGCACCGATAATAAAAACTAGTCAACAGTTTCCTTGCCTATTAGCCAGCTTTCTTTTCAAAAATAGCTTTAGATTCGGACGGTTTTATGTCAGTTGGTAATGAATTCCACAGTATTCCTCCTCTATATGAGAAAGAACCTTTACAATATTCTGTTTTTGGAACATGGTCCAGTATAACATTATAGTCCGTATTTCTTAGCTTAGACTTGTAAGGGTTGTTCTCACATGCATTCGAGAAAAGATCACTTAAGTAACTAGGTGCATTTCGATTCACTGTATCGTACATCCTACATCGTACTGCAACAGGTCATACAGGTTTCGAGAATAAAATAAAAACGTTACTTATGGCTTAGGGAAAACAGACACTCTCATGGGGGTAGGAGCCTCGAATCCTCTATTTTTTGGATTGTCCGATCTCTATTTCCTCCTCCAATTTTTTTCATTGAACTTTTTTTTCTTTTTTTTTTCTTTCATACAGCTCTCTCTCTCTCTCTCTCTCTCTCTCTCTCTCTCTCTCTCTCTCTCTCTCTCTCTCTCTCTCTCTCTCTCTTAGTCTTCAGAGAGGTGCACGGTAAAATTTACGTTTACTCGTTTTCAGGTCTTGAGTTTGCCTATTCCCAGTCCCCTGCTGACCTGCGCGGCGTGATGATGGGCCTGTTCTTGGCGATGATTGGTTTAGGTTATTACGTAGCATCGGCGTTTTTTTCCATTGTAAAACATGCTTCAAACGGTCATTGGTATCCTGATAACCTCAACAACGGCTCGCTGGAATACTACATGTTCCTCTTGGCTGGGCTAATGATGGTGAACGCGGCTGTTTTCCTGTTGTTAGCTGTGAGGTATAAATATGCTGATCGTGAACGTCAAAGGCCGGAGGATACTCTTGAAGACTGCACCGTGAGAAAAGCTGAGCCGGTGAATTTTTCTGTGCCATATGCTGCTTTTCGCTGATCTTCATTCAGGCATATGACGGCATCTTGTTGTTGCTTGTAGAATTGAGACGTACAGCAGAATTCCAAAAGTAACGGCCCTCGTTACTTCCAGAATTGCCGAGTTTTCGCCTCCCCCCAGGGGGTACTTGCTATAGTGAGCCATACGGGGAGGCGCCGCCCGATAGGGGTATTTTTTGGTCCCTAAAGGTAGATTTTTTGTTATTAGAAAAATTGTCTCTTGAAAAAAGTGCAATTTCGCCTTTGACATTGAAACCATTTTTTCTATAGAAAGAGTCGGACAGCTGTTTTCAGAATTGCTTCCGCGAGCCTCACTTCGCCATAGCAAACACACAAAAGCAAAGGAAATCAACGTAGCTGTAATTGGGAGAATTTTTATTTCATCTTGATCAGTTTTAAAACCCCTGAATTTAGCCTTTAGCTTTGCTGGATTGATAACTGATACAGCGATTATAAATGCATAGGACACCACACAGGCAAAGAATGGTTGGCCCGTGATGATATTTTCTCGATTAAACGGCGTGCCCCGAATAAACGCCGGGTGTAAAAGAGGGAATTGTAAATAAGCCCCTCAGACGTTTATTTGTTGTGTAATAAACTTAAGATTTGAGGGCAACATACACAGCTCAGTGCTAAGAAAAACGAATAACAACTCTTTCTTAAAAAAATGGCGGACCCAAATAAACTGCTGATTCAAACGAACGCCGGGTCTTCCATGCCAAGTTTAAAATAAACGCCGGGGGCGTTTAATTGAGAAAATACGCTATTGAAAATTGAGAATCGTTTGTTATCGAGTTTGTTAAGTATTCGTGCAGACCATTTCAGTAGACCTTGGTCAACACAACTGTCCGGCGCGTATCAAAGTCATCATCTCTTGTTTCTCAATTCACATCGATATTATTGTTTTCGAACTTGGAATTAGATGTCAGAATATACCCTTGTAAATGTCCATTTTATTATAGTATATCCGTCACGAAACAGACATGAACTTTAGACGGGTTGACCCACATGAACGCTATCCCGTGAATGCATGGAGACTATCAAGATTTCAAATTTGGACGGTAATGTTTTTTCACTTACAAACTCCTTTTATGTAATTAACTTTGAAAATAAAGCTATTATCGTTTCAATACTTTGTTACTTGAATGAGGCAACCTTTGGAAAGACAAATACGTGTTTGAGAAAGAGCACGAGGTGAAAATGTTAGTCAGATCTAATTGTATGACGTAAGATCGTGAGGATTTTTCCCGTCAGATGATAAACGCATGGCCTTTCAGTGACTGTCAGTAAACCGAATGACTCTGTTTCCAGCCGTCCTTTATATTCCGCTGTCCGCTGTTCTTCTCACCGCGTTTGACTCCTTTTTCCCCTGAATCATTCAAAGGTAGGTTTTCTAAAAGTAGGTTAATATGCTTTGTGTATTGGAAGTCATACTAAAGATGAAATGCGGGTCAAAAAACAACTTTTGAGATACGGCACGTTACTTTTATCATGTTTGCGACAAATACACCAGTCATTACATCCTGCCAAACGATCTCTAAATAATAGTCAAGAACTGTAGGAACACAAAACAAAAAATATTTGAGACCAAAACGAGGACATTCAATCATCAAAACTGGTCAAGACTAAAAGTGTTAACACTTGTTTACAAAGCGTGACTGTTTAAAGCTCTTCTGTCTTGTATTCACTTTTAATATGAGGGGTCATCGCCGCCAAAATCCTGTTTCAAATTCTGTTATGTAGAACCTATGCAGTTTATAAATTCTTTGCTGAAAACACTAGAACAGAAATTGAACAAACGAAATAGAATTTAGGAAGACAGAACTGAAATTACACAAGAAAAATCGAATTTAAAACATTGCAAACACAACATAACAGAAATTGGAGCGACAGAATAGAAATTGACGCTGTTCCAATTTCTGTTCTGTGGACCACGAACCGAGTGGAACCTGGGAACGATCCAGTTGAACATTATAATTTATGAATATTGATGCGATCGTTCCCGCGCAAAGAAAATTTATTCCGCTTTGAAAATGGGTGCCGTTCGAGGAGAAGGCGACGATCTGCCCGCGAGGTGCATCTCTCTCCTTCAAGAAGTTAAGGATCTCATCGAGGAACAGAAAAGCGCTTCGGAAAATGCAGACCAAACAGTTGCTTCCATTTCAAGCGAAAGACAGGCCCGTCCATCGTCGTCTACAGTCCAACAACAGCAGGGAGACAACGCCACCCAGCAGAGAGTGATGCAGAATTTTAGATCACTCTTCGCTCCTTATTCAGCCGCCTGTTCCTCTTCTGCCTTTGCCAGAACTCCAACGGCGAAAAAACCTCGGACCTTTCAGGTCAAAGAGACCTGGACTCACAACTTTTTCTGTCTTGGGTCCACACAAGCTGCAAATGTGCCGACATGTGGGCAGAAAATTGCGTTGCAAAATGCTGGGCTCGGACGCCGGAGAGTGGTTTTTTCGTGTAAAGGAACTGCTCTCGATGTTAAAAACAAACTGGAAAACGCCTTTGAATATCAATAACATAACTTTGCACACACTCTCGAACGGCAGCCATTTTCAAAGCGGAATAAATTTTCTTTGCGAGGGGAACGATCGCATCAATATTCATAAATTATAATGTTTAACTGGGTCATTCCCAGGTTCCACTCGGTTCGTGGTCCACAGAACAGAAATTGGAACAGCGTCAATTTCTATTCTGTCGCTCCAATTTCTGTTATGTTGTGTTTGCGATGTTTTAAATTCGGTTTTTCTTGTGTAATTTCAGTTCTGTCTTCCTAAATTCTATTTCGTTTGTTCAATTTCTGTTCTAGTGTTTTCAGCAAAGAATTTATAAATTGCACAGGTTCTACATAACAGAATTTGAAACAGGATTTTGGCGGCGATGACCCCTCATAACATAACGCTCTTGGGCCGCCGATGTAAATTGTGTGACCTCGTGTGGACAACTTTTTTATGCAACACCATCTATAATGTATATATGGGAATGCAAATAAATTGTCAGGGTTGTTGTTGTTATCGTTATTAAGTTGCAACGCCTAAGCCGAACAAAAAGACATAGCAGAGAATCAATAATCTTAGCATTTACAATTTTAGTTATTTTACTTTTGTTTTACTTTTAGTAGAAATATGTTAAAAAATATGTTTGACTCGCCGTTTGAACATGGTTTGTCTGATTTGTACAGAAATAAATGGCTCCAACAAGTGATTCAGGTGAAAGGTGTCCTCTTATCCAAGATGACCACAAGAGACAACAACCAAACAGCATCACCGAACAAAGGTCGAGGAGAACAAAATATCTCGTGGTTCTTTGCATTCTGTTTGTCGAGCTTTGTGAGCGTTTGACGTTCTATGGATTGTCAGCCAATCTGGTGTTTTATTGTAAAAATGTTCTCAAGCTTGCGTCACCGATTTCCAGCACAATCGCTTTGGTATTTCAAGGTAAGGTTATGAGTACAGCAAAAGACGTGACGTCAATTCCAATTAGCTGTTGTTTGTTAACCATTTCGCTTTTATCGAAACTTCTGAAAAGTATAAATTTAATGGAAGAGGAGAACTTATCTTTAAGATGTGGTGTATAACACGAGAACGGGCATTTCGGTAAGGTTTATTTAACAAAGAGAGTCTACTTGGCTGTGCGTAAGTACTCTCTGATAACGCACAGATGACCGTCAAAATGTGGTGAGAACAGTAGAGTGAATTTGTATAACGCGGTTTTCTATGCTAATGAGCTACGTTATATTCTAATGAGCTTTGATAATATAAAAACAAAATAAAAAAAGAGATGTGTGAATCGCAAAACTCCAGTTCCAAACTAATGACTTTTATTTCTCGATCCTGCTTGTTTACAGTAGAGTGTATTTTGGTTTCTTCTTTAAATAAAATAAAAAGAAACATAGCACTTTGGGCACTTTACAAGTGATCAGCCCCGACATGCCAGTGCTCTGTTTCGTTTTGTGCAGGCTTATAAATGCTTGAATTAACACTTCTTGGGTCGACTTTGTACTCATTTACAAATGCTGCTGATTTATTAAAAACAATTGAATTCATGTTGTAATTCGTAATAAAATTGTCAGCTGTCACGTCTAGCGTTCCTTTATCATCACAGCTCATTAGCATGTAAAACCGGATTATACGAATTCACTCTATTAAGTACACTACGAGCAGCAGGCGAGTAGCGTGACTGATGTTCATACCCCTTTTTGGCCTCCTCTACGCGTCATCAGAGTGTACACAGGCACAGCCAAATGGAATCTATTTGTTTTATGCATTGTTTCGATATCGGTTTTCCCGCACAAAATTAGAAATGTTTTTTAAAAATCTTCCCAGTGTTGAACTGAAGAAGGGCTCATTACGTCATTCGTGCGTCCGTATTTTATTGACAGACTCCCTAGACCAATTGTATAAAATAGTGTACCGTCATGGATGTATATACCTGAAGCTATCGTACAGTACCTGCTTAGTAATTTCTATACCAGAGGTATATGAGCGCCTCAACCATTTATGATATAATTATAAGAACCCCCCAAAATAAGATAACGCTGGCTGTGCTAGTCTAGCAAATCAAACAAAACACTGAAATTGAAAAATATATCGAATAGTAATTTGATGAATTCAATGCCATGCATGATCAATAATGTAGTTTCAATTGGCCCCGTCTTCGTGAACTGATTGCATTGAGAAATTGTAGATCGAAAAACCAAAGTCACTGTATTTGTCAATAAGCACTTAATGACCTTACTGAATGCCCCGGGAGAAATAGGAGGTTTATTTTCCAAGGGACCATCAGTGAAGCCAAGGAGAAAATTGGGTGTAAATAAAGGTACTTATCTTTCTCAATACAATTTTCTGTTTCTTTAGGAACGAGTTTCTTCAGCCCTTTAATTGGCGGTTGGTTAGCTGACACAAAGATCGGGCGGTTCAATACCATATATGGAAGTTCACTTCTCTACGTACTCGGCACCATTCTTCTCACGGCCATCACTTATAATTATCCGAATGCCTACGCTCTGAGCATGTCCAGTAAAGAGGCATTTCTAGCTCTGTCACTCATTCTCATTGCCATAGGAACAGGAGGTATCAAGCCAAATGTTTCTCCATTGGGGGCAGACCAAATAAAGGACGAAGGACCAGAAATGATGCAGAGATTCTTTAACTGGTTTTTCTGGTTTATTCTTTTTGGCGCATTGCTTGCTTTTAGCCTTGTAGTTTATGTCCAGCAAGAAGTGTCCTTTTTCTATGGTTATCTGATACCCATGGCATCAATGGTGTTAGCGACCATTTTACTCCTTATTGGGAAAAAGCATTGCATAGTCCAGCCCCCAGAAGGTAGTTATTTGACTGGCACGCTTCATATCATTGGTAGAGGCTTCAGGGACAAATTTTGCTGCAAGAAATCCGCAGGTTTATCCCACTGGCTTGATGGTGCAAAGAATACCAATGGAGGAGAATATTCTGATAAAATGGTAGAGGGAGTTAAGTCCGTGGCTCGATTAATACCAATTTTTGTAACTTTCATATTTTACTGGACAGTACTTGGTCAGGTAAGCAGTAGCTTGTTATCAGTTTTAGTTAGCTGAAGGAGTCGACGGTTTGGCAAGGAATGCTTGCACGTTTTCCACCCCGCTTACCTTTCCCTCCCCTCCATGGCAACGGGTTGCCATGGCAACGGGTCTATAGCTCAGCGCCAAGATGGTGTTGAGGTCAATGATGAAGATGTTTTGTGCAGAACTTCAGCAATTCTGGAAATATTCATTGAGGACACAATTGGTAATCTGTAAATTTTGACTTTTAATTGACTGAACTTCTCAGAAATCACCTGCGAGTTAAAATGAAGAGATTATATTTGATAGTGTGACAGCGAAAATTTTTGAACGGCGAGCCAGTTGCAGCGATCGAGTGATGATTGACCGCTAACTCAGAGAAGTAATTCAGTGGATTTGGGCACTTCTTCGAATGGAATAAAGGTCAATTTTTAAATACAAATTTGCTTCCGAAGTTTACTTTCGTTAAAACAAGTTTGCTGTGCGTATTTTGAATGTATTTGTGAAGCCTTCTGAGCCTTGCTCGATGGAGCAACGTAGTGCACGATTCAGTGAATTTGCCGGATAAAACGCGGATAACCTTTGCTAAGCGATTTGCTTTGGTACTTTTCAAGTAAAAATTCAGAGTCTGATGTATTTTGCTGTCGGTTACAAAAACCACGAATTCGTCAAAGCGTGGTAAAAACTTGTCACAAGATTTTTTCATTATTTCACTCAGAAAGATGTGAACTTTAGCCGTTAAACCGTTTCAATGCTCAAGGAGTTCTCGATGCGATAAACAGGTCAAAATCCCACGATTGTGAGTGTAATTTGTCACCCATGATATTAATAGGTAATCAAATGGTATACTCGTGAAATTAGGAAATAATTTTACTTGCGTATTAGAATTTTGACAAAACGCGCGTGAAATTATTTCCTAATTTCACTCGTCACCATTTGATTACACATACTAATTTCATACATGAATTTCTGTTTATTTTAATCAGTGCTTAATTTAGCATAGCTAATCCTAGCACTGGCGGTCTAGCGGTATATTAAAAAAAAATTCTGAAAAATTCACCTGGAATTATAATCCGCCAAAACATTTCAACCTCGTACTCAGGGTTCTTTTCGGCATTCAAGATGGCAGGCTAGAGGACTTTTCATGTAGTTTTATATGACATATTTCACATATTTCACGAAGGTGACCTGTGTCGCAAAGCCTTCTGGTATACCTTTGGGAAAAAAAAAGATATTTTGGGGGGAAAATGATATGGCCGCTGGTTTTCCAACTGTTGTGTGCTGCGAATCAATCTCAATCAAACAAACAAACATTACGGTTGTTTTGAATTTACAATTTGCTTTTTTCGCTGCAAGGCAACAGTTGTTCAGATGTTTGTCGCGTTTGGTTTTCAGAGAAGCTGTCCATATTTGATCAGGGCTACTTCAATTTAATTTTAGCGGATATGATCACTTGTTTAATTTCTTATCTGCATCACAATTCTAAACTCAAAGTTCTTGATTTAAGATTTAAATGTAGTGTAGTTTAATCATGAGGTCTCGCACTGAGGTTTCCGTTTTTGTTGATTTTTTAGGTTCTCACCACCTACGTTTTTCAAGGTTCGTACATGAATTTAAAAGTGACTGATAAACATTCCTTGCCAGCGTCGTCGTTGACCTGTGTTTGTATCATCCTGATGATGGTTATTATTCCTTTTTTGGACCGAGTTGTGTACCCTGGCCTACGACGCCTAGGCTTTAACGTTACCCCACTGCGCAGAATAGGTGCTGGTTTTCTCTTTGCCGCTGGCTCAGCCGTTATGGCGGGAATCATCGAAATTGAAAGAAAACACATTATCAAGACCCATGGGACGATCACGCAAAACGTGTTCAGTAAATCTGTAAACGCATCTACCATGAGTGTGTTCTATCAAATTCCGCAGTATGTTCTGTCTGGGACAAGTGAGCCTTTGGCAACAGTGACAGGTATTTTTGCAACTTACGACTAGTACAACTGATCGATAAACCTAACCTTCAAATGGAGATAACCCTGTGTCACCAGCCAACATTAACATTTGATTACATTTACATTTGATTACATTATCCTTGTGTTGGAGGGGGAGGTGTGTACTCGTTAAAGTTTCGTACCGAGAGGTTCCGCTCCAAGGTTTTAATCCTTGCCCTTTAATATACTAATAGTTATCGAAATGGTACTCCTTTAATATACCTCGGAATGAGTCAAAAACAAAAGATCATAGCTGGTTTACAGACGCTCGAAGGTTTCAAGACTTTCATAAATTTTCGCGTTACGATTTTTTCCAAAATCTTGGAAATATTTTTATTACTTACACTGCTGTACTCTGCCAGTTTAAGGTGTATTTCGGTGACCCTTCGGCATACTCAAACTTTAAAATTTCCTACCCTTTACTGAGTATACTGCAAGCACCAAAAAGAGTCCACTTTAGGGCGGAGCCTCCTCATACAACCCACTACAGCCGGGAGTACCTCCGGGTACCCTCCCAAAAGAGATAAGATCATCAGCCACTGGGCATTATTCTTTGACATGCCAACCACCTGAAGGGATTTCTATTCGCTAAACAACGTGTTTACAGGCTACCTTATGCGTGTGAGTGTAATTATGGTTTGTTGGCTTGCTTCTTTGTCTTTTTAGCACTTGAATTTGCCTATACCCAGTCCCCTGCAGAGTTGCGCAGCGTTGTGATGGGTTTGAACTTGGCAATGACTGGTTTTGGATTTTACGTAGCATCCGCGTTAGTGTCCATTGTGAAACAGGCGTCAGATGGCCAGTGGTATCCTGATAACTTCAACAAAGGTTCGCTGGAATGCTACATGTTTCTCTTGGCTGGGCTGATGATGGTGAATGTGGTTGTATTTCTGCTGCTAGCAATGAAGTATCAGTATGCTGACCATGACCATAAATTACCGGAAAGTCATCTCAAAGACTGCAGTGAGCGAGAAGAGAGAGGTGAAAACGGGGACAACAGCGACAGGTGAACACATTCCGATGGTGACCCCGCATGTGCAATTTGCATGTGTCTTGCGACCGAGCCTTCTTTAAAGGCTCTACTCTACAGTCCTGAAATACTAAGGCCGCTGGAAAACAAAAAATTAAAAAATAAAGAGATAAACAAATAAGTAAATGAATAGACAAAAGGGTAGATAGATAAATCAATGAGTAAATAAGCAAATAAAACGTAAAGAACGTCGGTGCACATCGAGTGTTGGCGAGCCCAGATCACCTAGAAAAACTGCATACATGATCTGAACGTGTAATGATGAGAACAGAGAGCATTGGGGCGGCAAAGAATCCTGGACGTTAGAAAGTAAGCATTACAAACACCGTTTTAAAAAGTGTACAAAAAAAATGTTGTGCTATTTTAAGTACATTACATAGTTGTCTAGAAGTTTCTAGAAGCCTACATTTTTTCTTCTCCTTTTACCAAAATTAATCCGATTTCCATAACACTCACCCTCTTCAAGAAAAGAAAGTTTAGACGCAAGAGAAACTTTCTTTAAAAAGTCGTGTTCCTATGAAACAGCAAATAAATTTCACACTGAACGACTACAAAAGAAAGTTCCAGTAACGCGCTTTACAAGTATAAATCTTCGCTGTTAGTAAGAGAGTCAGTCCTTTTGCTCGGTTGCTGTCGAGAGCCGTAGGCTGCTAGTTATGGAACGTTAAGTGATAAAGTGATGTGATACAACGAAAGAAGGAAGAAGAAGAAGAAGAAGAAGAAGAAGAAGAAGAAGAAGAAGAAGAAGAAGAAGAGGATGATGATGATGATGATGATGATGATGATGACATCTGATAAAGTTCAACCTCAAGCCAACCTCAAGCTCAAGCTCAAGCATGTCACGTTCAATTCAAGCGTCAGTCATGAATAAGGGAACCAGTAAGCTTACTGAACGAACTGATTTAGAGATGTTGCTATTCTGTTGCCAATTATGTAATTTAATCTTAAGCTTAAGTAGTAATTGCATCGCCATTTTGTAATTCTTTATTACTCTTCAGTTTCTGTAAATAAATTTTTGTGCTGAAGTAGTTGCTCGCATTACTTAATTTGTTGCGTGTCCATTATTCGTACCTTGGGCTTGTGTTCTTGTCATATTTCCGAACACCGTCACGTCGGCACTAACAAGTGAGCGTTAGTCCTTACTATTCAATGGTTAAATGAGGTACCCTATCGATACCTTGCGATCGCACTTATTTCTCGCGGAAGAAATTGCTATTTTTGGGAAAACGCATACTTTTGATTCTTTTTCTTCCATCGTCCATACTAGAACGATCGACGAAATGTTTTGAAATTAAAATGCATTTTCTGAGTGTGGACAGGTGACAGTTATCTTTTTAGTGTGGACAGTGACTGTGTCGTTGAAACTCATTTGTGTGTGAGGATGGGAGAAAGCGGAGATTTAAAAACGCTGATGCCCTTTAATCGTGTTGTTATGGACAATAGAGGAGAAAACGCATAAAACGCATGCGTTCTCAAACGAAAACGAATAAGCGTGGACCGAGTGATAAGGATGAAATAAGCAATGTATTTGGACTGAGTGGAGTACAATTCAGGGTGTTCAGGGTGTAATTGGGTGAGTAATTTTAAATCGGCTGAGCGCATAGCGTGAGGACGATTACCCCTGACGATTACCCCCGATTACCCCGTGAGCACGATTACCCCTGAATTTACGACACGAGGTCTAGTTACCAATTAATCGTATCATTAACAAATGTGAGATTAGAAAATCTACGTGCCCTTCTTTTTACTGAAAACATCGGGGAAATATTTTTTCAGTTTTGTAAACAGTGGAGAAACAGGCGGCAAACAGCTATAAAAAGAACTCATTTCAGTGCACCTGATTGACGCGCGCACAGCGTATTTGTCCGATTACAGCTATCCAATTACAATAAGTTCAATTTGGACAGTTGCAGTTAGACGCCCACGTGATCACTCTCCAATTACATATCAAATATTGGCGCGCAGAGAACCAATCACATAGCCTTTCCTAAAGTTTTGCCTTAACGAGTATATCTTTAAGAGATTTTCCCCGCTTAATTGTATGATGCAACAGACGGCCCTTTGAAGATTTGTTTAAAGCGAGGTTTCAATTTTTCATTAGAACCGAGTTCTTGAGGCAAGGAACTGATGGTTGATTTTGTGTGGCAAATCCAAGGTTTTCGGCAAAATGAAAAATCAAAATTTTAACAACGCGTAGAAGTGCACGTGGTAACGATTACATTATTGAATACAAAAAGGTTTCCAAGTCTTAAGGATCGAAACTGTCAGGGAAAAAAAACCGAAGAAAAATAAAAAAGGGAACGTTTTCCAAGTGGACATTTAGTGGGAGATCGATAAGGCCGTTTTTTAAATCAACCTAATACCAAAGCGATATTTACCGATATTTGGCACTTTTCCGATACATTAGTATCGGTATTATTACCTCACACATACGATTTATATTCGTATTTACTCAAGGCAAAGTTCAGGCTCAAAAGAGTTTAAAAAGTTAACGTTTGAAGGTGAATCGAAGATGCATAAACAAAGACTCAAAAAACACAATCAAGTACTTATGCTTGTAAGGATTTTTCTTAATAGAAACAAAAATTTCCGCGAACACAACTTGGAATATACTGCTCGATGCTGCTCGTTAGCATCGATATTTTTAGGCATACTCAAATATCAATATCGAGGAATTGGTATCGAGATATTCGTATCGATATCAGCCCATCGTTAAGCTTTTTACTCCCAAGAGAGCCTTAAATCAAAAGTCAAGACGAATCCCAAATTTTTGTTTTGTAACATACTGAAAACATAAATAGTACCATGTGAAAGCACTGCTGAAGAGGTTTCACTTGAATAGCCTCACCATAGGATTTCATCCACAGGCTCAGACGATGTGTCTTTCTTACTTTTAATTTTGATTTACGCTCACTTAGATTAGAACTTCACTCTCTTTTTACGCTCAGTGAGAATTAAAAGAACACGCGAGCAAGCGCGAAAACCGCTTGCCGCGTGGAAACGTGACGAGTGCGTGATGTGGCGCTAGTGTAGAGTGGCGCTCAATTTAATCAATGTTTCCGGTCAAATTTTAAATCAATGTTTTCTCCCTATAATATGGATGACTTTATACACAAAGCGACCAAAGCTTTAAAATTGTTATAAAATTTTGATTTGTGGATTGAACCTGACAAAAGTAGAGCACTTATCGTGAATTCAAGCGATAACTTGTAATATTTGAATCTAAAAGCATTTGAATTAAGCATGTTTAATTAAGATCACCAACTTTGGTTCTACCAAACATAAAAGGTAAATAGTCAAGTCAAGTCAATCTTTATCTTGATCTTTTGATTGATTTCAAATTTACTGCAGACTAATCTATATTCACTTTTAATTCGAAAACCGCCGTCAAGTCTGATGGTCTCCTGAGACTCCAAGAGACAAAAAATGTCTAATAGCTTCATTGCTTAGTACTCGCATGTTCTAAAACAAATCATTAAAAGTCAAAATTAATGTCTTCAATTTTGTAAAATTTTATCTGACATAAATGACGTTTTATAGTTTAACTGAAAAGCAGTTTTAGTTTTATACCTTTTATATAAAAAGTCCAGTCATGTTCAATTTGTCAACCTTTCAAGGTCAATAGACTTTAATTATGGCTTTGAATTTTCCAATCAAGGCAAGATTGATTTTTCATTGTAAGTTTCTTTACCTATAATTTTTTTAACGTTAAACTAAGACATGAATTAATTTTGAAGATATGTATTCTGTCCAGGAGTCAACATGGTCAATTTTCGTCGCAAGAGACTTTATCAGCGCAGGACATCGTTGTAATTGAAATATACTCGTTTCATCCACTACTTCGTTTATTTTGAATTTATATTTAAATTCACACTCCTACGAATAAATGACACAAAAGGTTGTTGTTTTTTTTCCCCGAGTTTTCCAACTAAGTTACTCATATCGATAAGTCAAGAATAGCACTCCATTATATGTTTATTAGTCTCTGCAACTATATCGATTAATTGTAAATGCTTCGTGTTTTAAGAGTACTTGTCGGGACCGCCCGCTTTTAGCCTCGTATGATACTAATTTTTTCATTGAAGTGCTCACTGCTGGAAATACGGCTTTACGAATTAGCCATGTACTGTAAATAGTAGTATAATCCTTTGCCGCTCAGCAGGCAATAAGCCGAAAGTTCGAGGTTATAATCATGCGATAGAGTTTAACTCAAATGCTACTTTTTATTTTGTTTTGTGTTAGAAAGATTCAACGTTCTTTTGGTGAATGCTTTTTAAGCCACCAAAATTGCATGGCACACTTAGCTCATTTTACATTTTAATAAATATTTGCAACCAGACTTGTGTCAGACTGTTTCTAATGTGATTTCGACCGATTAATTAAAAAAAAATTCTTTGACCTTGGTTTGCAGGAAAAAGAAAAAATTTGCTTCGCTATTAAAATATTTTTTTTCTCCACTTTCCGTTTGTTTTCTGTTTGGAACAGCAGTTCCCAGCCAGCTTCAGTTAGAATAATTCTATTATCCTCTGATAGTACATTTTCTCTTATGTCGGTTGGAGGTTTTATTCTCGATATTTTCTAAGCGCTTGATTAACAAGCAGCCTGCTTATTGTCTTGTTGCTTTGTCTTGCAAGCTTGAAAAAATCAGCAAGCGGCCTGTGCGAGTTACACCTGTTTCCATCAATTAAGATTTCTTTTGAAAAGCCACGCGTGTTAATTACTGATGATGAGTTCACCACTTAGCGCTAAATCTCAGGTCTGTTGGAGCGCTGGTATTGTTGATAATTAAATCCTTTGTGATTGCTTTAACAATACTGTACAAACAACCTGTGTTGTTTTGAGCGCTGTTTGCATACGAAAACAGAAAACAGTGTACTTACGTACAAAAGGAAAGAAGAAAACGGTTTTTGAGATCACGTTCAACGATACAATGATGCCTTTTATTTCATTCACTAGTACTGATATTAATTCTGCTTAGTGTTGAGCCAAAATCCACGTTAAATTGGATTCAGGTGGTTTTGTTAAGTAATGAATAACGTGTAAATGATATGCTAAGGATAACGTAGAGAAAAGTCAGCGGAAAAGGCCAGTTAAGGCCGTTTTTATGCCGAACGTATTGGCAAACTCAGTCCACACTTTTTCCGGTTACATGATCAGATGCTGACTATGTGTCTAAATATGAAATCAGTGTTGGGAATTTTCCTTGTCCAAAATTTAAGAATGTTTTAGTTTTGTTTTGGTACTAAGTGGAGAAAGTTTAACAAAACAAAAGTTCAATCTTCCCTTTATTGTGAACCTTAATCGCTTCCGAGAAATAAACGCGTAGAAAAAAATCTTCCTCACAATGAATGTACTCACTCAATTGGTGCATAATTCTGAATAAAAGCTAAAGTTCCTGAATTTTTTGTCGGATTTTCTTTCTGGTTGCTTATAGGTTTATTATTGCGGTCGCTCAGTTATGTTAATGAGTCGACTCGACACTTGTTAATAAGTTATAAGTCATCTTGCTGCCTCAAGAAGGCGTTTCTTACATATTTCACATGTCCTTTTCACCTGCCTGCGAAGTAGAAAACAAATACCTACAAGGCAAAAAGAATAAAAGAAACTAATACCTTTGCCAGCAAAGTATAAAGCACATTCTGGTTTATTCGATTAATTTGAGTCGTGCCGGTTTGGTGCGTTTTTTACATGAGGAGCCACAGCCCTCAGCTAGTAGTGCAGTAAGACTGGTTTTAGCGCTGTGTCTCGGTTCACAAAATGTTCATTCTTATTTCAAAATTTTTTCGTTTACATTATTCGTGGAACTGAGTTCTTTTTACACCAAACAAGCGATACTTGTTTCGCTAGGAAGAAATTACCCACAAAAATACAAGGCCTTTGCAAGCAAATGTGATTTCCAGTAATGTGGCATTTAGCTTGTCCGTTGTGGTAACTAAAACCAAATTCATTATTTCTTGGAAATCGAATGTTAAATTCATTTTGTTCTTTTTACAATGAGAAGCTTTACAAGCTATAGAATACTAGCATATCTCTATCAAGTTTTGGACTACTTTTCACTGATTTCTCTAAAGTTAAACGTTTTAGAAGAAAAATTCACCTAAATCTCTGGCTTTTTAGCCATAAATATTTGATCAGCAAACCATCCATTTGCTTTACGTGTTAATGTCGATTAACTGTCATCTAATGCAAACCGCTTGGGCTGTTTTTTTCCTTCTTCAGTGCTGTTGATTGCAATCGGCAACGTGGAGTTTGAGATCGCATCGCCTGGTGAAAGAAGTCTTGCAGTATCGACAGCGGTATGGAGCATTGTCCGTATGAATGTGCATATGGAACTTCAGATTGGACAGCTTATTGAACGCTTTCTCGCAGAGATTGCAGTGATACGGTTTCTCTCCAGTATGGATCAGAACATGATTACGCAAATTGCCTTTTTGATGAAAACCCTTGCCGCAAATGTCGCAGACGAATTCTTTGAATTCACTGTGGGTGCGTATGTGGGTCTTCAAGGTGGATGAGCGATTGAAGGCCTTGTCGCAGATGTGACATTTGTGAGGCTTCTCGGAAGTGTGAATTATTTTATGCCGACAGAGCGTGCTGGACAAGCGAAATCCCTTGCCACATATGGCGCACACAAACGGCTTGGCGCCAGTGTGGGATGGCATCTTAAGATGGATGGTTAGTGTGTACTTGGTTTTGAAGATCTTGCCGCACTGATCGCACTTGTATGGCTGCTTGTTTGAGGGGATATTGCATGGTGGAGACAGCTTCTTGGAGGCCTCACGATGCTGTCTTGTTTCGTCAAACGCTTGCTGCTGAGATCTTTTGGAGACTTTGTTTGATCGCGTTTTATCCCTTCCTTCTGCACCGGAGTATTCTTCATTTTTTGCTTTACTAGGCACCAGCTCGTTTTCTATGCGACTTTGATTTGTATTCATATTGTTGGCGTAATCGCGGCCAACGATGAAGAATTCCACTTGGTTTCTCCTAAAATATTCGTCCTGCGTTTCTGCTGTTCCTCCAAAGTTATTCTGTCGTTGAAAATTAAACTTTAGGGAGTCTGATTGTGGAGGCAGTCGATCCCATTGACCAGCAAACTGCAAAGGTCCTAAAATATGCACAATCAAAGAGTAATAAAAATTAGCTCACATATAAGTCTGATTTATTAATTCGCGTATTTTATATGGCTGAATTTTCATTTCACCATATGTACTTTTGAATTACGACCGATAGGAAAAACTCGGGAACATTCCACCAACCTTTCATGGTAGAAACGTCTTCTCTGCTGTTCCAGTCTTGCTTAAAATGGCGTCGGAGCAAAAATGACTTGGGCATTTTCGTTTATAATGAAGTTGTTTTTCCTTGTTGAGGCCCAGCGAAAGTGAGAAGGCACTTACAGCTAGTTGTACTTTGCCGTTTTAGCGAGAGCCTTTTAAATGAACCACACGTGCCGGTCGCTCAGGGTTATAAATCCCCAAATGGCGGTAACATGGTAATACAATCAGTGTTTTATTCTCTATTTGTCCAATCGACGCGTGCCATGAACATGCCTGGGCTTATTGTTATTGTTTACTAGAGACACTCTTGATTGGCTAACAACAGGTTGTTAAGCACAGTCAGGAGGAATAAAAATCCTCATATGTATGTGGGCGGCAAACGAAAAATAAGTTTTCTTTTACAAACTACGCCAACAAATATCAAAATTCAAACTTAGCGAGCTTATCTTCTGGCAAACATTAACTCGTTAAAGTTTATGAAAGGAGAGTAATATTTGTATGTTTGTCTGACCCTCCCCCTGGACTTCCCCCAAATTTCAGCCACCTGTCGTATTATAGTACGCGAGGTCACTTTTGCGTTAGTCGTGCGTCCCTGCATGACAATACCCGTTATTGTAGGACAGTAAAAATTAACTGTAAAATAACTTCAGGTCGCAATTGCCTTTTTCTTTCAAATCAGTGAGGGTGATAGCTATGTCAATGATTTATTAGAAGAGTGCACTCAGATTTAATCAACTGGGGAGGTGATGGGCCAAAGTGAAAAACCGGAGCCCTTTTTTTTTTCCTCTTTCATTTTAGCGATGAAGTGGCAGCTGCGATGAAAATTATTGCTACAGAGCTCAGCTGGCGACCACAATGTTTTGCTTTGCTAATGAACCCAGTTCTCCCGCCTTTTCATAAATGAGCATTTTATGCTGGGCTTCTTCAGTGAATTGTTAATTATTCAGCGCCCTCGTGTGTTGTTTTGAGTAGGCAAACAATAATGAACAAGGCTGAAACCACTTTGGTAAATTCACATCAAGTACCGACTATTTTGGCGCGTTTATTGGTCAAGATCTGGCATGCACACTTCGAACGTCTGTACTAGTTTTCCGCGTATATTGCTCATCTAGATCTTTCAGCTTTTCCTAAATTGATAATATCAGTGTAAACTGATTTAGTATTCTTCGCCAAGATAACCTTTTAAACATTTAAAACACGCACGTACCGACGTCAGTGCGCCGGTTATTTTTGCTCCCTGTCGAGCTTTTGATTACAAGAACCAGTTTTTTAGAGCATCTCTTTCATTTCACTTAAGGCGAAATTCTCGTTGATTTGTCTGTGGTGGGAAGTATTTCATTGCCTCAATTTTTATAATGAATGCTCACTTTTGTCCCCGCATTAACGCCCCAAAGGTTTTAAATGAAGCGTGTTACTTTGTAGGTGCAAATTGTGTCATGCACAAGCTTCGAGCAAGATGACACCAATTTCGTGTAGTTGTTTCATCTAATGCAAAAAAGCGAAATTAAAATTCAGTAAAAAAAAAATCATGGCATATAACAAATCTGACTAAGCAATATATAATCTACGAATTATGCCAAAGAAGCATTAAAACCCGCAAATAAATCGCAGAGTTGATTTGAAGTACCGTGATAATTTTCTTTTTGACAAAAAGTAGCCATGCAGCAGGTGCTTCTTCTAAATGGCGTTCTCATTTTCTTAATTCTTGCCCCCCGTTTGCTTTCGTAGTTTTTATGAGTTTCAAAACCATCTCAACCGCTGTGAATTGAAAGCAAAACTGGGAATTATACGCCGCTAAATTAACGAATCAAGAAATCAGAATTGCCCCTAACGCATCGTAAAATTCATTTGAATGTTAATGCAAAATCAGCGTTCTTTTGAATTTTAAATTATTCCGTTCAAAATCAGGTGATTTTTTTTTGCGGTGAGAAACATTTGACATTTTGGACACCACTTTAGGCAAATAAAAACATTGTCAACAGGAAGTAGTTCCATAAAACAACTCAGGCTTGAAAATTACCAAAGTTAGTATCAGGAAATTATATTTCTAGGCGACAATCTCAAATATTGATATAGGCCTGACATGGTGAGGTCCTTACTGGGTGTATTGTTTGTAAACACAATAATATGTTACAAGGGAGATCATTAACGTTTTTTATAATTTTCAAGAAAATAACATTTGGTCTTAATAAGGGGCTACATGAACAGGTATGATACTAGCAGGATATGGCACATAATTATGTTTTGCATGTATCTGCCCAACCATACAAGAAAAATGTCTCAGTGCAAAAAATTTTATGATACGTTTTGATACCTCATAACGGTTGTGTTTTAATGTTTTATTTTTCGCAAGACTTTTAGCCATTTCCAAAAGAAATATTCCATTGCCGTAGCCCTCTCTCTTCATTTTGGTTGCGTCCAAATTAAAAAAAAAAAATGGAAACATCCTAGAAAGGGAACAAGGCTGAAGAAGGAAGAAGGATGAAGTCGAAAAGAATGAAATAGCGCCCTCAAGTCGGATACTCAGAAAAAAAATCTGAGTCCTCGACCCAACGGCAGTCGAACCCGGCCATGACCTTCCAGGTGCCTGTTGGATGCTCTAACCACCGAGCTAAGAGGGACTGGTGGTGAGTGAGGCCATACAACTAGGTCGTTTTTGAATATTGAAGAAAATTGGTCGACTTTGAGAAAGGAAACTTTATTGGATAGACCTGATGAATGTGAAAAGTAAAACTAGATGCCTTACTAATGCCATTCACCATTCAGTAATTTACAACTTGATGCGGTATAAATTTTTCACTCTGCATATAATTTTGGCTTTCATGATGCTTTCCGTAGTTCGCGCTCGGGGGTACTATAGGCCAACGTAATTCGCTGTTAGTTTCCGTATTGGAACCCTAAACTGTCATGCCGTTTAAGTTTTCTCAGTAAAAAAAAAAAATACAAATCATAAAGGACGAACCTGGACACAGCGTTAAATTATTACCGGTTAGAAATATGAAACCTTTGGCAAAGAATATGCAATGGTACGGTCAGTTCTCGCCTTATGAAAACCACGCGCGAAGTCTGCGCAAAAGTTATGAGCAACTCCTGCTACCACGGGACTCTGGCAGAGCGAATTCGTGATGTCACCCGGTGATCTTCGGTAGAAAGCGTTCTCGAGCCGACACAAATCTCGTTCCTAGGTCCTTAAGCACACTTTATGTGGTGGCTTGCAATCCGTAACTTCCGTGCGCCTAACTATCATCCGTGATTGGCGAAAAAAAAAAAACGAAAATAAATCGTGGTACTTTCTCAACCAAATAGAAGTACAACAAAAGCAAAGTTTTTTCGCGCCTGATGCCATTTACATGTAGTTAAGCAAGGTTACAATTATTACTGAGCGACCACTAAATTAAGCAATTTTTCCCTTGAAGATTTAGGGACTACTTAGTTTGGCGATTGTAACGCTTTTTTAACATTTTTGAGCAATTTTCGTCTCTCTTTGAACTTAAATTAACGAGTACTTAAATAAGCGATTTTACATTAGATCAATAAATTCGACAAATTAAGTGGTCGCTAATAATAGGAACTTTTTCAGTGATTCGAGATCTGATTGTTTTTTTTTTGTTGCTCGGCGACTACTTTGATTGTTTTTAGGCATGAAAAAAAAACTACGAGAAGGAAAAATTGTAACACACTAAAAAAATTAATACTTAAACGCTTCGGTTTCAGCTCGCGTTTAAGCCGCAGTACGCCAGCGAAACGATTAAGTTGTAAATATTTTTAGCCAGTGATAACTCTTTTTTTCAGTGTTTTATACTGCCTGTCGGCTTATGACACTAAATTGAAAACCGCTCTAATTAAGGATGAGGAGAGCAACCTTGAGAAAAAAATAAAGTGAATTAGTGAAATTTTATTAGTACCTCGGTAAACCTTAGAGGCAAGAAGCTCAGGCTGAGCTAAGAGCATTTTAAAACAAAAATACGGTGATTTAAAATGGACTTAATGTTACATATATATGATTATTGCAAGCGAATGTTGCCAAATGGTGAATACTAAAAAAAGGCTGAGTTTCAGCTGAAAAGGAGTCTTTTGAAACATCTACCTGGAGTTTTGAAAACGATGTGGTGCGCAACGAGTGGTTTTACGTCATTCCGATACTCCAAGGTCGGTGATATAAAAATTGTAGTAGGAGCAGTCTTTTTTTTCTTTTCTCCTTCGCTCTCTTCCCTTCCTTCTCCTTTCTTTTTTGTGTGGTTTTGCGACTGTTTGGAGTCGTAAAACCTTGGTTTCTGCATCGTTCCGGTGAAAATGGCCAAATTTTCAGGAGCCACCTTTTCAAAAACCCAGCTAGATATATAAACGGCAACAATAAAATAATATTGCTAAAATGCGTTTAAGTCTAGTCACTTGTGCTTTCAATACATGAACTGTCTGGGACACTTTTGGCGACAACTTTGACAAACAAAAATAATTATGTAAACTGCCCTCCAAGTAAAAAATGTAAAAAAATGATCTTTGGGGAGTATATATGTTTGTGGTGCTATTCCCAGTGGTCGCTCGCGCAACACAGGCCTTAATTGTGGCCAATAACTAGCCAGAGTTTTAATTCAGGCGTGCTTTTGGTTCTCTCCCTTGGGAGTGGCTTTCTGTATATAAATAAACACGTGTAAAGGTGAATTTGTCCAGTTTAGCAGCAAGCGCGGAAGAATTCTGGATTCCTGTTCGTCTGCTTTAAATCCTTCAATATGGCCGCAGTGCTCGAAATTTACTTTTGGGTCTGGTCTTGTGCAGGACTAGTAGGCTGAAAATGCACTGGTCCCAGGAGCAAAGTCACAGTCACATTCGTCTAAAATTTATTTAAGCTTTTTTAGTTGTCTGTCTGCTTGTTTGTTTGTAGACGTTTGCCATGGTGCGTGACACTGTTTGTTTGTTTTGTGTTACAAGGTCCTTGATCACCGTCTTTCTTGTTTCAGTCTTTGACGGTTTCCCCCCCCAAAAAAGGAGCAGTGATTTTTTACTTAGCTAAAAACTACTAGTCCGCCATATTGCAACCCTCAATGCATTTCAGGACAAGTCGAAACCAGACCTCTAGCTGCCATGGGCAACTGAGGCCTTATGTTTTTCCTTTCGTTTTTCCAGTTTTCCTCGTTTAGTTTGTCATTTTTTGTTCTTTCTTGTGAGAGGAAAACAGAATATTGTTTAGGGAAGAGGTAAGTTTACTCGTCCACAGGACGAGTGGAAGAAAGTAGCTACTCGTTTTTGCCGATTTTTGCTCGTTTTGGACGAGTGGACGACCGTTAATTTCGAGCGCTGTGGCCGATGAAGTCCATCGTGTGCCGGTCGTGGTTTTGCCCAGCAGACGTTCCCGAGGCGCTGCCCGCTGTTGTTCCTGCTGTTCCTGCTGTTCCTGCTGTTCCTGCTGTTCCTGCAGTTCCTGCTGCTGTTCCTGCTCCTGTTGGCGAAGAAAATCCAGCGAACGCTGCTGTTGCCGCCCCACAAGAGGTAATTTGTTTTTGAACTTTGCTCATAAGTTTGCTTCGGCAAGGTTTACACGAGTCATCAGCTTTCCTTAGTCGTTGTTCCTTATGTCGGTACTTCAGTCGGTTGGGGCCGACTTGGAAATTAACTACTTTAAGTTTCTTTCGTTCCGTCAGCGGCCGTTCAATTTTGTTGCTTTGTACTAGTCATGTCTCTATGGGACGCTCGTGTCATGCCTCTGGATTCTATTTGCTCGGTTGCGGCTTAGGAAAATTACTTTTACGTGCCTGGTTTGCTGGTTACTTGTTACGGTGAACATACTTTATTATTCTTGTCTAATGTTTTGTTTCACTCAGTTGTGGCCGAGAGGATTTATGTCTCACGCTCGGTTGAGGCCGTGTATAGATTTCTGTTGTAGCTGTATTTCATCTTTTGTATCTTTTCCTTGGTAGTGGCCAAGAAGAAGCTATTTTAAGTGCTTTGTTCTGATTGTTATTGTTGTTGTTGTTTTTGTAATAGACGCGCTTTTATTTTCTCGTCCGGTTATGTTCGGTTGCCGCCGTGAGGAATTATTTTACTTGCTCGGTCGGGGCCGAGTATAAGTTTCCGTTGTACCAGTATTTCGTTGTTTGTAGCTTAGTCTCGGTGGTGGCCGAGAAAACTCTCTTTCCGTGCCCGGTTGTGGCGGGGCAATTTCGATGGCGGATGTACCGTAATTTATTATTCTCGTCCCTTTATACTCGGTTGTGGCCGAGAAAAAACTATTTTCCGTGCTCGGTTGAAGCTTGATTTTCCATCGTAGCCACATTCATCTTTCGGGTCTCTTTCTAGTTGGTACTTAGAGAAATTAGCTTACGTTGTTTCGTTGTGTCTGGGTAAATTCCTACTGTGGATGTACTTTTTATTTTTATTTTTGGCGAGTCGCCTATAGTTATTAATTGTTCTATTTCTTTTTCTCGATTGCAGCCGACAAAATTATTTTACGTGCTCGGTTGAGACGGGGTAATTTCTACTGTCGCTGATTTTATCTTAGTGTTTTCCACTGAGGTCTGAGAAAAAATTTTGCGTTAATTGTTTTATTTCTTAAACCGCGTTTACTTAGTTTATTTCTCGGTTTTGGCTCTGCTCGGCATGTTTTGGTTATGTGTGATTTTCTCACCTGCTTTGTCCGTTACGCGCCGCGTCCGTGTGTTGCATATTTTCACCACCTTGTGTTATTCACTTTTTCGCTGTTGGCCAGTCGGAACTCTTAAGTCTCGCTATCTTGCCTTTCCTCATTTCGTAAGTTTTTGATATCGTGCGTTGTTTATTGACCGCTCGGCCTGTTTGTTTTCCCTCTGCAATTGTGTAATGTTATTTACCCCGAGAAACTGTGGTTCCCCCTTCGTATTTTGTAGTTGGCCCAGCAAATCCATGATCTAAAAGAGCACCTAAATACCCTTAAGGCAGAAACTGGCAAGGGTGCGGATGTCACTGTTACCCTCCAATTGGTTTGTCAACTGGCTTCCGCTCCTCAACACCTAAGAGACCTTTTGCGATTTTGGCAGCCCTTCAGAAGCTGGGTGATGAAGCGAGAGTTTCGGCTGACCCTTCTGCGTCCAGATATGAAGCAATCCTCCGCCAAAGCAGACCCCTCTCCTCTTCCCCAGATTGTGGAAACGTCCTTATCCGACTCCTGGGCAGTAAAGAGGAGAGTGAAGTTGCCAACTCTATCGCTAAGATGACAAGACAACGGGCCCTAGTAGTTTTCATCCCTATGCTAGGTGGAATTCGCCGCAACGTTCGGCAGTACCTGTACGGGGTGTCCCGCCGCGTGGTGCTCGTAGGGGCTTCAAGGCGCGAGGAGTGTGTTTTAATTGTGGCCAGCGCGGGCACTTCCAAAAACATTGTACGTCATTTTGATTATGAGATGATGTCTTGTTGTAATAAAAGAACTTGTATGTATTTCTTTTTTGTTTTGTTCTTCTTTTCTAAGTTGTTAACCCCCTCTAGTGTGCCAGTTTTGTCGTGCCTTGAGTGCCGGTGTCTAATGCCTTTTATGCCCCTTTGGGGTTGCTTAAAGGGGCAGTCTCGTGGCGATTTTCCTATCTTCTTTGTCACAAGTTTGTTAAAATTATATCAAAGTACCTTGCTCATACATGAATCGCTTTTAGACCAAAAGGGGACAATATTAAATGAATTTTCAAAAGAAAAGACAAGCCAAAATTAGTTTTTAAATATTTTATCTGAGACCTAAGGCAGAAACTTGAAAAATTCTGCCAGAAGTTTTCAAGCCGCACGCCATTTCCATCCTGGCTATCCCCCTCCAGAATTCGATTCTCTCCAAAAGCGATTCATGTATGAGCAAGGTACTTTGATATAATTTTATCAAACTTGTAACAAAGAAGATAGGAAAATCGCCATGAGACTTCCCCTTCAACAAGTGGCTGCCTTGCAAGTTCACGCCAGTTCAAGTATGCTTGCTTTTAGAGTCACCCGTCTTCTTTTGTTCCCGGACAACTTCACAACAACCTAGCTCACTGGGAGTTCATCTCGGAACAATTTCCTTCCCAAGATGAGCCTTAGCCTCCCATGCAGTCGTTTTTAGGGGAGTCGCATTACCCTCCTTCCGAGGAGGGTAATACGACTCCCCTAAAAACGATTGCGTGGGAGGCTAGATGAGCCCCTGTGTTTCATCCGAAGTAAGGTGGATGTGGCTTTTTTCATAGTTCCGTTCAAAGCCAAATTCGGCGGCAAATTTACCACTCACCGTTTCCACCGAGAATGGAATTTCCTAATAATCCTATTTGCTCTCAGTTTGGGGGTTTTATTTCCACCACGATTATAGATCGCTTTAAAAATGGTTCGCTCGTATTCTTGGGCAAGGTGGGTGAAGTCCAACCCCCACATCTCGTTATGCCTATAGCTATCGAGCCTTCAAAACCACAGATGTGCCATGATGAACGGTTTCTAAATTTATGGATCAAGGATTGCCCCCTTTTCTCTCGATTACCTTTCTGATCTCCCTAGATACGTTGGTCCTGGCCATTATCAGACGGTTTGTGATGACAAAAGTGGCTATGATCGTATCTGTTTAACTCCGTCTAGTAGAGCCCTTTTCGGGCTTTCTTGGAGAGGTTGCTATTTCGTGTACAATACCCTTTCCTTCGGCTGGAAGGCGAGTGCCTACGTGTACCACACGACCGGTTTGTGGGCGACCAGTTATATTAGAACACTTGGCGTGCCCTGCTCTCAATACATCGATGACCGTCATGCAGGCCAGCTTGTGGCACACAAGAAGCCAAACCTGCCACAATGGACCAATTTTGAATTAGCCGAAGCCGCTGCTTTTATTGTTGTTTCAGTTCTCACTTCCCTGGGTTATACCTTTGCCTTGTCGTCTCTCGTCCCTTCCCAGTGTGTCCGTTTTGTGGGTTACCTTTCGGACTCCGGTCTATTGGCGTTTGTCCTTCCGGAAGACAAGAAGTACAAGTTTAAGGCCTTACGAGAATCCATTCTGTCTCAAGAAACTGTGGATGTTAAAACTTTGCGGCGTTTTGCAGGCAAAACCACCTCGTTCTCTATTGCAGTTCCCGCCGCTCGGCTTTATAACCCGTGCCTCGTTTCGTGCTATATCGTCCTGTTCTAAATCACCCCATAAGCCCATTAAGGTCTCAGGCGACCTATCGAAAGAAATCCAATATTGGAGATTTCTGGATAACTGGCAAGGTTGTCTTCCCTGGTTTGACGAGAGGCATATAGTCATAACCACTTATTCCAACGCGTCGATTTCAGGCTGGGGTGGTGTGTTCCCCGACAAATCTGGAAATTCTATTGAAGTGCGTGACTTCTGGTCGTCTTCGGAAAGTACCCAACCGATAATCATCAGAGAAGCTTTAGCACTCAAAAATACTCTCGTTGCTGGTGTTAATTCGCTTTCGGCTTCCCAAGTAGACGTCCGCGTGGATAGCCTCCCGCTAGTTCGCACCTGGGCAAATCAAGGTGGGAAGAGCAAAGCCCTTTCTGACGTCATCCAAGTTATCTATGAAACTACTCTGCAATTAATATCGCCCTGTCCTTGGCATATGTTCCTTCAAAGGATAACCTCGCAGATGCCCCCTCTAGAGCACTCTCTTGCAGTGACTGTATGCTATCTCTCCGCGTTTGGAAAGAAATTGAGAAGCGCTGGGGCCGTCACTCCATCGATTTAATGGCTTTAGATTCAAACGCGCCTGTTGATGCTCAAGGCTCCCGCCTGAGACATTTCACTCCCTGGCCGACCAAAGACGCCGCTGGAGTTAATGTTTTCTCTCAGACCCTCCATCATTGGGACAATGCCTACGTGTTCCCACCGTTAGCTTTAGTTGGGATAGTGCTTCGGTTCCTCGCCTCCCAGTCGTGCCTGACCCTCAGCCCCGTCGTTACTGGTGGCCTGTTATCTCGGGGTGCGCTCGATTCTGCCCGCCTCTGCGTTTTGAGCGACCACGATGTGCTTTTATTCCCCACTTCAGATGGAGCATTCCATTCTCGTCCTTTACATTGGGACATTTGGGCGTTTAGAGTATCTTCCTAATTCCAGAATTTTCTTTTAGGGCACCCTCACGGTTCCCCGTCTCTGGCACACAGTTGCCCAGTGTAGTGAATGTTCGTATCCAAACGACGACTGTTTTCAATTCTGCCAACAATGTGGGTTTCAGAGATATTCTGGTAGTTTGAGTCAATCCTCCAAGAAGCTTAAAATTGACTTCGAACAGAGAGACACCAGAATAAAAGATCTCGACTCCACCAGAGCTTTTAAGGCCTATCAACTCCAAAAATCGCAGCTGGAGGCTGAGATTTCAGATTTTCTGGCTTCTTCACAGCCGCAAAAGATTGTTAGATTTCTAATCTGGAAAGATGGCAAAGGCAAAAGAAAGGTGCACAAAGACAGATAGATAGATAGACCGATAAATAGATAGACCGTTTATTAAAAAATACACTTTGCAGTCAAGTGACTGAATTACGTGAATAAATTATTTACAATAAAAATATATATGACGACAATTTAAAATATATTACATGCAGTGGCTAATTATGAAACTGTCTCTGAACCTGTTTGTCTTGCAGACAGGCGCGGCAAAGGCGCGTGTAGATCTCAGATTATAATTCTGCTGAGATCGTGATGGCAGAAGGTGTCTGAGTTTATGGTTGCCCTGAGCGTCAATGTCTTTGAAGCGTTCCTTACATAAGGTGCTCCTTCTATCATATAGGGTTGGAAGGCCAGCTTTAACTAAACCTTCACTGTAACTACAGTCTGGAAATATCATGCTTAATGCACGGCGCTGAATGCGTTCAATTTCTTCAGAGAGATATAATGGTAGATTACAATGAAAGACTCGTGTCAGTTCCTGGGCTTACAGGGTAAGCAGACCTCTAACTGTCCTACTCGGTAGGCAGCTGGCACAGTGGACTCTCTCATTGAGAAATTGCGATCCATTTTCACCGCCCTGGGCAGTACTGGTGACTGGGACGACCGCTTTGGTTTTGGAAATCCGGCCTCGCATTTGTCAGTCAAGCAGTATCTTAAATCTGTTCATTCTGAACAGTCACAGGCAAGAGTGTCTCCAAAAAGAAGCTACCCCTGTCTTTTTTGACAAATACAAAAAAAATGTGTACCACTTGAGGAACCTTCTGTTAAGCAAAAGCGTTTCCCCTTCAGAACGTTACATTTACGCTCGAGATCTAGCGTTTTTCTCGCTCGATTTTTTCCTCTGGCGACAGGGCATCCGACCTAGGCAGGATTAAGACAGTAGACCTGTTAAGACACCCTGATGGCACTACAGCCTCCTGTTTCACCAACGCGTCGGCAAAACGTTAAGAGGAAAACATTCAAGAGCGTTTGCAGTCAAACAAACTGCTAATCCTGCTATTTGTCCTGTGCGGAATTTGCAGTTCTTCGTCAACCTTTGTACATCAATGCGCCTCGACCTTTCCTCTGGTTTTCTTTTCAGTCCCACATCCAAAAAAGTGGCATTCTCAATGCACCCCTCCTCGCTTCTACCGTGCAAGCAAGGCTCATTAAGTACCTTTCATCCCTGGTCATTAACGATGGTGAATCAGTTCATGGTTTTAGAGCCGGGAATTCTATCCTCCTTCGGCTTCTCGGTGTGTCTAGAGAGGAGGTAGCGAAACACATTGGATGGAAATCCACTGCCTTGGTCGACTACTACACTCAACAAGTTGAAAAGGTTATGACTTCTTCCACCTCTTCAGATGCCTTGGCTCGTAGTACTAGGGACAGTGGAAGTGGTTCATCAGCAGAACATCTTGGGAACACTTTCCGTAAATGCAACATTCTTGCTGGCTTTACGCCGGCTTTCTTAGATTCCTAGATTCCTAGATCCTAGGTTCGTGCTTGTTTTGGGATTTAAGTTTTGGGATGCGAGAGTTTAGTTACTGGTTTATGGGGTTGGGGAGGCTGGTGGATACCTTTCATTTCATCCAAGGCTGTCTTATGCCTCCGAGCCAAGGACTCGCATGTCCCGTAACTCAACTCACGTGTCCTCAGGCCTTTGTTAAGCGAGCGCCCACTGGGAATAGATTACTATTTAATTCGCTAAGACAAAATTTGCACGTGTTTAAAAAAATCAATTGCTGGAGAATAGAACACATCGTGATTTTTTTTCCAAATTTTGCTATTTTCGGTTCAAAAAGAAAAACCATCGGTACTACTGAAAAGGAGACCTTGTAAATAGAACAATCTTTGAATCATAGATCAGAAAATTTTATTTTGGTATTATTTTTTTTTGCAGAGGAGGAATGCAAGAATCCACTGAAAAGCACGAGTGGTCTTTAGAGAACGGCAAACATACACCTCAGTTGTAACAAGGTTGGAATACCGAAATGTAAAAAGAAAAATTAAACTACGTTCTCCGATCTGAGTAATTCTTGAAGCACTCATTCATTACACGGTATAATAATTCAATTTGATATCAATTGATATAGAATTAATTGGCAAGAAAGAGATACCGCGAAAGCGACGAGCTGACATTTTGAGCATTAGCACTTCATCAGAGCGAAGCCCCGGAAGCAGTTTCATGCCTAATTTATTCCTAATGGCTTTTTTCATTTATCATATTTTATTTTTTCAGACAGCATTATTGCAATTAGGTGTACAAACCTATACGTGCATTTTGACCTCAACCACAACTGTTCCTTACTTTGAAATGAGCAGTAGGCTTGCTAGCATGTGGATCGACAACTTTTTCAGCGTTGCAAACTTTCAGTGTCAGATTTTCATTTTTAGGTTGTTTTTAGTGATATTGTTAAATATAAGTAGTAGGCTTGCTTGAATGTCGATCTACAACTTCTTTGATTTTGTTTTCTTTGTCGAAATCTTGCTTAGGTTGTTTTCCTTTCCACGTCCCATTATCTTCATGTCCATTCTCGATTCCATTATTTTCTTGTTTCCTAGCAGGAAGTAGACTTTGTAACTGTTCCAGTGCGATCGTCCAGTGCTTACCTGGTTCTATATTATAAGCACCGCGAGTCGGACTTTTTCCCCTCTTGGCTCTCCAAGATCTTACCACCCGGTTTTTAATGCCTTGTAGAATGCTTGAGACCTGTAATGAAAGAGTGGCACTACATTAAGGACAGTGCCTGCTTTTGCTACTACTCATACGTTTACTCATACGGTTTATGACTATGTGGAGAAGTAAGATCTTGACAAGGCCTAGGCGGGTTATCAGAATCAAAAGAAAATTGGGGTAAAGAAAAGGAAATGAAAGAAAATGCCATACATTTTCGTATTTTAAAGCTTTCTTAGAATTATAGTTGCTTAATTATCTCTGAAAAATGCGCGCTTACCCACATTTTCCCTTTTACATTCCAATAGGTCTTGCTAAGATCTGCTTTTTCCTGATGATCATAACCTTTGCAAAATACCTCTGTATAAGGACGCACCGACCTTAATTAGCGACGATTTATAAATGATTGATGGCCATTTTACTATTAAAACACAAAATTTACGATGGTCGACTGAAATGGCAGCCATCTTGAACTTCGAAGCTTCGTGGCAACTCCCACACACAATTGTAAGAAAATTGACCTTCTCTATCATCACCGCTGAGTTGCTCATGTTTAACATGTATAACAAGCCTGGGCGCCTAGACCCAGCATTTCAATGGAAGAGGGAATTTAAGAGTGAGAAATGTTTAGAAGAGTTCATGTTGTTTGTCGCCAACAAGGTCTTTTCAGCATATCTTTTTAAGGCTAAAAGACATATTGGAATAAAAATGACCCACAAATAATGACTCATTTTTGTTTCAAATTACTCGACTTGTCTTCCATAATTATAAATGAGTGTGTTAACTGTGGATGGCCGCGATACAAATGGTTGCAACTTGAAAAATTTGGACCACTGTTTATTCAAGTTGTTCCGTTGTGTCTTGGAAAATCGCGAAAGCCTGATTACGTGTGCTATGAGCTTTCTTTGCACAATAAAATGTAGTTAATTCCATTTAGGCATTGTTTTGCTCCCAAAACGTACACTACTAGCAGTTCCTCTCTGAATAGTCGAGCGGCGAGCAAATCACGTGATCGGCCATCAAGCGAGCTAAAGTAATTTGGGCAATTTTTTGTTACACATGTCATCTCCTGCGTCTTTCTTTAACTGCCGTAAGGATCAGTCTTACCGTATATGTATATTTTTAATTCGAGCTAAAGTAATGCGGCCCAAGGGAAACTGGGGAGGAGGCGTCTACCCCCAGTTCTCCCTCAGCTTGTTCACTCTCTTCAGTCTTTGTGATGACCTCGCCCCCTCGACTGACTGAAAACGGACAGTCATCATTGTACCAAAAACGTAGAAACTTTGAAGATGAAGCTTCTTTAATGCGAAATAATAATTATATTTACCTTGTTCTGTTTTTTATCTTTGTGCGCCGCCCATGTTAGCTCACCCAGAAGAACCAAGAAGCTGATAAGCAGGCCAAAAATAACGGCGTAAAATACCCCGGCCATGTCATGAAAAAACAACACGTCTCCAGTACTGAAGGATGCTTCTAAAAGAAATAAAATTAATAATGGTAATAGGACTAAGTGGAGTCCAATTCTGTCTGTAATCATACGAGTGATTAACGGAATCGGACGACCGCGTAGCGGGAGTCCGATTTGTTTAATCACGAATATGATTACAGACCGAATTGGACGACACGAAGTCCTGTTACCAATTAATCATATCTATAACAAAATTAGAGAAAGAAAAGGGGGAAAACGTACTGGAGAAGGAATTGACAACAGTTTCATGATACGTAAAAATAACTTATTCAAGTGTAACCGATCCATTAGAGCGCGCGCTCTGACGTGTACTGTCCAATTCAGTTAGGCATGACGCGTACACTGTCCAATTACACTGTCCTTACTGTCCTATTAGAGCGGTTTCAATTGAGTGCCGAAAGTAACTCGTGTTTTGCTTTGGTTTTGCTTTACTTCGCTCTGTGATTGGATAAAACCTTTCGCGCCACTTTCTCGACCAATCAGGAGTAAAACTGAAACCAATCAGTCGCGACTTGCTCGCGCTCGCACGCGTTTTCCCGCGCTTGGCGCCGGTTACATGTATTTGCTTCCATTTGTGATTGGTTCATTGGGTAATTTGTGTTTGTTGTGATTGGCTGGTGTAATTACTTTGGTTTTGGTTTTACGACACTCATTTGAAAACCGCTCTAATGCTCAAATCATGGCTGGTGATAGCCAATCAGATTCGAGAATTTTGTTATAGTTATGATTAATGTAAGAATGACAAGGGGGCATTACGGTCAAACGCCACGTTTTTAAGAAGTTTGAGCACTTAAACTTTATCATCTCAATGAGATTTCATTCGACACACAAATGCCCCCATTAGGTCGTTGTTCAAAGTGTAATAAATGGTTGAAAATTTTTTGGCAAATTTAAAGATGTTTTTAAAGAAGTAAAATGGTGGTAGTGGGGGAAGGGGGGTTGGAGATTGAGAAGTTATGAGGAAAGAGAAAATTGAAGACTTGAAGGTGATCTAAAATTTAAATTAGAGGTTAATAATTAGTGGATGGATACGAGAGTCTGCTACCAACCCGCGGTGCTCATGTGTCCGTTAACGTACTTGCTGGTTTTCTGTTTATCCTTGTTTTCCATTTTTTTATTTTTTTTCATAAGTCACTCCCTTTTTAACACAAATCCTACCAGAATGCCCTCTAAGTTAAAATTTATGTTAGCGCGAAATAAACCTTGTATGGAACTTAGTTTGTTCACAATGCCAAGGATTACCCTTGATAGGTCTAGAGTTCTGATTCGGAATAACGACACACAGTTTTATCTTACTTTGCCCCAAAACATCTAATGAATAAAAGTGACAGGACCGGTGACAACAAGGCGAGTAGGGCCTACTGATGTGCTGATGTAGTCATGCTCATTTTAAAAATGCTGACCATGTCGGAGTTTAACCGCTTGAAATATTTTTTATTTTATTTTTTATTTTATAAGCTTCGCCAAAGAAAACAAAACATAAAACGTAACTAAACTAAAAAAGGGGGTTGGCAGGGACACTGCAATAGCTGAGGCCAATTACAGCGGGCCCAGATAATACCCCTCGAATCAGCCTGTTTCAGTGAGCGTGCGCTTTTTTTGTCTAAACGTTCTCTTCCATTCATCTGAAAACGAAGTGCATGTAACCATTAAAAAAAAAACTGCGCATGAAATATTTTTGAGAATCCAAAAAACATGTTGCCACACGTTTGAGCAAACTGTTATTTATGTTTTTTTTTTAGTTTTACTTTTTTTTATTAAGCAGGAATGCTATATTCATTAACTAATTTTGATACCTGATTTCTCTGCAGGCTTTTCACAAACTCCGTGCAGCCACCTTTGTCTCAAAAGCTTCACGAATCCCTTCTGGCGCAGCTCGAGGATTTTCACGCTAAACTGATGGGTGTACGGCGAATTCTTAGGAAGTCCAAACCCGTAGCCAAACTTTCCAAAAATCCTTTGAAATAAAAGAACAGTCACTAAGATGTAACCTGATGAAGAAATTCCAAAATAGACTAGAAGGGGTGCGAGAACCCTAGAGGTCAGTGTTGTTCTGTTGGGTTCATTTTCACCCCACCTTTGACAAGTAGCTGCGTTTCCACGTATCTTTTACAGCCTTTATGAAAAAAAAATGCACCAGGATAATCCTAGTGGTAGTGATTTTCGTTTTAACACCCTAGGCCGCACCGAACCACTCATTCTACCTGGCTCCCCTCTCTCAAAAAAACGGCAAGATGACCATCCCAGTCTTCTTGACATAAGTGTCCCCCTCTCCCCCCCTCCCTTCTGGGGACCTAGCCCTTGGTATTTATTTTGTGACCATCTTGGGGTTTTTTGGTTTTCACGAAATGACGTAAAACAAAAGATTGGAAAGGCAATAAACACAATAGCTAACCAACAATGGTTTCCATAACACGAAGAGACCCCTGGTTTCGTCAGGTAACGGTTGTGTATTCATTATGTATTGTACACTTAGGAAGGTGCGATAGACAATAGTAGATAATAAACTTTACTTCACCAAAACTCTCTCTCTCTCTCTCTCTCTCTCTCTCTCTCTCTCTCTCTCTCTCTTTCTGTCTCTGTCTCTCCACAGGTGGAGAATCGTTGGGGAATCTTAACAAAATGTTAATATATAGAAATTTCAAGGTGGAGTAGTAGTGCTCCTAGTCGCTTCATGCCACATGTAGAGATAGCAGATCTAAGTAGCGGAGATGAAGGATGACAATTATTTGAAATCTAGTTTTAGCTCTGTGTCATACTACGTGGTTATTTTAAGGACGACACCTCATTGATCAGTTAGAATGACGTCATGTAATTTTAGATTGTTGACATGAGATCGACAGACAGAAATAACCTTTGCGTCACTGGTGCGAGCTAATAATAAATTTCAAATAATTATCATGGGGCACGGGGATTCACTCTTGTATTTCATCCTCTCTTGTTCCAGGGGATTAGTCGCATGTCCTAACCTTACACGTGTTGTACTTACCTTCCAATGGTAGTCAATCTGTTACAAGGTTTTTGTTTAGTGTAGTACTCCAAAACCTCTGAATCACCAATATAAGCATAACCCCCTTGTTTCACTCTTCTTATTCCTTCCGTCACGTTTTCCACTAGTGTGTCGTGACGTTGCATAAATTGCCACATCTTCGCGTACGTTGGAACGTGCGACAATTGAAAGAATGCCATGGTGTGACTGTTCTTTGTGCAGCCGTACTTTATGTTGGTCTGAGCAGCTAAGTCTTCAAGGCTATTGATTGGAGTCTCAAAAACGTCTGTGATTAGAAAACTTGCCAAGTTGGCGGTATAGGATGCACCTGTATGAAACAAATTTGGAAGTCAAAAGGAAGATTAATGGCAAATTTAAAGTAAGGGAGCGGATATTTTCTTGGTCATTTTCTCGAACCAAACAGTAAAACGTATTTGGAAATAATGCTTTAATATTGGTCTCATCAACCACTTTAAAAACGAGTAAAGTACTGTGAACAATTGATATCTTTCATTCAGCCAAAACACCTAGAACAGGCTCAACGGTGGGGGAAAACAACGCGAAAAAAAAAGCGGACAGAGTTTCAATGTTGAACGACAACATAGTGAGCTATAGGTTTGAAGAGGCTCTACTTTAAACACCAATAAGAAGTCCGGATCGAATGTGTTGTCTTGTAAAAACTTCGTTTTAATAATCGGCACCATGACTCCAAATTACTCTCTCAGGTCCATGTGAGATTTGTGTTACAGATTCATTTGAACTGAAACTCACCCCATATGAAGCAAATGGTTAACAGTTAACCAAGTAAATATAGAAGGGGCTCCTTCATGGACATTTCAACGTTTTTGAGTCCAAACTACGCTGACATTAAAACCTAAGCCGCTTTTCTTGTATACGAAGTGCTCCTAGAACACTAAGCAGGAGACATCCTCGAGTTTTTTTTTTAAAGGGACAACAAGCCATATGCAGTTCTTAACGATATTTTAACGATTTTTTAACGATACTAACCAACTTCCACTCTGGACATCCCTAGCCAGTGATATTTACCCAGAAACTAAACCGTTATTTTTGTGTTTCATTTGTTTTCAACATGAACTTTCCTGAAGCAGAGCTAAAAAAGGTGACATAATAACTGTTATTCACTAACGTGATATCTTACTTATGATTAGCATGGCAAACCACCAGAATCCGACAACAACTCTCCCGGGTGTAGACTGGGGATGTGCTACATCGGCACCCTGACCAACGGCATACGAGAACGATGACCACGTGGACTCAAAGAACCTCAGACAATCCTGCGTGCTCCAGTGATCTTCCCTGAGGCTAGTATGATCACGTGATTGTGCAATCCTCCCGTGATATCCACGTGGACTGAACGTGGCGTGTAACCACAAAAACAAACCAACTAAAATCGTGCCAACAACCATGGCCAACCAAAGGTCAGTGTTGAAAGGCTTGAGGAAAGAGAATACTTTGTAGTCCACGTTGACGCTGTTTTCTATAAGAATTGATAGCCCAAGATGCATGAATGGCTGGGTAAAATCAACTGCGGTTTGACGCTGCGAGCTGACGGATATCGGACCAACTGCAAGATCAGCTTTCTGTCGAGAACAAGGTTCAATAACAGCAATTGTATACCCCTGTGAGCTTCGTGAGCGGGTAGTACGGATAGAAGATAATGTTTTATCATTATTACAATGGTATCAACTCTCGAAATATCATTGAATGAATAAAGAACAGTGATCTTCTAAAGGTTAAAGTTCAAGTCTGATGTGGATGACATTAAAAAGAGCTAAATGGTATTGTGTAACTGCCACATTCTCCCTTTGTTATTAGCTTTGTTGATAACAGTATAGTCGCAAAACTCACTTTTTTACCTTAAATCTCGTTAAATCCCGCCAAAAAACGTTTGTTTCGCTTTATAGACTGCGTAAAATATTCACAAACTGCTGTCTCTACTCTCCTCGCGCAGCAGTTGTAGCCTGCGAACAGGCTCGTTAGTAAGCAATAGGGCGCAGGGTGCGGCGCCCAGTATTACTAACAAACTAGTGTGCTCTGGGTGAAGAAAGTTAAAGCATCGTTACTACTCCGACAGCCCTAAGGCGGGCTACTCTCTACCTTTTTCTTCTATACACTATAGTATCCCGTACAGCGCAATCGAGGACTAGCATTTTTATCAGCTTTATAAAAACGATTGAGAGATACATTTTTCTCAATTTCTGAAAAATTCTGAAATAAAATATAAAATTCTGCACATGAAAATATATGTAGCCACACTCTAACCAGGGAAACCATCGTCATGCCATTTTGTCCTGTCATTTCAAGGAGTATATCAATTCAAATCTATCTATCTATTCTATCTCTATGCCGAGTGGGGAGTTTGAGAGCTTTCTCGGCACCACCTGTTCAATTTCAGATAAAGCTCTGTTTAGTGAAGTAACAGTGCTGTCGACAGTGTCCCCAATGCAATTAACGGTGGTGTCATCCGCGTACATAAAAACAGTGCCAGAGGAAACTGAATTTGGCAAATCATTGGTGTACAAGGCGAACAACGTGGGGCCTAGCACAGACCCCTGAGGAATCCCGCATGTAACATTTAACATAGTTGAATGCTGGCCGTGTACTACCGAGAATTGGGTTCGGTCGCTTAGGTAGTCTGTCAGCCATGATAACAGGGGATCTTGAACTCCGAATTGAAACTTTAACTTATGTAGTAAGATCGCATGGGATACTCAGTCAAAAGCTTTTTTGATGTCTACAAACGCTACAGCATCCACTTTGTCCTCATCGATTGATCTTCTCCAAATTTCTGAGAGATGTACGAGCAATAGTTGTGTGGAGTGCCCTTCACGGTAGGCCCACTGTTTATCCGTAACTAAGTTATCGTGGAAAACATGATCAACGATAGTATCTGTTACACACGATTCCATAATTTTGCTTGGAACACGATATGGGTCTGTAGTTATTTGTGTCGGCCTCGTCTTCTTTTTTGTACACTGGAATCAAACGAGCTTTCTTCCAAACAGTGAAGGTTTCTCCGAGGTGAGCACAAAATGAAAATAGTCTAGTTAAAGGTGACACAATGGCAGGCTCGGCTAGTTTTAATAATTTAGTTGGAATGTCGTCCAGACCTGCATATTTATTTGGCTTGATGGCTTTTAATTTACGCTGGATCAAATCTTCATTCACGGTGATCTCTGAGACAGAGGGCACTGAGCACCCTTTGCATTCGCTCTGCTGTGAAAGATTGTTGCTGGCACGTCCAGTCAGTTCAGTCGCTTCCCAGACAATACCATGATTTTAAGTGCTATTGGCCATTTATTCATTGTGCTCAATTTCTTATCGAATAATAATCTTAGTAGAAGTATCGTAGTTAAGTACTATACCTAATTAATTACACGACCCCACAAGCATTATATATATGCTTTAAATTTTTTTTATCGTGTTTAAAGAAAGGATGTGATGATGATGATGATGATGATGATGATGATCTCACGGTGAAATATCGAGGACCAGCCTCGTTCCCAGTCGTCCTGGGCACATAATCAAATGTGACGTCACCCGACAAACTCGGAGGGAAAATTCGCGCTGTCGTGCTCGGTTCAAAGTTTCACTCGGTCACTCGATAGCGCATAAAGGCTGGGAACGAGGCTGATCGTGGACCAAATAAGCAAAAACTTACCCTTTCTACTAAATACCCTATCATTCCACTCCACGACTGATTGAAAAAATCAAATGATCCGTAAATGTTTTTCGGTATGATTTGAACTGTGTACTTGAACTTCATATCCTGCTGCAGTCGGTTGAGTAACTCTATACAGAAACCTTTATAAACTATTTCTCCTGTTTCAGTGACTTCTCGGTCAATAAATGGTGGCTCCTGGAAATAAACATAGTGAACAAAATATTGTATAACGTTTTATATACTGGGAGTGTCTGCAAACAAACTGGATCGCTGAAAGTATACGTTGAATGTAAGGTTATCAACACTTCAACAATCTGTTGGACTTATTTTTGATCGTTTAGACTCGTAATGCCTCTCCTCATTAAGGGAAATATACTGGATATCGGCAAGAAAAATATGCTGGGAAACAAGAAGTGATTTAATAGTGGGTTTGAACGGTGGTTATAAAGGTTTTCCAAACAACAGAAACATCTAAACGAAAGTAGAACTTATACCCTAGAGGAGAGAAATGGTGATGTTTTGGCAAAACGTGTTACTATCAGGAGCGTGCGCTGATAAATTGGCTCATATTTTATATGTAAAGAAGTCGTATTAAATATAGGGCGAAATTCCTTTTGAGAGAAGTTAAAACATTTTTCATTATTCCAGGATTATCTATTGCTTCTTTAGCTAGGAGATCATGAACGACTCAATTTCGTAAAGTGATTGTTAAATATTCTTTCTTCTTTCTTTTTTGTACAGAGAAAAAAAAACAGTCCATTTCAGTCGCTCTTTAACTACTTACTATTACAGTAACAACTCGGATCGTGGTGTTTTCCACAGTATCTGCTCTGTCACGTGGTGTCTGAAATGACTGCGAGAGCCATAACACCGGTTTGTCAGGATACATTACAATTCCTTGTGCTGGGCTCCATTTTCCAACCTCGAAGAAATAAATAACAGCATCAATTGCTAATAAAAATTTTACGGACTCTTAGCAAGAATTTATTTGACTTCGAAATACTTAGCCGACAAAATAATTTAAGACCTGATAAAGACGCTGTGATGACGTCGACATATTTTTTTAGGTAAAAAAAAAGAAACCTTTGCTCTGGGTCCGTAACATTTTCATTGATAATTTATGAGTCCAGGAAATCAACCTTTCCAGTAGAAAAAGAGTATGTTCGAGCAATTCCAAACATTGAGAATATAATAGAAATTTGTGGGGTCTGCTAAGCCTAATGTTTTACTAGATAATTATTTTGAAGTGTAAAAATTCCTTTAAACATTTTTACTTGTTTTTTTATACCAGAAAATCCTTTTTGACTTTAAGGTCAATATCTACGACTAGAGCGTCGTCTTTGTCAATCACTGTCGAAACAACTATTCCTTCCTTTTATTTTCAATTTTACCTGCACAAAACCCGTTCTTCCTAAATTGACGATGTCGTACTCCTGGAATGTTGGTGAGCCATCTTGTTTAAACTGCAAGTCGTTCATGATACCACTTGTATTGACCTAACGAAATATTTGAACAAATCGTATTTTAAGCCACTGTTCTAATATAGATTGAAAGTTACGCACTCTCAAATTTACTAAATGATACTCGTGCTTTCCACATTTCAATCGTGTACTCAATTATCTGTCTTTTTATGACAAAGCGAAAATACGAAAACTTGTAAGAATTATTACGGTCATAATGGGACTGAGTTTGTTATCTATTATATTTAGATAAAACTGCTCCCTACAATTTTGAATATAAATTTCGCACTCCCTCGTCGTTTATTATTTAGGACTTCATATTTCCTTACATTAACTTTTTTGGAGGGCCACAGTAATGCTAGTGTCAAGAATTTGGTGTTACCCACAATAAAAACAGGTGTCAACTCACTCAGTTAATATGTATCCAGAAACGTGTCTTTAGCCTAACTAAATATAAACCACCGAAAAAAAAAAGTATTTTATTGCCTTCTTTATGTACTTCATCAATTCTTCTCCGTTTCTCCACGGTGTAACAGGTCCCTTGTCGAAGTTAAATCCAAGCTCCTGTCCTCCGACGTCATATTCGTCTAATATCATGAAATGAAGTGCCGTTGCTAATGCCAAAACTGCATCATAAAACTTTCCAGTAACAACCTGGTTGGAAGAAAAGCGATTATTGGTTAGGGGCCCAGACATTCCTTTAACGTCAACATTCAATATTAATGAGCTTCATTACTGATCATGAACGTGAACGTCTGCTTATCGTCACACACGTATACATTTGCATATACAGTTGTGCATATACAGATATATACATATACACCTAACTGCAATAACATGCTTTGAGAATTATCAATTACTTCTTATTAACCGAGATCGAGGGCCGTACTGGGAGAATATTGCCCGAAGTCTTTCTGGTACGGACCTAGCGAAGCGAGGTCCGTACAAGAAAGATGTACTTTCAGGTTCGCTATATTCTCGCTTTACTAGCCGGGCATTAACATCGCTCATAAATGCCCATGGGCATCATGGGAAGTTCCAGCCCCGAGTATTGGCCAATCACAGCGCGTGTTATATGTTTACAAGCTCTAGCCATATAATAAAGTCCAAGAATGCAGTTTCCAACTTTTTTATGTTTTTCCTTTTTCATTTTTGTATAACAACGTTATTACAATTAGGTGTAAATACAGATATACATTTACAGACATTGCAATTTCCTTTATCCGACTACCTTTGGAGAAGAAAATTTTGGTTGTAGCAACAACCTAGGTTTAAATGACGTATGTAGCCCATATGAAAGGAGGAGGCGTAAAGATAAAGACAACAGAGGCGGAGGGCGAAGTGATAAAAGAAAATTTAGCAATGTTTTGTTTGGTTTTGTCATTTAAGCAACCAGGCATTTAGTGTGGCCGGCACTTTGTTATATGTTATTTACTTTAGGATGTTAGAAGGAAACAAAAGCAAAAGGCAAACGTTCCAATTTTAGTTCACAACATCTTACTATATACTGTACATACATCTAGTTCACCATGCTGGTAGGTCTTCCAGTGTTTGGCAACTTCCTTGTAGCGAGATCCCTCACCGAATGCTAGTCGAGTTCCAATGACCCCATAAAACTGATTTACCACAAATTCATCACCAAGAATCTGCCAGTCCTAAGAATTGCAATGTGAATTGTTTGTTTAAGGGGAACCAAGATTGCAAAATGGTGAAAAAAATAGAAATGTCTTTTAAAATCCATCCAGGCAAATACTAACTTCTTACTAACTGAACGCGAGGGCCGTACTGGGGAATATTGGCCCGAGGTCGTGGCAGTACGGACCGAGCGCAGCGAGGTCCGTACAAAAACGACCTAGGGCCAATATTCCTCAGTACGGTCCCGAGCAAGTGAAGTTAGTAAGTAGTTTATTATATGGCATCATTTTTCGTACGAAACAACACTTCCGGTAGTTCATTCAAGTCAATTTCCGGCGCGATGTCAAGGAGAGAAGCCAGCGATTTTAACTGGCTTTCGAATCAGTTTGATGATCGTTGCTGTCGATCGGCGAAAACTTGCGTGGCTCTTGAATGAAAACTGCTCTGCTTCTAATATCTGTGTCAGTTTTTCGTCGTCCTCCACAACACAAGACAGTTTTATTTGAAAATACGTCTTCGTTATGGGCGGAGACAATTCGGTAAAAAGAAGAATAATGAAAAGGCCGCGATAAAATCTCAGAAACGTGCTTCTCAAACTGGAAATTGTGGCAGTGTGTTAGTCCGTAATGTAAACGAAGGAACACTCGAACTTAAAGAAAAAAAGACACTGGAAATTATCTCTCCATCAAATACTGCAAGTTGTTTGCTTCAGTGGCTTTATGGAGAACTTTGTGGATGCTGAGAGCAAATTTTTGTCACACCTAACAAAGTTGTTTTTAGCGCGAGCTCCAGCAAGAGCGGACTTGTGAACAAGCTAAACTTATTTTCAAGGATGTCCACTACAAGAGCAAAAATCTCGCTGAGGAATCAAGGTACACTGTTAGTTTAATACATTAACGTGTAGCTTTAATTTGTTCCGTGTGGAAAACGCTGACTGAAGCAATCGCCAATATTAAACTAGACAAGAACATGATCGTTTTCTTTCGATTTACAGTTGATGAAAGCCGTTTGCTAGTTGTTTTGCAGTTTTCAGTTTTTTTTTTTGCCAAGAGGTTTTCTTGTGAGAAACGTACTCTTTTGTTAATGCTAAATTTTAATAATTATTGTTTAAGTGTTGGCCGATTTACGCGGCTCTTTACAGCTTACAGTCTAATAGCCGTACAAGAAAACAATAAACACACACAGTCACTGAAGAACGTTGGCCATGCTTTTTGGTTCACTGCTGGCGAGTGTTTTGCTTATATCAAAAAGCTGGTAAAGTTAATTGAAGAGCGCTTTTTCTAAACAGGCGTGTTTACCTCGTTCATTCCGGTTTTGTACCAGCTCCAAACCTTTCCTTTTTTAATCTTCTTGCGTGTTCGGAGTTTGAATTTTGCGGGAGCGGGAGCGCGAAAAAAAAATATCCAAAAAGGACCGTTTCCATAGTAATGGTCCGTACTGTAAAATCCCGACCGAAAACTAACCAATCAGAACACTCGATTTAGACTGGAGAATTGCTTGCCATATAATAATGTATAATAAAGAAGACTGCAGGTCGGCGTTCATTTGGAATTTAGTTACGTTTCATTCAAGCTTTCTCAAACTTGTCAAGGCCGCTAACTAGCTATAGGATATTCGATCTCAGAAAAGCGACCATTTTTTGTAATCCACCGCACACCGCATCATTTACATTTCAAGGCCCCTACTCGTTTCCAAGGTGGCTAAATTTACGTAGTAAATGTGCCAATCCACTCCCTAGTTTCCGAGGCCTTAAACGCTGCTTTGTTTTTATGGTCTTCATCTGGTCCCACAACATTTGGATTTCCAACTTTGCTACGAATCACTCTAAGAAAACTCTTCAATTTTGTACTTATGAAGACCTCCTCAGTACCATACCCTTGGAATACGGGCCTGAAGATTGTTAATTAAGCTACCAATGAGACGTTTTATTTTCTGTTTGTGGTAGATTTCAGCTTTGTTGGATTATGCTACGCCACCTTAAGCCTATCTAGCCTCGGTGGCAAGGTGGAGGTGAGGAGAGAGAGAGGGAGGGGCGGGGGCAATATTTGATCTTTTTTAATGTGCAGCAAAAGTCATCGCCTTGCCATGGCAAACATATTTTGACAGGCAGTTTTTTCCAGTATTATTGTTAACCTCAAAGGAAACATTTTAGACGTACTCTTACCCTCAGTTAGGTTTCGTTGTCATAGTTTGAACGACTCTCAGAAAGCAGGATGGGGCGCCACTTTACGCTCCTTATCTCCTACCAAACCCCCAGGCTCAGGGACTCCAAAGAGCCCTGGCTAGATAGGTGAAAGGTAAGCTTAACTCATTATGATTTAAAACAAAAAGGTTAAAAGCTAAAGGTTTAATTAGTGCCTTATGGTCCAATCTCACCCGTTCAGTTTGCGCATCAGTTACAATCCAGACCCAGTCCTTTGTCATTCCAAGGTCACCAGCTTGTTTTATGATCTATCATAAAGATTTACCAACTCAAAGACAGTTTGCGTGTTATCTATGAAGATATCCGCGCAGTATCCTGTTCGTTTAATTTATAAATCACCACGCATTCATTCTCACATCACAAAAAAATGCAGTAATAATCCTAATTAGAGAAGAATACCAATAAAGCCAAGAAGGCAATTAAAGATTTACTCTATGTTTACTAACCGCCTTATAATTATTTCGGTTTTTGCTGTAGATCCTTAAAGCAGTAACTTTGGAATAATGTTAATTAATTAGCATTGTTAATTAATTTATATCATTGCGAATATGCCACCCATCGACATTTCAGTCCTACCAGTATGCAGGACGCTTGTCGCACTAACCTAGTTTAATGGCCTTAGCTCCCACGAGTCTCTGTAGCTCAATGGTAGAGCATCTGGGGTTATAGGTTCGACTCTTTTTTGGGAGAACTCGGATTTTTTTCCGAGTCGCCTGTGCCATTAACTGAATAAAACATCTTTTTAATAAGGGAATAAAATGACTTTTTGAGGGAATATTGTTTATTTGCGCCCGCGTAGTGTCATTTTTGGCCCGAGCGCGAAGCGCGAGGGCCACAAATGACACTACAAGGGCGCAAATAAACAATATTCCCGAAAAAAAGTCATTTTATTATCATTATTATCAATAAACAAGGCCAAATGATATTAAGAAATCTGACAAATTTAATGAGGCTTTTCCATAAATATACAATTTGCTCTGAATGAGTTGACCCAATACTTCAAATAAACTCAAAATTATCTAACTATCTAATTGCCGGCACAAGTTACCTGCGAATTCAATCCAATAAATTAGCTGTGTTTGAAAGAAAATAGGCTGAAAACAGCTAAAAGTCTCCCGAAAAATCCAGCAATAGACAATAAAAGATACAAAGATGGAAAATACAAGGATAATCACTTAGTCAGTACACGTTTCTACTCACTGTCACTTTCGATTACTACTCGGCGTCGTTTTACGGTTTCGCTTTCTGTTGAATGAGAAGGACCTGCACTCTGATAGATGTTCAAAGTTCCGATTTGAATGTGCTGAGTGCAGTTCGGATATGGCTGGGCTAACGAGAAAAACTGACTCTGCAGTGACTGAGAAACTGAAGTGATTGCACTAGCACCGGCGATGTTGCTGCTTTCGGAATTTGTTGATGAGCGGTGTGACTCTTGAGATGTTACTGAGGACGAATGGCCATCAAACGCTTCTTGCAAAAGCCTGGAGCAATGCCTTTTTTGTGCACTTGAAGTTTGAGAAATGTAGTGAGTCAAGCTTCTTTCATCTTTGTGTTTAGTGATCTCGGAAATCTGTTTGGCGTCAACTCCGCGCTGAAACAGAGATGTGACTGTGGAGGCACGAATGCAGTGATTCGTGTATTTTTCTGACAATTCGGCTTTCAAGGAAATGTTTTCCATGAGTTTGGCGATCTTGTTTTTGCCAAGCGGCTCATTTCGAAACCATTGTGATCCCTCTTTCTTGAAGTGCTTGTTAGGTGTTTGAAACAGAGCCTGACAGTTTGGATTAAGGCGGAGGATGTAAAACTCGAAAGAACTAACGGGATCAAGCGGCGACGAGTTTTCGTACATTCGCACATCGGAATAACTTTGGTCTTTTTGCTTTGACCCTCCTTGATAGTTCTTTGTTTGTTCAGTTTGCATTTCAGTAACATACCGTGCTCCTGAGTCATCTTTTTTTATGCCGAACGACTGCTTGGTGAGTTCTCGCCAACCTTCTCTACCACGGCGCCCAAAATAGAAGCAGATTGAAAACCACACAAACTCAAGAAGTCGCTCTGGTTCTGTCCATGCAGTTGAACCTAAACCTCCAGAAAAATATTCTCGTAGCTTCGTCATATCTCCAGCTGCAATTGCAGATTTATGCATAGGTTTAGGATTCATTTCTTTAGTGTACAGTTTGCATTTTGCCTCGAACATCTTGTTCGCAGGAAGAAATTCTTTGTCTTGTAAAATGTTTATAGTCCTGCTGAATGGGGCTGAAGTTAGTTTTCGATGAATCGCTGCTCGTATGCCAGTGAGGGTACTAGGGGTTAACGGTTGGCCCTTTTCCGATTTAACCTCCGCATAAAACTTCCTTAGAACTTCGTTGAGCTCCGCCGAAGTAACAGAATTCAGATCGACGTTGAGCTGTCGTTTCTCGCACCATTTCTCGAATTTCTTAATACCCCAAGAAGTGGCTCTTTTGGTATTTTCGGCTTGAGCTTGTGCTTCGATTTTATCCAATTCTTCCTTTCCCAGATCCGAGTTTTGACTAGAATCTTTAACTTCTTCCATTTTCGAAAGCTTAAACCTTTCTTTAACTTTCCGTTGATTGGGAAACTTTGTGCTTCAAACTGAACTTGCCGAATGGTTTTCCCGCGTCGGCGACGCTGATTGGTTAAAATTAATCGGATGATGAACCAAGAACCAATCAGCTGCAGGGCCGTTAATGCATTAACCGCCCGCTAGGAGTCATTTGCGGCCCGCAAAGCGCGTGTTTACGATAGGGCAGTTTTCAATTTGGCCGCGTGTATTGATAATAATGTATGTTATTATGCATTCTGAAATTCATATATAAAAATATTCGCTAATGTCATGGGATCCCGCCATATTTAGGCACTGGTTGAAAATGGATGTAATTTTACCCGAAACAACAAACTCCTTACCTCTCTTGAGTATTTCACGTAGCAATTTAAGACAACAACTCGTGTGCCTGTTTGTCTAATCCATTTTAGTTGCTTGGTGATGTCGAGTTTCGAGGGGTCTGGGACGGGTTCAAAGTGTTCATGTGCCACGACTAGCCAGCCTCGTTTGTATGCTTCATCCTTCAGAGCTAGCACACCGTTGATTCCTGTATAAAGTATGGCAGTGGTTAACACATTTTATAAACCTGTGCTTCACAACAGTATTATACTATAACAAAAACAGCAAAAACAATAACAATATTAACAGCTACAACATCGCAGCAACACTTAGGGATAGATTATGGCTGTTATTTTCGTTTCACACTTGACGAAGAGAGCTTACGCATTATTTTTCCCACCACTAAGAGAAATACAGAAAGCGACAGAAATGACAAAAGAACTAACTTTATGAGCGATATGTTTCTTTGTTGATTTTTTTGCTTGTCTCATTTGTAGTCTAATGGCTTCACCATTACATTTTAAAGCATGCAAGGACAAATGAGAGCGAATGAACTCCTCTCTTTATTTTAATTTTCCTTTCTTAAGATGCGCTCCCTTTCCGTCCTCTTCCCGCGGCCTTAAACTGAAACTTGTTAACAAAACCTAAATGGGAATGTCGACCTCTGGCTCGCCCGACTGCTCCTCAACGGGGTTTCGCAGAAGGAGTTACGATGAATACTACTCCCCACTTTAATTTCCTCCTGAGTGACGGAAAGCAACACAAAAGTCAGAAGCCTGGAATCTAACGACCGACCCACTAACAACAACAACAACAACAACAACAACAACAACAACAACAACAAACGACGTCAGGAAATTACATATTAAGTAATATCAAAGGACATTCGACGTACCGTAATCATCTTTTGACACGAGCAGAGCAAACTGCGTCCAGTTGTAGTGTTCAATGATTCCAGCAAGAACGCGACATTGTACGGTGTCACTTGGACTCATACGCAGAAGGTATGGGAAGTTAGCTGGTATGAAGGAGAAGGTTGGGTCTGTTGCCACTGGAGCGAACTGAGGAATATGGAAACCAGCAAAGTATGGCTGGGTATACTTCACATCCGTGGACGTGGTGGGACCGACGATGGCTACAACACCTTGGTGAACAAGATACTGAGCTAAAGATCGAACAAACAAAGAAACCGACAATGTAAAAAAAGAATAGGTAAAAGAAAAGTGTTCATGAGATGGTTTGGTTTAACGTTTGGTTGGGATATGCTGGGAAGAATTTCTTTACTTCCTCCTAGCACATAGTAGAGTTGGTATGAAATATCGTTAACCCTATTCAGAACGGGCACTTTTTGGTCTTCTGGCCAAGGGACCTCCTCAACTCCAAAAGTATTAAAGTATGACAACGAAACTTAGAAGGCTAATAGTGGGTCCAAAAGTGTTTCCTTTGAGGTCCACAACATGAACTGATGACGCCATATGACTTAAGAATAACGTCGCGTCCTGCAACGGCGGCCAGCTTCGATCCGCCATATTGGATTTCTTGTACATGCGTTTTTAAAAATCCCCCGAAAAGCACTAAAATTGACCAAAGAGTAATCAAAAAGTACGCAAAAACGGTCTAAAAACGTAAAAGGTAATTCAAAAAATCTATAATTTGTCCTTAAAAAGAGGAAAATTCAAAATTCTGAAAAAGTGCTTGTCATGGTAACGTCAAACTTAATTGACAAATACTTGCTATACCAAATTGTTCTCAGATAAGTTTTGTCGAAAAAGTCAGCAAGTTCGGTGGCTTAAGCTTGCTTATTAAAAAACCCGTCAAAACTCTGTGTGGGCAGAGTCCGCCCCCATCCCCACCCTCCCCAGTCTGCATAGGGTAACTTTACGTTAGCGAAAAAATTCGTGGAAAAATGTGATGCACCTTGATTAATCATAACCCCTAGTTACTGTAAACGGTGTAACGTTGTAAGTCTAAATCATGTTTAAACTCACGGTACCTGATTTTAAATTGTCAAAGGCGTCCATCGGTTTGGTGATATTAATGACGGCTTTAAGCTGTATTCCTGGGAGAACATTGGGTTCTCTGTTGACATCTGCAATGGCGGCAAGGAACGAGCTCACTAATCTTGGGTCTTCAAAAATGCCTCCTTCGGAAAGAAAAAAAAAAGAGAGAGAGAACTGCTAAGCGACGGGATTAACATCTTAAATGTTTTTACAACAGCGGCCGGGAAAAAGTAAGCTCCAGTGTCCCACCAAAATATCGAAACTTTGCTTACCTAATTTCCATGTTATATGGCTAATGCTACAAAAATACAATCAAATTGAATATAAAAGGATCCTAGTGGATAAAAAAGACAAAGTTTGGTGATAAAGTGCCTGGACTTTGTTTAAAAAATGACGAATTGAGAGAGCGGTTCAGTAAAGTGCAGTGAGCTAAAAATGTAAAAATGCCCCCACTTTAATGCAAACAAACGCTGAATACTGATCACAAAATTCATCAAGTTTACCTAATCTAGATAGTAAAATATGCATTCTCGAAGTGTATTGGTTGTTTATTAGTTGCACATGGTTGTGTTATTACTGGCGTTTGAGAGCTAGGAGAGTTACACTCCAATTATGGCTTCTTTGATAAACCTACAGTCAACTAACTATCTATCTTACCTACTTTCAGCTATTCACTGCAAATAACTGTTTCAATTGGTTAAAGTTAAAAAGCAATACAGATAGTAAATGATCATTCAATTCCACACTGTTCTGACTCATTATTTAAACTTGTCCTCACAGTTTGGCTTATTTTCTCATATTTTCTGTCTGTAATTAACTTTGAACTTACCAACTTTCAGCGCTCGAACATTCTCAAGGAAACCTTGGAGTGATAGACATGAAAAGAAAACGATTGCAGTTATAAGTACACAGCGCATTCTTCTCCGCGTTGGCTGGTGTGGTTGTAAAACTTGGTGCAATCTTTGTTAAATCAAACAAAAAACTGATGTGCCTTAGCAATCTATGAATAAAATTCCTAGCATTTGCGTGAAAGAAACATTTTTGCTTTTGCATTTCAAATGATTAGCTTGTTTTTTTCCAATATTGTTCCAGTCACAGTAAGACATAAGGATTAAAAGAAGCCATTAACAAAGTGGAATAAGATCTTTTATTTTCAACTCTGTATGACGTCCTGAAAGATAATGACAAGTCTTTAACAAAGGATGGCTTGCTGAGAGAAAAACATTGGTCTTTGTTAAGCCTTAATAACTGTTTGTTTTCACAGTTGACCTTGTCAGTGATGATCATACGAAGTTACTGAAAAGCGAGTGCGCGTAGACTGGGGACCCACTGATAAAACCGTCTCCGCGTGGTTCTTTCGGATCAATTTTGTCAACTAAAGGATGACTTAATGAGATGGTAGTTTTGCCTAAAATGTCTAGCTTAGGTTACGAGACCGGTCTATGAGAGGGATTTGTATTATTTGGAGAAAAAGCAGAAATGTTATCATTTTAGTGCCCGTTTACGAGCCTTTGTGTAATTTGCCGTAAGAAGGCAATGAACGTTTTTATAGCTTGTAAACTAACAAAGAAGAAGAAGAAGAAGAAGAAGAAGAAGAAGAAGAAGAAGAAGAAGAAGAAAAAAAGACTTACGAGGAAGCCTTTTCTATTGCATATCAGAGCTTCTTAAGCCATTTTATTCAAGGTAACTATATCTCTCTTTTATTATTTTAAGAGCTACGTAATAAACGTTGATGAGTATCCGTTTAAAATATCTTAAACGAAATTAATTATAACAATAATATGTAAGGAGGCTACTAGATTTACAACACTTGGATTAAAAAATTAAAATGAATTTACAGGAGATAGAAAAACTATAGAGACAAATAATGGCTTAAATTTTTAAAACAAGCAAGGTGAAGCCCGAGGATATGATACACTGAGCACTTTTTTTTACATCGATAAAGGTTAATTTGAAATATAATAAGTATTTACATACTTTTAAACCTTAAAACCTTTTTCGAACACTATTTGCAATTTCGCCGACAGATAAGTAACTTTGAGGTATAGCAGAGATGTCGCTTACCAGAGATACTGTCAAAGCTCTATAAAGCCCCCAGGGGGCTTAATTTTCGGCCTCAGAAGGGGGGGGGTTATTTTAATAGAGACGAGAGGCTTATTTCAAATCATAATTAATAAAAACTCAAATTACATTTTAGCAAAAATTATTTCAGATCACAGGCTAATAGGGCCAAAAATGGTATGTGTATCACAGAACTGTAACTATAACATAATTTATACTCTAATGCAATGGTAGTTCTGAGAAATGAGAGGCCAAATTTCCCAACAAAACTTGAAATAGATCATTTTACAGATATTTCTAACTTATTCAGGGGGGGGGGGGGGAGAGAAGGAGGAAAACTACATGGAGAGGGGAGTTATTTTTACAAAATCCGGCTTCCAAAAGTGGGACTTATCAGAGAGGGGGGCTTAAAAGAGAGCAGGAGAAGTATTACCACCTTAGGATCTCAGGACTGGTGACAACTAAACATCTAGCCTATTAGAATTCATCTGCGCATAATAATTTAATCCCCCAGTTTTGTGGGGGCATGCTCATTAATAAGATGAAACAGGTAAACAAAAAATGGTGTCTAAGAATAAACGATTCCCAGAGAGCTGTTCTGAAACCCTAAAGCCAAGCAATCTACTACCTTTATCAAAACATTATAACGACTCTGAATTCAGATATGATCAATTATTTTTTCAGTTTTAGTCAATAGGCGAAATAATAGCTCACCTTTTGAGAGTAACAAGACCTGATTATTTGATGATTTTTTTTCAAAGCACAATGGACACTCTCTAAATTTTGACCGTTCGAACACGACAGATAATATGAGAAAATAAATGCGTAACGTTTAAATCAAATTTTTAGTTACTTTCTATATTGCTAAAGAGACAAGATTTACGACATGGAGTTAAAAATTGAACATGAAAAGTGGTCAGTTGCTAAACAATACAAATAAATCACAAACGTTAAGCTATCGTTTCCCTAGTTTGGGGAAGTAAGCCTTTACACTTTGCTAATCCAAGAAAGTATTCAAACTTATGACCTTACGATACCAGCGCAGGCAAGGTAGGTAAAGTCGCACACGGCCGGAGCTTATTCCGGTTTCTGTAGCATGAAGCAACTGAGAGTATTGCTACTCCCCCCCCCGCCCGCCCCCCCGGACGGGATGCTAGTTCATCGCAGGGTTACCCCCAGCAGTATGTCGCCGGTACCCATTTATACACCTGGGTGGAGAGAGACAATGCAGGGTAAAGTTTCTTGACTGAGGAAACAACATGATGGCAGGGGTTGAGCGTCGAACCACCGACCTTTAGATCTGAATTCCAACGCGCTAACCACTACACACCGTGCCCCCCGTAACACCAGTGCAGTTCTTAAAAATTGAGCTATCCCTATGCAGAGCTGGGAACTCGCTTGTGTTTGTATAACACCTGATGATATTTCGCTTAGTTCACATTAACAGTATATGACTACTTCTGATCACTTGCATTTAACCTAAGCTAAGTATGTTTCACTTTCCTTCAGCTCCAACTAAACATGACAAAGAACCCAACTTTTGCTTGAAATTCCTATCATTCCTTCCCGTTTTCGACCACTGATGGGTAGGTAGGGCCCTCTTTTATATTTATTTTTTGTTTTTGTTTTGAGTCCGTAGTTATCATTTTGCACCAGAAAATCAGCAAATAGCGTCTATGTACTTCTTTAAATCCGATCCCTTTTAACGCCAGAATGCTTGTAAGGGTCTACTGGGTTGAAAAAGAACAGGAAAAAGAAGACATCGCATTTTTAGTCTTAATCTACATTCGCTCCAGCTTTTAACAACCTCAAACTATTTTCTGCAGCAAATTACACCATGGAACTTCTTCTGTAACCAGGTATGACTTTTTCTTCACCGTGAAGTCCGCTTTCTTTTGATTTATGAGCAAAACCGTTCAGTTGGCTGCTTTTTCTCCTTTCCAAGTCTTCAACACTCAGTTCTTGTGTTGAATGTCTGGGGGGTACCGAATCCGAAACATCGTTTCTTTGAAACGTCTGAAGGGCGCCTCCAGGGTCGACCGACGAGAGACTGGTTCGACTCCTCCCTTGATATGCTCGCCAGGATGTCAAAACTCTTCTTTTAAGTGCCTCAACTCGCGCCTATAATAATATAACAACATAAACCAATTAAATTTACATTAATGTTTCTAAATTGGTTTAGCCATTAACCTTCAAAATATTTAAATGTTATTGACGACCAATTAAGGGATAGTTATTTAGGCCTATTAACCAACGGAAAGTAAAATGCCAAGCTTAAAATTATTTAAAAAATAGCACTAACGTCCTCTGACAAAAGAAAGTTTTTTTTTCTCTCTCTCTCCCAGTCATGAAAGTCTGGCTGCGATTGTCTTCATCGTCAAGATTCCGATAAATTGAAATTTAGCCATCAAAATGATACCTCGGCACCATTAAATCGTGATAAACATTTAAACAATAGAGTTCTTCTGTCGAGGGCATTATCGTGTGTTAGGTTGCCCGGGGAAATTTGATGTTCACAACAAATTTTAGCCTGAGAACGTAGTTCGGGGGCTTATATGAAGTTTGAACATCAAATTTCCGAGGGAACCTATCGCACATAGGGCCTGAGACAGAAGAACTCTATTGTTTTTATTGTATAACGCCAAATTTTGAGCGAAAATTGCCGCACACGGGCACTATGCGCTGATAGGCGCCCTCTGAGGAGAGACACTATCGCGTCACGTAATCGATTTCGACCAGTAGAAGCACGCCAAAATTTAGTGTTGTACTATAAATCCCCTTAACATCTCATATAGATAATTGTTTGTGTAAAAATGAAGCAGTCTAGTTGTGTGCGCGTAAAACTCAACAAAGGTAGGAAGTTTTTTGAAACTATAGCTTCAGCCCTCTTGTTATAGCTTGGACAGGGATTCTTACATGACAGTACATTTCTCTTAGCTAACCAAAGTACACGATGTTGGGGAACACCATCGTATTGAATAGCAGTAATAAAGCTTACATCATATAGGTAAACCATGTTGCTAATAGGTAAATGGTGGACTATTGAACTGAATTTTTTTCCTCTGTTGTTGTTGTTTTTTTTCTGGCTTGTTGTTTGTTTGTTTGTTTTAACAAGAGGTTGCTTGAGATTTGAGCACGCCACTTAAATCCAAACCTCTTCTAAAACTATTTGATCACTTTTGAAATGCGTGTGCATGAAACCTGAAGTTAATTACCTCTTTATTGTTTTGCTTTGTATCCTTGTGAGCTTCGATAAAGAGCTCAACGAGTAACACGAGGAGACTGCTGACCATACCAAACAGCACGCAGTAAAATACACCTGACATGTCTGTAAACGTCAGCACATCCCCGGATGTGTTTATGGATGAGGAAGATTCTAAAAAAAATAAATAGAGTCTTAAGGAAGAAAACCACATGGTTCTATTACAAAATACATCGATCTAAATTTGTTCGCAAAAAGAATGTTGTAATACTTCTCTGACTTGACCCTTGTGTAGACAAACAAATCATGTACTATATCGGTACCTTGATACTGTGGATTATAAATTCGTGATGAAACGCGCTCGCTACTTGCATCTTCAGATTAACACTTAAGAGATGTGACCTCCATCTATACCTCGAACTTCCGAATTCTGCCAAACTTTGGCTTTTATCGTTTATATCAGGTTATGTAAAATTTCAATAGCCAATCATAATGAAGCCCTTTCCTTTTATTAAAAAAATACCAATAGAGCAAAACCTTCAATATATGCATAATCTGATTTTATTCCTTTTGGTGCGAATCAGTTTTTTAATTAAAAAAAATAAACACTTCTTCGTTAACTTCTCTTTATGACGTATGGTACATTACGTATACATATTTTGTAAAAGAATGAATTTAAAATAAAAATATGAATATCCACTCACGAGAATATCAAACTTACCTCACAGTCAAAAATGTGAAAACATTTCATTCAGCAGACATTGGGGGCAAAAAAACAAAACAAAACAAAACAAATACATAAAAGCATTACTTACGCGATTCCGCCTGATCTTTCTCGCAAGTTCCACCTAGCCATTTAGCTTTCATTGTCTCCATATATCCTCTCTGTCTGAGTTCAAGAACATTGACACTGAAGTGATGCGTGAATGGAGAATTCTTCTGAAGGCCAAAGCCATAACCAAACTTTCCAAATACCCTTAGAGGGAAAGAATGAAACTCATAACATTGCGAACTGTTTCTTGTGTACAGCCAAGGTTTTAAGCATGCGCGCGCACTGTTTCAATCCCTAGTTATACTTACATGTTACAATAGGCTATGAGTTTTTACATTGGAAACATTGTGAGAAACTGCGTAATACTAGTGCAAAGAAAAGTAAATCTGTTGTAGTGTACGTGTCCAGAATTCTGTAAAGCAAAAATTTTTCTTTGTACTTTGAAGTCACTTCTCTAATTTCTTGTTGAGAGCTATTGGCTCGGGGGTCCATTGGTCCTTTTTCTCACTTTACGCAGTCTCACATACCAATAAAAATATTTATCAACTCTAATAACCCACCGATTAATGATCGTGCTCGCGCTCATTTAATGAAACCTATCACCTGGTACAAAATATGATAGCGAGTATCAGGCCATATAACCCGTAGGACTGGTTACTCATCATCCAATTTATTGACGAGAACACAACGAACAAAGGAAGGCACATCCCAGGTCGTTATTTTAATCTTATCACATTGAAATAGATTTGAGTAAACTAATCAACTTGTATATATTTAGCTGCACTTGTGCCACAACCATCACTGGTTCTTTTCTCTTTACCAGCACAAAACGCGCACGTTCATTTATAGTTTAAGCTTGCTGGCAAACTGGAGGATTAAACTCCTTTAGCTCACTAAGGGCATTATTGCAGTTGTTGCCCTCGAAGCAACTGTTCATCAAACGAGGTTTCACCTTTGGATAAGGTTTCACATTTCCACTTTAGTGAATTATTACATAACTGGCAGCACAGTGAAGGATATTGTTGATGGTAGTGAATTGGTAATGATCAACACGAAATAAAATTGCAATTGTTGGCTGATGTATCGTTTGCTATGGTTGTAGCCCAGCTATCAACGCGGTGCCTATGTTTGATCTAGAAACGCCTTTAAAACACCTCTTTTTAATTAAACTGAATGAGATGAAAAAGATTTATTTACCTTCCCACAGTATAGAGAGTATTGCACGGCGGCTGGTTAACGTGGTACTCAAGCACTGCTGAATCAAATATAAATGCAAAGTTACCCTCGCGAACTCTGTTGATTCCCTCCGTGGAATTCTTCAAGATATTTCCAGTGGACTTCATGAATTCCCACATTGTGACATAAGTTGGGATGCTTGAGGTCTGAAAGTACGTCTGTGTTTGACCATTTCCGGGGATTCCGTACTCGATCTTGGTTTGGCGAGCTAAATCTTCCACTGACTGGACTGGAGTTTGAAAGCGTTGGACGATTAAAAAGGAAGCCAGGTTTGCTGTATACGTGGCTCCTTAAAATGATAAAAGTAAAGAAAATTAATTAGTTGTGCTCAATTAGTATAGACAACGTGCTTTCAGTTTTGGTGAACCTTGAAAGGTTCACCTATTGTATTGTATTGTATTGTATTGAATTGTTTTTATACCTAATCGTACCTTTCTGGTACGCTTCGGCGGCATATCAGGCGAGTTTGGTCGAACCATGGTTTGTATTCTGGCGAGACGCAGTCGAGCCAAAATACCAATGGTGAGACTAAACTAGCCTGATATGCTGCCAAAGCGTACCAAAAAGGTACGATTAGGTATTTACCGTACCCAAATTCGTCCCGGCGATATTTTTCAGTTACCGTGATCAGTCAGGAGTTCTTGTCATATAGCGCGTGAACCGTGAGAAGAATAGTGCGTCAATACTCTTCTCTAACTCCTCATCTGTCATTTTTATAATTCTTTTATTGGTAGTTTCATTTTCGGAATCTTGTAAGTCCAAATTAAGAGAGAAATCTGAAACATGCGGTTCCATTTTGAGGTGAAAAAGTTCGAGCGCTGTCCGTAAACGTACACGCGAGCGCCGGCCAGTGTAGCCGCGTCTAATTTTGCCGCGAAATTGAATTTTTTTTCTTTGTTAGCGTGAAAAAATTACTTTCTCATTTAACAAATGTAATAGTTTTGTGTTTAGTTGTATTTCTGTTGTAATTTTCATCTCTAAAGTCTGCAAAAAAGTGCGAGTTTAAGAAACTGTCCATGATATCGTAGGATATCAGGTCAGTGACTTGATATCGTAGAAAATCATGACAGTAAACGACGCTTCTGATTGGCTAATTCACAATTTGGGTACGGTAATGTATTGTATTATCCAATGCCATGAAGACTATAGCCTATGCTTACTCAGCGGTATCCAACGGGTCGGCACGGTGTTGCATAGCTGAGTACCCCAAATTGTACTGGTATGGACGAGTTGGTGTATATTGGAAACCTATTTAGAGTTTTGGATCGGAAATCTTCGGATAAATCTGGTAATATTAGGAAAATTTCAAACAAAGAATTGTTGGAAACGCTCAAATTACCTCCAGGGCTCGTATCTCGTATACAGACAAATCAAGTCACTCGTTTATACCATACGAATGCATTGCATGACTAGAATGTCATTGTATGTACTGTATTTTATCCACCGTTTCTCTCGTTTATTTTTTCAATGGTGAAGTCCTGACATCTTATCAGATGTTTCGGCTTTGATTAACGAAGAGCACTAGCAGGTATTTTTAGTTGGTAATTGTCCTTGTCATAAAAGCGTTAAAACGCCCAAGTACCGGTGAAGGGAAGTGGTAAAAAAGGAAACAAACTAACAATTTACAGCTGAAAAGCATTACATAATTCTGAGATACGTAAGTTGAAATATGGAGAATGACGACTTGGGAGTTGTATAAATGAGAATCGCCCAAATTGAGCTCACGACATCAGTATATTTGTTCTGTTTTAGTTACTTTCTTACCGATTATCAATACTGCAAACCACCAAACACCTACGGCGATCCTACCGGACAGAGATACGGGATGTAGAACATCCGGGCCTTGACTGACGTAATAAGCAAAAGAAGACCAAATGGCGTTAAAAAACCGTAAATGTTCCTTGGTCTTGAGTTCGTCTCTTGTAACAGTTCTCGGATCACTCGCCTGTGCTACTCTTCCATGATAACCATAGGGACTGAATGTACTGTGCACCCACAGGAAAACACCCACTCCTAGTGTGGTGAACACTATTGCAAGCCACAGGTAAAAGTCAAACGGACGAAGAAACGAAAACACTTTATAGTCACTGTCCTCTTCTTTTTTCATAATGATTGACAGGCCAACGTCCAAGAAGGGCTGAGTGAAATCGATGACTGTCTGTCGGCTGGAGCTGATTGTGAATGGTCCAATCGCAAGGTCGGCTTTCTGGAAGAGGAATGTAGTAGTTTAAAATGTGACCGAGAATTCAGGAAGTGAACTTAAAAAAAAATAATTCTGGCCATTTCAAAATGGACTACCGGCAATTTTTCAATGCCATTATTTAACAGACAGTAAAAGAGAAAGCGAGAAGCCACGGGGGAAATGGAAGAGGTTGGTAACTCGCTTGATTAAAGACCATGCAAGGTCTTGGAAAAGAACGTGTCTGTCAGTTATAGTTAGCGCGTTTTAGGATAGAATATTGGCATTTATGACATTTCCTATTACTTGGGAAACTTAATATCTATGAAAATTTTTTATAACGAATGAATCGAAACGCCAGACTTACATTATCGATGAGATATCTGACCATTCCATTCCACTCTCCAGTAAACACATCTGGTGCTCCATATATATTGCCAGCGGACTCCTCTATCGTGTACCTGAACTTCATCTCTTCCTTAAGTTTATCGAGTAAATCGATGCACAAGCCAGTGTATGTCTTCTTGCCACCCTTGGATTGCTTGACGAACACGAAAGGTTTTTCCTAAGAAAATACATGTACAATGTTTGTGAACATTGAAATGGAAGATACTTATCTTCCATGCGAGGTACTTGCTTTGGTAGCTTGTACTGTATCTACTCTGTGATATAACAATTGCTCTTTTTCTTTTGTCCTCATTTGTGTTGTCCGTGCATGTACGATTTTTTAAAATTAATCCAGGAAAAAGCAAGATGCCTCATTCAGGTCAGCATTGAGCCTGCTAGAAGCGCGTCCACCTTGGGGAAGGGGTCCTTTTACCCTCACCATATTGCAGACCAAAATATTTAATTTTTTTAATACTTGCTTTCAGACCACGCCCCGAAAATCCACACCCACAGTCATACCTGGTCTGTAAAATCCAGAACTATGTCAAACTGTAGTATCAAACTGGTTAAAATCTATAGCCATTTTCAGACCAAAATGGCCAAAAGCCATATCCCTTGGGGCGCCACATAGCGATGTAGTTTATACAAGGGAGTGGTTCCCCCGGGCATTTCAGTTCCATCCTTGGAAGATGTTACCCACTAAGATGGGAATCCTTTCCCCTATCTAGCTTACAGCATTTCCGCAAGGAAGAAGCCGTTTTATTGATATAACGTTATATCCAACCATCTTCACAACTTAGTCTAAGGGGGCCTTCCATTGTAGAGAGACTGATACTCACTATGACAGTAACGACTCTTATGCTTGTGTTTTCAACGAATGTTGATGTATCTTTGGGTACAGCAACAGAACCTGAAAGCCATATAACAGGCTGGCGATTATCCATTACAATGCCATCTCTTGAATTCCAGCGACCGACCTGTGTACAATGAAGAGAATGTTAATGGAATGGTGCAAGTAGACAAGTTGTAAATGCCCCACTCGTAAGTGGCCTAGCTTCAAAGGAATCCAAGAGAACAATTTCTTTTGTTGCACCCCCAGACGAAGCATGACAAAAGTTTTAAATGACCCAAAAGACAAAGTTTTTGTTTGTTTGTTTGTTTTTTCAGCCAGCAAATAATTCCCTTTGCGGAAAAATCTTGTAAAACACCTCTGTTGGGTGCCTTGTAGTTCAGTGAAAAAGTGGTTGACTAAGTAATTTGATACGAGTAAATACGTAAATAGAAAGAAAGGAAATTTTAAGGAATCGGGAAGTAATGTAACAGTTATTAATTTAAAATGAGACTGAGACGATTGAAATAATAGTTTTGACCTGAAAATTGAATAGCGACGTTAATGAGATTATAAAATAATTAAATATTGAAAACCTTAAGAACTTATTCATGGAACAGTTTAATAATTTCGAATCTATTAATAAAAGTCCTGAGGAAGACAGAATAACTATACAGGGTCCCAAAGATGGAAGGGGGGGGGGTTGTCTCTGGAGCCCTGGAGCCCTGAAATGTTTGTCGTGGAGCCCGGAGCTCAAAGTCTCTCTCGACAAGAAGCCCGAATAAAAATTCTGTTTTTGGCCAAATGGAGCCTTGGAGTAAAGCAATGGAGCCCTAGAACCCCGAATTTTCCGTACTGAAGCCCTGGAGCCCTGGAGCCCTTCATTTTTTAGGCCGGAGCCCTGGAGCCCTAAGCCCCTTTGGGACCCTGATTAAATAGCGACAATATCGGAATCTAATGCAATGTTACTGTGGAAAAGAGGAGAGTTTTTTATTACCTGAATGAAGCCAGTTCTTCCTAAGTTAACGATATCGTATTCAGCATATCCAGGGGAGCCGTGTTCATTGAATGAGAGTGGGGACATAACGCCATCCATAGTGACCTGAAAACAAAAACAAAATACATGAAGAAATCTAACGTCGGAAATAATCAACCTAAAATACTTAAAAGAGAGTGTGTGAGAGAGCCAAAAATTGAAAAAAAAAAAAAAAAACCTTGTAAACGAAGTTGCACACTCAATAAGCAGATTGCCAGTACACAAGGAGTCATTAGCTTTGTATGTTTTTTTTTCAAGGACTGCCTTGCATTTTTTTTGTTTCTCTCAAAGTGAGTGTTTTTCCTTCTTATCAAGAAACAAAACTAATATTCAAGGCCAAGAAAGTACGCTCTCACTTTGCTTAGTTTGATTTCAGTGTAATGTGTGGAATACAGTGGCTTCCCGTTTCTGAAAGAATCAATGAGTACCCCCTCCGCGCTGAAGACATGCTTTTTGGACAATCGTAACACAGGCGTACCTGGCACAAACCAAACTTGTGATGACTTTCCTCACAAAATAAAAAAAAACTGGGTGAAACTGTTTCCAGTTTGTTTTAGTTTACTTAAAGTTTGTTTTAATTACACGAGCACAAAATTGATCCAACATATGACGAAGTTTATCACAAAATCAAAATTTGGATGGAAACAGTTAGTTTACAGTTCTTCTATTTCGCTGTAGTTTACACTGCATACTTACGTTTTCAATATATTTCATTAGTTGTCTCCCTGGCGGCCAAGGTGTGCCCGTAATTTTGCCTCCAAAATCAAATCCCAGCGAAGCTTCCTTTACGATGAATCCATCCTTTATCATCTTGTCTAAAGCAGCTCCCAGAACAAGGGCTGCATCATAACTTTTACCGCCTGGTGTCTGTTACAACGAGAGAAAAGCCATTAATACTCACTTTGAAGTTATGTGAGACTTTAAGTGAACATGCTGATAATTACCCGGCATAATTATAGGAGAAAATCTCGGCTCTGAGAACCAAGTGGGTCCAAAATTCCATCTTCAGTTCTCTGAGATGAACATGCTAATAAAAACGATTTAGTGTAAATTAAACGTACCGTGCTCTGCTGTGAATACGAGAATCTCATTAGCTCGATCATTTTTTTGTATTCGCTGAAAGACATGAAATTGCGTGCACTTTGTCCATGAAAAGTAAAGGTCATTTTGATTTCTTTGGGAGATACGACCTAAATATTCTTTCTATTCAAATACAATTAAACCATACCCGTAAGCCCCAGTGTCGACATGGGTTTTCTCCTCATTGTTACATATATGTTTATTATAGTACTAGTTGGGAGAATTTGCTTAAACATCAAGACATTTCATCTATGGTGATCATTATAATGACCAGCATGTTTAATCAAACGAGTAGTCATAGTTTTTGCATTTTTGGCTCATTCAACTGATATACATGTATAACAAAAGATACCCATAGCCCGGACATGGAAACACTTACACTGACTTGGTCGTAACCTTTTACTTTCCATTTTGCACTGAAGTCTGGGTATAGTTTACCGGCACCAAATGATGGACGTGTGCCAATTACGCCGTAAAATTCGTGCAATGGATAGTCTCCAGGGACCAAAGACCAATCCTGAAAAAAAAAAACCTTTCTGCATTTATAAAAAAAAGAACATTTAAATTTGCTAATGCATAAAAAAATAAATCATTACGATGCCATAAAAATGCCTCTGTGTAGGAGCTTTTCAAAGCCCCTGGCCGTATTTGATGTCACAGGTTTTCATCCCCTTTACGACCCTCCTTCCCCGATCCGTCCCTATAGGGATGGTGTACCGAGGCCGGATCTGACAAATACATTAGGAAAAGCCAAACCATATACGGAATGAACAAACAAACAAGGGGGTTAGTTTCTAAAGAAACTGTGGTTCTGCGTCGGTGGGGACGTGGAACACAAAATTTTGGATTGACCAACTGAGTTGATTAGGTTGATTGGCCACCGTAAAGAGATTGAAAGCTGACGTTTCGAGCGTTAGCCCTTCGTACGCGTCAAAACGAATCAAGGAATTTCTAAGCTGCACTTCGTTTGCATTTCTAGGCGACCGTTTCCGCGAGCACCTACGAGACGTTGAAAGAAATGACAAGGACGCATCCAAAACCAGTCGCCCGACATTTCAATCTCCGTAATCATTCTAGCCAACACATGACGATCTGCGGCCTCTCCCTTCACCAGGGTAACACGGAAAGCCGTAAAAATCTAGAACCAAATTTCATTTTTCAAATCGGTGCACTTAATCCCCACGGTATCAATGAACGCTTTTCATTCAACTAATTTGTTCCTGGTTTTCACGTTGCCATGTTCCTACCAACAGCGTAGCTCCACCACTCTCCATATAAACTAAGTGCAACCCACAATTCCTTGATTCGCTCTGACGAAGGGCTAACGCTCGAAACGAAACCTCAATCTCTTTACGGTGGCCAATCTACCTTGTCAACTCAGTTGATAAATCCAAAATTTCGTATACGGAATGACCCTAGTAACGACAGTTTTGTCAAGTTTTATTCTTTATATGTTCAACCAAAAAAACCACTGTATTTATCTGTGCTTTTGAAAGCATATCCTGCTCTCGTTGTTAATTCAGGATACATGCTTTTCCTAATTTTATCACTTAAATGATTGTTTTAAATTCCCCTGCAGTGCTGTAATCAACTTAGCCCTTTACGCCCCAATAGTGGTCAGCATCTAATTTCTCCTCATCATATTAGTGTACAGGTCTTGGGAACTAAAAATAAATGATCAACAGATATAAATTGTTTCCATTTCAAACGAATTATCCGTTCTTAAGTCCTCAACAACATGTAAGAAGATTAGTAAGGAGAATTTCTATAGGGATACTTTCAACGTGCTGTATTCATTCAGAGTAAACGTCAAACAACCAGGCAAGGCCTAGTGTTTTTAGTGAGCTGTCTTTGTTTTGCAACTGGCTGGATGCCATCTAGAACCATTTAGCTAAATTTATTGTTTAATTGCACTCACATTGTCAAAATGTGATTAGACTGGATTAAGTTGCAAGAACGAAATTTAATTCTAAAGCAACTATGTTTACCTTACCGTATTTGTGGAGCCATCGGTCACAATCCAAACCCAGTCCTTCAGCATCCCCATTTGCAACGCTCGTGTCAATATAACGACCGTGTATCGAGCCATTGTGTTTAATATAATAATGCGCGTGCGCGTCTTTCGAATCGCTTCCAACTGCGGGCTCACGTTAAGAGTGCTGAAGTCACTAACTGGATCAAAATGCTCATTGGCTGTAATTTTCCACCGTTTTTGATTGGCTATGTCTTTTAACGCCAAGAGACCATTTATACCTGAAATATTAAAAAAAGACGCATGAAGAAATGCGTTTTTCTTATATAGGCAGACCCTGGATAAGAGCAAGCAAGCGCGTTTTCTGATTGGCTCCCTACTAATACGCCTTCAGCTCATATTCTACGATTAGAGGTCGCACGAAATAGTGAAAGAAATGTAACACAAAAGAAATGACCCTTAATAACATGTCATAAAATTCAGTGGTTGCAATAAAACAATCATTTCGTTCAGTTTTGTCGGACATGTACTTGGCCGTAAGTACCGTCAATAAAACAAACGTCCCTCGAGTAACTGTGGCTATCAGGTAATGATTTCTTAGGACAATTGTCACATAGCTAAGAAAATGGTCATTAATGTGTGTATTAGGCGGTGACTACTGTGAGGGGTGAAGAGACAGCTAAAGACAGAGACACATTTGAAGATCATCATGTCATACATCTTGTATAGAAAGGGAAAAATGTGATTGTTAAATATTTATATATTATTGCATGATTTAATAAGAAATATAAAAAACAAAGTTATCACAGGTTTCAATCAACTGATATCAACTGATTTTGCGTAACTAAAAGATGAAGCTGTTTGTTTCAATCGCCCAATACGTTTACGTTTACGTTTATGTTTACTTTCAAAACAAGAAACGAACAAACAAACGAATAAACAAACACTAACCATAGTCGTCTTTGGAAGTTAACAACGCAATTTGAGTCCAATTATAGTGTGATATAAGTCCTGCCAAGGCCTGACACTGAATATTATCGCTCGGGCTGAGGCGAACAAGGAAAGGAAAATTTGATGGTGTGAATGAGAAGGTTGGGTCCGTGGCCACTGGCGCAATCTGTGGAATGTTGAAGCCTGCGCAGTATGGTTGGGTAAATTTAACTCCTGTTGACGTCATCGGACCAACTATGGCGACCACTCCCTGGTTTATTAAGTACTGAACTGAAAATTTAATATATTAATTTATTTTAATAATCCATCGACATAAAACAAACAAACAAACAAACAAACAAACAAACAAAACAAATAGTCGTACAGTATATCCGTAGATATTGGCCTTCCCAATAGCTGTTAAAGACAATCGATTGTATGTTAAAGTAAAATAACGTATTGTCTTTTTCGTTGCAGTTACTGCATTAAGAAAATGTTCTTACGTAAACATTTAAATTCATCTTTAAAACTTTGTCCAATATATTCACATTTTCCTGCAAATTTCCATATTTTCGCGAAAAGCAGTTTTTGACTCCACTTTCACACCAGAACCTAATGTCTCTCACGGTGAATTGGTTTATTGAGTCTAGGCTCATAGTAGCATGAACGTATTGGAAGCTCATTTTTGAGCTCAGGTCAAAACTTTGTGTCCTTTAACTTTTGAAGGGAAAAAATACCGCACTCCAAATTGTGATGTTTTAATAACCTACTTTTGTACTGTTTCAAGGAAAACCAGCATTGCCTGCTGATTAAGCCGTTACTAACGCGCAGTCGAGGAATAGGCTCTTTGCATAACCGTGTCACGTGACCTTATCAATCATAATAAATGGTCGTGGTTCGAAATAGATCGATGGCTGAAATGCAAAGGGTGTCATGAAATTAGTAGGATTTCCAATTTTGAAGCCACTAACGTTTAAATGCAAGATTTTAGGACAGGTTGAAAGTCTGAAAATTATAAAAGATTTGTATGAGGGGGGGGGGGGGGGGGGGGGCAAAGCTTGCCACCCAGCGGCTTTATTCCCTATAAGTCTTAGTAATTTTTTGAACATTGAAATAACCGTAAAATGTCGCACTTTAACGTCAGTGATTTCAAAATTGAAAATCTTGCTAATTGAATCATGCTCTTTCCATTTCTGATATCTATTTCGTACTAGTACCATTTTTTTACGATTGACAAGGTCACGTGACACAGTTATGCAAAGGGCCTATCGAATGGGTCAACCGCGTCAGCATCGTCAAAGGCCGCAACTACTCCATGCCTAGCGTTATCGTATTTTCATTTCTCCCTTTGTCAATATTTTTATAGAAAAAGGTCACATATATGTGAAAAACTCTGCGGATATTGTTATTACGTTTAATAACAATATCTCTATTCAGTTTGTCACGAGTTTCGGATTACCGAGAGACTCAGGGTCCCTGGTGTGAGTTTGATTTTTTTTCGTTGTGGCCCCATGCTCGTATGAAATGAATATAGTTAACTGATGACACAACCGAGTACCACAGTTCCAATCTCTTGTTTTATCAAAAATATTGCTACACAATAAAACTAATCAATCTTATCGCAGTGTTTCTGAACTTGAAATCAAATGCAAATTTCTTGCTAGGGGATATTTTAGCTGTTGGAAGCCGCCTTATGAATGTGCCTCCGAGAGGTATGAATTCAATTCCGACCGGGTTCAATGTCATAAACCAATCCATTTTGGAAACAATTACAATTTATAATTGGAAACTTTAAAATAGTACTGAACTTTCTGGAATTATTATTGTTATGGTGGTCGTATAACTACTAATCTTAGTAGTTGTCAATCAGCTTATTGAATTCTTTTCGATTGTGTCAGTTGCTTCACAACGGAGAAAATCTCTTCTTATGTGCTCTTCATCTACAGTTGACATACGTAACTATTTTTTGAATATTAGATTGCCGTTATTTTAAAATAGAGTTATATCGTTTCTCTAACAGTAACGTTACTTAATGCATAAGCAGAGCACATCTTAAAACGCAGAATTAAGAGGGAAAAACGTACATTACGGTTTGCTTTATTATCCACTTACCCATTTCAATGTTTTTAAAGGCATCTAATGTAGCAGATTTGTTGACAATAACTTTGAGTTCCGTATTTGGCAAGACTGATTTTTCGTTATTTATAGTCTCAATGGCGAGTCTAAAGGCAGTTTCGTAATCGGCTTGAAGTTGATCGGAGAAGACAGCACCTGTTCCAAAACAGGAAAGTAACGTTAAAGAAAATAATTTCCAAAGGCAAAAAGACACATGAAAATAAACACTTGCCTATTGTCACAAATGCAGGTGGCGGAATCCCTTGGCAATAGCAAATGGAAGCGTTTTGAAAGAAGACAACCGACCTCAGCAAAAGAAAGCTAACTATCATTGATCTGAACATTTTTGAACAAGAAGTATGGTGACGAAATTTCACATTCTGCTGAAAATACCACACTCAAGAATGTAGCGAGACCGAGGTCATTCTCGGATGCAATATTCAACCCTTAGTCAATTACTAGTCGATAACGTTTGGCAGCAAACGCTCGATAGCCATGAGTGAATAGTCACCATAAGCCAATAGCGCAACAAATATGGCTATCCCAAGGCCACATACTGCCTTAGTTTGCAATTATCATTGCCAGCTGGAGCTATCCCTGCTGGAAGTCAATTTGTTATGCTTGCTTTTTTTCTTGTCATGGAAATTTTATGGTCTCGATAAGACTGAAAATTACAATAGCTTTGTTCCAAAGACAAGTGAAATCGAAAGATAAGGTAAACAAAACATAGAACAAGAAGTATTTTTACAATTATGGCTCGATTGCTTTCCTAGTAAAATGTTGTTCAAAAGAATTCAAATTTCCTCAAAAAAAAAAAGAAGGAAAAAACTCCTATGAGCCTAATGTCTCATCAATTTAAAAAAAAAAGTCGAAGTGATAAAAAGGCAGATAAAATAGAAAAATGGAGTAATTTTATCGCCGGACGAGATACGAAGCTCTCACTATGATTCAGATGTGTCAGTCTCTTTGTGTCAGATATTTGTCAGTTTGTCCATCTCAGTATTATAGATCGGTTGCAGATCATTAATTTTAACGGATTACTATAAAAATCGATCAGTGTCTTTTCGCACTGCAACGCAAAGTTATACATCTTCCAGCTCAACATTTTAAATTCAGTCCTTGAATTACTTTAAGAATTGTGCCTATATTGCATTATTCTTAGGGTTCTGTCAAAACTGTGCTCATCGGGCTAAGACTGGTGTACAACTAGCCTTCAAAGCAAACTTTTCATGTCAACTTCAACTTCAACTTTATTTATTTAATTAATTCAATTTACACGTTAGCACGGACTAGCCCGCAGGTAGCAATTGATAATTTGGATGAGCCAATCATACATCAATTGACAGGAAGCAAGAGAGGATGTAGGGGTAAGAGAGTTAATTTCCCATATAAGCCCCATTCCCATCCTAATCCCTCTAAAGTTATTTTAGTAACAAACTTCAAATTTCAAAACATTATATCTTTCGAGTGGATAAACATATTTCATCATTTTTTACAATCAGTTTTAAAATCTATGTAACAAGGTCACTCAGAAACCGACATAAGATATCCCATAATACTAAAAGCAAAATTTGGCGCCAACTTTGTGACGTCATTCTACCGGCGAAAAATGCCAAAATTGGGAAAATTTATATCATTGAATTGCACAGAATGACGAGTGCTATATCGCTGCCAATATTCAGGGTAATTGCTTTAAAACTCAATAGATATTTTTAAATTTGAATATCCCACCATTTGTTACTAAAAATAACTTAAGAGGGATTAGGATGGGGATAGGGCCCATATGGGAGAGTAGCTCTCTTACCCCTTTAACCTCTCTTGCAGGAAGTAAGTATGTGCTGTGGGGCTTTGGTGTTGAAGTAGAAATTTATTACACAAATGCAGGAGCCGATCACCCTAAGCACCGCACTCAAATATTACGCCTAGTATCTAGGCTCAGATACAAATATCCGGATACTTATTAGATATTTAGAAACTTCCAGGATATTTAAAACCATTCTAGATGTTTAGAAGAAATGCAATATTTCAGGGATTTTTGGAGTTTATTTTTAGGCTCTAGGTGTTTATTTCAGTAGTTTCTTGGCGTTCAGCAGTTTCCCAATGAAAATTGCATCCCACGAGTAATGTGGCAGCCAATACAGAACAAAACGGAGGTACCCTGCCGAAGAGGAGGCTGGCAGTTATGCTGAAGCTCCTAGTTGTAATGTGACCTGAGAGAAATACCGTGAAATTGAAAATACGACTACCATAACTAAAACGTTCGTTCCTTTTGAGTCAAAATTATCGTATTCATCACAATTATAGCAAGATATTAAGACAATTATTCGAGATATTTAGCGATTTTGGCGGATATTTAGAGATTTAATTGAGAATTTCCAGAAAAATATTTGGACCATTTTTCGAGATGTTTGTATCTAAGCGTACCTATATAGCGGGATTTTTTCGCGAACTTATAATCCCACTGACCGAGATTCCAAACAGTGTAGACTTGTCAAGTACAGAAAAAGCGATTTCTGACCTGTTGTGTGTGTCTTCAATGTATTAAACCTCAACAAAATAGAGTATCTAATAGTGCTGTGAAATATATATAAACTCTTTTTGCTGTAAAGCCTCGGTCCGCTATCTGGAATTCCCGCTATTTTGAATTTAAATTTGTTCCTTTTGGTTAATTTTCCTTAATTGTTTATTATTAGGAGTTTCGAACACCCGTTACGTTATCTCTAACATTTTTGCTTTCTCTTGCTTGTTCGATGTCTAGCGAGAGTCTACAGTTCTATGATCATGAGTGATACCTTGAGCAAGCTATTTATGGCGGCGACAAATTTTCGCGATGAATTGGCAAGTCGCGAATATTGTATTAGTTGCCGCAGTAATTTTTTCGCGATACTTACCCTTTGTCAGGCCTTATTTTTAGTTGCAGGTGGCGTGCGCGTAAAAAAAATGTTTAGCGTGTCATCCTATCCTTCTTCCCAACTTTTTTCTGCTTTGTTTTCGAAATCTACCCTAGTGTTCTTGAGTGCGTTTAGATTCAATACTTAGCTTGGATAAAACACAGAAAACACAGGTAGAGTAGCTTGTTACTTTTCGTGTTAAAAGACGATGGGAATATCCTTCAATAAACAAATAACTTGTAATTTTAATAGAATGTTAATTTTTTCTGACACATTTTTATCCCAAAATCAAAATCAATTTCTTGGATACTGCAATAAATAGTTACCTTAAGGTGATGTTACACGGGACGATTCGGGGCGATTGCTTTAATGATTTTCTGCGTAATTTTAGCGTTGCGAGTTTTTTCACCAGCTTCAAAAACTTGCAACGCCAAAACACGAATTTTGTCCAAGTTGTTTTGTGTAACATAGCTATCGTCGTTTAATTATTATTGTTGTTATTTTTCACGCAACGCCTTGCCAGAACCCTATTCGCTGCCCTCGCCAAAGATTGTCCCGTACAACACGTCTATTGCCAACGGATTCCGCGTGCACTATGCGCTAAAAATCGTCCGTACAACATACGTAAAAAAAGTTCGACGCTGAGTTGTGCTAAAAATCGTCGTTGCAAATCGTCCCGTGTAACGGCTTTACGGTAACTCGCCTGCACCTGGTTGGCCATTCCCTCCCTAGTTAATGAAAACAACACTACAAACGAACAAGTCGTTTTTAGTTCGCAGTTGCCATAGCAACTGAGAACTATTGGGGCTGTCCTGGCGTAAACAGTCGTGTGGTGCTAGGCTTGGTGCCCACTAGAGACATAAAGATCATAAACATAATCATAGTCATAACCATAAACATAAGGTTCTTATGATCTAGTGGGAACCGGTATCTTAAGGACGACATAATCATAACCCAAGACATAATCACAATCATAAGAAAATGGTCGATCAATTTCTTATGATTATGATTATGTCGATCGTTAGCGCATTTATGATTATGTTTTTAGGCGTTCCCACTCGGACACAAGCGACATAACGGCGTTACGTTCGTGCTTATCATTATGATTATGATCGTTATGTCGCTAGTGGGTACCGAGCCTTAACGTTGACTTTTTGGCAACAAGCCCACAAAGCCATTCAAAGTAGAATCCTTCGAAGTGTAATAGGCAAGTTTTGAGGGGATGTTAACCAAGTTTTGCGCAGTCTCTATGGATGAAGAATTAATGGGAGTGTTTGGATCCTCCTTAATATCGTAGATTTTGATTTGCAAAGACAACAAGGAATCGGAGTCGGAAGGAAAAGTTTACTCAGGTTCGTATTAGGACTCGCTGGTCTTCAGTTTAGGTTGGCGTTCGCTAGTGGGTTAGGAACAGCTGGACGAGGAAAAAAATCGGTTGTTAAGTTTAGTTGCTGTCGAAAAGATTGCAAAGAAGTCTTTGTGTGTTGATGTTTCTGATCTACAAGTGCAAACATTTCTTTATGCATAAGTTGACGGGGGACGATAATCGAAAGGCGATTGTGTACGTTTGCATTTGGTACGGGTCTAAGTTACAAACTATCAAAAAAATCATCCACATCTTACAGAGTTCAAGGACTTTATTGACAGCTTTCAGTTTGCGTTTTACTTTGAGCTGATATATACTGTACGTTGCTCGGAATTATCGGCCAGTCAGGATTTTCCCCGTACGAGCGTATTTAATAAATCAAATATTCCATGCATCATTGCCAGAAGAGTCCGGTCTTATTCCCGTTACTGAGCTCTCCAGAATCGACCGTTATTGAAACGTTCTTGGTTTCTGTAGTTCATGTAAGTTTAGTTTCGTAGTGCCCACAGTTGAAAGTATCCGTGGTTATGACATTGATCTGACGATTTACTCGATATTCTAAACTTCCCAAATAATATGACTATGTACGTTCATCTTGACCTTGGTTGTGAACAAACGAAAAATAATTCTTGGCACAAGGTCTGAAAAATTTGTAAGCGAAGCTTTCGACTGTATCGCACAGTCTTCATCAGCGATTAAAGTGAGCTCACGTTGTCACGTGAATGCAAATTTTTAATAACGTGACAACAGGTGGTCATAAACGATCAGTTGTGAGGACCCTCCTACACAGAGCAGAACACCTTGTTAGCGAGGAGGAAGACAAGGCAAAGGAAGTACAGGACATCCAGAACGCTTTACTCGCAAATGCTTACAAACGCTGGATGTTTAAAGTCCCTTCTCGACCCAGCCCCACAAGTCAGGAGAACAGCACCTCGGAGACAACTAGACCAATCTCCGTAGGCCTGCCTTATGTGTCTGGACTCTCAGAACTTCTTAGTGGAGTCTTTAGGGCCCAAGACATCCGCACATCCACAAGCCTTACAACACGCTGAGGTCCATCTTAGTCCATCCAAAAGACAGGACACCAACTGAAAAGAAGACGGGCGTGGTATACGAAATCACATGCAACGATTGCAGAGAGCATTACATTGGCGAGACAGCGAGAACTCTGGAGAAGAGCCTAGGTGAACGTCAGAAACAAACAACATCTGCAATCCGGGAACACCAGTCTCAGGCCAATCACGAGATCGACTGGGAAGGAGTCAAGAGTCTTGATAAAGAGTCCGTAGTGTCAAAAGAAAAATCAAGGAGGCCATCCATATCAGACGCCAACGCCCAACGCTGAACAGAGACGGGGGCTATGATCTTCCCACCATTTTTGACCACCTGTTGTCACGTGATTGAAAATTTGTATTCACGTGACAACGCGAGCTCACTTTAATCGCTGATGAAGACTGTGCGATACAGTCGAAAGCTTCGCTTACAAATTTTTCAGACCTTGTGACAAGAATTATTTTTCATTTCCCACATAATGTTTGTTCTTTGATGATCACCAGAAAGATTATTGAAATCCTAGTCATTAAGCTGCAAAAATGTTTTGTGTTTTCTCTCGCTCAACCTTTTAGAACCATCTTATTCGTGAGGTTTTCCTGACACGAAAAGATATTTAAATTTGATTTTTATAATTCAATTAGTAGAATGTTTACATAGGTGTAATGTTGGCATGATTTCTGACACGAAAGTAAAATTGTTCGGTTGTCAATCTCAAGTTTTTAAATAGACTCAAACAACTTATATTCACGCAAAAACTAGCCTAACGTCTGGTTCTCTTTAATAATTATGTAAGTATTCTTCAACATTCATTCTATTATTACGAAAAAAAAAAGATTTCCCAGACTTATGATGGCATATTTCTTTTCAAATGCCGGACTACTTTTTCTAAACCCGTCAATCGTTGTCTCCCCGTTATTCTTTAAGTTTGAGCTGCCTGTTACCTATTTAATGGTGACGCTCTCTATCATGCAACCAAATCCTGCTCCTGATACTGATATACTCTGAACAACAAAGATAGCAGAGGCAAAATAGAAGTAACATCTAAAAAACAACTGCGAACTATCCGAACGGACGTGCGGCATGCAACTCTGTGAAGAATGTAATGCTCTGAGCACTATGCGCGTAAAGTGTTCATCTGCCAAAGTTGTCTCGGGCGGGTCTCCCTGCTCCCCGGGCCAACTCTGAGATTTCCACGTCAATGACTTGCAGTGGTTTGTAAAGAAATGTTTAAAGCATAAAAGGTTGTCTTGTGCTCGTCCTTAATACGAATGAACTACCTACCCTACTACTCTATTTCACCAAATTGAAAAAGAAAAACGTTGCCAGAAATAGAGCATGTACCATGGACTATGGGACCCGATGGTATTGTGGGAAGTAGGAAAATTGGCTTCTACTCTCAGTTGCATTGCACGGTATAATACTGATAACACAGCACACCTAAATATACTCCAAGAATATCAATAAAAGGAACTGAGTAACCAGCTTGCCATTGTTGTCTTTCCAGATTCCATTATGACGCATCTTTCATGGTTTATACTTTTCTGCCCGACAGCGCCGCTTTTTCAATCAGGTGTATACATGCCATTAGCAAAGTAACTTAAAACTTGAGGAACTGTAGACCTCGGTGGTTGATTGGCACATGTCATCTGCGTTTAACAATCCAGCCCCTTTTATACCGCTGAGTCATCCAGTTTCTCCATTCGGTGGGTTGACGAAAACCAGCATCTCTAAGAAATTTAGCGAAAAAAATCGACCAGCGCTCTTGTTATTTGCAGGAAATCATTCCGCGTGTAGTTCCTCCTGACATTCCTTTGTCATTCTACATACCACTCCCTTACGTTACCCCTCCTTTCTATTGTCAACGCTTAAAGAGCGTTTAGATTTTCCCTAGCTTTGCGGGTGTACATTTACAGTGCTTTCAGTGGCAGTAGATCGTGTTCATTAATACGTGTTCTGCGCTATGATTGGTTTTACCTCGTCCTGTGATAAATGCGATGAGAATACGAGACTCAATCATGACAAGAAAATAAATTCCTCTCTCTCTCTGACAGCGCCTTAAATAGTTTTTTCACCACAAACAAACAACATCCGCAATAGACGCCATTTTCCCTTGGTTTACCGGCATAATAAACCCACTTGTTCCCCTTGGGATGTTGATAAAACACTGTCTTTTTTGATTGTTCATAACTCACCTGGGGCTTATTATTTACCGAAGTTTTTCTCGTGTTGTCCCAACAGCCCGTCTGGTGGATTTATTACGCCTGTAAACCCAGAACAAACGGCAGTCTCAGTTTGCATAAAATAACAGACCACCCACTTATCATTTGAATTCATCGATGATTACTTATGAAAATATTAGCTGACATCTGGTTGATATCTGCTCAGCAAATCAACTTGCTTCTCTTAGCCAAATGCATTATACATGAATGACAACAGGGATTGGCTTTCACTTATTAACTGTTTAACGCTATTATCGAGTCAGTACTTGAGCGTTGAGGCAAAACTATTCCAGCTTTGATCTAGGCTAACAATTTTCTTCCTTAACAAAGACAAGCCACGAGTAGCCTGATAGTCCGATTAGATGATTCCTTCCTTATCTACCAAGGTTAGTCAAAAAAAAAATCTGTAATTACTACTAATTCTGTTAAGTATACAGTGGTGTAAGTCGGGCCAAATATATAATAGAAACCAGTTTTTGTTCGGCAAGAGCGATTTTATTCCAGCTTAAAGTTCAACGTTATTTCGCGGAAAATCCATCTCAATAGAAACGTTTTGGGGGGATTGTGAACGAAGGTTTCCTCAACTCTAACACTTGCTTGACAATAAATATTTTCTCATATTTTCCAAGCGATGCATTAATAAATGTAGCCCGCTAACCTTTTAAATGGTGATTGGGTAGCTTTATTGGTATTCTGTAGCCTCTAAATCGAAGTATTTACACGCAGGTGTCGAGAACGGGATGCAAAGTTGAACATTTATTTTACATCGCACCATAAACTATCGTTTTAAATTATCAGTTTTAAGACCTACAGCACGTTGTTAGGCCAAAACAAAATACTGATAGATATCCAGATTTCCAGACTTTTTAGATTACATCAAACGTTATAAACGTTAAACGTTACATTTTATCAAACTTTACATTAGTGCACTTCTACAGTACTAGTGTATAAATGTGCAGGCTTGGTTGGTAATTTTGTCGTCAATTCACGGGCTTTAGAGGTAAGGAATTAAGCTGTTTAATCTTGTTAGTAATGGACCTAAGCAGGTGGTTTTGCTTAAAAACGAGAGTGGAAGCAACAGACAATTGTTTAAAACCGACCTTCGAAGCCGTTTGCAAAGAAGTATTTCCTTGTGATAGTGGTAATTGAGATTATTGGTACCTTCCTTTGGTGCCGCATTGTCAAAAAAGAGGCCTGACAAGAAGATCTACCGGCTACCTTTATAAAAGCCTCTGACAAAAATGATTTGTGCAACATGAATAAGCGTTGTTAAGCAAATTACTTTCAGCTGGCTTGAAAGTGCAAAATGCTTTCGTGGTTACATATTTTACAAGTATTTTCTTCAACTTTTCATTAAGATATACTAATATGTTATGGTCGGATTTATTGTTTACTTCTCAAAGAATAAAATTGCGAACAAGACGTTCATCAAGATACGTTTTTAGCTCGATGGCCAATGAAATTCTACTTGCTGTACTATAAAACTACTATAGATCTTTTGAGAACGATTCCCAGATTTTTGATATTGCCGTCTGAACTAGTGAGACTTAATCATGGATTAAGAAAGCTAGCGATGTTTGTCAATGTTATCTAAATTTAAGATTCAGTTGCTTGAACATGGTAGAACTTATTTTCGTGTATTATTTGTTTGATCTTCGGTTATAATCAGTGCTTTACAAGGCCACATTGTCAAGGAAATCTAAGAAGGCATGAAAAACAACGAAAACAAAACTTGGCGACAACAAGAAAACAAAATTTCCAAAACAACATCAGTAACAACAACTACTAACAAAAGCCGGCAGAGCCCACCTACTCAGCTCAACGTACATAAACCTTAATCTTAAAAACGACAAGACCTCGCTTTTTAATCCTGCTTTTTAAAATTTTGTCTGGGGCAGTTAACGTGCGCATTTTTTTCTGCTGTTTTTCTAGTTGGACCGGAACAAAAATGGACCTTTGTTGAAGGGAAATCTCCCAATAACTGAAAAGAAAAAAAATAAAGCATGAGCAACGACAATGGCAGTTTATGTGTAATGAATCATGCATGCAGGCGGTAACAGTTAACAAAGCCATTGGTTTTTCTATTATGGCTTCCCACAGTTTAATGCTATATTATCAAGAAGTGAAACTGTAGATTTTTTTTTTCGAAAATAGACGGTTTTGCGCTTCAATCGCGGATCACTATTAGTTTAAATTAACTATACATGACGTTTGGAGCTTCACAATTTTAAGATCGATCGAAAAAAATTGAAATGTTTTAAAACACTTCAATATATCACCATGAGATTGGCAAAGGTGTTATTAGTCCATCATTCTCAACGGTTAGCACATGGTTAGATTGACAGTTATATTTATTGAATTGACAAATTGGATTTGTTGACCCCATGGGGTTAACTCACTGTGTTTAGGCACCTAAACTGAACGAGTTTCCAAACTGGTGCTTGGTTTCAGTACTGTTGTTTGAGCATTAGCCCATATATCTAAAATAAAATAAAATAAAAACGTGTAATAACACACCAAAACATCACAGTCCCCATAGGCAGCTCACCGTGCCTAAAACTAATTTTACAAACAGCAAGATTACGTTTCTAATCGGGCAGAGGTGTGCTGTGTTTATTTCCTGTGGAAATAAAACTGAGCTGTTTCTTCAGTTAAAACGTCCTGCTGAAATCCGAGTATTGCTTTGCAAGGGAAACCTCTAAATGAAAAAAAATTAAATTTATTAATCGGACCAATCGTTTTTTGGTAACTTGGTATACTATACAGCGGATGACAAGTTTATGAAAGGTATTGGTATTCCCATTCTGATAATACCAAGAAAACTGAGGATGTAGACTACTTTGATGAATATTTTCCACCCTATAGCGGAGCTCGCGGAGCACCACGGGTTAATGCAAATTTGGTATACAGCCCGTTGAGCCGAACAATAATGGTTCTGACGTAAGGGTACGTCCGTACAGACTTTGGGGGAGGGTGAGGGGAGTCCCAAGACAACCCGACCGGGGGAGGCGGAATGTCCTCTTTTTTCTTGTAGCTGAAGTAAACAATATGGCGGCTGGTTCCTTGACGCTCGATTTTCAATACGATAATTGTAATACATTCTTGGAATGAAGACTTGTAACAGTTCATCATGAAAAGGAAAAGGATTGCTTCAATCTCGACGGCGCATATAGAAGATATTGGAGAGCTTGAAGGCAAGAAATCCTTGTTCCCGGACATACTTGTTTTTTTCAAAGCTAAGGAGATCTGGAAAGAACCCGGCGACTTTCGTTTAGATTTTCAAGTCCTTCTTTCAGTTCAATAGTAAAGTAAATTACAGATTTGATTGTGGATTTACATTGTAAGAATTTTTTAATTGAGCGACTTTACATGTTTAGTAAAGTACGGTAATTTTCTTGAAATGTTTTAAAAACTTGCTTAAAATATCTGTGAAATTACGTTGCAGTTCCCGTTTGTCGGCATGCGAGTAACTTCACTCGAGGGGAAAATTGAATGCAGTTTTGCTTTCCTAGGCAAACAAGTGCTTCGTATGTGGATGATATTTCATGTTTTTGAAGGTTTCTTGTCCCTTTTTCTGTGTTTATTCATTGAAGGAATTGTTATTAGTGAGCAATCTGATATATACATGTATGCGCAATTTTCTTTTGAACTTTAGTGCGTAATTTTCAATATTTTTCTTTGAGCAATTCTAGTCAGTAGTGTATTTTAGTCGAAAAGTAGAAATCGTGACTATTCTAGATTGAGTCTGTGTTGTTTTTTCAATCTAGGTTGTTTTTCTCCGGCACTGCATATTGGGTTGTTTTGACTAATTCGTAATTTAGTATTCAACAACTGAAGAGTCGCCCTGTCGTCAATCTTTTTTTATTAAGTTTATAGTCTTAGTGTAAAGCTCCATATGTTTTTTGTTCAGTTGTGGAATATTTTATCTTCCGTATATTTTTATATATTTTTGGTTTCTTCATTTGAAGTGAATGACATTTCTGTCCCAATTTAGCGACTAAACTTAAAATCGCCGTTTCAGTGAGTGAGTTCAGTGTGGCATGTTTTCGTGTTCGTTTTGTTTTTAACCGGTAAGCCATTTCAGTGTGTCTTTAGTTAGAGATCGAAATGAAATCTTTATTCAAGTAACTATAAGCAAAGCATTTCTCGGTTTAAGTCTTTTTTGTCTAAAATGAGACTCTAAAAGCTTCCTAAAATTAGTTCAGGGTGAGTTCTTGAAAGCGCCCAATTAATACTTCGCGGGTGGAAAACTTGTGTCATTTTTCTCTTGATAATTATACGTGTGCTTGAAAGTTTCCGAAAACATTTTTGGGGTAATTTTTGGTCAGTAAACGGTTTGATGCCGAGAAAATATTATTTATTTTAGCAAAATAAATTTCGAGAAATGTTTCATGGTTAACAGAATTAAACAGTCAGAGGGATGCATTGGGATCAGTGAGAAACGTGTATTTGCAGGGAAAAGTCTGTCGAGTCGCTACCGGGAGCAACTTAAGTGGTTTTTTTTTTAGCAATTGTAGTTTTACAAGTACTCTTCTTGAACTTAATTAGCTAGCTTTCGAAAGAATGCTACAAGAAGAGCAGTCGGTGAAAGTCGTGCTGAAATCTTCTCTTTGAAGAAAAATAAGCCAAGTCACAGTTTGCTCAGCGGTCCGCATGTTTTCCCTTGCTGTTTTTCACCTCTTGGCGAATAACTGTACAAGTAAAATTTAATGTATTTTACGGGCCAACAAGCATGAAAGAGAGATGTGGAGCTCCGCTTTTAGGCCTGGCTAAATCTATATATTAACATAGAGGGCAAATTACTGATTGCTGATTGGTTGAGACAGGGCATTTTTGTCTCAATTTTCTTTCCAACGAGGGCAAAATTACTGACTCCTGATTGGCCAAACGCCAAAATTACTCGTATTTGATTGGCTGAGCGCGAGAGTGCGCCATTTGCATTTTGTAAACACGTCTTCAAATGAAAAGAAAAGAGAGAAAAAGCGGATTTTGAGTTGTTCAACACAAGGGTTTTGCTTCAGAGTTTGACTTTTAACCGGGTTTGTTGGCAAAAAATGGTATGGAAATCGGGTGATAGCTTGAAGGGAAATTCCAAAAGTAAACCTGAATGTTTTACGGGAAAAAGGAAACGGTTTTTTGTTTTAAAACTGCTGAAAACCTTGGTTCAGCGAGCGAGAGGAAGCTTCACAACTCAGGTAAGGCTAAACAAAAATTTACTTAGTTTAAGTTTATAAGTGTATAAGCAAGTAATCGCATTGACTCGGGCTGCGCGACTCGGGCAATTTTGTAAAAACTTTGAAAATACGCGTGAAAATTTATCCTTAATTCTACTCGGCCTCGTGCGATTACATATATATATTTAATAAAATAGGTGGGCTTTTGCTAATGTTTGCAAGGGTAAAAAAGATAAATGAAAAATAATGATGATTTAAATTTCCTAACACTCATAATATTTGTCCAAAGTAGAAATAACAAGAAAGCCCATTGGGCATTTTAACCGGCCATTCTGACCCTCCCCACCCCTAGGTTTCACAAATGTTAGCGCGATCCTCTATTTATACGAACCGGCGTGACGAAAAGTGTGATTGTGTTACACAATAGTTTGGCTATAACGTTACTGGATGACGTAATGTTTAAACTATGATGACTCAGCTTATCTTTCTTATCGCTTTTATTTGTGCTGAAAAACGCAAATTCACTCAAACGTTGAATGTCGATATAAATTCGTCCACAACTGAGAATGCTCACACCGGGACGACGAAGTATTTACTCTTGTGCCTAGACCTTAAGAGCAAATGTTGCCAAAAATCAAACATTTTCAAAATATTGTGGCAACAGCTCAAAAATCAATTCCGCTCATATTCTTATGTTAGGTAGACCTTAATGTGAAACAAATCGCTGCATAGTTCGTTTGGCTGAATATCGATTTGTTTTCAAGAAAATTGATATTAACAGAATTCTCTCAAAAGACCGCTTTTGAAGCTCAAAATTGAAGGCAAATCTCGAGGCTTCGCGTGACAAAATGAAGCACTCCAGAGCAATAAAATTAACCAACCTTGTAGAGCGATGTTTAAATATATGTCAAAAGGAATTTCAGCTATTTCTGCTTATTTATTTACGAGCTCTAATTAAATTTATCCGACATACTTTTGACTAGATAAAAAGTATATCAAGTTTAACCTCTAAAAAAAGTATGTGGTACCCAATATTATTCGTCAAGAATCTGGATTTCAAGAGCAGAAGGGATGTTCTTTTGCCTCCTAAAAGGATTTTTTGGGGAAATTTATTGACGCGATGTTATAGAATTTTAAAGTTGGACAAAATGCGTCGATTCAAGCGATCAGAAAAGTCAGCCTAATTAACTCAGAGTGTACACATACACAAACAACTTCACGTTTACCGCAGGTCTTGATCAGCAAACAACCGATTTTAACACAAAATCCTCTAACCTTCATGTTGCTGTATCACAGATGAGAGCTGTGGTCCTTGTTCATGTTAAAATTCAAGCAAACTGCAAGGAAACTTGTCAGGATATCACAACTTGCCATGCCGTTTCACCAAACATCCGCCGTTTTTGATGTGAGGATTCTCTTTTCCTATTTTCGTTAGAAAACAGGCTTAAGGTGTTGTACAAAGATGCCTTTCCTTTGAAACTAGCTCTGAACCGAACAGCGAAACAAGAAGTCGTTAATACAAAAACATCTGTTGCGTGCTTTGGGTGATGCCGCTAATTAATTTAGTCAGAACGAGTTTTAGTGAAATCGACAACTGCATGCATGTACCGCGGTAACGAAATTTTGGGTGCATCGAGTGACTTTGGGGAATAAGGTTAAATTGTTTTTTCAAATAAGCTATTCTTGTCATCCTACGTTTATTAATTTAAGGACTGAGCGAAGATTCTCAGTAGACTGGTTTCAGATGAGCACTTAAAATTGCGTGAAACTGAAAAAAAAAAACGTCCGTTGGTTGCGTGACATTAACCCTAGAGCTTTCTCCTGGTGGGCAGGGCGAAGGGATTTAAAAATATATTCTGTTGGTTTTCCAAGAGGTAGCACAAGTAATGAACTATGGCTGGATTAAAATACAAAGTTGGACATGAAAATCTCCTTGTTTTCAGTCTGAGAATGTTTTCTTTCTTTTTGTTTAGGGTGGGACTTTTTGTTTGGGCTAAAGGTGTTTGAAAAGACGTTCAAGAGAATACTAAATCGACTGATTGTAAGTGCCCGGGTAAAAGTAATAGTATAAGTAAACGATTCTTGGCATTAAAGGATTTTCAAATAAAGCGGAGCTTTTCCATCTGTTACCCACCTTTAATGTATCAATTATGCAGAAGTGAAACCTTTCTCTTTACAACATCACACAACATTCAAGCCAGCCACCTGCATGTGATAAAGCTTTGTTCAGTAATTATAAAGCGGATCGGAAAGGAATTTTGCAGGTTCTCGATTTTGCGAAAACTTGATTTCACAGACCCAAAAGGCCCCGAGTAGAAATACTTAGTCCGCCGGCCTTTCCTCGTGCGTTTTAGTATTCTTTAAAGGCATCTTGAGGTGACTTGGATATCTAAGTCACCCTCATATCAAGGTCGATAGTCTTCGAACACCTTTAAGAGTGATAGCGGGTCGCTGCGGCTCGCTTGGAATTATCATCTTGGAATTATCTTTCCCTTTTGCTTAACCGATCAACCGACCGACCGACCCACTTTCGCGAGGATGGAGGCGATGGGTGGCGGGGGGGGGGGGGGGTTGGAAACCTACTTAAGGGGAAACCTTTTCATGTTGAGGGATTAAGGGTTCAAACTTCCCCCTTCTCTTAGCCTTCAACCCCAGCTGCGCCCTCATTTTGTTAGCTCACGCTCTCTGCGTTTTTGGCGTTTGCAAACTTTATGACTCGGCCAAACTCCTTCAACATTATTCAACAATCTTGAACACAACTTTGTTGTGCGATGTTGAACAAGGTGGGCAAACGAATTCAATACTTTTGATCACACCTGAGAACATAGAAAACGTTTAATCAATATTACAGAACATCATTGCACAGGGTGGCACACCTGAAAACAAAAGAAAAGTCGGCAAAATTGTGAAACATCATTAAGCTGGAAGGCCAAACTTGCTTTTAAAATTCAACAGCGTTGATCGGTGTTGAATAGAACGTTGAACCCCCCAGTTAACCGTTTTGTAGTTTTCTTCACTATTGGAAGCCTTAAAAAAAGACTGCACGCACTACAGTGTCAGTCGAGTAGAGTCGTTTTTCGTTGGTGCCTGTTGAGCATCGAAAGCGGAAAAACCAAGACTCATAAAAAGTCATCCAAGTAAAGCTCGTAGTGGGTTGTATTTTCTGCCACAGGACAAAGCTCTTAAAAATCTTGCAGATCATTAAATTTATTCCCTGAGAACCAGTACGAGTTTTGATTTTTTTATTAATGTCTATTCTCCGTAAATAAGTGTTTGTGCGTTTAATGTAAAATAGCACGAACAAGAACCAGGTAAAAATAAAAAGGAGGTTTAACGTATCACCACTGCCTTATTTGAAAGTCTTTGAACGCCAGGAATCGATACAATCAGTCGACTCAGTGTTCTCTAAAACTTCTTTCCCGAAAACTATAGCCCAAGCCCCACCCCACCCTCACCCCAACAAAACGAGAAAAGAATTTTAAGACCGAACAGGAAATTTTTATGCCTGACTTTGTATTTTAGTCTAGCCATAGTATATAATATAGCGTTCATTAACTGTGCGACTTCTTAGAAAACCAACAGAGAATATATTTTTAAAACCCCCTTTGCCCTGCCCATCAGGTAAAAGCTCAGTCTAGGGTATGTCACGCAACCAAGGTGCGCTTTTTTCAGTTGCACAGATTTCAAAGTACTCATCGAACCCAATCTACTGCGAATCTTCGCTCAGTCATTAAAGTAGTAAACGTAGGAAGACAGAATTAGCTTATTTGAAAAAAATTAAACCTTATTCCCCAAAGTCATTCGATGCACCCAAAATTTCGTTACCGCGGTACATGCATGCAGTAGTCGATTTCAATTTCACTAAAACTCGTTCTAACTTAATTAGCAGCATCACCCAAAGCACGCAACAGATGTTTTTGTATTAACGGCTTCTTGTTTCGCTGTTCAGTTCAGAGCTAGTTTCAAAGGAAAAACATCTTAAGTACAACACCTTGAGCCTGCTTTCGAACGAAAATAGGAAAAGAGAATCCTCACATCAAAAACGGCGGATGTTTGGTGAAACGGCATGGCAAGTTGCGATATCCTGTCAAGTTTCCTTGCAGTTTGCTTGAATTTTATCGTAAACAAGGACCACAGCTCTCATCTGTGATACAGCAACATGAAGGTTAGAGGATTTTGTGTTAAAATCGGTTGTTTGCTGATCAAAACCTGCAGTAAACATGAAGTTGTTTGTGTATGTGTACACTGAGTTAATTAGGCTGACTTTTCTGATCGCTTGAATCGACGCATTTTGTCCAACTTTAAAATTCTATAACATCGCGTCAATAAATTTCCCCAAAAAATCCTTTTAGGAGGCAAAAGAACATCCCTTCTGCTCTTGAAATCCAGATTCTTGACGAATAATATTGGGTACCACATACTTTTTTTAGAGGTTAAACTTGATATACTTTTTATCTAGTCAAAAGTATGTCGGATAAATTTAATTAGAGCTCGTAAATAAATGAGCAGAAATAGCTAAAATTGCTTTTGACATATATTTAAACATCGTTCTACAAGTTTGGTTAATTTTTATTGCTCTGGAGTGCTTCATTTTGTCACGCGAAGCTTCGAGATTTGCCTTCAATTTTGAGCTTCAAAAGCGGCATTTTGAGAGAATTCCGTTAATATCGATTTTCTTGAAAATAAATCGATATTCAGCCAAACGAACTATGCAGTGATTTGTTTCACATTAAGGTCTACCTAACATAAGAACATGAGCGGAATTGATTTTTGACCTGTTGCCACCAAATGTTTGACCGTTGGTAACATTCGCTCTTAAATACAAACAGTGAACATAGCAGTAGAATCAAAATATAACGCTTGATAAACAAGAGCTCGAGCAGATCGTCAGAGTATGGGGCACCTCAAGGCATATCTCATGACGTGATGTTTAAATCCGGTTTGCTAACCCGGGAATCCCCTTGCAAAAGTAAACAAGCGAGCGGGGACGAAAGTCGCCCACGTCTTTGAAAGGTAAAGCGCCTGTCGAGCCGCAATCGATTTCGCGCTCAGTCGCTTGTTTTTCTTTTCCTTCACTATCTCTGAACGGAAAGAAAGACTGCTCGTAGCCTTTAGCGAACACCACACGCAAACTACACAAATCCGTCGATATTATTCAGATATTTTCGTTCTTTCAATGTAAAAAGACTCGTAACACCTGCCTTATTAATTGATCTCCTTATTAATGACGATTCCTTCGTATCAACTTCTCGCCTCAAATAAACACCCCTCTTTCTCCGTTCACAAGAACTATCATGTACTGATGGCGCAATCAACTAATATTGCATCATCATACTAGTACCAATTCCTTCTCTTCCTAGCCCACGCCAGCAAAACGCAACTGTCCTTTTTTTCCGCTGCGAAATACAAGTTAGCCAATCAGAAACCTTACAATCCACTTCGCAAACCACCCCCCCCCCCATAAAACGCCAAGGGAAACCGCCTCTTACGCAGCACAATATTACACCGCTCCTATACAAAACGCAACTTTCAAAGCAAATCACATTCACAGAAGCGTGATATGCTCCCGACATTCACAAATCCTTCTGACTCCCACATTTTTACACCCCTCAAAATGTCAATCCCAATAAAAAAAACTCCTGCGCTAAAAAAATTTTCACCATAACCACTAACTAGATCAAACAACACAGCCAATTTCGCATTCAATCCTATTACCGGTAGCTCCTTTACTCAATTGCGCATGCGTTATACAAGACAATTACAAAAGACCCCAAACTTAAACAACCCGTCGCCGTTCATATCTTAAATACTGTAAATTAAAAGACAAAAACATAGGAAGGTAACATTCAGAAGACTCATATGCGCATGCGTCTTATATAAGACAGTACCGCTCTTGAGTACCCGTACCACAAGCTTTACAGCACTTTCTTCGTATGTTAAGCCAACTTGCTTTCAGGAAAAACCGTGTCCATTTTATAAACCGGCGGTCGCCATCATGGCGACGGCCGGTTAATTAAGTCGAAATATTTCTATGAATCGGTCAAATGCGACTCATCAGTTTATATTAAGATTGCCAGAGTTGACGAATTCGAAATTAAATACGTTAAACCCTAGGTTGACTAACCCTTAGGTTGACTTAGGCGAGGAGAGTAATAAAAAAAAATCCGAAACTCCACCATTCAAATGATCGATTTCTAAGCCCCCATTTAAGTGTTGAATCACAAATGTTAAACTCAAAATAAGACTTATTCATGTAAAGGACATAACAGACTAAAGCGATTTTCGCTAATACGTAGGTTATCCATTAAAGGTAAAACCTTTTTCTACGGAGAGTCTACGGTTATATGATCATGAGCAATACCTTAACCCCATTCAGACCGGGGGATGGGGGCGATTGTACCCGCACTAACTTTGGACTATTATAATTTTTTCATAGCCAAGCTAAAACCACCAAACTTGGTGAATTTTCCTAAGATTTATTTGGCAACAATTTGGCATAGCAAGTGCTTGTCCATCGAGTTTGGAGTTACCATGGCAACCACTCTTTGATAGGCTATTTTTTCAGAATTTTAAATTTTCGCCTTTTCATTGGAAAAAATATAACTTTTTAAAGTAAGTTTTACATTTTAATATCATTTCGTGTTCTCTTATTGATTTCTTTTACTTTCTCAGTCGTTCTTTAAAATCAAGAAATCCAGGATGGCGGATCCAAGATGGCCGCCGTTTCAGAACCTGACGTAATTGTTGCATCATCTGACTCCATCAGCTTATGTTGCAGACCTCAAAGGAAATATTTTTGAATGTACTATCTGCCCTCCAAACTTCATTAGCTTCAATATTCTCGGAGTTAAGAGGTGGGGGGGGGGGGCGAATCAGCCCCCAGACCGGTCCTAGAAGACCAAAAAAAGTCCGGTCTGAATAGGGATAAGCAAGCTATTTATTGCGGTGACAAATTTTCGCGATGGATTGACAAGTCGCAAATATTGTATTAGTTGTCTCAGTAAATTTTTCGCCATATTTACCCTTTGCCAGTCCTTATTTTTAGTTGCAGGTAACAAGTGCAAAAACAACTTTTTTTTCTGCTTTGTCATCAAAATTTACCCCAGTGTTCTTGAGAACGTTTACATTGCATTTCTTAGTTTGGATAAAACACAGAAAAACACAGGTAGGTTAGTGTGTTACTTTTTGTGTTAAAAGACGACGGTAATATCCGTTGTGCTAAAAATCGTAGTTGCAAATCGGCCTCAGTGTGTAGCATCACCTTGGACTTAACTCGCCTGCAGCTCGTTGGCTATTCGCTCTCTATTTAACGAAAACCGCACTGCAAACGAACTAGTCGTTTTTATTTGAAGCAGTTAGTATGTAACACGCGACATACAACTCTGTGGAGAATGTTGCCATGGGTAATGGGCGAGTAGTGTTAATCAGATGCCAAAGTTGTTTCTAGTGGCTTTCCCTGCTAGCCGGGCCAACTCTGAGATTTCCATGTTAATGATCTGCGGCGGTTTGTAAGGAAATGTTTAAAGCATAAAACGTTGTCTTTTGCTCGTCCTTTATCCGAGTAAACTACATACCCGGGACAATATAAAAGAAAAACGTTGTCAAAAGAAAAGCGTGCATGCATTGCACGGTATAATACTGATAACACACGACACCTAAATATACTACATGAATATCAATAAAATGAACTAAGTAACAAGCTTGCCATTGTTGTCTTTCCAGATTCCATTATGACGCATCGTTCATGGTTTATACTTTTCTGCCCGACAGCGCCGCTTTTTCAATCAGGTGTATACATGCCCTTAGCAAAGTAACTTAAAGGTCAAATAAACCCAAATTTTGTTAATTCCGCTTTAGTCGTTTAAACGCGTCTTGACGCAAAAAGAAATCATTATTAAGCCAAACTGGACCGAAATTTTCCTTCCTGAGACCTTAAAAGGAGTAATAAAGCCAAAAGTACGAAGATATCCGAAGGTTTCACGAAATCGTTTCTGAAATGACCGCGCGCTTAAATGGAAGGAATGGGAACGACCGCTGATTCTGTGACGTCACTGTTGATGAGCAAAGAAAGCTCAAGATGCAAGGGCGAGTATTGAAGAGTATTGTTGTAATTTTTTGGAAAATTCTATGTTTTCACCCGTTTTCTATGCTTTGAAAATGACCGAGGAGCTCAAACCTGTGGCATTTAACGTAGAGCCATACCAGTTTGAGCTAATTGCCACAGAATCGGACTGCAAAATCTCAAATGATATTCGACCGACAGTAATGGCTTCGAAAGTAAACGACGGAATTGGTAAAGTTTAAATGGTGAGCGTTTAAGCTTATTTATTCATTACACTGTAAAAGTTCGCCGTATAATTGTTAATAAATGCGTTACCACTTTATCTGAGGCATTTTTGTTGTTCTTTGCAGCCCTTTTGTACACTTATCATAATCGATGTTTGTTATGCCTTACTGATTAGACTGACTAGAGTAAAGCAAAGCTTCTTATACATGTATCCATTATGGTTGCTGTATGAGTACGGTTTTCATCCTCGCGGCAACAGCGGCAGGAAATCCAGCTCAAATTTTGAACAGAGCCGAAAACAGGTTACAGTTCTTATTGAATGTATCTGTCTACATCGCAAAGTGTTACTAGTGACTGTGTTTGTTTGTTGTTTTGTATGTATACAATCTTTGGCTCAAAATTTAGGTGCATTTAAATTTTGGCAACTGTGTACTAATGCCAGCTGGGTGAGAAAGTGTTTTGCTGTCGTGCAATTCCCAAATCCTGTGATACGATACCACCTGCTATGTCCTAGAGACAGATGAAGTTCCTCAGTTCCTTAGTTCCTCAGTATTTAAGTAACTATTTCATTAGGAACTACAATGTTCATGGCTACAACACTCGAAGGAAGGCTGACCTCCATCTACCCAAACCCAAGCTTAGCCTTGGCAAGCGTACTTTTAGATTTTCTGGCTCAGCCCTTTTTAACTCACTACCTTTAAAAATCCAACAAGCTGCATCTCTCTCCTCTTTTAAAAATCTTGTTAAAGCCCACTTTTTTTCATAGCACCTAATTTATGATATTTATCTTTTTTATATACCAGTTCATGCTTGTAATTCGTTTTAGTTTTTAAACTCTTTTTATATAACTATTTTAATTACTTTTTGTCTCACCGAAATACTGGGCAATAAAATTATTACCCTTCTTAGCTGTCCGATCAGCCTTGCAATTGGTTTTTTATTAGCTTTTAACTCTATTTTTATAACTATTTTAAACAATTAGATATTTTATATTTTTAGAAATTGTATTTAGCAGGGCCCCTCTGGAGACCAGCCATTGTGCTGAATGGGCCACCCTGTATAAATAAAGTTTTACCTACCTACCTTTTTTAAATCTAGCTGTCATTGAGACAGATTATAATCAGCATTTGGAAAATGAAGGCCGGAGTACGTACATATTAACATAATTTTGCTTTGGGCTCTTTTTTTTGTGGGGGGGGGGGGGGGCAGAGAACAAACTCCATGTATAGATTGGTGTAATCCAAATGAGTATGGTTTTAAAGCCTTTTTGGTCTGAAAATGGTTGTTGACTTAAAAGTCAAGTCTGAAAATGGTAATTGATTCGGGGGTGACAGTTATGTTTTGTCAGTTCTGAAAATGGGTGGGAAAAATTACACATCTGGTTCTCAAGATGGGTAAGGAAAATTACATGTTTGCTCTGACAGTGGGCACACTGAGAGCTGCTTTGTGGTTGGATTTTGTTTGGGAAAAGAGAAAGAAAAACCTCTGGGAGTAGGGGAGGAACCAGGGGACCAGTGGGGAGGGAAAATTACAGTCATATTTTGGTCCGAAAATGAATCACCTATAAATTGTGTTCATGAGAAAAGATCCTTCATTAATACATGATGAGATGTTGCAATGCTTATGAGGTTGTGTGCTAAATACTAAGATATTTTACAAAAGGTGACATAAAAGTTGTAAAAGATCAAGGAACAATAATGAAATGACAATTACAAAAACCCTTATTACATGAATGAACATGATTACATAAACAGTATACCTTGTTAAGTTCTTAGCAACTTTGTGCACTTTATGACTCCTTTGATAGTTTAACAAGTATTGGGTTTACAATCGGTTGTACTACTAGTACAACATATAAGTAATATTGTTAGTTGAAAGCAAAAACAAACTCTCAAATTTTAGCTTAAACAAATCAAATGTGGTTTCATTATTTCTAAGACTGTGAAATCGAGTTAATGTTGTTTTTCTACTGTTGTCACTGGTTAGCTACCTGTTTATTTATTTAATATAGATTTATTTTTGTAGTTGACATATTTATTTAATCCCTTTACTGATGAGTTACCTTTTACTCATCTGTGTATCTTTTTTATGAGTCTGTTGTTTCCTCTTTCATTCTCAGAACATGTATACAGTAATGTTGCTTATAGGCAATACACTTACTGGATACGTATGAAGCTGGGACGACAAATCCCAATAGCCATTCCATCTTGTCTGGTTTTAAAGATTAGAGAGAGATCCCCAAGTAAAAGTGGAGTAACAGCTTGGCAGTCTTGCTAGATAATATTAACATCATATTTGGTTGACACTTGTACTACTCTTTGAAATGTATCTAAACTTTGTATTTTCTTCAATTACGACAGAGTGGTACTTAACCTAGGAGGTGAGAGGGGAGGGGCTCCCATAGTGTAGTGAAGGGGTCACCGTGATTACAATTCATGCTTTGGCACCACTTAGGGTGTTTGAATTAAAAATGACCATTGTCAGCGTGTTTTGATACTTTCTTAGGTTTTAAGGTACTATAATGTCAGAAATTCATGCTGGCAGGAACAACTTTTCAAGAGGTATTAGTACTTCTTGGAGAGACAAGGAACATATGCGACACCCACAAAAGAACTTTTTTTTTGTTTCAAACAACAATCAATTCCTTCAGTTTTTATGGGTCAGCCATTTCCCCCTCCTGAAAGTACTCAGATAGCAGCTGTACGAAGGGTGGACCCATAATTATATTAAGTGATACACCTGTCATAAACTTGATAGGGGCATGTTCGTCTTGATATGATGTCATTTCTGCCTCCCCTAAAAATCATGAACATGGAACAGCCTGGAACCTGCTTCCCAGGGGGTACTCCGGATTTCAAGTGACGGGGATGATCGAATGGGGGCAAAAATCAAAACCCAAAAAAATCCCTAGGGCCTCCAAGGAACCCAAAAATTCCCTGGACCAAAAATTAACCCCCCAAAATCCCATGCCGAATTTTCAAGCCTCAAAAATTTCCAGAAAGGATTAACCCACAAGTCACAAGCGAAAGATATCAAGAATTCACTACAGCAAAAGGGAATTCCAGTGAGGATAAAGCCGGGTGATAAACACGATGGATGAGAAATCAGTTGAATGAATTGAAGCCTTGTGAAATACACCCGGGACACTTTGCGGACTATGGTATAACCGGTTTTATGAAACAAATACAATGTAATGTGACCCCATCGTTAAATATAATTAAAACAACCGCAAAACAGTACTGGGTGTCAGTACTTAATATTCGCAGAACTACGCGGCCAGGATACACAGGCACTACCACAATTCTTCAGATTGTTTTGAATACCCAAAAAATCTCTACTTAAATCAAGCCACCCAAAAAAATACTTGCCAAATTTTCCTACCCAAAAACATCCCGGAATGGAAAATTTCAACCCCCCCCCCAAAAAAATAAAATCCTTCGATTACCACCGTCACTTGAAATCCGGAGTACCCCCCCCTGTGATATGCTTGCCAGTGAAAAGCCACAACACTTAGAAACTAGGCCAGTTTATTGACCTATGTTGAAAACATAGGGTCTTAGTCAGCGTGAAGTTTTTCACTTTCTATGTTTGTTTGTTTGTTTGTATGTATGTATGTATGTATGTATGTATGTATGTATGTATTTTTGATCCGGGGGGGAAATCTCATGTGAGACGGGAGGGAATGCTCGTCGGAAAATTTAAATTAAAGCTATGCTAAAACAGACGGAGAACGCGAGACGACGTGCATCCATGCACCTTTCACATGGGAGTACACCCCCCGGGGGAATTTATGTGGCACTATGTGGCACCAATCAGATTGAGGCTACTAAGCTAAGAGTACATTCTACCAATGAAAGAGCTGGTTAGAATTCGCTTACTGAAGCTGAAGGTCAGACAAGGTTAAGCTTACCGGCCATGTCGAATGTACATATGGGGACGGAAACGATCAGCGCAAATGTGCTTTTCTACTTTTACCTCTCGAATATTATATTTTCAGTAAAGGCTTGGTGTGGTGGAATTGATGGTAATTTCCTAAAGCTATTGTAAGGGCAGGTAAAATTGAACTTTATCGTGGCCAACGGTGGAACGTGAGTACTTGACAAAAACAATTACATGTAACATCGTTCCAAAAATAGACTTGTTGACGAGAAACTGTAATTTAATTTGTTCTTTTATGATTTGTGTTATGAAACAGCTGTTTTGGTTATGTATCTTTTAGCAAGATGTTGATTGAAAAGATTGTATCTGTGCTTGATACGGATAATTTTGACTGTACTTTGCAAGGTTTTTGAAACCGCTTTGTTTGGTAATTTGAAATTTATAGCGACGTGTTTATAAGATTGCAATTTGCATAAATTAGCTTGTTTATTCAAGCGTGTCAGTAGATTTTTAAACCTGTTTTCTCTTCCCAAAATGCGGTTTAGTTTTAGTTTACGATGTTGTGACCATGATTTATATCAGTCACATCCACAGATTTTCCAGCCGACATAGAAATGATTTCTTTCTTGGTTTTATCATATACGGGAACATATGGTTTTTGAATTTTTTTAGCGACGTGTTTAAGATAGCAATTTGCATAGATTAGCTTGTTCAAGCGTGTCTGTAGGTTTATAAACCTGTAATGTATACGGTAACATAGCGAGTTCACGGTACGCTCAAGCTCGGAAACTTCGTTTACTGTAAAACCAAAATGTACTTTTGAATCGTCTGGCAAAGGAATATGAAATACTCCCAGAAGGTGCGAATCTTTCTGTCGAAATTGTTCGAGAATTCCTTACAGCGGGGCATTTTTTGGAGAACTCGGCCAGCTGCTAGCCATGTCATCTTAACACGACAAAAAGTGAAAAGTCCTAAAAAGTACAACAAATCACAGTTTACTTAAAGAAAACAAAATACCAGTCTGCGTAGTCTGCATGGTCTGCAGTCTGCACAGTCTGCAGGCTACATTTTAACATGACCGCAATGACTGTCCTCTCCTCAAATTATTATCTACTACACTTATTTCTTTCACATCTTGTTGTGAGCTGGATTTATATTCTTCAGTAATATGCAGACAATCATTAGTTGACCTTAACTGAGGTTTCAGTTTTAAATTTAATTTGAAGTTTTTATACAGTCGTTTTGTTCTAGTGTCAGTTTGACTTTTTAGCCTGTAGCCTACTAGCCCGATGGTTGCTCTATCTCCAATTTAGGTCCAACTGGGTTTTTAGCGGGATGTTTTTTTTGCATTCCAAGGGTATTGCTGAGTAAACGAAAAAGCTGTTTTAGGCCTAGTTCAGACGCCGTACCTCTCATAGGCCGTACCAAATACATTTTCGCTCCTAGGTCGTATTTAAGTGGCAAACTTTGCCGTACTCTGAGATTTTGGCTTGCCTAATTGAAATCTGTCGAAAAAACTCATTTGGACACTGTACAACTGCCAAAAAACTACGTACTACTTGGTACGACACATGGGAGGTGCGGCGTCTGAACTGGGCTTTATGCACTCAGGTGCTATAGTGGAGGGGGGAAGTATTTGCAAGAATAATCGCGTGTTGTTTTGTCCTCAGAGTATGTCTTAAAAATCGCAAATAAGCGAGGATAAGACTTGTCATTTCAACATAGGTCAAGCACGCAATGCGTGCCTATGTTTAAATCTGGGTTTATGTTGTTGGTTGTCTTGAGTGTTGGCTTGTTAGAGGCTTAAGAAGGGCCTGCAGCCGCTGTGTGAAAGCGATAAAACTGAAATATTTTGATGTGTGAAAAATATAACATTCAGAGCTCGAAATTTACGTTTGTTTATAATTATTGAAGCCTAATTTATGCGCCAAAAACCCGAGGTTATTGTTAATGCTTAGTAACTGCTATGACTTATAATTCTCAAGTAAACTAACTGAAAGAGTTAACAACCATCAGAAGATACAAGCTAGTCATAGTTATATTGAACAAAATGCAAAATTCTTACCTCTAAATTTCTACGTTGTGCAAATGCTGAACACACAATTGGAATTCCCGTGTGAAGTTGCTCCATTCTTGGGCGGACATGGTGGTTTATACCGCTGTAACTTACCGCTCAAAACAACCTCCACAAGCTCGGAAAACCGGCAAAAACACAGCAAACACATAACAGGTAAGGTTCTTCAAACTTTATTTGGATTTTTAGGTATTTCCATGGAAAACCGCCGATTATTTTCGATCGAATCGTTTTGGTTACCTGTGGTGTAAACTGGTCTGCACAGACACGTGAATCAGTGTTTTGTGGGTTGAAACGATCCTCCTTTCATTCTTTGAGCCATTCTTGAGGCAGTTCTGGATCTTCTGGAAACTTAAAATTACTTACTTTACCCTCATAGCAGCACAAAACACCATGAGTTTCCGCTCAAGTCCTCACACTTCGAATCCCCGCAATTTTCCAGCTCGCCAACAGTGACGTCACTAGTGTTATTTCCGACAATTTACCGACAACTTTCCCGACCACTCTACGATTATGAAGGCCAAAAAGTAGCACTTTTCACGTGCCATTATCTCTGCGATCCTAAGTCCAATTGACTTGAAACTTCAGAATATGTTTATTTGATACCAAATCAACACATAACAAGTAAATTGGATTGAAAGGAAAAATGTCGAAATTTTGGTTTATTTGACCTTTAAAACTTGAGGAACTGTAGACCTCGGTGGTTGATTGGCACATGTCATCTGCGTTTAACAATCCAGCCCCTTTAACACCGCAGAGCCATCCAGTTTCTCCATTCGGTGGGTTGACGAAAACCAGCGTCTCTTAGAAATTTATCGAAAAAAATCGATCGGCGCTCTTATTATTTGCTGGAAATCGTTGCCCTTGTAGTTCCGCCTGACATTCCTTTGTCATTCCACATTCCATTCCCTCACGTCATCCCTTCTTTTTATTGTCATCGTTTAAAGAGCGTTTAGATTTTCCCTAGCTTCGCGAGTGTCCATGAACAGTGCTTTCAGTGGCAGTAGATCGTGTTCATTAATACGTGTTCTGCACTATGATTGGTTTCACTCCGTCCTGTGATAAATGCGATGAGAATACGAGACTCGATCATGAAAAGAAAAAAAAAATTCCTCTCTCTTTGACAGCGTTTTGAAAAGTTGTTTCACCACAAACAAACAAAAACATGCGCAATATGCGGCATTTTCGCTGCGTTTACCGGCATAATAAATCCCCTTGTTCTCTTTGGGATGTTGATAACATGTGATAAAACACTCTGTCTTCTTTGATTGTTCATAACTCACCTAGGGCTTGTTACTTACTGAAGCTTTTCTCCCATTGTTAACCCAGAGCAAATGGCGGTCGTTTGCTTAAATTAACAAACCACCCACTTATCATTTGAATTCATCTTTGAAGTTACTTATGAAAATGTTAGCCTAACATCTGGTTGATATCTGCTCAGCAAATCATATTGCTTCTCTTAGCCAAATGCATTATACATGAATGACAACAGGGATTGGCTTTCACTTATCAACTGTTTGACTTTATTATCGAGTCATTACTAGAGCGTCGAGGAAAAACTATTCCAGCTTTGATCTAGGCTAACAATTTTCTTCCTTAACAACGACAAGCCACAAGTAGCCTGATAGCCCGATTAGATGATTCCTTAACTACCAAGGTTAGTCAAAATAAAAAAAAAAAAAACAATATCTGTAATTCCTACGAATTCTGCTAAGTATAAAGTGGCGTAAGTCGGGCTAAATATATAATAGAAACCATTTTTTGTTCGGCTAGAGCGATTTTATTCTAGCTTAAAGTCCAACGTCCCGACAAGAAGATGTACCGAATACCTTTATAAAAGCCTCAATTTACAAAAATGATTTGTGCAACTTGAACAAAAGCTGTTTTCTTCAATTCTCATCAAGATTTACTAATTTCTTATGGTAAGTTTTATTGTTTACTTCTCAAAGAATGAAATTGTGTAAAAACGTTCATCAAGATAAGTTTTTAGCTCGTTGGCGAATGAAATTCGACTTCAGTGTTGTAGGTTAAATCTCTCTTTAAAAAGATTCCCAGATTATTGATATTGACGTCTGAACAAGTGAGAGTAAACTAGCGATTCTTGTCAACATTAATAAATTTAAGGTTCAGCTGTCTTGACATAGTAGGACTTATTTTCCTTATTATATTTTCATCTTCGGTTATGATCTTTACAAGGCCAAGAAAGCATGAAAAACAAGGAAAACAAAACTTGACGACAACATGAAAACAAAAATTTCAAAACAACAAGAACAACAACAACTAACAAAAGTCAACAGAGCCTACCTACTCAGCTCAACGTACCTAGAGCTAAATCAAAAAGCGACAAGACCTCGCTTAAACTGCGCATTTTTTCAGCTTTTTTTGGTATTTGGATCGGAATCAAAATGAACCTTTGTTGAAGGGAAATCTCCCAATGACCGAAAAGAAAAAATTATAAACCACGAGCAATAACAATGGCAGTTTATGTAAACTGATACATGCATGCAGGCGATAACAATCAACAAAGCCACTGGTTTTTCTATTATGGCTTCCCTCAGTTTAATGCTATATTACCAAGGAGGGAGATTTTGGAGATTTTTAAGAAAACAGGGGGTTCTGAGCTTCAGTCGCGGAAGTTTGTTAGTTTAAATTAACTATACATGATGTTTGGAGCTTCACAAGTCTAAGATCGATCGAAAAAAAAATTGAAATGTTTTAAAACCCTACAACAGATCACCATGAGATTGGCATAGGTATTATTAGTCCACCATTCTCAACGCTTAGCTCATGGTTAGATTGTCAGTTATATTTATTGAATTGGCAAATTGGATTTGTTGACCCCCTGGGGTTAACTCACACGTTATTTACGGTATGTAAGCACGTAAATTGGATGGGTTTCAAAATGGTGGGTTTCAGTACTGATGCTTTGAGCATTAGCCCACATATCCTAAAAATAAAATAAAATAAAATAAAATAAAAAATAACGCACGAAAAAACAGTTTTTCTTTTAAATACAGGTTACCATAGTCCACCTACGCCGCTCAAGGTGGCTAAAACTAATTTTACAAACAAAAAGATTTCGTTTCTAAATGGGCAGATGCAAGTTTTTAAAATTTTGCTTGTGAAAAAGAAGAGCTTTTCTTCAGTTAAAAAGTTCTGCTGAAATCCGAGCATTTCTTTGAAAAGGAAACCTCTCAATGCAAAAATTAAATTTATTAACCTGAACCAATCGTTTTTTTTTTTGGTAACTTGGTATACAGGGGATGACAACTTTATGAAAGTTACTGGTATTCCCACTCTGATATCTTAACTTTTAAATCAGTTTATAATACCAAGGAAACTGAACATGTAGACTTCGATGAATATACCACCATATTTAACAAAATAGTTGAGTCTTCGCTTGTTTGAAAAGGAAAAAGATAAATGAAAAATAATGTAATATTTCAATTTCCAAACACTTATAAAATGTGTCCAAAGCAGAAATAATTAAGCCGAAATGTCTTTATGAATCGGTCAAATGCGAATCATCAGTTGACATTAAGATTGCCAGAGTTGAAAAATTCGAAATCGAATACGTTAAATCATGGGTTGACTAACCCTTAGGTTGACTTAGACGAAGAGAGTAATAAAAAATTCCCGAAACTCCGCCATCCGATGATCGATTTTTAGGCCCCCATTAAAGTGTTGAAATTACAATACAGGAATGCTAAACTCAAAATTTGACTTATTCATGTAAAGCACACAATAGGCTCAAGAGATGTTCGCTGTTATGTAGGTTATCCATTAAAGCTAAAAACTTTTTAAAGCATTCATACACAGCAATAAGAACAGCAACAACAATAACAACGGAAATGAATAGGGGGTGGAGCGGGTTAGGTTTTACCAAATCACCTGATTTAATTGAAAGCAAAAATGAAACCGTTTGTATCATTTCGATCAGGATAGAATGAAGCATTTTATTGGCCTTCTTGTCATCATGAGCTCTGCAAAGCTGCTCCAAGCCTTGGAGCAATGTCAAGTCTCATCGCTATCAGTGTACGGTCATCACCTGGATAATCACGTGATTTCCACAAGGATTTGTTCCAGTCTTTCTGAATGCGTCATTTCGTGCTCTTATGAGTTCCGCTGTAAGAGTTTAAACTTCCGGCTGAAAGACAAGTCATGCGACTTAAATGATGCAGACAGATTTACGCACCCAGAAGATTATGGGCCGAAGGAGGGCTTCGTCTACATGGACACTTCTGAAAAACATAAAAAGGTCAGTTCCCAATCGAGTCGTAAAATTTATTTCCTCGTGCAAACGGGACAGATAAAGTCTTCTCTCTTGTTAGTTGAGCTTTATCAGATCAGCTTAGTTAAAATGACAAGATTTCGCTTCTAATCTTGTTTTTTTTGTTCAATTTTGTCAGTTTTTAAGTTGGACTGGAACCAAATGATCTTCTCTTTAAGGGAAATCTTTCAAGGGAAAATATAACTTTATAAGCCACGAACGATAACAATGATAGTTATGTAAATGAGACACGTATGCAGGTGGTACCAATAAAACAGGCCATCAGTTTTTTTATTATGGCTTCCCACAGTTTAAGGCTACATTACCAAGGAAACTTCAATCCACACACGACTCCTCAGCATTGGTTTACGAGTCTAAAAAATAAATGTTGACTCATATTCTTCTCAACAATGGAGCACAGATATCTAAGAGAATTGATCGGTTCTTTGAAAAATGTGAACTTTGTCAAATGTTCTCTTAACTTTCCCCAAATAGAATAGTGATGATCTTATGCATGGTTGGCAGCATGAGATGAGAGGTAATGGAAAAATTTACATGATTTGTGTCCAAATCTACGGATTGGAGGAGTCAAATACTGGTTTCTCAGTGGCACAAATCATTTTGCTGTATTTTGTTATGATTCCTTAACGGCTAGCTGTTACCCATCTATACACCTAGGCAGAGAGAGACAGGCCTGAGTAAAGTCTATTGTCCAAGGAAACAAAACGACAAGAATCAGACCTTGAAATAGCTACTTCCGAACGATTAATAGCCGAACGCGCCAACCTCTACTACACCCATCCTGTAACTAAATTAATATAGGCTGGTTAGATGCAACTATTAAAGATTCTGATGATGTAGACGTTGCTTTGATAATTCTATGTCATATTTTGTGAAATCTGCATTTTTTTTAGAAACATGGACTCAGATCTTGCGCACAAATATACCAGGAATTTCCACAAGCCCAAAGTGGTTACTACTGGGTAAAGATTGGAAACAGAGATGCACAAGTTTATTGTGATATGGAGAATTACGGTATGCACACAGTCTATTCTCTAGGAGTATTACAGCATTTCTCCGCTTCAGGAATAATAGAATGCGTGTTTGTGGAATACCAATCTCCCTCCCCGCCCCCGAAACAAGAAATAGCAAGCCGTATCCGTTTCGTTCCATTATTCCGATTGTCACAAAACGACAAATGAAGAATTGTTAAAAGCAATCCCTGGATGGGATTTTAACGAACGGTTGGGTATTAACGATTTTTTGCTCTTTTTATGAAGGAAGCTAAATATGGCACATCCCAGTTAAGAAGTCGTTTCTTTTGCCTCAACTTGTTATAAGTGAAAAAATAGTGTTTCCAGGCATAATTCAACCCGTAAATAGTTAAAAAAAAGTACAAAAATCCTCTTCTAAATTTTGATCCTAAGACCAAGCATGCTAGATTTCATCGTCATCGCCGTCGGGAATAACAGATTACCCATTGCACAACTTCCGAAAGGAAACATAATCCAATTTTTGCTGATTGCATATAAAAATATTAAGGTGGTGGATGGACATTGGTGGTAAGCATCAGCTCACAAAACAACGATCATCTTCAAAGCACTGCAAACAACTGCTTCAACTCAGTACTCTGTGTTCGGGCTCATGAATCAGTCATCACGGCTAGGAAGTTGAGTGACGAGGACATACATAAATTGGCACTGTCTGAAGGTAGGGAGGTAATTACTCGCTGATATTAAAAAAGAAAAGAAAAACAAAAGAAAAAGAATGAAAAGAAAATTTAGAGAGGCCAATTCCATCAATTTCCTGTATGCCTCCAAATAATACAACGTTCTCATCAATTGAAACAGAGCATGCTACTATGATTACGTTATGGCAGACATTGTCAGCAAAATCATACTGCACTATTTACCATACCTTTACTGAGTTCCTGACGAAAGCAGTCACGTCTTATCAGAGCTGTTTTATTACTTCACTGCGCTTCCAATTTCCTTCTTTCTTTACTGTCCCCAAATTAGGATTGCGTTTCGGAGAAGGGGTGGGGGGGGGGGGTTAAGGAGGGCGGATGGCGTGAAGGAGGCATTATTTTCTGAATTTTTACGGTAAGACTGTTAGTTCCTTATGGAATTGTTAAGCGAAATAAACTGTAAAAACAATACAATGTCGTCAGTTAACGTTATAGGGGTGGTTCTCAGAATTTTGAGACTCCGATGGCCTATTAGCAAGAGGCCACCGTGAGGCCAATGTATATAGACAAAAAAATTGAACGGAATTTTTCAACTAACCTTAGATAATTATATCTTACTAGGAACTTTTCGAGTCGATGTGGGGAATCCCGTCAACAACACTATATTTTATCAGGTTTGTCAAATTAAACTTAATGATGTAATTTAGTTTACTTAACGTACTTTGTTTGAGAACTCTTTAAAAAGTTACCGAAATTTCTTGACATTGTTTGTAAATTCCAGATTCCAAGTGGGCCAGAAAATTTCAATTCTTCATGCGCCAGTGAACAGTGAGTTCTTATTAACAAGATTTCTTACACGTATGTTCAATGTATGTTCCTTCCTTGTTTCCTTTCTCCCTTTCTTTTCTTCTTTCATCCTTACATTCGCTTGTAGAACTCACTTATTGATTTGCTTAGTCGCTGGCATATTCTTTTACCCGGTTATCCATCCATCCATCCATCCATCCATCCATCCATCCATCCATCCATCCATTCATCCATCCATCCATCCATCCATCCATCCATCCATCCATCCATCCATCCATCCATCCATCCATCCATCCATCCATCCATCCATCTATCTATCCATCCATTCATCCATCCATCCATCCATCCATCCATCCATCCATCCATCCATCCATCCATCCATCCTTCAGTGAGTGAGTGAGTCAGTCAGTCAGTTTGTCAGTCAGTCAGTCAGTCAGTCAGTCAGTCAGTAAGTCAGCCAGTCAGTCAGTCAGTCAGTCAGTCAGTCGGTCAGTCAGTCAGTCAGCCAGTCTGTCAGTCAGTCAATCAGTCAGTCCATTCATCCATCCATCCATCCATCCATCCATCCATCCATCAATCAATCAATCAAACGATCGAACGATCAGGCAATCAATCAATCAATCAATCAATCAATCAATCAATCAATCAATCAATCAATCACTGTCTGTTTTAGATGTCCAAGAATTATCATTTCTGGTTCTTTTCCTTATGAGTGGGAGACTAACAACTGTACAAGTATTGATGTAGGATACAGAATTAACGCCCCTGAATGTTACAGAGGTAAATTATGGAGCTGTTACTAATAGCTTTTGTTTCTGTTATATTTTATTTGTAGGGATTTGCTATTTCTTATTTGAACAACCTTCGCCCTCCATAACTCTAATTAATAAGGCTATGACAATAAACTGGAAATTTATATATTCTGTCAAAAGAATATGCGCTCAATTTCCATCAAATAAATTAGTGATGTTGTGATTTCTAAACAGCCACGTGTACCATCGTTGATCTCTCAATTTCTCCAAAACTTCCAAAACCATCAAAGTTGCGTGGGAAATAACCAAAAGCAATTGCATTTGTGCATTAACATTACAACGTTATTAACGTTCAAACTCCGGGGAGGAGAGCACCGACTCGGCCTCCACAAGTCTGTGTAGAGTTACGATTTTTCAAACTTATTTCCAAGCTTTTTTCAGACATGATTGACCACTTCCACATTCCTATAATACACTTTGTTTGCCCCCAAATTTTGCAGACACCGTTGTTTCAATGCATGTTCCCAAGAAAAAATGAAAACAATAGTCTATGCACAATTTTGGGGGAAAACAAAGTGTATTATGGGAATATGGAAATGGTCAATTGACCCGATTCAGTTTCAGTTTTTGTAAACTTAATGCCGTGGATTTGACAGATAAGACATCGGCAACTATCGGCATTTGACTTTTTTGCAGTTTTTGACGGACACGATGATGCAGAGTGTGGCGGTGTCATGTGGATTTCATCAAGCTACAGTAAGTAACTAATTATAATACAGCCACATGTAAGCAAGTCAGTACATGTATATTACTACGAACTGTCCTGTTTACAAAATCACGATCGTCCATTTGTGAACATGTCAAGATTAAATTTAAGATGGAGTCTCCTTGTTGTTTTCATTCAATGCGGAACTCTTTTGCAGCCGAAGGCCGCAGAGTGGAGCCCCATACTCATACTAAGAGGCATGCTGGTAATTTTTTTATGGTCGTGGCAAGCGGAATGGCTCGCGGGCGCGTGCGCCGTACGTCCGTCCGTCCGTCGCATTTCATGACATTCCTACATGAGGCAATTTTCGCCCAGCTTCTTGGCAATGGCGTGCGAACTAAGTCTTTTGACATGGCAAACTGGACGTTAGCTTCGCATTTTTTTTCTGGTCTTTTTATGTTGATAGGTCCATTTATCTTTTATTAAACTTTAAAGGCCTAGTTTCACTCTCAATGCATTGCGCGCCCCGTGCCTCTGTAATTGATTTCTCTCAGTTGAAAATTATCGACACGAAGAATCGCTTAGAAATCCGTTTCAATCCTCAGTTATTTACCTATTCTGCATTGTCAAAATTGTATAAATAAGTGGCTCTGTTATTGTAGTTTATCTTTTTATTGTTATTTCGGCTTGTGTTCCCGATTAGTTGCTCATTTCGATCGTTTAGACTAGCATGTAGTTGTGTATGTTGTCATCGGCAATGGCGGATAGCGAACGAAGCGCTCGTGTTGGAAGACCTCGTTTACCTGGGTCGGTAAAGTACATTCGTCTTCGCGAATCTGTATTTAATCTTTGGCGACAGCGAAAGGAAAGCCATGGAAAGCTTACAGACAGTGAGTTTGCAGAATTTTTTTTGCATCGAAGGTGAGATTTCTGTCATTTCTTTATACTTGACATTTGTTCTTTTGTTTGAGCGAGCGATAGGCTCGAGCAAATATTTCTAATATTTAGCGTTGAGACTGAACCTTGTTTCAATTTATGTTCGCTATTTTTCTTTCAGAGTTGTTAGGGATCCTGAATCCAGTAGTGATCGTTCATTTCAGGTTTCAACGTCACAAGATCCAGGTAAGCGCAGAGTACGTTTGACAGATCGATAAGATGTCTATAACAAGGATTTGCAACTCAGGCAGCCGTTGTTTTACTTGTATATCCCAGCACTGTTATGAATCGTTATATTTATTTCGTGAATGCCCTTTTATCTTTGTCTCGCATTCATAGTCTAATATGAAGAAATGATAAAGTTTTGAAATGGCTTATGTGTTATTATTTATATTCATTTATTTAGAATATTATGTGTTTCTTGCAGATTTGATTCATTTGTGTTCTACACCAGCTCGTTAGATGCCTGATCAACAGCCATTTCATTTATCTGCAAGCTTTTCAAACTCGTAAGCTAGTCTTTTTTAGATACTAAAGATTTACTAGTATAAATGTTATTGTGTGAATGGATAAATAACCTACAGTTGTCATCAGGAGACCTATAAATTGTACTAGAAATAGTGTTTTTGTATAAACTGTGTCTGACGTTTGCAGAATGCAGACTAAGAGAATATTTATTGTGTTACCATTACCATTATTGAAAGCTAACTATAAACAGGCTAACTGGAGTGCTATGTGAATGTCACACACCGTTGTATGAAGCATTAGCTTTATCTCTATAGCTTACGAGAAAATATTACTTTTATGCAATAAGCGAGAGATTTCTCGTGCGCTCATTGGTTGAGAGCTATGGTCAATAAGAGTATAGACCATGATAATGATGCAACATGTTAGTCAAATTCTGGGACAAAAAATACCCACACATTTGACAGGTTAAAGTGAAAATCTAGTTCTAATTACCTAGGAAAATTTCTTTGTTATGGTTTAAAACGAATTGACCACATACTTCCATGGTATACACTCTTATAGACCATAAGATGACGTCATAAGATGTTTAAAAAAATCAAGTGGAACCATGAGCTGCACTCAAGTGAATTAAGGAAAGGGTCTCCGCAGATTTGGAGGGGGGTGGTCTAGTTTAGAATACTTTCAAGGTACTGATTAGAAAGTTTGGAAGAGTCGAGCATTTCCTTGAAGTATTTAATTTTTGTCTTCGTGAACTTTGTTTTTACGTCACGTGACATACCACGCCCAATTTTTACAATTTATTTTGATTGAAATTTACAATATTTTAAGAAAACGAATTCCCATTAAGTTTGCCTTGTATCAATGACTCGAGGCGAAAGGTTTAGGGAACTAATTGGGGTTTTGAGAATTTAAGCACTTTCTTTAAACTATGACGTATTAATTTTGGAGAGGGACTGGGACTAGAGAAAAACAGTAAATAGCTACGTAACAATTAACGTTTTCAGAAAACCCCGTTTAATTTAAACTACCTTTCCACAATGTCGAGGTTTTGGAAGAAAGATGGGTAGTTGTAACGTTCATTATCATGTTGTAATAGAACTATTGCAAATTTTGCATAAATTAGGGCGTGGCCGATCATGTGATAGCAGCAAACACACTAATTTATCCAAAAAGTTGATTTGTCTCTAATTACACAATTATAAGCCATTTTGTCTTGAATAGCAACGCTTCTACAAAAATTTCGAAAAAAGATGATATTTCTTGAGGAGCCATTCCTTAATCCACCTGAGCAGATTTGTTAATATTTTCCAGACCTGTTGGACATTTGAAGTATTATATTGTCGTAACAGTGAATGATGAATGTTGTATTTTCTGTAGGGATGTTGATGTAACAGGTGTAACGTCAGTCAACTCAAGTGTGATACCAGCTGTTCAAAGCAGGAGATTGCTGTCATCAAACAGCTCTTTCAATGCACTTGATGGTAATCCATCCTCAGTCTTTGAGCCCGAAGAAGAAAAGACGAAGGTGATGTTGACGACGTTGTGTCTGTTGGCTCAGACAATTCAGCAGATGACCCTGACAGTTTTGGTTTGTTTACTCAAGACCACAATTTCACAAACAGGTATTGCAGGGTTTGAAAAACAAATTGAAATTAAGCTCGCCTTTTGGACCAGCAGCTCTAAAAATCTGTATGTCCGAGGCAAATGCATGCTTTTTTTTTTGGCTTTTTATGACTTGATCAGCAAATACTTCTCTCTTTAGTGAGCCTTGTATTAGTCAAATCAAACCTTATACATTATCATATTATTATCGTTGTAAGGCTCCTATATAAGCTACACCTATAACAAAAGTTTTCATAAAAGTTCTTCAGACTCAAATTTGGTTTTCTTTTTATTTTAGTTCTATCTAATTCTTGATTTACCATGTTCTTTATTAGGATGGGCTCTGTCATCGAACAATTCAGACGAATCAGTGACTCTGAAGACAGTGATGATGAAAGTGATTTTGTTGGAGTTATTGAATCTGTTGATGGTGTGGATGCTAAGCAGAAGTGAGTATCTTCTTTATGACCTGATCTGTTCAATGCTCATTACTGAGTGTCATGGGAAAAATTAAATTTGTTATTTTGCTAAGCCTTTTTGTTTTCATGTTCTATGTAGTGCATGGGCTGTGTTATTTACCAACATTTGAAAATTAGACTTTTCTACGTCAACTATTGTAAGTGAAAAAGAATATCTTTTTACCATGTAAAAATGAGGTGGTATTAATTCAATAGATCTTTGCAAACTCTGACAGCCGTTTTCAGGATATTTCGTTTAAATTGATAAATTAAAAATTTTATAATGATTGCTACTGAGATCAATTTTGAGGTGCAAACACAGTCGAAAAAGGAATGCACCTGAAGGTACAATTTTTCGTGACTTTTTTTGCAGTTATGATGATCAAACAAAGCTTCTATGTGAAGAAATGAGTATAAGTTTAGATGATGAGCGGACACTGACCATGGTCCAAGATGTGGATGACTCAGACTTGATCCCAGAAAGTTTACCTGTGCCTGTACAGGAGGGCATTATAGTAGCTGGTTGTTCTCAGGGCATGGAAGGTGCCATTCTTCAAAGCGTAAGCAATGATGCAGATGCAGAACACTCAAAACAGGTGGAGGAAAACAAGCGAGATATACTCGTTGCACTGCAAAGCTCTTTCAATGACCTGACAAACATTGGTGAAGAATTAAGAAATTTTGCCATGCTCCATGAAAGGAGTAGGCACATTGTGTCCCTTGAAAAATTGTTGGAATTGGCTGGTTCCAAGTGTTGTTTTGAAGTGAATAGCCTTCCTTGCCATGCTGTACTTACTCACAGCAGCAATAAGGTTGGTGGAAACGTAGAGGTTACATCACGATGTGTCAATGGTCATAGCAAGAAGTGGGTGTCCTCTGAGGTGTTAAGTGATAAAAAATGCCAGCCTGTGTATTTAAATGATTCTTTGTTGCCTGCTGCAATTCTTGTCTCTGGTAACAACTAGGAGAAATTTGGTTTGTTGTGCAAAGCCTTAGGCCTCAATATAGTAAGCAAAAACACTTTCATGCGGTTCCAGAAACACTGTGCTGCACCAGTAATTGAGGAGGTGTGGGATGAGATGAACGAGCTTGTCAAAAAAGCCTTCAAAGATTTTGAGGGTGTGTGCTTGTGTGGCGATGGCCGAAACGACTCCCCCGGCCACAGTGCTCGATATTGTGTTTATACAATCATGGAGCACTTCACTACTGTGGTGGTAGATTTCGAAGTTGTTGACAAGAGAGAGACAGGAGGCAATTCGACTACGATGGAAAAGGAGGCGCTGAGAAGGCTGTTGGAGAGAATAGCCACTGTCTTTCCTTTTGATGAGCTAACGACTGATGCTTCTTCTTCAATCATCAAACTTGTGAGGGACTTGAAAGGTATGTAAATCTAACTGCAATATTATTGTATCTAATACCAGAGGTAAGTAATCAATGATCGCTGACATTGATGTGTAATGAGTAATTGATGCGTAAACAACTGATGAGTCATTGAATATTGGCAATTGTTGATGAGTTATCTATCGATAACTCGTGGATGCCATCGATTACTCATTGATTTTATTCTATTCCATCAATTAGTTATGTCTTGCTAATACTACCAAGGGTTACTTGTCAGCTTGCCACCAGGGAGTCTCCATACTAATGAACCTGCCACTACTCTAACCATGTTTACAGAACGAATAATACATGGTAAGGCGATTCTCTTTAGTTGTTTTGAGGTGATGGATTTGTCAGTAGACTCCCTGGTGGTGGAGTGACTAGTTAGTTACAAGGGTTTGATAAATCGGGATTCCACTGTATGTTAATTGTTGAACAGTCAGCATGTTAATATTACAAGGCACGATTTACACCACGATCGTTATTGTGTGTTATCACTATGTAAATGTGGTGAAGTGCTGTTAATTTATCCCTGTTATTAATCTACTTAGAAAAATTCCCTCAACTCATGGAGCTTTTCCATTCACTGGATGTTTGGCTCAAGGCCAAGAAACTAAACAAAGCCCTTCATCAGGTAAGTTAACTACACTAAAATGGACCAATAATCATTGTACTTTAGGGCATAGCCATTAAGTATCCATATTTGAAATACAGTGTTTAATAATGAACATTTTCAGAAAAAAAATACATTTCATTTGTTTGTCACATTAGGCTGCCAAAATAAAAGGTTGCAGTGACCTCCAGGAATGGACCGATTGCATTGTAAATCACTTCTGGTTTTGCAGCCAAGATTGCAATGGAAGCGAGGAACAGCTAAAGGTAATGCTCTGTGTCCTTCTTCTAAACTCTAGTATTACTTTAAACAGAAATCAAAAGGTGTTTAATACAGATGGTAGAGATTGTTTATGGTAGAGGAACAAGATAGTTTTCTGAAAAAATATTAATTTTGAAAACAGCAAAACATAAACTGCAAAGAAGTGACCAAATTATTGTGTAACTTATTGCATTATTTTAATATAATATTTTTCTTAATTGCAAAAAGGAAACATGGGTTGGTGTGCTGCATCATGTCTGTGGAGAGCATACATGGCCTACAGGACAGTGCAAGCATGATCCCCTAGGTGATGAAAATGCTAAGAAGTATCTTGAGAAGAATTCGAAAGCTATGGCTGCACTTCGCAAGATTGTTCTTGATCCCAAACGGCTGAGTTCACTTCATTTCCATGTGAAATTCAGGTAATGTCTTTGTAAATTATTTTCTGAAACATGGGGTTTTGGGAGGGAGTGAAATTATTGATAAAAAAAAATAACCAGTCTAAGAATCTTGTCAGGTATGCCGTGGTTTCATTTAGGGCCAGGCTTTGGGTAAATTGAACAGCTGTGGGGAGGTCTTTGTCTGCTTGGGCTTTTTTAACACATCTCCTGCTCATGATGCCTGTCAGTACAAATCTTACTGAATGATGAATTGAATCCATTTCTTTTGTTTGTTTTTGCAGACACACCAGTGTATTAGAATCATACAACGGCATGGTGACAGAGTATGCTCCCAAACGAATGGCATTTGAGTAAGTACTGAATTAATTCACATATTTTGTGTTTGATCAACTCTTATACTGGCTGGATTCAATTCAGGGCAGCTTTTTAAAGCTAATACAGAAAGAACAAGACTTTCTTTTTACTTAACCAAAAATAAACAAGATCAGTGGAAATATTTTTGATTTGACAAAGAGAAAAACATCAAAGCTACCTCAACAGTCTCTAAAATATATACTAGTCATGCAATGCTTTAGAGTGGTACACTATGGAATATCCCACGAGTCACTTGTATTTTCTCAGTATACACACGAGCCGTTAGGCAAGTTTGTATACGAACAAAATAGAAGTGACAAGTGGGATATTCAATAGTATACCATGAGAAAGTGTTGTGTAACTTTTTTATACCATGCCATAAAAAATATGCTTACCAAATTTCGTCGAGAATAGGATCACAAAGCACGATGGGAAGGTTGGGTAGAATACTGTCAAATATATAATGGCTTTCCTGTATTCTGATTGGCTGTGTTTTTTATGGCATGGTAAAAAAAGAATCATAGTGTAATCCTTTTATGTATACTGATATCATTGATGGTAACTTGATGCATTATCTGATTCACTTACAACAACTAGGTATCCATACTTCATCATGCGGGTGATGCTGGCAGCCATCGATCACAACATGCACCTTTCTCGAAAACCAAAGCTTACTAACGAGGGGAAAGAGCAGGGCCACCGAAGGTATTCTAAAAGGTCGCAGAAATTTCATTCGGAAGTTGTCAAGAAAGAAAAGCAATACAGTTATTTTCCGTTCCTTGTGTCCAAAATGTTGCAAAGGCGCTCTGTGTATGAGGGTAGTTTCACCTTGCCTTCAGATAGGAACAGCTTTGATCCAAAGCAAATTGCCCCCAGAAGGAACCCCCGCATACTGAGGAATTAATGAAGGGACCCTCTCGCTTCGATAAAAAATCAGTTTGAAAAATGACAGTCCATTATCATCGAATGCTTTTGTCAGCAAGCAGTCAAATATAATACATTGTAAGCAAAAATTTGATTGTTTATTATTATTGATTGGATATGTGTAAACAAGCATTTACATTTGGCTACAAGATAAAGGCATTGTGAAAAACAAAAACTAAGGCCTATTGCCCATGCCAAGAGAATGGGCTGATAATAATTTATGAACAGTATTACTTTTTTAAACAAAACCACTTATAAAATATTTTAAAGTTAAATTCAACTGTTGCCAAGTGTCTCCAGGTTTTCACTTGATTCAGTTTATGAAATATACCTTATATGGTGAAAGAGGTATTTTTTTTGCAAAGTATGTAAAATGATTTGAATAAAGTTTAGTCTCATATTGTCAGCTTTGTGTTTGTTCTTTCTTTTTATTATAAACAATGTTTATTTTTTCTTGTTTCAATTTTTTTAATCCTCAGGCAACCTTATTACAAGGTCTAAGCTCATGCGAAAAGATGTAAAGGGTAGTAGTTAATTCAAGCCAATGCCATAAAAATAATTATAACAGGTGTTGAGCATATTGTGCAGTTCCAAAAAATATCCATACCCACCTCAGGGTCATTGGAAATTCTGAGGGTGTGGGGGGTCTCAACGACCAAAATTTTATAAGGAATGTATGGGGCCTAACTGTAATTTCCAAAGGGGTGGGGGGATTCAAACCAAAAAACCTTCCCTGGGAGGGGTATGGATATTTTCTGGAACAACACATTGAAACTAAAGGTAATTAGGATACCGTATGGTTGATTGACAGTTTTTTTGTGGCTTAGCTGTTTCTAAATCCCATGTATCTGCCATCGGCAGAAGGGTAGGCCTGTCGAATCAACCTAACTGCACTGAAGGAAGGTATGACACGCCTGTTTCCCCTACCCAAGTTGCCATACTTCCATAGAGCAAACTGGCGATAAGCTGCTTTGCGGAAACTCTCCATTGAAAAATTAAATTCGTCTGCCCTAATGTCACATCGTGCTTTGATGCACATCTCAAGAATATCTCTGTCGAGGTAAATATTGTTGAAGGCTCTATAAGAAGTGATGCATTGTCCCTTCTTACAGCAAACATTTTCTTGTTCAGTTTCCATTGGAACACAGACACGACATTGACACCATGGTAGGTCACTCGGGGGTGAAGGTTCCTCAGGTAAGTTCTCCGCAACCAGTTGTTTAGCAAAATCCAAACTGCCCCTGCCCATACTCAATAATCTAACTAACAGTCCATCTTTGGCAGACTCATCTAGTGCTTGAATGAATTCCTATAAGTAAAAGTAAATAATTTCAAATAAACATGGACTATGAAAATGTGTCAACCTGTACCCCTGATCAAATGTACAGTCATGATTTTCTTTTCTTACTGTCGTTTTCGAAATTGTTATGAATACAAAATAATTTTATATTTTCTCTGGATGCAAATTACTTTCAGAATGACAACATGTCAAAACACATGAAGATACAGCGTACATGCGCCATGATTACATAAAACCATAAAAATGTGTGGTAAAAACTATTTTACTTCATAAATTCTGGTCCTGTAAAGTGCTACTGGGATTTGTAAAACTAAGCTACAGAAGAACAATCCATCCAAACTAAAATGTGATCAAAGAGAGAGACGAAAAAAATTTCTATGAAGGTTTACCTGAATCGCTGTAGCAGATTGCTCTACGTCTGCCTCGAAGCGATCGGCGCCAGCAGGAATAACATTCTCCTGGCTTCTTCGAGCGACCACGGTCTCTGTCACCTATATAGTTAATAAAATGAAAGGTATTTCGTATAAGTCGAAGAATTATTCGTTTTGATCGTCATAAGATTTATCATTACCTGATTCTTACACTTCGATCTGCTGCATTTACAAGCTTCGGCGCAATTGTGGTTTGCTTCTTTACAAGGACATGCTCCTCTTCCACGCTTTCGTGCGCAATGTCCTGAACATGAACAGCTAATCCTTGCACTTTCTGCGTTTCCTGGTTCCTGAAATGAAAGGAATATATTTTAAAGAGGAGCTAGTTTTAGTAGCGCGTGCTTTGTATTGAAACTTCAAAACATCTCACCTCGGTAGTGATGTCTATCATTTCCTCGTCCTCCTCGTTCACGTCTGCCATTCCTGAACCATAAAAATTAACAAGTTCGTCTTCCTGCTGATAGCTCGCCATGATCGACACCACGAAGATCACGAAGATTTTGACTTCACAAAAACTAACGCGACCTTCAACATAAGTTACCGCTTCGACATTAAGTTGCCGCGACACGAGAAATTCAGGGAAACCCACGATCTGGTAACAGCCAATCAGAAACGAGCTTGTCATTTCAAAACAATAATAAACGCCCGCCAAGACAAATGAGTGAAACTGGGCCTTTAATTTAAATAATATACGGAGAAAAGTATGCCAGAAGAGCAGAGACAAAGGAAAAGAGAAGGAGATAGAGAGCAACAACGGGAAAGGATGAGAAACGCCACTGAAGAACAGCGTCAAGCAGAACGGAAACGAAAACGAGAAAGACGAAGGAACAGTAAGCTTACAGCAGAGCGAGAAAGGCGACGAGAAGTAAGACGGAACGGTACTGAAGCACAACGCCAGAGGAAAGCTGAGAGACGCCGACAGAGAACAGTAAACAAGTCGGGTACAGTTTTCTTGATTTTTATCTATTTGTGATTGGAAATAATTTTGTACCACCGAATGATTTACGTCTACGTTTTTGCATTTTATTCTACAGATGAACAAGGGGCAAGAAATCGTAATGGAGAGAGAGAACGGAGTTTACGCCAAGGACAGCATGAAGTTAGAAGGTGTTCAGGTAAAATCAAATTCCGTGCTTTAGCAAAGTTTGTTTAACAAAAAAAAAATGCACTGTAACAAAAGGAAACTTTTCCTCAAAACTTAAACCGTACCTTTCATGTCATGAAAAAACAGCGAAAAAAACATCACAATTTGAGGGGGTAGTGCAAAGATGGTAATTTGTCGTGATGGTATCATAGTACAAGATTTCACAATATGGCCGCATGGACGAGAACGAGAACACAATACCTTTTCAACGTTAGAAATGGAAAGATAGGCTAAAGAAACTCGACTGCCAGTCCCGACTGCCTATTTTAAAAGTGGAATATGAATATGAATATGAATATGAATGTCTTAGAAAGGAGAAATATGGATTACTTTGGCCCGATGCTTTGAACCAGCGTGAAGATTTGATTGCTGAATTTCTCGGAATTTTTCAATCATTTCATAGAATATTACGGTATGGTACATTCGCTTTTATTTAGAAGGATCCCGCTATCTCAACTCGCTTATTTCCAATTCCCCGTTATCTCGAACAAAGAGAAATTTGTCTAGGCTTTGGTCATAAATATAATATTTCCTGTTATTTACTTCTACGACGATAACCCGCTTTTCTCATATTCCTGGCAACGCCTTAAAGGATATACCAGTGTGTTTTGTTTTCACGGAGCAAACTGTAGCCAGGCGAAGGAAAAAAAAACAGCTTTTAAAAACATGCAGTGAAGTAAAAGACGAAAACAACTACCAACGCGAATCGTCAAGATGTTAACTCATTGACTAACAAAAGAATAACAAAACAGCACATGTTAGTTATATGCCTCGTTCTTTTAAATTCTGAATTAAATGACATTAATCCAGTCATTGCTTACAATATCCTCGGCAGAACCCTACCAAATTCAATGCAAGTAACCAATCGATGAAAAAGCACATCCTCATTTATGAATCTACTGAAGTAGGTCTTAAATATTCTTTAAACCTAATTCTGATTTCTGAATTGTTTGCTTGAATTTCAATTATTTGGTGTGAATTAATTTTGTTTATCACGAAGCCTTTTAATATTGGTTTCCAGAAGGTGACTGCAATTTGTCATGTTTTTCCATCTCAGTACCTACATGTATGAAATAAAGGCACTGCATTGTGGAAAGTGCTTTTTACTATTTTTGTCAGTCATAATGAAATGTACATGTTTTAGAAAGTTCCAATAATTACTGCATGCATTTTTTGGTTTTCTCAAAAATCATCGTATTCCCAGGATCCAGATGTAAGCAAAGGATTTTTTTTATGCAATTGACATATTTGTACTGATGTGTTTTTGTTTTCTAAAGGCAATCTGGCTTGTTTAACTGACAATTGTCTGCTGCGATTAGTTAGAACATGTTTGATTAATTGTAATTGGCTCTTTACTGAGTTAAGCATAGGAGACTGGAGATGATTAAATATCCAGTAAACTTAAATGAGCTCCTGCCATTTTGTTGCTCGTTTGATCGATTGATATTCAAGTGCTATTTACCTTACCCGTATTATATAGCAATGAACCGTGCAAAGGGCGGAAGACATAATTACTTTTTAGACAAATGGCTAAAAGAGTTTGGATAGCTGCAAACGAGGGGTACAGGCGATGATTTATTAATCATTTGTAAGGATTCCACAGAAGTTGGAAAGAATAACACTTTCACGGGTGGATGCCAGAATTTCCAACAATAGGCGCTTGTACGTCTCATGAATCAGGTGGATCACAAAAGTATAGCAAAGTATAGCTTTGGCAACAACATTTCAAAGCTAGAAGTGACAATGCTAGCAAAGTGAATGATGACTTCCTTAATAATTGACATTGAGTAGAACTACTATTTTCACCCGTTCTTTTTGTTCATTAATGTCACATTGGTCAAAAATTGTGTTGTGAATGCTTTAATAATGTATGTTACATACAATATTAGTTATTTGATGTTGCCAAAAGAAAAATCAATAAAGTTAATACTATTTTAAAGATGGAAGTATATTTGCCAGTCGCTCGTTCTCATGAATTTTGCACTCCAAGAACTAAAAATTTACTTCAATCGATGAACTTAGAGTTGAGGAGGGGAAAGAAAAGAAAGGTGCTCCATTGAAAGTCTATTTTATTTCTATTGTAACTTATACAGTGAAACTTTTATTCGCAGTCCTCTATTAGGCATTTTTAAAAGCCTCGACTTTTAGTGGCCCTGGTCAGTTTTAAATCGCCACTGGCGACTGGCGACTGCCAATTTTTAGCCCTGAATTTGTTTGTTTTTTTCTTCTAGGCATGTATGCCAGCAGTGATCAGTGATGCAGCATTTAATATTCTTACAGTGAAGGTACATGGAAGATATCAGTTATATAATTAGCCCATCTTCGTATCTAACTGTTCAGTAAATTGAACTGGATTGAATGCAGTGTTTGGGTTAATTTGGGTTCGGCAATTGAACACAATAATTATTAACCAAAAATATGCCTACAGCTGTGTTTGATTCCATTCAATTTCTGAACCCAGTCAAACATAATTAAGCACAACTAAACAGTTTTAAAATCATTCAAATATATAGATTTAGCCAAGCCTAAAAGTGATGCTCCAATTTTTATTTGGCAATCCTATTATTCACAAAGGAAAATAAAAGTTGAACCAACGATAAAATTGAACCACATCATTTACATGAGTGTGCCATCAAGACTTCCTTTTGGGTGGGCAATGAGTGCCTTTACATCTGGACTTAAGGGGGGAGACTCTTAATTACCATATTGTTGCTATGGGAAGTTCCTCAGAACCATCATATCTTGGAAACCCTATTACTTCCATAGATAAGCTGCTTGGCCACGTTTATTTTATGGGAAAGGTTTTCAAGATTTTCAAGTCACAACCATATTCAGCATGTCACGTACTTGACCTGAACAGAAAAAATGCTGAAACTCAAACAGCATACGTACAGTTTTCGCTATTGTAATCATTGCGAACATTTAAAGATTATCAGGATGCAAAATTTGAAGCAACAGTTTCTAGAAATTCGCTTTATTGTAAAAATATAAAAGTTATGATGGTACAAGCACATATCTTTATACATTTTTGTGCTGTAGTTCTTCTGTTCTTTGTAAAAACTGTAATTGCGTGCTTCAGATTGTAAAGAAGGGTGGGGCGATTCGCAAAAAAAAATCGGAACTTTACTAGTTTCCTCTTAGTTTTGCCGATTTTCTTTTTAATGTGTGCGGTTGGGGACTGGTACAAGCTATGCACGCACAACGTTGGGTGTGGAATTCAGATGTTCCTCCTCGTTACTTCACCAATATAGCGGCACCAAATGCTACAAAACAGCGTGTGACAAAATACCATCAACAAAAATCCCTTAGCAACAAGACGAGAACTGTAGTTACAAAATCCTTTTTTCTTGGTGATGTGAGATTTATTCTGGATGGCTATATGGTTAATTAACTTAATGCAGAATGAATCAAACAGTTATACCATGTTCACATGATACCGGTATGAACTCACCCAGGTATGACTTGCACTGTTACGATATTTTTTGCTGTAATCATGTAACAAACACAGAGAAGCAAGGGAACTGGGGTGAACTTGTATCAGAATGAAAAGCATACAATGAACTGGTGTCATGTAAACATTCCCTCTGACTAAAGCTGAGCAGCTTTCAAGAATGTTTAACAACATCCTCAGATACCCAGGGGCAGTAAAACCCTGATTTGATTAAAGCGGTGTAAACTCAGACTGGTGCAATTTTGTTTACATGAGACCGGTCTGAAAGTCAGACTGGCATAAGTATTGAGACCAAGCATCTCTAAAAATAGCTTAAAAAAAGGGGTCGTTTTTCATGCGAGCGTGCATGCTCAGTGCATGACGTGGCATGACAATGCCAATTTTGTGAATTGTGTGCGCAGTATGGATGCGCAGAAAAAATTGCGTAAATGTCCTTAGAACCTCCCTAAGGCCATGGGCTTACTTTTGGCAATTGAGATAATTAAAATCTTCTTTGTTTTCTATACAGGTTTTTATTCCGTCAACCTGATGTCAGAAAAATATGGAAGTTTATTGTAAGGCTTTGGTTAATAAATTTGTACTCTTAGCTGCATGTATGTTCCCAGGCAGACATTATCAATTGAAATAAAAAAAAAAAGTGAAGAGCAGTTTTGAAATAAGGTTTTTTTATTTTCTGTCTTTTTTCTGCGAATTTTGATGTTGGGGATTAGTTTGAGCGTATCCACATACACTTTGTGTTCCCTCGGTAACACATCCATACACCAGCAACATTTATTTGGGAGTAAACCTACTCCCCCCCCCCCCCCCCACACACACACACACAAGTAACTTCCCAGGAATAATGATTCAGACTTATTTGATTGAATTCACTTGACAGGGAAAACTATTTCAAAATGATGGATTCACCACAGTCTGATCCCCTCTTGTCAGTTCATACGTGACAGGTTTCTGACTATCCTGAAATGATTTATGAAGAGCCTTTTCTTTTTGTTTCTCTTTGCTACCAGATTACGACAATCAATAACATTGCTCATTGGTGACATTAGATGCAGTGTAAAGGCTAATGATCAAACCAAAAACAAATTAAACCACAAGATTTACTACCATCATGGTCAGGGGTAGTAACGTAGTGAGTCATAATCTGGGCACCAAATACAGTCGCACAGTGATTACTGGACCATTTGTTATTCGCATTGGCAACACTGTTAGTCACGGATTTTTAATTGACTGAATGACTGATTTATCAACTAAGTAGTTGAGTGGTTGATTCATGACTGATGAGTATTTAAAAAGATTGATTTTAATATAATAGTCCCTGGGCATCAATAAGTGTAAACAAAGTACATTTATTTATTCCACTATAGCATCAGTTTACCATATAAGGAGAAAACACATACATGAGAGTATGAGAGTGTATTGCACTGTAGTGTCCCGGTTTCAAATCACCCATTGAATAAATCATTTAAAATGATAGGCAAGTATAATGCTCGAGGACATTTTACTAATTGCTCGCATTTTTTCTCGCACTATACTACACAACTTATCTGCCAAACCATTGAATAAGGTGGAGGTATTCTTCAATAAGTACCTTGTCTATACCTAATAATTTCCTCCTCTGACAACTCTGCAAAAATGTAAATAAATTAAACCGTAGAATTGTGGCAGAGAAAAGACCGAGGCAAGGTGAACAAAAATAATTATTGTGCCCAATATTTAAGTTTGCAACCTAAAACTGGGGCTTATTTAGAATTTTGTAAAACAGGCTCATACCTGCCATCCGTCCCGATTTAATGGGAATTATCCCGATTTTTGAGTTTCAAAACCTAAAAAAATCGGGACATTCCGATTTTTAAGAAAAAAAGACAATTTGGAACTGGTTGGTCTTGACTCTTCTACATCCTATTGTTTTGTGCAATACATGTGATGCTTGAGACCATTAATCGACGCCTGAGAATTCTAATGCTCAAACAGTACAGTACAGGCAATATTTTTGAAAATTAATGCAAAACCCTGGAGCATCCTGGACCCTGTTCAGTGTTGGGGGGCAGGGGGGGACAGGGCACTACCCCAGGACTGGGGTGAGTGTGGGGGGTGGTCCCTATTTCTGATTTTATAAGGTTGGCAGGTATGCAGGTTCTAATTTGATGAGAGGTGTATTTACTAATAATTAACTAAAATATAATATTGCTCTCAGGTACCACTTGAAATAATAATAATAATAATAATAAGTATAATAATAATTAATTAATTAAATAAAAATTGGAGCTCTGCTTTTAGGCTTGGCTAAATCTATATATTATTCTTGTTCATAATAACTTGCGTACTGCAATTGGTAATTTTTATTCAAGTCAACTGCACGTGATTTCACGCAAAACGTTATTTTTCGGCCATTTCATTTTTGTAGTATAATGTTTAAATCGTCATCATCATCATCATCACCATCATCATCATCATCATCACCATCATCATCCCTCAGACGATTCAACAGCATGCATCTTTACTCATTCAGTTAATAATGATAATTCATTGGCCTAGTCAGGATGCAAGTTTACCGCAAAATGCAAAATTGCCTTCAACTTAATCACTTAATTAGAATCGTTTATGTTGGTTAATTGTCACTTCACTCTTTTTCTTAATTCCAAACAGATGCCGGTAGACGTGCCTTGTATGGCTATCCTTGTCCTGCGGTTCCTGAAGATGACAGTCTTGGATTGTTTTACAACAGTGATGGCATGTTGTATGTCAAGTAAAAGAACCGAACTGGCGAATTTTTAAGTTCACGCCTACTTCAAGATGGCGGACAGTTGCGTTTGTCATTTTCTTGAACAACCTCTTACGATATCAAGTTAAAAAAAACTTCAAGCACTGTTTTACTGTTTGACTTCAGCAAAAGGTTGCAATTCATGTTTAAACGAATATTTAGTTGATTATTAGTTGAAAACGACCAGTGTTCGCATATATGCAAGATGTCACGATATCCATGTTAAGAAAAGGCAAGTTCGGAAAACCTAACATTTCGGTGGTCTAAGTTTAGAGAAGCAGCAGAGAATTGGTTTGAATCCAACCAATTTTGAATTGTTTAAACAAGCAGTTATTTTTTTGCTAAAAACGTTTATCAGCCGCCATCTTGAAGTAGGGGTGGAAAATTAGCACGGAACGGAACACGCTAAGATCCGGGTGGTTTTTGGAAGACTACCGGACGACTATCGTATTTCTTAACAGCATTTGAGTCCACTATTTTCTTATTTTTTCGTGAGCGTTAGTTTTTCAACCAGGAGGCGTTAATTCAGCGATAAACAGACGAAGAAGGTATGCAGACGTTAGCGTAAAACTTATATACTTCAATTTAAACGGAATGACGGTTTTATTTGAGCAAATACATTTGCAAGTACATTTGATTTGCTCAAATTTATAAAGTATGCACGATAAAAGTGTAGTTATTTTAGTGCCCCATTGAATTTTTTTCCTTAATAAAGAAATTACGCAGTCGTGTAATTTTTAATCCCCAAAATATGACGTCATTGGGCATGATATATGGAATACACTGAATACAATACAACAGCCTTTGCCACAGTTAACTTTTCTCATTTGCATTATATTTATATGATTGAACGTGGATGTGAGGCAATTTTGTCGGCAATTGTTCAAGTACATTGTAATGCAAACAGAACTGAAAGGTAACTGTGAATAGGGCTATACAAATACACTGAAAACTGAGCTAAACAAAATTACAAAATGCATGCATGTTGCTTTAATTCCGACAGAAAATGCAACATCTTCATATACATAGAGGTATCCTATATTTATAGTACAACGCCAAATTTTGGCGTGCTCCCAATATTTTTTTGGTCGAAATCGATCACGTAACGTGATAGTGCCTCTCCTCAGCGTGCGCCTATCAGCGCATAGTGCCCGTTTTTGACAATTTCACTAAAAATTTAGCGTTGTACAAACAGTAGAGTTCTTCTGTCTCAGGCCCTATGCCTGATAGATTCCCTTGGAAATTTGATGTTCAAACTTCATATAAGTTATGTTATGAACATCAGATTTCCTTGGGCAACTCTTACAAGATAGTGCCTTCGACAGAAGAACTCTTTTTTGTTAAAATAGTGTTATACACGAAAAGCATTTTTTTCCCTAAACAACTAATTGATGAGTTACTCAAACCGTGAAATAAAATGTTTAGATAGTTATGAACATTGAGCAGCTTGACAAATAGATTCATGTGCAAGCACGATAGAGTAGCATGAGTGACGTATCCAGCTACACGTGCTTTGTAAGTTGTAATATATTTTCGTCGGATTCGTAAACAATGTTTGATATTGTTAACCACTGTAAAATTTCCATGGTTACATGAGTACAATGGAATAAATGAAAGGAAGGTTAAGATAAAAAATGTGTAAAAATGTTGCTTGGCACAGCGGCATCACTCAAACTTGACCAGTGTAATACTTGTCACACATCTTGCTTTTCCTAGTAGCGAATATAGAAAATAGAATATAGAAAAAAGAATGTAGAATAGAAGATTGCCTGGAAACTTGTGGTTAAAACTTTAGGAAACATAGCTTGTAAGTGTAATCTCCTCTAAGCAATAAAGATTTTCATCAAACCAGTGAAATGTGCACTTTTTGTAGTTTTAGCAGACGGAGTCCCAAATTTGCGCATTACTGACAAAAAATTCCATAACAACAGTCAAGACCCACATCAAAGGTTTAGTAAGTACAAAACAATTTGCCAAAGGGTTTTTAAATGTTATAAACCTTTTGAAACGAGGAATTATTACAAGGAAGCATTTTTAAGCATGTGAGCAAAAGTATGAATATCTTGACAAATCTTTTGTCGGGCAATACTTTAAGGCTGTTTGTGACGTCATATCCGTTGCCATGACAACCCTAAAAGTCCACAAGAAGGAGCCCCAACCCTTGCACCAAGAGCCTGGTAAAAAGTCTGGTAAGCCTGGTCAAGTCTGGTTCAACCAGACTTACCAGGCTTTTGTGAAGAAAACAAGTCTGGTAAAAAGTCTGGTAAGGCTGGTTTTACCAGGCTTTTAGGGTGAGCCTGGTTGTATTGTACCACAGAAGCCTGGTAAGGCCGGTTTAGGGACGAAAATTATAACCTGAAAAGTCAGGTTAGTCTGGTTTAACCAGGCTTTTATGGCGAGTCTGGTTCGAAAGAATTACCTGAAAAGGTTGGTTAGCCTGGTTTAACCAGGCTTTCTTGGTACGTCTGGTTCAACAACAAAACCTCAAAAACCTTGTTTGTCTGGTTTTACCACGGTTTTCCAGAAAGTCTGGTTCGAACATATCATATGCACCTGAAAAGCCCGGCTAGTGTGGTTGGAAAACATCACAGTACTTGAAAAGCCTCAAACCCAATGTTCTAAGAATTCAAAAACCTAGAAGCCCAGGTTTCCCTGGGCTTTCCAGGCTTTTGGTTAACAGTGTTTGACAAACGTTCCAAGCAATTCTTATGTGCCTCAATGATAATTTTTATTGCAAACTGTAGTGCAATTTCTAATACATATTCTATGGAAATTCAAATGGCCAGGGTACAAAATATAAACATGCACTACAATTGCCATACCACCAAAACCAACAACGTACAGTGAATAATGATTATACAATGTATATCTTAACAAAACCTTCTAATACCAAATTGATTTTAAACATGGAGCAACCCTATAAACATTAACTAAACTCTAAGTTGGCTTATGACTTTTCAGCTTGACAAGTGACGGCCTAGGAATTAAAAATGGTTGTTACATTCGACACATTTACAGGTACACACACTGTACTTTGCAAAATTTTACTTTGGTTGACTGAAATATTTTAGTCTCTACTGAAGAGCCAAACAAAAAAAATACAGTTAAAACTAAAGTGTTGCATTGCACTGTCGTCTGAAGATGTTGATTAAGATACTTTACAGAACTTGATACATTTGCAAAATAATACTGATCAGCCAGAGCTTTTACGACTGCAAATCAAATTCAGCAGAGGAACCAAAAATGTTTCCATTGCTAGTCTATTAAGTCATCAGCCTCTCCATAGGACCGTCTGCATACAGGCTACTGTAATGTCCATTGTTTTGACAAACCCTTGTACAAACCATTGATTAAAGCTTAACAATTCTAGTAAAGGGTTAAAAATTTAATTTCTTTCAAAAAATATGAATTCCCCTGTACATCTTTCAATTGCCACTGGATTTGATTCTTTATGCAGTGGTCTCACAAACCAGGATTCAGATTTTTTGCATCTGTGTTTGCATCTGTGTTTGTAAGCTGCTAAAGTTCCATGTGTACATATGGATTAGAGATAAAAAGTACTACTTGTACCTTAAGAAAACAAGCTAAAACTTTCAAATAAAATTAATATATAGATTTAGCCATGCCTAAAAGCGGAGCCTCCAAGGAATAAACTGGTGCTCGTTTCTCAAAAATAGTCCTGAAACTTTTCGCTCTGAAATATATTTCGGGGCTTTCTTTGGCTCGTTCCCTTTCGAAAAGTGTTTCTCAAAAAGCCCGAAAGTGTTCCGAATTGTCCTCCAAGATTTTGAGGATCTGTTCTGTAAAACCAAGCTCGAAAGCTCATTCTAGAGGCTGAGCACAGCTTAATTTTTTTTTCGGGCATCAAACTGAACACATATTTTACTCAGGAGCAGTCTTGCTTGGTTTTTTAAATGTTTCCATATCCTGTCAATAACTGTCAAGGCTTGTCAAATCTCCTTGGATTATTGGCTGTTGGCTTGAATGAACTTGAAACAGCGCTCATGTACAACAACAAAATAATACTTATTCTGAAGTAAATGGGCTATCTTCATCGCGTTCAGATGTTCAGTTAACAAATACCATGAACTGCCCCTATTAGTCTGGTCAAAATTTATACCATCAAGATTGAAAACGAGCAAACACCAAACACGCTTTAAATTATGGCATAAGTTTTGCGGATGCGAAGTAAGCCCATTTAAAGTTAGGAGCTTTGAGGAACGCAAAAAAACTTGTTTTTCGGAAGCTTTTCGGATAAAATAGTCTTAAACCGACAACTGCTTCGCTTACTATTGAAAAGTTCTAGGACAAGAAAATCGACAATTGCACAAACCGATCCGACAGTTAAAATTGAAAGCAATTATTCGCCGTAAGTTGCCTTGCGACTGTGCTTTGACCTACTGTTATGAATAAACAAACACAAAATAAACAGAGAAATCATTTTTGAAAAAGTTTATTCGAAAACTCGTAAGTTTACACTTAAATGCAATTCGCATTACACTTCCAGCATGGCAAAATATTCTAAGACTACATCTGTCACAAATCTAAGCTCGTTTTCTAATAATTTTTTGAAGTCAGAAGTAAATGACACATTTCTAATGACATAAATTCAATTTCAAAATGTAATTTCTTTGACCGTAATAAATACTCAAAATCATGCACCTTAAACCCTTTAAAAACTTCACTTACTCGGTTGTGTTTCAGAACAAGGCAAGCTCTCCACTGTGAAGAAAACAAAGCGATGAGGTCCTTTGAAGGCAGCTTTCGTAACTTGAAGTTTTCACCTACTACCAGTATTCTTTTGGACTTTTTCTTTCCATTTATAGGCATTAAATGTTTTTTTCTCAAGTTTAAAACTACAGTACCGTCGAACAATCGTTTTGCTAAATAAACTTAAGCTTTTTAAAGAAACCTCTTTTTCAAAAGCGACAATGGTCATGCGATTTCACGCCGGTTGCCGAAAAGCACCGCGCGATTTCCCGCCAAGAAAAGATGGCATTCCCCACTCCCCGTCGGGTTGCCTTGGGACTTCCCTCCCCCTCCCCCAGAGTCTGTACGGACGGTCGGACGGATGGACGGACGGACGGACGTACGCTGACGTCACAACCAAAATTTTTCGCATCGATACATTACCAAATTTCCTTAGCAATGGAGCTCCGCTGGCGGGCTTTGCCCGCAGGCTCCGCTAAAAATTTACAATGTAAGGCTGAGAGATAAAAGGCACTACATGTACCTCTGGAAAAAAAGCTAAACCTTTCAAATAGAAGGAAAATTCAAATTTGCGGACATGGTATTGCTGGAAAACTATATTACAACTTTGGCTGAATTTCATCAAATTGGTTTAGGAGCTGCTCACTTAGAATTTAAAAACACATGCACAATTGCCACTCACGCACAACTGCAAAGCAAGCTCTTGCGTAGTGATTACCGTGTATGTACTTTGATATTACAAGTACATATTATATTTCAATCTAATTTTGATAGCATTTGTCAAAAAAATATTAAAAAGACATGCCCCCAAAAATCTTTTACGTACATTACAATGTAATTTAACTTAACAGTATTTTTTGTGCTTAGAGTTTTGTTTTTTTTGCCAAAAGATATGAAAAATTATCAAGTTATGTAAAACAGTCAATTTGCCACTGGTTGATACAGTATCTTACATCACCAGGTATTAAACTGAAGCTTTAGACTGAAAAAAATGATTTTTCTCATACCTATTCATTTTTGTCACTTCACCTACAACGCAAAAATGAAAGGAATCTGTGAAGGTATAACTTCGGTGGGCTGTAGTTTCAGTTACTTGATCTCATTCAATAAATGTATTAACCATTACACGCAAGATAGAAAGCTGTTTCCACAAAAAAATCTGGAAAGAGAACGACGTACATTGTGTGTACATGTTGACTTCAATTTGGTTTATTTTGACGTCTCATTATGCTGGTTGCCACCTTCATCGTGCTAGCTGGACTTAATTTTTAATTATTACATTCTTTCCTTCATAGTCCCAGTTTTCTTTTGAGTCTGGTTTTTTTGCCTCTTGATGCTTTTCCTAATTTATAACTTTTTGTGGCAAACGTCCATGGCTAAACGAACATTTTAAACTTATCATTTTGATCTGAGTTTCATCATGTAAAAATCTTACAAATATGTCTAAACTGCTAATGCGGCTTAAATGTACACGTAACAAGTGATCCAAGCAAAAGTGTCTCACCCTACAAGATTGCTCCATGTTTAAACTCATACCTCTGTTCTGTTCTGTTCAGTTTCAGGTCTAATTGAAAAAGTAACAAAACTACACTGTACATATAAAGGGCCAATTTAGACTATGTTGTATGCGACATGCTAATGAACAGCCTACAATGCAAGCTGTTCCATGCAAATAAAAGCTAAAACTTTCTCATGCCTGTCGTGCATGGCATAAAAAAATGCTGCAGGATTTTGAAATGTGTTAAAACCTTACGACAATCATAGCGAAAGGCAATGATAAATGAAGTGAACTCGTTACAATATTTCCAATGATATGCCAGACCAGCAGCATAAGTAAAACTCAGACTATCTAAATAGGCCCTGAACTGCAAATGCTGTGGTATTTCTTATCTGCTTTGTTGCCCAGGATTCCCTGTTAGACTTGGAAATACTGTTTTCAGTTTTTAACAAATGCACCTGGAAAAAAAATACAAAGTAAAATAAACATAAATAAAATACCAAGGGAAATAACCAAAAAACTGCGACCATATTGTACAGTTCCTCTCAGACGAATAGGAGTAGCTAGTGCCTTTGGTATGGCATCTACAGGCACACCTTTTGCGTGCTCTTATAATTACGTACATGCAACCCCTAATAAATGGTGTATTTTTAAACAGTGAAAAATACTATTGTATGCTTAACAAGCCAAATAGTCACTGAATGGACCCATATATACATGTACATGTGTATAGTATATATTCTCAGCCACTGACAAAATTTGAGGCAAAAAAGTACTGTAACATAACAGAAGTTGATTGGTGAACTGTAACTAGAAACACCTACTCAGTGACTTGCAAAGGTCTTTGAAGGGCCAGCTCTACACGAAAGACTGGGTGGACTGGCTAGTTTATTAGATTTCTCACCCAAAAAGGGTTAAAATGCTTGTCTTGTCCTTTATGTATACATGTAGCCACCATTTAGTTACAAAACTGAAAGAGTGGGTGGGTGACCATCTTGTATACAGTATTTAGCAAATAACAAAATAAATAAATAAATAAATAAATAAAACATAAATAAAGTAGGGTTATTCATCCAGACAGGAAATCCATGCAAAGAGGCCCCACATAAATACTTTCCTTCAGCAACCATGCACGCTAAAGTATGTTTAAATAACAGTTAATTCAACTAATAGAACTTGACAGTACTGCTATTGCAGACCACCAGAAATTGAATTGGAAGTAAAATCTGAAGTTGACACATGTACATTATTTCTTATATGACCAAAAAGTGACATGTCAATAAAGGTTATCCTAAATTAATAATTCCCAGTCATTCATGGTAGATGGAATGCAAAAACACAATATCGGTAAGTTGATAAAAATTCACACCAAAACTGGTTCACTTTGATTTTACAGAAGGTAATGTTGATTGAGAAATTTTAGAATATCCAGCCAGTTATTTACTTACAAGTGTATTAATGTTTTATGAACAAAAGAGACCATTCTTATTCAGTAACATGCAAATGGCTTGCCAGATAGATTCTAATTTAGCCTGTCTATATTTGCTCACCAAGTCCAACTTTTTGACTGAGTTTGAGTAACGAACGTTTGTCCTGAGGCGACATTGTATATCATCGTTCCAATTGGCTGCAGAACGAGAGTGCTGCTTGACTATAACACAGTGATTGAAATTTATTCGACCTATTTACTTGCAAGAAAAGTCACTATCTAAGAATTATTATTCTATATTCTTGCAAAAATCCAACTTATTAGGTAAAATTCGAATATGTTGCAAATGAAGCTCACTTTTTTCACTGGACATTTATGTCTGGTCGCCAAACTCGGCCGAGTAACTTACTTTTCTGACCTCAGCCGAACTGAACGAACCAAAATGGCCGCCAAAGAGGAGGTAGAATCTATTCAAGAAATTTAAGATTAATACTGTACCTTTGTGTAAGGGAGGGCAGCTCTGCATCGAATCCCACAACTCTTCAACCACTGGAGTAAAAAACTATCCACGTTTCACTTTCTGGCGCATACAAACACGGAGAAATCCAACACACACAGATCACAGACACAGACACACATTCACCGGCTACTTGCGCCTGCAATTCTCGAGCGTGCGGTTGTAAATCACATGACCCCTTGAAGGCGGCCCGGTCGCATAGCTGGGTAACCGGCGGTGAGTTTCAAATAAGATGGGTTTGTGTCGAATGGAGCTGGTTATCGTACGTGAAAGTGGTTTATTACGCTATTCTTTAGATTATTTTCGCTTACGATTAGCAAGGCTCAACTCAGATCGTGCTCTGTTGGAAGATGATTGTAAAGATGGTTGATGATTGCTCGATTCAAGTATAAACGGACTGAATTACCAACGGACTGATCGATCGATTTCAAGGCCGGTGAGTACATGTAACCTAATTCCTCATAATACGTAGCTGGTATGACTAACATTTCATGTACATTTAGTTTTCAATGGAAGGCTTAAAGTTCCTTTCTTTGTGACATTCTGCCAAATGAGTGTAACAAGCTTTAACACACAGTGTAAGCGTACACTGTGCAAATTTGCACGTTGCAAATCATAATCGAAAACGGCCTTTGTGAAATTGACCCCAAGTGGGACAGTGGTATCAAGTAACAACGAAAGCCATTGTTCACACATGTGGCATTCTGTGACTTACACTTTTCACATCAAAGTGTGATAAGCCCGGCGTAGTAAAACAAAGGTTTACCGACCAAGAAGTAGTCGACGTACCACTATCAGAACTTCGCAAATCCGAATAATTTGAGGAGTAGGCATTTCACATGTAAGCACGTACGTGTATCTCCATGCATCTACATGTATCATTGGTGATTAGTTGTAGGTGATTTCATAATGCCTACACGCTAACCAACAGTTCAGTTGAAATGCGTTTCACTCAGATACGTGTACACATAAACTTGAATACAATGAAAGCCTAAGTTTTTCTTTAATCACTTGTCAAAGCGGAGAAAACATGAAATGAAACATGCATAATTTGCCAATTAGTGAGTTCTTTAACGGTTTATGAGAATTCTTGATTTTTTTTAAGCAAAGATAGTGATGTGTACTAACATGATCAGATTTGATATTATTTGAATAGTAACGACTCCAGGACTTGACACCATAGCATTTTTATTCTAGTGGCATAAGGTGGAAATGTGTGCATTTCTCAAAGTCCTCTTTTCAAGGGAGTTTGCATATGGGAGTTTTTCATTGCAATGAACAGTTCTAAAATGGTCACCAGATTTATGAACTTTCATCCCAACCTAATGTCCAATGTATGCCTAAATACTAAACAGTAATTTTTCCATGACAGACTCACAGTGGAGACCCTATACACGTAGTAGTAATACACTAAATTCTCAATTTCAGGCATTGAATTCCTTCCTTTTGTATACGGTAGATGCCAGGGTATGAGGGGACATGTTGCAGGGACATGTCACAGAGACACACAGCAGTGCGACACTGCAATTGTTATGCTAAAGGCATGTACTGTAGCAGGAACATTTGTGCTATGCACCTTGTTGGTTACTTACCACCCTATACACAGTACATACATGCTCATGGAATAAATGTTAAATGTCACAGACATTAAGGTGAATAATGGTTCTCTCAGTATAATAATTATTATGCCACACAAGTTAATATCCAGCCCCACAGACTGGTACAGGTAACTTGTTATCAGATATGGACAAAAAAACTGTGGAGGTGACCACTGTTGTGCTCGGAGGTGAATGGCATGTGATATACTAATTACACCTGTAGTGTGCAGAAAACATTATGAAAACAATGTACCTACTTGTTCGGAGTAGTCTACATGTAGATGAAAGAACTTTATAAATCCAGGAGGGCATTTGAGTGTCTCATGAATGTTTTTCTTTTTTTGAAAATCATCAAAACTGCTCAATCATGTTATGGGAAAACAGCCTTCAAAATGGCAACTTTTCAATTTTTGGCTTATTTCCTAATTTAAAAAATTATGTGCTTACTGACCTAAAGCAAGAGCTGAAGGAAAAAATTATTTGGCTTTAAGGGGATGGTGTTCATTGTGTCAAACTGTCTCCAGTGAGTTTTTTGCACTTTTGCCCAAGAACCAAATATTACCTTACACATGTACTGTACATGTATTTGAAAGGTCAATAACACAATCAACTGGGCTAGATGACTGGCGCTGTTTAGTTACATCCTATATAGAAGTTAAATTTCAGTTCAAACCTGAACCTCATACATCTACATGTACACTGCTCCTTCAACAATCTCCTGGGGTCTGTAAAGTAGTTCATGTACTGTGGTATAGATGAAATTAAAGTATGATTTACATTCACCTTTATACATGTAGCTACATGTACATGTATTTGAGTAGTAAGTTTATTTTTTATGATCCATTTATTAATTTTACTCTCAAAATTTTTCATCAGGTTTCTACATTTGTACACATTGTATCAGTATGACTCCAAGTTCTACAGCAAAACAGTTTCTTGATGCATGTTGTACATAGCAAAGGAATGCATCACACATGATCAGGTAAGTTACTCAAACATACAGCTACAATAATTGTAGCTGTAAGTAATGCCCTATAATTTGTAGCTGTAGGTTTTCCGACAACGTTAATTATTAACGTTGTCGGAAAACCTACGCAATGAGACCACAAGGTGCTATGGGTAATCTATTAATAAATTTACCAAGCTTAGCTGTGGCTCACCCCTACACAAATTAAATCATACAGGCAAGTGTTTATGGTACTTTCACCCCTCCTACGGTAGCGACAACTGCGAAATTACAGCCGAATCACAAACCATTTTCAGCTACCCATACTACCTTTCGGTCTCCTCGTGTAAGCTCAAGGCTGTAAAATCAGACAACGTTTTAGCTGTATACATTAGAATCCTCATGTTACACTTCAAATTTGTGTTGCTTACATGTAGATCTGTTTTCTTTAAACAAAGGACGTGTACATGTACAGTGTATTGGGTGTTGGTTGCAGGCATTCCTTTTAAAGATTTTGACAGAATGGCATATGGATTCGTGTCATATGAAGACATTATCTCCTTGGTGATCATTGAATGCTTGAATTTTTAAGACATGGATACTAGATTATTGTGGACAAACCACAATCCCGACCAGTACACTGAAACAAAAGCCCTGCTGATATAGAGCCATGGTTATTAATATTGTAAAATAATTACTGATGTTGTAAATAATTACTAAGATTGGTCATTTATTAACCAAAAGAATGATGATACATGTGCTCAACATGAAGCAATTGTAGGATTAGGACACTAAGTTAAATCCCTAACTGAAGTCATACCCATGACCTTCTGCACTCCAGCTACGTGATTGTACTAATCTACAAGAAAACTGTTAGTGAAGTAGGTCATCTTACTAGGTTCATACTGTATCATGTCCTGCATAGTGCTAGAAAGGGCAGTGTTAAAGGCATCTGACTGTATGGTGACCTTGTACTGTAAGTAATGCCCTACAATACAGCTGTACACCTGTAGCTCACGTCTAGACTCCTATGTAATCTACATTCTGTACAATGTAGGTTACTGTACATGTAGTGGTTAGAACTCTGGGCTGGTATAGGGAACACCTCAGGTTCAGCTTCTCTTGGGGTCTCATTTCATTTCACTACATAGCATCTACACCCAGTTACAACCACGTTAGACCACTAGAGGCCAACTGCTTGGGATAACAGGGTTAAAACTACAATAGTAGCATACATTGTATTTCCTTGCATCTGGGCTTTGAATTTCATGTCCACCATTTTCATTTTTCAGTCACTTGAGACCTCAACTTCTTATACCACCGTACATCCCCACCAACACAATATTATAAAAAAAACTAGCTGGTACCCATGAACAATTCACCACTCAACAACATGATATCTTGAAAACTGACATCAATTTGCATAAGTAGTTGAAAGTAGTGACACATCAACAGCCATGGCACAGTGTTGTACATCCCTGCCAGGAAAGTATAGAAGTGGTGTGGTTTTGGCTTTTTGTAACTAAGCCGTTTTTCCATGATGGGTGGACAACAGTTCTCTCTTAGTGTATTACATGTATATACGGTACAGATGTATTCCGAGTTGATGTGTGTAGGGCCAGGTGGGTTGATGCAAGCCAGTCTGGAAAAAGCCCGTCCAGTCTTGCACACATCATTGGTTCATTCAACACGCGTGCACTTTAACATGCTTTGAGTATTTTTAAGCATAGTTTTGAAATTTTCCAAAAATACATGTATTTACATGTAGCATGAAATTGGTGGTATGATAAATGTGTATTGACAGAGTTAGGGCAAGCCGGTCGTGGCAAACAGACCTCGCTGTGCTCAGTCTGTACACCATGACCTTAAGCCAAATATTTTCCTGTCTAGTCCTCTCGCTCAGTCAATAGGCACATCATTTTTGGAGATTTGTTGGAACCTCGTACATGAACATGTGAAAACTGGATCATCGTGAATTCACTAAGTACAATACATGCAAACAGGATGTGTTCTGTTATGGTGTAATAGAAAATTGTATTCTGATCAGGGCTATTAAGGTTTTGAAATGGACTATCACTGTAATGCTTATGATGTTTGTCGATGTCACTAAAGTGACAGTTTATTTTAAGAAATCTTTCTTATTTTGTTACTCCACAGCTTTGGAACCCAATACTTGACTAAAAGTCATTAAATTAATATTTACACCTTTTACTAATTTTGTTCACTGCTTGAACTGTATTCATAATGTTATTGTAAATTTACATGAACCTTTATTATAATTATGTTATTGAAAATTAACATTACAACCTAATAATGTTGAGTGTATGACAGGCCTAGAACTTTTTTTTAATTTCTTCTCAATATTTTTTTCTAGGACCACGTCTACATGTATAAGGCCATAAGAGGACTGAACTCAGAGGATTGTTAACCGCAAGTGAAATGAAGGCAGCCAAAACAGATAAGACCGTAAATGTAAAATCAGTGAATGTGTATACTCCCTGTTACTCAATGATTCTTTTCATTTGGTTTTGCCTCATATGCACAGATACACTGTAAATATTTTAACTGATATTGGAGATTTGTTAAAAAATAGACATTCTGAGGTAAACTGAATGTGGCCACAAAGTGACTGGCATAGAATACAAAGCGTTATACAGTGTACATGTACATTTAATGTACACTGGGCTTGGGGTTTGCTGTAGTAGTCTTGAATGCAGGATAAACCTGGACAAATATTACTTTTTTTATATTTTATCATTTCTCATTACAACCTACAATGTATACCTTGTACTTGAAGATTTTAGGTAGTATGCTGGTGCGGTATTGTTTAAAGAACCAGTGTCACTCAAAGTGCTTTGCGCGGTTGTGCTTTTGTTTTGAAGTTTGGCTGGCGCATTTGCCGGACGTTTCACAGATTATACCCTGCCGCACTGGCCTTTCAGCAAGCTGATATTCACAGTAGTAGCCCCTGAAAATCATAATATCTTCCTTGCTAAATGTTACCGGAGAAAACAACTCTAGATCTGACTTTGTAGTCAACGCGTATGGAGCTTTTATAACAACCGATTGATTGATCGATCGATTGATCATCGATCTCGATGGACGTAAAACCAGAGTAGCCACTTCCACTCGATATAAGAATAATAAGACAAAAGCAAGTAGTAAGAATGTTGACGTCTTCGTCGCTAGATGTCACTGGAGAAAACTACTCAAGATCTGAGTTTGCATTCAATGCATATACATGGATCTATTACAGTCCGATCGATTGATTGCATGATCGATCGCATCGACTGATGTCGATGGACGCAAAACCAGAATACCCACTTACGCTTTTTGTAAAAATAAAACATAAACAGACAGTGAACACAAGGAATAATTAAGCAAAACAGCACAAGCTCATGACGATAAGCATTATTTTGGAGCAAGCCCGTAGCTACTGTTATTTTGTGGTAAATTATCGTTCCTTCTGTTTTCATTTGGCAACGAATGTAGCACTATTTCGGCAAACGCACTGTCAGTAGTATTGCTGAAACCGGTAGATGTTCTTCTTTCCCTCCGCTGCTGATACACAGACTCCTTCAGCCGTGCAACCTTGGCAGAGCCCGGAAGACTCGGTCTTCGCCTCAACTTTCCTGAACCCTACGAGGCATCCAATCTAAAGATCTCCTTCCCCACTGCGAAAACACCTCAGAATTCGGAAATATACAAAGAAATCGATACGGCGACACTTAAATGTCAAGTCAAAATTCACACTAGTGCTTTCGGATCGCTAACGGCAGTGATGGAAGAAGATACAAATCAGACTTCACAACAATCAAGAAAATGGTGTATTTTTCATATATGAAAAATGTACCTCGGCGCGTAAAGCACTGTGGGTGACAATGGCTCTTTAAGTAATTGTGTGTGCACATGTACATTTGGGCCTTTCATGATACATGTACTGTGTAACTCTTAGTATTTGCGTTTAGTTCACAAGGGCCCGGCTCCATAAAGCAAGTTAAGATTAAGTGCGAATTTTCTGCAACCATTTCCTTTGTTCTGGAGGACTTTTTCGCACAGTATCACGGATAACTCGGCCGAAGACAGATTAGTGAGTATAGAGTAGAGTACTTTAGGAAACACAAAGAGAACACGAAGAAATCCTCCAGAACAAAGGGAATTGTTGCAAAAAAACCCTTTTAATCTCAAGTTGCTTTATGCAACTGGGCCCAGGACTATATCCATGTTATCCATAGTTAAGGATACTATGCTTTTTAGTCTTTTTGAACATTGGCTACAAACCTCAGTTTACTGGTTTCCAATGCTTTCTTGAAATTTCCCAGCATCAGCAGGCTTCTTAGAAAAACCAAGGTTACCGGGGTTGACCCAGATGTTATAGTCAAAAATAATGTACCTGGGTAACCCTGGTTATGCAGACAACCACAGTTACCGGGCTTACCAGGGAAACCGGGGTTAACCAGACTTTTTTGCACATAGGGTCCGAGTCTGGTAAGCCTGGTTTTCAGTAAAATGTACCAACCAGGTTTACCAGGGTTACCCTGGTCAACCCAGACGTTAAGAGCCTGGTTAAACCCGGGTAACCCTGGTAATTTAGAAAACCAGGGTCACCAGACTTACCAGGGTAACCAGGGTAACCTAGGTTAGCCCAGACTTCTCAGAGTCTGGTTAAACCCTGGTTACCCTGGTACGTCTGGTAACCCTGGTTTTCTAAATAACCAGGGTAACCAGGGTTACCAGACTTTTTTGCACATAGGGTTTGAGTCTGGTAAGCCTGGTTTAAGAACCAGGGTACCCTGGTTTTTTAACCAGGCTTGGACCAGGGTAAAACCCTGGTTTTACCAGGCTCTTGGTGCAAGGGAAACGTCAGTTTTCGTCAATTATCCGAAAAACTAAATTGGTGACCTACCCTTTTTATTGCATTTTTAGAAAGCTCCCTAAAGTTTGTAACTTCTCTGACGGTATAGCAAAAAGTTATTCAGTAGAAGTTAAGTTATATCGAAAAAGCCATCTTATGAATTTCAAAAAATTCCACTGAATAACTTTCTTCCAAAAGCTTCTATTTGAATTGCCACACTTAGTGTTACATGCATGCAAAAATCAGGATAGGTCACCGAGCAAAATTTCGAGATAAAAACAAATGTTTCGCGCAAGTTTTATTTCCGGTTTGAGCGATTTTAAGCGGCATTTAACTTCCGGTGTTTTGCGCGCGCGACTTATTAATAAAAATTTGGATTTACTCCGCTGACGCATGCATTCTAGCTGTGTCGTGTGCAGACTACGCGCGCGCGCACGGCTAAAAACCCTTTCGAGCCTGCTTAAAGACGTTCGCGCGAAAAACTTCTACAATACAGATTTTTTTCATACTTTGGCTACAGTCAGATAATGAGTTACCTATGTCAGAAATGGAAAAAAATTGGGGGGTCACCGACTTCGTTTTCGAAATAAAGCGCGTCAAAAACTACCCCAATTTTGACAAATCGGCCCTCGTAACTCGACATGGCCTCAGTGCTTGTTAGTCGAAAAATATTAAAAATGATTCACTATAGACCCACTTTCTTAGTCAAATTTTACTTAAGTGGCTCTGTTAAGTAAATAATTTGAACCGGTGTCATCCTTTTAATTAAATTCAACCTCTAAGATCGACTTTAACGAACACCGTGCAGCTGCAATAATAGTAGCATTCTATGATGCGAGGGCAGAAAAGTTGAAAAAAATCAAACTTCTACAATACAGATTTTCTTTAATTTTTCACAAAACGTAGATAATCGACAAAGAAAGTGATCTATCAAAAGAAAATATGGGGTCACCGAACATTTAAGAGCGTTAAACCCGTGCATAGATATTAAAGTGCCCACTAGCGCTATATATCTCCACATTTCTTCAACAGCGGCCGCGCTTAATGTATGACGTGGCATGACATCACGAAATGAATTGCGTGCGCAGTAAGGATGCGCAGAAACAATTGGCGCGAACGTCCTTAAATACCGTTACCGTCTTTTTTTACTGACTCTTTTGAGCACATCTATAGACAACTATGGCTTCGTGCAAGTTTAGCTATGCGAAAAGTGGATGGGGGTATGTGTTATCGCTGAGTACCCTAATTTTTTTAATTGAATATAGAATGCAAGACATAAACTACAAATAAACTTCACATGCCTACCCACTAATTTACATAATTACTTAAATACTTACACATTTACGTATTTACATATACATATTCTGTTGACCACTACAGCACCATAAAACATTAAACTACACTCTACATTATACCTATACAATGCTATGCCACCTGAAGATTACAAAAAGCAATACCCGTCGTTTAACTTAAGTTCGTCGCGAAGGTGATAGCTACTGCTCCATTAGTGAAATGAAGGGTCCCCATTTTTTACTGTGAAGGTATAGTTTGTTGGTTTTCCTCGCGATGAAACGCTCGATTTGGTATGTTTTCTTACATTTTGTTAGTAGTATGGGAGTAGAGAGGGAGGTTTTATTTAACTTAGAACGGTAGATGAAGTATTTACTCTCGAGAATAATGTAATTAGCTAAAAATACTGTTGTTCTCCGGGTGAAAAAGGCCAAAAATAACATCTTTAATATCAAAAGAACTAGAAGTTATCTTTTTTGATTTGAGGATGGTGTTTAGTTCCTTCCAGAAAGTGCGTACCCTTTCACAGAAAAAGAAAAAGTGTTCCAACGTCTCTATTTCTTCACCACAGAAATAACATAGCGGAGAATCGACTATTCTAAATTTGAAAAGCATGTCATTTGTACATCAGATCCTATGAAGTATTTTGTATTGGAATTCCCTTAACTTGGTGTCTAGTGTTACTTTGAAGGGTAGTGAATATATACTTTAACAGTCTAAATGAAAGGTAGTATGAGTACCCTTATAGCTTAGTCGCCGAATGTACTAGGGGGGCAGACGACACCCTCCCTCCGGCGGGGATTTTCTTTTATTCCCCCCCCCCCCCATGAATTAAGGCGGGGGTATGAGTTTGCTCGTATTTCTGAGGGTAAGACCATGGTCAATTTCCAGTGTAGAGAAGTATCCTTGTTGCCATTATAACATGGGTCCGTCTTCGGACCAAAAAAAAGATTTAAAAAAACAGTGCAACAGAACGAACGAGAATTATTTCAAAAATAAGAGTTCCTCATTATAGTCTGGCAATCCCGGTGTGCCAGCGCATTCATAAGCAGTAATGGCTGTAAATTACTCTATTGGATGCTGAAAAAGAAGAGAAAAAAGGCTTGTGCGATATGTTTGAGAATTTTATATTTCCCATATTCCTAAGGACGGACAAGGTCCCTAATGAGGAAGACGGGATAGAAAAATGCGGAAACAATAAACTTTGCATGGACCACCGTAACAAAATAAAAGTACCGGATCCTGTAGTAAAGGATCTAATCAGCCAAAAATAAAGAACCAAATACGATAAAAAAGCAATGCTGAAACAACGGTGTAGGGAAACTGTTTATATATTGTTTTACCAATATTTCAAAAGGCACAGCCTTTCTTCTTCAGGGTCTCTGTAAGACCCTGACGAAGAAAGGCTGTGCCTTTTGAAATATTGTAAAAAAATGTATATACAGTTTCCCTACACCGTTGTATCAGCATTGCTTTTTTTATCGTATAGAAAAATGCCAACAAAACCAGTTAAATGATAAGTCGGATCTATCAAGGTGATAGCAGTCCGCGCTTTACCCTACCCTTACTCCAACTTCAAGATGAATGTTTGAGACAACCCACAATAATAATAATAAAATAAGGATAGATATATGTAAAAATAATTTAGTAAAATGACCTCTAAACGAAAAGAAAGCGGGAGAAAGTGTAGGTTTGGTCACTTTCTACGTACTCTTAACATCAAGTTGACTAAAAATCGCTGTATTTACTATTAATATTAACATTACTCACACTGCGATGAATCCCAACGGCTTCTGCATTCACCGTCATCATGGCTGTCAAAAACTTCAGTAAAAGGAGCAAACGGTCAGGCCCAAAGATTATATACATATATTTTATAGAATGTGCATGAGGAAATTATAGAAAACAAAGGTCAGAGTATATATTTTAAACGTGAACAGCTCGGCTCGAAAAGAAAAGAAAAAGTGGGGGGAGAAGAATTTTTTATATTAACCAATATTGAAACAGTAACAATATGCCGATACAAAACAACGCATGTTTTAAATCGTTAAAGGCACCTTTTCAAGCCTGTGTACTACAAAACTGAAGTCAGCATTACGATATCTATATATTTTATCTCACTGATATTGTAAAGTTGAAAGTGCTTCCTTGTCAATCTATGCATTGAGTGAACGACATTTCCGACTGACTAATGCACAATGGAAAGAAAAAAGAGATAGTTACCTCTGTGACATCCGTTAAAAATGCGATATCCCGCGTCGGTAGTTGTACATGTGTTGGTTTCCCACTGATAGGGATACGAATGGGAAATGATGATTCGAGGGCAACTAAGGCAATAAGGAAATTGCATTAAGAGTACACCCAAGTCACATCCTTAGTATATATTCACTTGAAATGGTCGCGATATTTCGCCGCGTCAAACGAAATTTCGGCGAAAAATTCGTCCAGACAGGCTTAACTATAACTATACATGCTTTGGTTTATTTTTCTTCGTTTGTTTATCTATATTTCATTTGCTCACGTATTATATTAAACCTCCGTTGAATGCAAATTAACTGATTATCACATCGAAGGGATACTCTAAGTCCTTCGATGTATTTAGTGAAATAGTAATTTTAATAAGTCCATTCTGGTATAACTTTAGTCTCACCTTCCACCCACACAGCTAGAATTGAAATCGTTAGGTCCACTGGGGATGTAAAGCAAAATATTAAAAGCAAATGGATTTCAAAGCGCAAAAGATTTGGATTATCTAATGATTATGATAAGGGTACCAGGCAGCCGCCCCCACCCCAGCCCCGAAACGTTAATGAAACTAAAAATTGTTCTGTCAATGCCCCAAACAAATTAATCATATCTTAGCTATTTTCTGGGTTTATCTATTTTATTTATTCTTAGTGAATCGTAAAATAGCAAGGCACTGTAAAAACGATACTTCCGAAACGTCACCTGATAAAAAGCCGTATTTCCGTTTTTCAGTACGTCCACTCTGAAGGTTCCTAAGAAAGCAGTTAAGAAATAGATAGCTATTGCTACGATCAACTGCACAATAAATTTTCAACTTAACCAGCCTCAGCCTGAGAAGACGGAGAGAGATAGTGTGTGTGTGTGTGGAGGGGGGGGGGGGGGGGGGTGGGGATTCTCTCGAATTTATCTGTGAAAAGTTTGGTGTGTCATTGTTTATCAAATGGAAACCAATTTTTTTGTCGAAATCATGAATTTTACCACTTTAAATGAAATCGTGAATTTTTTCTCCTAACGTTTTGTTGTCAATATGCTCAGGTTAAACAGGGGCAATGAATGTGCTACATTTTGCATTTCTATTGGAGCAATTTTGTAGTGGTTTTCAGAGCTTTTGGGAAAAAAAACCATTCTGCAAATCATGACCTAATTCAAGACATCAGGTTATTTGCGGACGTCAAAGGAAACGATTTTGGACGCACTATCTACCTCACGATTTCGTTGTTATAGCTTCAATACTCTCGGGGGCACAATACACAACTGCTTTAAAGAAAAGATTTGCGTGTTGTTCTCCTTTCACCACCATTCCTCTAGGTTGATCAATAGATACTAAACTGGTCTCTTTTTTTTCAATCTGATCGCTTAGATGGTTTTCATTCTACTTGTACATGTTAGATACAGACACGCAAAAACTGCTGTGAATCTTTTCACACGCCTTACGACACAGTGCAATTAATTTCACAGTATTAATTGTTATTATTAGAAAATCCTAGGCTTCAAGGACTTTGTCAACCACAGCCTAACAAGAGAAACACACACATATCAGTATAAAAAGCACAGATCCTTCACTACTTGAGAAGAAAAGATCTAAGGTATGGCTGTCATACATCCATAGTCCTCTAAGGTAAGGTAAGGTAAGGTAAGGTAAGGTAAGGTAAGGTAAGGTAAGGTATCAATGAGCGTCTTAAGTAAAGCGCCAAACGAGATTTCATTCTAGCTAATCAGAATTCATGTTTTCATTTTTACCTTCATAAGCCGCCAGCTTATGAATATCCTTGTCGTCCAGTTTTCGGGTTGGCACAGTAACTTTCCCGCTACGAACACACAGAATATGGTTCAAACAGTTAAATGACTTTGTTTTGAAATGATCAAGACTTCTGGAACTAATACTTGCGACTAATGTCCAGCCACCCCCTGAAAAAAAAAAAATATTAAACAGCAGTTGAAGCATTGCAAACAATGCGAGGTACCGCGTAGCACTCGATCCTGTGATGAAAGAATTGAAGAAATTAACTTAAAGCGTATCTGAGAGTACGAAGTGAGCAAACGCCATTTTAACTTTCCACGGCCACACAGCCTTGAAAAGGAAATCGCAGATTAACACCGAGGAACAAAAGTACTTTTCTTTTGGGATGATCCGGATCAGGATCAGTGTTTCAAGATCACTCAGATCATGGTGCATCAAAAAAACCGATGAATCCACTCTGCACCATGATTCGAGCGACCTTGGATCGCTAACCTGATCTGGATCATCCCAAAGGAACACACCCTTTAAATACACATCTTTGAACTCGGCGGGATCTGTACCCACGACCACTGAAACAGATAACCGTGGCTCTTATTCAACTATGCTACGAGACCAAGCTAGAAGCAAGTCGTGGGGTCGCGGGAATTAAGGTATTTAAGTCGGGCAATGGAAATGTATGAATGGCAAGCAATGCGAGGTACCGCGTACCACTCTTGTAATGAAAGTACAATTTTTTGAAGTGTATGTGAGAGTCCTATGAAGTCACTGAGCAAAAGACCTATTGAATTGCTCTCGGCCACACAGCCTACTTGTAGGCATTCTATAACTCCAGGAGACCGCAAATAGGCGTAGTCTAGTGTAATAGTTAGCCTAAAATAGTGTTCCTAGAAAGCAACAACAATCGTTGTAGGAATTAGAATGTACTGTTTACAGTATAAGGGTTACGCGAAATCGAAGTTAGTAGAGGCTGTGATTTACGATGCCAATAGCGCTACGGTGCGTCAAGTCTGTGAACTTACTTAACCATCGTTGTCCCCTAGTAAACTGGAAAACGAAATGTCTCATCTGCAAACAACATACATGGACATTTTATATATTAGCTTTGTGAAAGTACAAAACATGTTTGTTTATTTACCATACCTTTCCATGTCGCAGTAAACTTGAGTGTCTCTCCCTCCAATCTTCACCCAGTAATAACCACTGCTTGCTGATGGACGGTCTTCATGAATCTCTGCGCAACTTTTGTACCCTCCCTTCTGGGGAAATCAGAAGGTATCAAATCACACGATGTTTCACTAAAAAAATGTTAAAACATGTTTTTCAAGAAATCAAGTCTTAGGTATGGACTCATAGTTCATATACGAAGAGTTTGAATAAAATAATTCAGCGTTATGATGTACTTATAACTCAAAGTACACTTTCCTGTGGAAAAAATGATGGGTAACGAGTTGAAAAAAGTTCAGTTTTCCCACTTGGTAAAAAATGCAGTTTTTCTATGAAAGGTGTTGAAGGTACTGGTTTGTGTTATATATCAAAAGGGAATCGAACCAATCAGTTTGTTGAGAGCGGTAATGTCCCGTGATAAGTCAGTCTTACGCAAAACTTAAGTGACACTTTGTCGCGAGCATTAGAGAATTTAACCCTTAGCGCCCTGGCAACAGGACTATATATTTTAGCGTTTTCTTTACATATACTCTGATATCTTGTGATGTCGTAGGAAATTGTCGCTATACGTATATCCATAAAGTGGACCGTAATCCTCAGGATGCGTATATCTGTCAGCACTACTAAGCTCGCATGACTTGTCTGCAAATCCGCAGTTGAAGCTCTTACAGCGAAGATCACCCAAACATTTCATTATACAGACGGGAATATCGATAGCCGTCTGGGTTGAAATGACGTGCTTCTTCAGATAATGACTGTACACAGAATAAATGGACGCTGTACACTGGTTTGCCGGGTCCACGAGACTCTCACCAGTACTGAGCATGAGCAGTAGGATGAAACATCTGGGTAGCATACTTTGCTGCTGTTTGGGAAACAACTGAATAGAGAGGTAAGTTAAATAAGACGTCACAAAAAAGTGTTTTTGCATTTGGAGAAATGTATCGAATTCCACCAATCAAAACATATGCCTACAGAACATTTGGGCTCGCGCAATAGAACCACATAATATTGCAGAGATAAGGGTTGGAAAAGCTTAGAACATTATCATACAAATCTCTTTTCTTTTTTGACTGATTTATTACGTAAGGAACAATGCTAAAAATTTTAACCTTGCGTGAGAAATGTTGAAACGTTTAAATCGAGCATTCCGAGCCGAATAAAAGGACGTGTACCTCTAAGTACTCATGCAAATATTGCTATAGCATAGCTAGCAAATCCGCACAATAAAATTCGCCATATGTGATTTTTGATTTCTTAGGACGAGCAAGAAACTTTGTTGAAAAAGAAACTCAAACTTATTTAGTCTTTGGTGTCGCGTTTACATTTTCCTCACGCTCATCAAATGCTCACAAAAGATAGGTCATTACACGGGAGGCTTTTGGCACCAAAATATCAATACATGACAAAATAAAACACAGTCAAATTGAAGAGACGCTTTGTCACACGCTCGCGACATTCTGAATATTTATCATCCTACACGGTGCTTTCGACGCTTTGGACGATGAATACATGCAACGACTTTTCAGAAAACATCAAACCTGTACCTCATTTGAAAGCAAATAATTGGATCACTTTTTCCAAAAATTATTATCGGACGTTCACTTCGAGGCAGCCGTTTCATTGACGCATTTAGCTTTGCTAAAAGCAAAAAAAAAAAAAACGCTGCGACACTTGACAAGGCTTTTTTAATTCTTTCGGTCACGTGGTCGATCATTGTTCCTTGTTTTCCTTTTTCTCTTTTTTTTTCTCGTTCTTTCTTGATTTTCTTTGGTAACTACGGAAGCGACATAGAGTTGCAGCATAGTGAAAAAAATATTTCAGTAACCTTACAACCTTTCAGTTTTCACTGTGCATTTCTACTGGCTATATTATAAAACAGTTGTTGCCTTTAGGTGTGCGTATATCGAGTCATAATGCAGTTGGGAAGTTTGGAGAGCACTCAAGAAGCTTACGCGACTCTCGTCCTCTCCAAACTTCCCGCATGCATCATAACTCATTCATTGTTCTTTCCTTATTCCCATGTCCTTAAACAGCATGCTTTGATATTTGTATAACTCGATATACGCACGCTAAAACATGAACGTATTGCTAAGTAACCCAGCATTTAATTAATAGGTTTTTGAAAACTGGGAATTAGTAGCTGTCACACTTAACTACTCAGTTTTATCTGTAAAACTAAAAACCAAACTTAACGATATCTTAGTCTGCAATGATGAATTCAAAAAGCTGGAACTAAAACTAAATTTCGCCATATTTTGGTGTTATTCAAAAGCCTCCCTCAGGGCAACTGATGGAAACAAACAAAGTCACGGTATATTTATGTGAAAGTTCGAGTAAGAAGCTAATGGTTACAACAGTAATGTAAATGTGACATGCATGCCAAAAAGTAAAGCGTTAGAGCTGTCATCCATCATACCTAGAAGTATTTGAATACGTCGTTTCTTAGAAAAGCTTAATATACCTAAATTATCATTTGTTATGACCACCGGTGTCAAATTGATTTTGTAGTTTCAGTAATTATTACTGCATGTGACGTTAGTTTAACAAGAAAGATCTTCTCGTTAGGTAGGCCCCTTTTTTTTTCAAATTTACTGTATGGGAAAAGGTTGTAGCAAGCAACACTCTCAATTTACAATAATCTCTACGAAATCCCGTTTACAAACGAGGCAAAAAATGACATTTCTATGCCTGGTTTCAAGTTCCATATACCACCTGCACACACACCAATGAACGAAACATTGTGGTATGAAATTTTGATCAAATTCTTTCTTCAGCTGAAGGGCTTATAAGGACTCTAGTTAAGCGATTTCTGCTTCAATTCGCTTCATAAGTTGAGCTCAGCAATATAAATACATTTTATGATTTGTTTATTAACCTAGTGCGCCTGAAAAAAAAAACTGCTTTGCATCCTTTTCTTGATACCTCAGACAATACTACGATAAAAAGGCTAGAGTATACCAACTAAACACAAATCGTTAAATGGAAAGTTTTCGTTAAATGATCATGAATGTCAGGCTGTGTTGATTAATTTTATTGGACAAAGGACAGTTTGTTGGTTATTTTCAAGCAAATTGAGAAACTCCTCGCTTTTAGCTAGTCAACCAGATCTGTTGTTATGATTTTCCCTTGAAATAGCATTGGACTGTAAACTCTAAAAAAAAAAGATTTTTGAGCCGAACAAAAAGGGCTTGTAACTAAAACATGCATTTAACCTACCTTACAAAATGTTATACTAAGCAGTGCTTTGTAGTTGTGATTAGTGACATTTGCATTTTTTGATTCATCCTGGTAGAAAAGAATGATTTAAGAAGCGAAGAACTGCCCTACTTGTGGCCTTCTTTGTTGTTAATGAAGAAGAGAGCTGTTAGCCCGAATTAACAAAAAAATGTAACAGTCTTACCTCGATTACTAACACCATAACAGAGTCAAATTTAGAATGGATCTAAGTAAAGGCGATCCACGTCTCTCATTAATTTTTAAAGCATTTGGCTTACAAAGGCAGAATTATCATGCTAAGCAGATATCGACCAACTGACAGGTTATTTCATTAGTAATATCCTCGGTGACAAATTACTGCCTTAATTGTGGCGCGAAATTTCAGCTTTAATTTATAATTTCACGTGTAGGCCCGTTGCCATGGCAAAGAGCTCAGTGCCAAGACATTACAGATGAAGATGTTTTGTGCAGAACTAGAGCAATTCTGGAAATATTCATTGAGGACACAATCGGTAACCTATAAATTTTGACTTTGAATTGATGAACTTCTCAGAAACCAACTGTGAGGCAAAAGAAGAGATTATTTAACAATTATCCTGCGAAATCGCGCGGAATATCACCTGATACTTAGCCGACGAGGCCGTAGGCCGAGTTGGCTAAATCAGGGGATATTCCGCAAGATTGAGCAGGATAATTGTTTTATTATTCAACAAATCTTCATCGACTACCATTTTCATAACGAGAAAAACTATGGTTCTATGATGAAAACGCTAAAAGCTAGCAACACGTAATAAAAATCAAAACAGAACTTCAAGAATACGAAGTTTACTACCGTTCTCTTACAAAAGACTTATTTACAAACTCATGTTTGGAAATGAGAAGACAGAGTAAAAATACTGCTACCTTACCGAGAATAAGTCCTCTTCCTGTGAATTAAAGTCTTTTCAACTTTACAACTTTCCGTGAGCAAGTGTGCTGCTTCGTTCGCAATACCATTTTCTTGGTTGAGTTCTCACTATGAAAATTCCAAGTCAACCTCTGGATATCTTTGTGAGCTGAAGCAAATACTTGTTGACTTTTTGAGAGCATTTAATCGTGGAAAGTTTCTTCCAGGGAGTTAAAATTTCCGGAGAACACTGCTAAAACTGCCTCGCTTTTCAAAATGTCCGCCAAACAAGCAATGAAAGACATCTGCAGTGCACTTCCAAATATGGTCATTTACGTATATCGCAGGATATCTGTCATGTACGGATGACAGATATTGAGGGCTTCCTTACCATATATGGGCATAGTGACAATTTGTTGAATAATAATTTGTGATATTGACACAGCAAAAATTTTGAACGGCGAGCCGGCAGCTGCTGATCGAGTGATTGACCGCGAACTCAGAGAAGTAATTCATTGGATTTGGGCACTTCTTCGAATAGAATTCAGTTTTATACAAATTTGCTTCCAAAGTTTACTTCGTTAAAACAAGTTTGCTGTGCATATTTTGAATGCACTTGTGAAGCTGATCGCTCGATGGAGCAAGGTGGTGCTCGATTCAATGAATTTGCCGGATAAAAGGCGGTATCCTTTACCAAGGGATTTGTTTTGGTACTTTTCAAGTAAAAATGCAGAGTCTAGTGTATTTTGCTGTGGGTTACAAATATACGAAATCGTCAAAGCGTGGTATAAAATTCTCACAAGATTTTTTCGTTATTTCACTCACAAAATTGTGAGCTTTGGCCAAACTGTATGCCTTAAGGTGGCTCGAAAAGGTTCTTGTTTTTTTCGATGCATTATATTTGGGAGTTAAAATATTTAGGTTAGAGTCAAGTGTCAATTTTTGGTAGATTCCTTAAGAAATTTGTTGCCATGGCAACGCAGCTGGGTTTCGAAGTATGACCATAAAATAGAGATATCCTAAGTTTGCTTAAAAATTTGACGCTGAAACTTCTTTAAATTTTGCATACGGCCTTTGATACTAGTAAGCTACCTAAGGATTTATTTAAAGAAAATTCTGTCGAAAACTTTCAGCAAAAAACACTTTTTTTTAAATTTACCTTTTTACTTTTCTCCCGTCCAACAGAATTTTTGTAATCTTGTTTGAAAAACTCTTTGGGCATATAAGAGTTAACATGCAAAAAATCAAAGAAATTTACGAAGCCGAAGTGAAATTATGTTCTTCCTATAAAGTTACAAAATTTTGAAAATTCCGACAAGATAGGCAATTGCACATGCGCAGAAATTGTCATTCCACTCTCGGCACGCGGTTTCAAGTCTGTTTATTCCAGGTTTATTTCGTTGGGCGTTTCTTTCGCCCTGATGACTTTCTTTACGTTTGAAAAAGTGACGTTTTGGGTGGATTGGTGCTTGTCGAAGGACATTACATCATTTGTTTTCAAATCATTGGATCATTGCCACCAAATATAGCGGATTGTTTTCCTCCTTGTGCAGATTGATTCTATCTCACGTGAATTCATCGGCACTTCGCGCAGAATGGAGACTAATGCTTCTTTTACACCTTGGGAACAAAGATTGTCTTAATCCTCGTAAGACAGGCTGCTTTCTGTACTTGTTTTGATTTATCGTCTGCCTGAAGAGCCTATTTGAACTCCTTGAAAACTGAACTTATCTCTAAATGTTTGCAAAAGTTCGCAGCATTCGTTCACAAATATCATGTTTTTGAAAGCGGTGGTGGATTTTAGCTTACTGTTTATACCACTGTACAATTATTTACAAGTCAACGATTCTTAACCTAAACGAGGATTGGAAACGTATGCGATGGAGAGCAAGTACTTCTACCAAAGTGGAATGTCCTTGAAAATCTTTAAACGGTGTTTCGAAAATACTGCAATCAGGCAAGGTTTTCCTTCAAACGGAGTTAATTCAGGATTGAGCAACGCGTACATGGACACCATTTTGGGATTATATGTCTTACAGGAGCACAAAGACAGAATTAACAAAAAGACAACATTTCCGACTATAAAAGCAATACATCGAAGAAGTCCCTTATTTAGAGGTATGTATTCAAACGAGGACAAAACTACCTTGGATGATCTTTGATAAGTGTCAATGCTGTCAAGAATTTTCCGTTGATGAAACTTGTTCGATTGATTTCCCTTCGCTGTCGAACAAAACTCAATTTAAAGAACCGCTTTGAAGGTTTGGAGAATTGTTTTCGCCCCAGGAAAAACCAATAACAGTCAAATAATCAATATTACCAGTTCGGCAAGATAGAAACCATTTCTTTTATCCGAACATTTCGAGTATTTCGTACCAAACGAATTTACAAAGCATAGCGCGCGGTAATGTTTTGAAATTATTCTACAGGTCGGTTTTTCTAATTGCATTACGGAAAAAAAACGTATTACCACCAAACTATCGCACTATCACTTAATTAAGCAGATAAGAGAGCACTTCTTTTATCCAGAAATGTGGAGTATTTTCCAGAAAACTAACTTGAAAACACTTATTTGTTTTTAGGGAGCCGACTGCTGGTAAAAATATAGCGCGTGATGAATTGTTTTGAAATTCTCCTGTACGCTTTTTAATTTTGTTTCGCAAGTAAATACATTTACAGTGAAACTGAGATTGAAACTACCACTTCAGCAAAATAGAAAGCGAATCTTTCACCTAATTGTTTGTAATATTTTCTTTGTTGCGGCTGGCGAGTCAACATTTCGACATGAATAAGTCTAATTTGTTGAGTCAAAATCTGTCTGTTTCTGTCTGTTAATTTACAAATCAACCTTTACTTTTACAATCCTAAATTTGTAGCAGTTAAGGTGGTTTTAACGCATAATTGGGACTCAATAAATCAACGACGAGTTCGACAGTTTCATTGTAGGTTCCGATCCCTAAGAAATCAATGAAAGTGTAAGGGTACAGGCTAAGTAATTTTGTTGCTTCAAGGTACCTGGAACTGCTGATAAAACACCACTTCTCAAGACAAAGCTCTTAATTGCGAGCAATGCTTAAGCGGAAACATTTTTCGTCTGCTTATTGCAAGGCTCTGTCAGATAATGAGGTCGACTGGGTACGCGCCACAAGTGGTATTAAATTGGTGGACAGAGTGTGATTGGTGTGTTTCGATCCTCATAATTTGGGCGAGAGACTGTTTCCTCGTCCTAGTTTGAGCTCTTGGTCTGTTTTCGAGAGGTGTTACTTGATTGTGAGCATTCACACCTCAAAACAACTCGGTTATCCCTGTTGATATGGGTAGTCTACTTGTATACTAACTAACTTCGTTTCAAAGCGGGCAGTGGCCGGTCGCGTAGTCACGAAATGGAGGAGGCTTGGGTACGCGCGGGTCGTATAACCCTATCGTCCTTCTAATTTTAACCCTATTCAGACCGGGCTTTTTTCAACCTTCTGGGACCTTTAAAACCGCTTACGCTATGGCCACCAAGTTTGCACAGGATAGTGTACGTACTAATTCTAACCACTACAGATACTGTGATGTCACTGTGACGTGATATGACATCATTATGGCATCATTTGTTTCTCAATGTTTCACTTAGAAGCTCTAAAGCAATAAAGGTATAAAATTTTGCAGATAAAGTTCATATTAGAGATAAAATGAACATTTTGGTGTCCGCCATCTTGGATCTGCCATCTTGAATTTCTTTGAATTCATCTGCTTCATTTAATAAACAAGAAAATGAAGCCTGCTGATTGTAAAAAGTTTATTTAATTAGTTAACAATGTCATACACTTGAAATTTTTGGCGAATAGTGAATGTATAGCGAGAAATCACTTTCTATCAGTTAAGTCCGCCATCTTGGATTTTCACGTTTTCCTCAAAATAGCTCTAAATTCCTTTTTTCAGTGAGCAGTTATTCCTAAATGATAAACTTTTGCTACAGTTAATGTAAAAGTACAAATTCGAGTAAAAAACATTAAAATAGCAGCGATTAAAGCGAGAATCGTGATTTTTTAAAAACATAGTTGTCACAAAGCGGTTACCATGGCAAAGTGAAGTTTGTTGGACACAAGACACTCATGCCAAAATGTTCCCAGTTAAATTTTAGGGTAAGTCACAAAGCTTAGGGGTACTAGCATAAACGGTTACGAAGTTACCCCCCCCCCGGTCTGAATAGGGTTAATTAAGGAGAGAAGCAGTGACTGCTCTTCTGGGTGTGCCGTTTCCGAGAAGGCCCACGGTGACGAGCTTTTCATGACCGACAGCTCAAGGTTAAGCTAAACAAAACACTGATAAGTTTCCAGTGGTTTGAAGCGATATTAAAGGAGAATTAGCATGAGCTGCACATGCTCCCCCTGACCGTCAAACTTGACGACTGCCATTGCGGTCATGGCAGTCGGAGAGACAATTCTGGCGAAAAAAAGATGGCTCCAACCGGTCGCAAAGATCGGAAGGAGTGGTTCAAGTGCCATAAGAGAATTTATTTATCGAATACCATTTTTTATTCTTGGATAGAGGCGAATATTCGGATAGTTACGGTTCCTGGAGCAACAGTGATTCCGCGGCACATCTGTTGTCGTTGGAATATCGTCGACACTAAGTCGTATTTTCTCCTTTGTTTTTTTGTTTTTTTTTTTTTATCCTCTTGACTTGTCCTGTTCCAGTCTTCACTTACCGATGCGCCCATTACAGCGACGAAACGTGCTTCCTTGACCTAATACCTGACCAAATCCGTGACCAAAGGTGACCAACTCGCACATGCGCAGCTCATGATACTTCCGCCTTAAAGAATTTTAGGGCCGATTTAACGGTACGATTTTTGCTTGCGACTATCGTATGCGCCTTTTGTAGCACGCGGTGCTCGTTTCAAGCAAAGATCGTAAACAACTCATCATTCTAACATTTTTATTGTGGCTACGACATGTCGTAGGGTTTTAAAAGTGTTTAAAATCCTACGATATTTCTCTTGTTGTGTGCAATTGTCGTAAAAATGTTGTATGTCTGATTTAGACAAAACGGTTCGTGTTGGAAACATGACGCAAGCAAGTCGCATACCATCTAAATCGGCCCTTAGAAGCCACTGAATGACAATTTTATTAGGTACAACGATATTCTAGTGGAATGTATACAGTACAATTGCACAGAAGTGAAGGATTGATAGGTTATTTATCGTCATTTGACTGATAGCTAATAAATTAAGCAGGTGGTATTTGTTTAAATTAAAATGTAGAGTGGAAGCAATAGATATTGTCCAAAACCGACTTTATGACGGTAACGTTATAAATTGCTATTTCTTCGAGAAAACTGGTAATGGAATACTTGGTTTTTGCTACTACTTTCTTTGGTACTGTTATGTCAATAAGGAGCCCTACAAAATATTTATCTTTGTAAAAGCTCTTATTTTTAGAATACTAATTTCGGCAACTGGCACATACAATAGTTGCTAGGGAAATTGCAATTAGGTGGCCTTAAAATAAAACTTAAATGTTTTCATAGGTATTTCAATACACAAAATCATCTAAAAATGAATTGTTGTAAAAGTATATTTGAGTATTTAATCTGAGTATTTATTGGATTCAACTTTTAATCAACAAATGGAAATCGAAATAGGTTATTGTAGGTTTTATTGCCTGCTTCTCAAAATTACAAAAAAAACTAAAAATCACAATATACTGAAAGAAGAAGTTCAGGAAGCGTCTATGGCTTGTTCGATAACTAAGGAAACTCAACCGTGTGGATTTTTCGTGTCGATTGTAACTTTTGTTGGGAATTAGACGTAGGCGTAAAGATGAATATGTGACTTCATGCATAGAATTAGAAGTTGCAGGGATGTTATCAGATATCAGATAAATAATTAAACAAAACAACTTCCCTTTTCTACGTCCAAAAGCACTAGACGTTGTTCAGCATTTGCATTATTTGTTATTTATCGGAACATAAAAGTGCGTTCGCGTTAAATAAAAGGAGTTTCACTCAGAGCTCCGTTAACCAGGCCTTGAAAGTGGGTGGATCACTGGCCTCTTCTCAGCTAACGACAAAAACGTTACACGTCCAATCCAAGAACACATATCTAAAAGACACATCGCTTGGTAAGGGCTTTTCCTTTATCTTACATGTAGCTGCTTTTATATACTTTTCAAGCTCTCCGTTTTGTGTTTTCTGTCAGTATTTCTTAAAGGAATGTCTAGCTTTACATTAACGAGAATGAGTTTTAATATTTTGAGCTCCTTTGTGCAATGCTGCCTTGATTTTATTTGTGTGCGCGCAGTACACGTTTAACTTTGATTGGTTAGGAAACAGACTCATAACGTTTAAAAGTGAATTAATGCACCATGTTTGTAACCTGCCGCCAGTTGGATCCATTCTATCCCTATTGTCTATTACCTTCGCCTGTTCCGCGCATTGTGAATTTTACCGCCTAACTTTCCGTGGTTTTGGCGAATTGTGAAGCCCACAGAAACAAAAAGCCTTGGCATAATTCCTTAATAGTTTCTTCATCATTTGTTGCTCGTCAGTTTTCCTATCAATATATATATATATATATATATTAGACCCTCCTTGAACTTGAGAAATATTCTGTATATTGACAACGAAGTCATTTTCCACTAAGGATCCAAAACTCTGAAGGCCCTTCTTTTCTTCTGGGAAGGCGAAAGGCTTTCGTATTTTTGTTCTACTCATTTTCCAGCGAAACATGTGTTGACATACGAAAGCAAACCTTAGCTAAACTACGGTATTTACGTCCATTCAATACCGGAAATAACCCAAGAAGGTCGGCTTAACACGTTCTGTCGATTAAAAAAATAGGGGAATTATTTATTTCTGCCAAGTTTCAGGCTTGTATCTTCAGGTGAACGATTGCACCTGTTAAGCGGCCGCAGCTGTTTCAATGCTTAGACTACAGGATAAACTTATATATATATATATATATATATATTTTTTTTTTTTTGGGGGGGGGGGGCTCTAAATGACATATTTTAGCCTACTGAAGTGTTGTCCATCCTCTATGTATTTTCTTTGTGAAAGATTTTAACAAAGGTTTTTCTTTTAATATAAAAACCCACCGCAGACTGAGAGATACATAACATATTACACTGAAATTAAATCGGTTTTGGTCCTGAAGCAAATATTTTTAAAACTTTGTCAGTGAAAAAGAAATTAAATTTTGTTGAAAGTTTTAGAATAAAGATTTTATAAACCTCGAGCAACGATAGTTATGTGAACTGGTTGTGTAAATATAATTTTATGTTTGTGAAGGTTTCTTGTCCCTTTTCTTGTGTTTATTCTGAAGGATTCTTTATGAACAAGCAATCTGATACGTAGGCTAAGCCGGCTTAATCCCAGTTTAGTGCATAATTTTCAAGAGTTTTTCTTCGAGCAATTCTTTTTTTTTTCCGCAACTAGTGTATTTTATTCGAAAAGTGGAGATCGTGACTATGCTATACTGAGTCGCTGTTGTTTTCTCAATGTAGGTTGTTGGCAGGGGTGATTGTGGGATATTTTATCTTCTCTACGTTCTTATATGGTCATCCTCTTCGCTTATTAGGCCAACGCAGACTGTTGGAATAATTAGCCGGCTATCAGTTACCTGTCGTACTGATGAACAAAACAAAAGCCCCGACGGTGACAAACCTTTTAGGGGCAAAATAGAAGCCCCGCCGGGGGCAAAAAAAAAGCCTCGCCGGCGGCAGAAGAAAAACCCCGCCGGCAGCAAAATAAAAGCCCCAACGGCGGCAAAATAAAAACCTCGCCGGTGCCAAAGGTGGCCAATGTAAATTTTTATGCCAAGTTTCAGGTTTGTATCATCAGGTGTACGATTGCACCTGTTAAGCCGCCTAGTTATAAGAAGCTATTTCATTGCTTAGGCTACAAGATAAATTTATATCTTTGGGGGCTGTTAAGGACGTTCACGCCCAAACTCTTCCCACGTTCCAAACTTTTGCTGCAGTTAGATAATGACCAACTCATGTCAGAAAAGCCAAAAAACTTGGGGGGCCACCGTGCTAGTTTCGAAGATAAAGCGTATTGGAAATGTTGTGTTTTTAGAAGCTCTGGTTATGTTAGGCGAAACTGGCTTTCTTGCTACAAGGAATAAAGTAATTTAAATCGAGGACTCTAGATAATGCTGATTTATTTTTTTCACCGCAAATAAGCCAATTTGGTACATTTTGGCAGGCAATATCGTTTCTTCAGGTAACATTAGCCTCTCAGAGGGATAAGTGTAATTCATATATACCTGCTGCATTCGTAGAAAAATTCGATCGTATTTGAGTAGAAATAACAGTAAAATTAAAACTTCTCCCGTTCAGAATTCTTTTGTTTTTGGACAAAATGCAGAAAACCAGTAAAGCAGGTGATTTATCAAAAAAAGAATGGGATCACCGTGCATTGGAGAGAGTTAAGCACGTTAATAGATACTAAAATACCCACGGCTGTATTTGCCTCTATTCCTTACCAGGGCGGGAAAAGGTTGGGCGATGAAACGAGCAGTCCCCTCTTCAAGCAATGTGTGATGCAGAGAAGGACTGGCACGACCGCTCTTTCCGCCCTTCCGGTGCGTTTGGTGGCCGGCAAAATTTACCTTATAACAAACAGGAAATCTCATTTTCTTTCTTTATTTTTCAGCCAGCGTGCACTATGATTAAAACGTTTTTTTTCACAATCCTGGCTCACAGCTTAAAATGTTTACATTTGCGTGCATATTAGTCAATCTTTTTCACAGTAAGTTGCCTAAAAATTGAGGGTGTCGAATGCCTGCTCTTGCCGCAAAACATGACATGGTTGTCTATCATCGTCTCTTTTGCAAAGGCTCCAAATTTCTCCACCCTAAATCTTATGTTTTTTAAAGGCCGATAAATTTTACATAATATGATAAAAAATTAGCTGGAGATATTTGGAGATAGTGGCGTTTTGCAACTTTAAACTTTGCCTCCTTGCAACGCGCCATGGCGATGATTCGTCACAACGCCGCGCAACTGTATGTAAACAAATTAAAAGTGAAATTAAGTTTGAAGATTTCTCCTCCCTTTATCTCACCGAAAGCCGTCTAAACTGAGGAGCAGTTCTATTTGTAGTTCCTAAAGAAACAGACAAGCATAGGAGAGGTTTGGGGGAAAAAGAAGAAGAAGCGCGGTGTTGATGTCGATTTGATTTAATTAACTAACCAGGGACGTGTCCTGATTAGCCTTGCACGAGCTGCACGAATTATAAATATGCGTCATCCAAACGCCATTTTCCATCTTTTTTACTTTGCTCTGCTCGTTTTTAGACAGTTTGTCAGCATCGATCAAGGTGGATAAGACAAAGAAAAGATAACCAAAAATTGGCGTTTTTTCGGGAACTTTTAATAGATTATCAGGATTATGGAGGAAACCATTTTAAAGAGATGTTTGTCGACTCCAACTAAGCCTCCTGCAAAAAGAGCAGAAATATTTGCCTCTACAGAAAAGCTTATGACCTTAAAAGATCGGGACCAAATGCCAAAAAAGCTAATATATAGATTTAGCCAAGCCTAAAAGCGGAGCTCCACGTATCTCTTTCATGCTAATTGGCCCGTAAAATACAGTAAATTTTAGTTGTGCAGTTATTCTCCAAGAGGTGAAAAACAGCAAGGGAAAACACGCCAACCGCTGAGGAAACTGTGGTTGTTTACCATTTACACGGGCAAACCGGTCGGTTTACCGTTTGGGTCGGCTTGGGCAAATGTTAAGCAAATTTCTGTATTGGGAAAATTCTGTTCGGAACTGGCGCTAACCATTTATAGAAATCCCTACCATTTACCAAAAAAATTTGCACGACGGCGACGGCTAACAAGGAGGTCGCAAAACAAAAGCTTTGATTATTAAACAAAACAACGACTCTGCACGTGCGTTATTTTTGGCATATTTCTTTGCCGTTCTGTGCACAACTGCAACGTGAAAAGACCAAATTCAACATTTTGTGTAGAATGCAAACACACGACAATGAATTTTCGCTTTTATAGCAATAATAATATAATAGTTATTATGTCAAGTGATCTAGCACCCTGTAAAGACAGGGCGATAACTGGGAACACTGCTGTTTTCTAATTAATTTTCTAAATAAGTTCTTCCTGAACTAATACGCCGTCCTTACAAATTCAGCTCCCGGATAATTCGACTGCATTAGACAGGTTAAACGAGTCGGAATAATCGCCAAGAAGTTTCAAAGATTGTGAAGTCATTTCAAAAGTGACGTTTTCCTTCCCGGTAAGCTCCCTAATTAATTGTTGTTGGCACAGAAAATGGCCGCGAGAGCATGAAACTGGTATCAAAGATCAGGTTTGAACAAATGGTACACGAATTTCCGTTTGGAACATTCCGCACGGAAAAACAGGACTACCTTTTCAGACGTTCCGTTGCTCCCGGAAATTTTCCACTGGCACGACCCGAAAAGTCGTGTACCATTTACTTTCCAACCGGAATTTCCGGAAAGTTGTTGTAAATGGTAAACAACCTGTGAGTTGGCTTATTTTTCGTCACCGACAGCTCTTCTTGTAGCAATCTTTAAAAAGCTAGCTTATTAAGTTCAAGAAGAGTACCTGTAAAACTACAATTGCTAAAAAGAAAGCCACTTAAAGACTTTTCCATGCAAATACACATTTCTCACTAATTCCAATGCATCCCTCTGGCTGTTTAGTTCTGTTAACCATGAAGCATTTCTCGAAATCTATCTTGCTAAAATAAATAATATTTTCCCGGCATCAAACCGTTTACTGACAAAAATCTTCAAAAGATGTTTTCGGAAACTTTCAAGCCCACGTATAATTAACAAGAGAAAATGGCACAAGTTTTTCAACCGCGAAGTATTAATCGGGCGCTTTCAAGAACACACCCTGAATTACTTTTAGGAAGCTTTTAGAGTCTCATTTTAGACAAAATACATGTAGACTTAAACCGAGAAATGCTTTGCTTATAGTTACTTAAATAAAGATTTCATTTCGATCTGTAACTAAAGACACTGAAATGGCTCAGTTAGTGGTTTAATAAAAACAAAACGAACACGAAAACATGCCACACTGAACTCACTCACTGAAACGGCGAGTCTACGTTTAGTCGCTAAATTGGGACAGAAATGTCATTCACTTCAAATAGAGAAACCAAAAAATTAACAATATAAGGAAGATAAAATATTCCACAACTGAACAAAAAACATAAGGAACTGTACACTAAGACTATAAACTTAAAAATGACGACAGAGCAACTCTTCAGGTGTTGAATACTAAATTACGAATTAGTCAAAAGAACCCAATATGCATTGCCGAAGAAAAACAACCTACATTGAAAAAAACAACACAGACTCAGTCTAGAATAGTCACGATTTCCACTTTTCGAATAAAATACAGTAGAATTCCTCTAAGAAAAATATTGAAAATTACGCACCAAAGTTCAAAAGGAAATTGAACTTAATTAAGCTTAAGTTAACTGAAGCCTAAATATCAGATTGCTCACTAATGAAAATTCCTTTATGCATAAACACAAAAAAAAGGGTCAAGAAACCTTCAGAAACATGAAATGTCTCATTCACATACGAAGCACTTGTTTGCCTAGGAAAGCAAACTGCATTCAATTTTCCCCTCGAGTGAAGTTACTCGCAAGCCGGCAAACGGGAACTACGAGCTATTTTCAAACAAGTTTTTAAAACATTTCAAGAAAATTACCGTAATTTACTAAACATGTAAAGTCGCTCAATTAAACAATTTTTATAATGTAAATCCACAATCAAATCTGTAATTTACTTTACCACTGAACTGAAAGAAGGCCTTCAGTGAAAATCTAAACGTAAGTCGCCGGGTTCTTTCCAGTTCTCCTTAGCTTTGAAAAAAAAAACAAGTATGTCCTCAAACAAGGATTTCTTGCCTTCAAGCTCTTCAATATCTTCTATATGCGCCATCGAAATTAAAGCAATCCTTTTCCTTTTCATGATGAACTGCTACAAGTCTTTACTCCAAGAATGTATTACAATTATCGTATTGAAAATGAAGCGTACGAGGAGCAAGCCGCCATATTGTTTACTTCAGCTACAAGAAAAAATGGCATTCCACCTCCCCCGGTCAGGCTGTCTTGGGACTCCCGACACCCTCCCCCAGAGTCTGTACGGACAGACGGACGGAGGTATGCTGACTTCAGAACCAAAAGTGTTCGGATCAAGGGGTTACCAAATTTTCTTACCCATGGTGCTCCGCGAGCTCCGCTACTAAGGTCGCCAGAATTCAACAGATTTAATGACAGCAGGACAAACAACATCACAAGCCCTGACCGAAGTGGACTCGAACAGGCGACATTTCCAAGCCGAGCCACAACGGGCACTCGCATGTTGCCACGGAAATCACACAAACAATTTTGATCTGGCATCTAATTTGATGCCAGTTCACTGCATCACACCTTTTTGCTTGGACGCGCTCGTTTTATCGCCCAACCTTTTTCCTTCCTGTTTCTTACTAGGTGCACGCGCTCGATGCATGACGTGGCATGACATTGCGAATTACGTGCGCAGCAAGGATGCGCACAAACAATTAGCGCGAACGTCCTTAATGATATTAGCCTACTGACGTGTTCTCAATACTGTAAACAGAATCGATGAGTCATTAATTATAAATTTTCTTTAAGTTTGTTTGTCTTATTCGTTCTTAAAGTGCACCTAACCCCAAAATATTTTTTCGCTAAAATAACTCTTTGCACCTGTTCGAAAAGCATGACGCTTTTTTTTATGAAATCCCCCTCAGTCTTGACTTTTCATAGGCTGTAAAAGTTACGAAATCTAGCCATCATCTGGTACACGACCGAGCTAGTGAGGGCATGGGTCTATTCTGGATTTGACATCACAAACTGATTTGCATCTCCTTAAGTCTTTGTAAACATGCATGCAAAGCAGTTTGTGACGTCAAATCAAGAATAGACCCATGCCCCTTCTAACTCGGTCGTGCGACAAATGGTGCTTAGTTTGTGGTAAGTTTTGAAGACCATAAAAAAGTCAAAAACTGCAAATAATGGCGAAATGTTTTTCAAATAGGTGCAAAGATTTATATTAGCGTAAAAAATTTGTTGGGGTTAGGTGCACTTTAACAGGAATTCTGTATTCAAATTAGGTATAATTAAACTTAAAGATCATCATTTGGTCGAATGGGGAACTTGTTTCATAAAGAACAAAAGAAGTTCACGAGAACTATCTGTAAAATAGGTAAACCCTTTTCAAAGTGATTACCACACAACAACAACAACAACAACAACAAAACAGCAACAACAGCGAATAGGGGATGGTGAAGATAAAATCAAAAATGATATTCTTTGTATTGATCAGGATAGAATGCAGCATTTTATTGGCCTTCTTGTCATCATAAGCTCTGCAAAGCTGCTGCAAGCCTTGGAGCAATGTCAAGTCTCATCGCTGTCAGTGTACGGCCATCATCTGGCTAAACACGTGATTTCCACAAGGATTTGTTCCAGTCTTTCTGATTGCATCATATTGTGCTCTAAAGAGTTCCGCTGTAAGAGTTTGAACTTTCGCTTAAAAGACAAGTCATGTGACTTAAATGATGCAGACAGATTTACCGACCCAGACGATTATGGGCCGAAGGCGGGATTCATCTATATGGACACTTCTGAAAAACACAAAAAGGTCAGTTCGCAATGGAGTCTTTATTTACTTTCTCATGCAAACGCGAAAACGAGGTTCCTCTCTTGTTAAGCTTCACCAGAACACTTCAAATAAAGCTTAGGTAAAGAAAATAGGATGTTTTCCTTTTCTGGAAAACCAATCTACCATTAAGTTGGGAGCGACTGTATGGTTAACATACACGAAGCTTTTTTAACCCTTTTTAGCAATTGAGGAAATGAACAATTGCCAATGAATGAATTTCCGAACTGCTGTTAGCTTTCGGAAAATGATAGCTGACCTTTTTCACTCTCTCAACCACATGCTTGTTTTTCTGCAAACAAAAGGAATTTGTTTTTGCATGTTACAAAAGTTTGCGGTGACATTTTGCCAAAGGAAACTTTATTTCGTCTGAAATACATCCAAATTTCAGAGGCGTAAAGGCCTTCTGAACAGATATTTCACCAACATGAACCACTGGGTTCTCCTGAAAACGCAGAGTTTCGTTTTTTGTTTCTACAAACAACATTATTCTTCTCTATGCTTAATAAATACTACTCTTCTCTAAATTTGTAACGCATACGCTGGCTGTTCAGGTTATCTCCTTTTGTATTGTGACCAACTATCCTTCTACCGATTAAATCAATGGTAAAAAACGATTAAAATAATTTTAACAACTAGGCATTTCATTTTTCATGTCACTTCATTCTCATTTCATTTTCATTTTTCACTTGTTATTTTCATTAGTCGATTTAACAGTTATAGAAATTGGGAAAGAAAAAAATCGGTTCAGTCAATGAGGAAATTCAAAGCGCTAAAGCTTATGCCAAATAGGACTACATGTTCATTCTTAATTAATGATATGGACCCGAGTTGCATCGCAAACGCAGATCTTTTTAAACGAAAACATGAACTTACTATACAGATATAACGTCAGGGGTTTTGCGACCTCACCGCAGTTTCCTCCTTCAGATGATTTACTGGACTGCAAATCGTTATCCACTACCGGGAAAACTATTCGAACCTATTCTGGTTACGTCCTCTTTTATGTAATAGATTATTTCTGCACTGGTCTGAAATTTTGTTTTTTGGAAGTCAATAATTTTACATTGTTGCTATTCTATTGTAAAAAGTAATATTCACGCCCCATATGGGCGGGTGGATTACCAAATGCTTACGGTGCTGAAGTTAACTAAAGCCGTCTTACCTGCCTCTTTTTAGCCATTATGCACGGACATCTCGAACAAATTTGGGTTCTTTGGAAAATGTGAACTCTGGCAATTTAACCCGAAGTTTCTCAAAGTAAATCGCTAATACGTTTGCAGTGGCTGGCCACATAAGACGGGCAGAGTGGTAATGGTAAAATATCCATGTCCAGGTAAACGGAATCTTATATGAGTATCATCGTTCCCCCCGGGGGTGGGGGTGGACTTGACCCATGTTTTGGTATAGGGGTGCCGCTGACAGACCCCTTTTGGGACAAAGAAGCCCTAAAATACCTACCCTGTGTAGGACAACACCCTGCATTTTAGGCCCCTGTTTAGGAAAAAATGACAAAATACACACTCTTTTGGTTCACACAATTTTAAAATTGTGTTTCAAAGACCAACAAACGTCTCTGGTCTAGGATTGCTACTACTGTGTAAGTACTTATTTATCGTACTGACCATACCCTGTTTAGGACAGAGAGGCCAAAAACCATACCCTGTCCAGAGGCACGTCCCCGTATAGGCCATATAAGTAACCCTCCCCGGGGCCAGCGGTTAGGAGCGTTGCATGAAGCGACTAGAAGCTTTCTCCCCGTCCCCTTCCGTCCCTGAAAAAGAGGCTAGTCTTGAGACTCCCAAACGATTCGCTGATACCCATTTATGTACATGGCTAGAGAGATACAATGTGAATTAGAATGTATTGTCGAAAGAAACAAAACCACAGAAATGCGTCTTGGACTACTTTCCAGCTTTGGGACCTTCCAATCGGAAGTCGGATGGAAAGCCCAACTCGTTCGTAGTACCCCTCTAGAAAAAGAATGAAATTAATGAGAACTGATAGGATTGGATGGTTTAGCAACTCTGCATGGGATTCTGCTTTGGTAAACATCTACTTGATGATTTTGTCATATTTGTGTAATGTGTATTGCTTTAGAACGATGGGTTCAAATCCTGTGCAGAAATACACCAGGAATTCCCAGAAGCCCAAAGCGGTTACTACTGGGTGAAGATTGGAAACAAAGACGTGCAAGTTTATTGTGATATGGACAATCATGGTAGGCGCTAGAGGCATTCTTTTCAATTATTCCAGCTATTTTTATTCCGGTTTAGGAATAATAGAACGCATGTGAACTGAATATCCATTCTGAAAAGAAAGCAATCATGCGCACAAGTCCTTTATCTTGAAAAAAAAAGGGTGCCTACCAACGAGACTAGCAGTTTCCCTGCAATAAATGTAAAAGCATTAGTTTGCCCAGATTACCACGCAAACCGTAAATTGTGACCAATGGTACCATGCATTGATTCATTAAAAACATGCCAAATTTTTACCACGAGACTAATTCCGGCATCATCATCATCATCATCATCATCATCATCATCATCATCATCATCATCATCATCATCATCATCATCATCATCATCATCATCATTATCATCATCATCATCATCATGGAAAGCCACCTATAGCCCTGTGTGGACAAATTTGATGACTCCTTTTTATTGAAATATTAAGGTGGTGGATGGACGTTGGTGGTAAGCATCAGCTCAAAAAACAACGATCATCTTCAAAGCACTGCAAACAACTGCTTCAACTCAGTACTCTGTGTTCCCACTCATGAATCAGTCATCACAGCTCGGAAGTTAAGTGACGAGGACATACACAAACTGGCACTGTCTGAAGGTGGGGACATAAGATGAAATAAAAACAGTTTATGATTTTCATATAAGCCGTTTTCATCAGCATTATTGTAATGCTGACGGGATTACTCTGGGGATAAATGAACAAGGTTCTTACTTTACTTACTTTACACTTACATAATGCACGTTACTAAGATTTATGACAGATATTTTTGGTATTATTCTACTCTAATATCACTCGCAAAACGGTAAGAATAATTTTCTTTCTGTGCGAAATGATTACGAGACTGTTAGTTGAGATGTTTAAGGAATGTCGTTGTTTGAAAAGAAAATTCAAACTGACTGAAAAAAAAAAGAGAAGATATAGGTCAGAGGTCCATCCCTCGTTTCGCATTAGTTGTTGCAATCAAAGGAAGCGAGTCATAAGCGTCAGTTCTGCGAATGGAACCCTAATTTTAGCTACTGACGAAGGCCGTGTTACCTTTTTTTAAGCTCTGCATTCCTTTCTTGAACGTTTTTCATTGCATTCGGCGGAAATCTGTTTCTTTAGGATGTCGTAAGAAAAGAATTCGCAGGGGATCATTACTTTCGAAACGTCGACAAAATAATTAACATGAATTTGGAGTGGGCGTTATTTTCGGAATTCTGCTGTACGTTGATTTATGGGAATTGCGAAAAAAACAATTTAAAGAGTGCAAAATTCTCAACTTAGCCTCGTGGGAGTAGGTGATATGGGTTGAGACACAGATTACTCCAGAATGACTAACCATGAATATTTTTATCCTGTAAGGAACTTTTCGAGTCGATGTGCGAAAACCTGTCAACAACGACACTCTTTTTTATCAGGTTTGTCAAATAATAATTAATATTATTAAAAACTGGACTAGGTATATTGGATTTCTAGCATTTTGATTGGCTCAACGGAGCTAGGCTATCAGCTCATATACCTGCTGCGACAAATATGGTCAATGAACACTCAACAACAAAGTGAGCTGAAAGTTTTTTCCTCGCGAGCAACCGGCGAGAAAAATGGACGAGAAAAATCACTTGCCAGCAAATTTAAATTAAGCAGAAATTCCAACAGCGTCACCAACAAGCATCACCAACAGCGTCGTCTAACAAAAGTCATAATTGTTTGAAGAAACTGTGCAGAAATAGAAATTTAATCATTAAGCGTTGTGTTTACAATCAATTTCTTTCATCGATCGTCACGTCGATCATTGAAATTGAACAAACGGTAGGTTTTATCAGAAAGGATTTCCACTTCAAAATATCAAGACAAGACATAAAATAAAATACAGTGAAATGGGGCAGGAGCATTTAATAAAAACTATCACACATTCATGGCAAGTCGGTGCGAAAATCATGAAGCAGTCTAAACAAGTAAGCCTACTAAAAAAAATACAGCTGCAAACTACCAAGAAGGAAGGAAGGGCGAGATTGTTTTTCGGCTTTAACACGCAAAATTGACACTGGTTTACCTGCACTTGTTGTAGCTCTGTGTTCCAACAGGTCCAAATGCTCAGATAGAAATCGGATGCCATGTAAACGGAGTTGAATCGCTTTTCCAGTTGTTTGAATGTTGTTTTTACCATTCCGTCCGCAACCTCTAAACCGAGAACAACTGCATTTTGCGCTTTGCGTTTGACAAACTATGATGGTGAATTCTAATGTTCCTCGCTACAGTAATCTTGCTTCTGAGCTGCATTGAAAATACCTCTTTAAGTTCAACTGTTCAAATTTGTTCTGTCTTCAGTTCGATCAAACTCGCACATGAGGGCTCCGTTGTGCGAACAGATTACAAACTTGTTCAGTTCTACTCCAGCAGCAAATATGGTGAAATTGTACAGCTTCAATCCGCTTTGAACGATGATTACAACAATGTTCAGGAAAAATCAAACATGTACCATATTTCAGAGCCAATAATTATAAGATTTTTTCCAAAACTTGTGCTACTTTGTTCACTTTCGAGCAGTTTTCATTGATTCATTCAGCTTTGCAATGAAACGCTGCAGCACTTCGCAAGGTTTTGGCGCCTTTTTCGTTCAGTCATGTGATCGATTCTTGTTCGGCTTAAATTTCTTTTCTCATTTTTCCCTTTCTTTCTTGATTTTTTTTTTTATAGTGGTTAAGTTTTTAATAAAACAATTATTCTACTCGGGCTTGCTGGATATCAAATGATTATAACCAACTCGGCGCTACGCGCCTCGTTGGTTATCTATCATTCGATATCCAGCGCGCCCTCGTAGAATAATTGTTAAATATAGAGTGGTTAAATTTAGGAATCATGTTTGACATATCTTTGTAGTATATCTGGCCAGCGGATAACGCACAACAAGCACGCCCACTTATGCGTAAGTTGTACATGTGCTCTTTCGCATCAAAGAAATGAGAGTGGCGAGATATCGGGAAGACAGAGAGTTTTAATAACAAAGCTGTGAATCGGGTCATTGCAATGAAAACTGCCATTGACGGTGCTTCAGAGTTGCAAAGCAATACAGCAGCAGCGAAACCAGGTGCTACTCCCTACTGTTATCGCTGTGTTAGTAACACGCGCGCTTCTCACAGCTGTTTTTTCAAAGATTAGATTTGTCAACATTGTTGCAAACAAAGACATATACGGAGGGTGCTCGTTGAAAACAAAAGTTAAGCATAAAAAAAGCCAAAGAAACAAGCACCAAAAGCCAGACCCAGTCACCAAGTGCACAATGTTGATGAGTTTAAAGATAGATTCACAATGTCAGGAAACTGAACAATGGCATTGTCTAAGTGGATGTAAATGTCAACGAAAGAAAAAACATAGAACTGTACACAGGCACATAGGACTGGTACATAGAACCGTACACAGGCACAGCTATGTTTTTATTCCAATTTTATGAACTTGGTAGAGCAATAGCAATTACCAATTTAGATGATGAATCTTTAGACAATGATAGAATAAGCCGATATGCAACTATTATTAAAGAGAAATATAATATATCCTTCTGGTGACAAAGCCTCGAACATTCAAAGAAATTAGAATTTTACAAAGTTTTAAAGATGAATACTCTACATCTGATTATTTACACCAGCTAAGAAATTTTAATGAAAGACGAAATTTAGTGAAAAAATAATAGCGGAGCTCGCGGAGCACCATGGGTAAGCAAATTTGGTAACCCGTTGATCCGAAAATTTTGGTTCTGACGTCAGCGTACGTCCGTCCGTACAGACTCTGGGGGAGGGTGAGGGGAGTCCCAAGACAACCCGACAGGGGGACGCGGAATGCCCCTTTTTTTCTTGTAGCTGAAGTAAACAATATGGCGGCTGGTTCCTCGTTCGCTCGATTTTCAATACGGTAATTGTAATACATTCTTGGAATGAAGACTTGTAACAGTTCATCATGAAAAGGAAAAGGACTAGGATTGCTTCAATCTCGATGGCGCATGTAGAAGATATTGGAGAGCTTGAAGGCAAAAAAATCCTTGTTCGAGGACATACTTGTTTTTTCAAAGCTAAGGAGATCTGGAAAGAACCCGGCGACTTTCGTTTAGATTTTCAAGTCCTTCTTTCAGTTAAGTAGTAAAGTATATTACAGATTTGATTGTGGATTTACATTGTAAAAATTGTTTAATTGAGCGACTTTACATGTTTAGTAAATTACGGTATCTGTGAAATTACCTTGTAGTTCCCGTTTGTCGGCTTGCGAGTAACTTCACTCGAGGGGAAAATTGAATGCAGTTTGCTTTCCTAGGCAAACAAGTGCTTCGTATGTGAATGACATTTCATGTTTTTGAAGGTTTCTTGTCCCTTTTTCTGTGTTTATTCATTAAAGGAATTTTTATTAGTGAACAATCTGATATAAGCTTATTTGCGCTATTTTCTTTTGAACTTTAGCGCGTAATTGTCAATATTTTTCTTTGAGCAATTCTAGTCAGTAGCGTATTTTATTCGAAAAGTAGAAATCGTGACTATTCTAGATTGAGTCTGTGTTGTTTTTTCAATCTAGGTTGTTTTTCTTCGGCACCGCATATTGGGTTGTTTTGACTAATTCGTAGTTTAGTATTCAACACCTGAAGAGTCGCCCTGTCGTCAATATTTTTTTATTAAGTTTATAGTCTTAGTGTAAAGCTCCATATGTTTTTTGTTCAGTTGTGGAATATGTTATCTTCTTTCTATTTTTATATATTTTTGGTTGGTTTCTTCATTTGAAGTGAATGACATTCTGTCCCAATTTAGTGAATAAACTTAGAATCGCCGTTTCAGTGAGTGAGTTCAGTGTGGCATGTTTTCGTGTTCGTTTTGTTTTTAACCGGTAAGCCATTTCAGTGTGTCTTTAGTTACAGGTTGAAATGAAATCTTTATTTAAGAAACTATAAGCAAAGCATTTCTCGTTTTAAGTCTATTTTGCCTAAAATGAGACTCTAAAAGTTTCCTAAAATTAGTTCAGGGTGTGCTCTTGAAAGCGCCCGATTAATACTTCGCGGGTGAAAAACGGTTTGATGCCAGGAAAATATTATTTATTTTAGCAAAATAGATTTCGAGAAATGTTTCATGGTTTAACAGAATTAAACAGCCAGAGGGATGCATTGGAATCAGTGAGAAATGTGTATTTGCAGGGAAAAGTCTGTCGAGTCGCTACCGGGAGCAACTTAAGTGGGTTTTTTTAGCAATTGTAGTTTTACAAGTACTCTTCTTGAACTTAATTAGCTAGCTTTCGAAAGAATGCTGCAAGAAGAGCTGTCGGTGAAACTCACGCTAACGTCTTCTCTTTGAAGAAAAATAAGCCAAGTCACAGTTTCCTAAGTGGTCCGCATGTTTTCCCTTGTTGTTTTGTCACCTCTTGGCGAAAATAACTGTATACAACTAAAACTTAATGTATTTTACGGGCCAATAAGCATGAAAGAGAGATGTGGAGCTCCGCTTTTAGGCTTGGCTAAATCTATATATTAAAATAGTAATCACAAACTTATGATTGAACTAGGTCGATATCAGACCAATCATACGCCCAGAGAAAGTAGATTATGCCCATTGTGTAAGTCAAATCAAGTAGAAAATGAAACTCATTTCTTATTTCAATGCAGCAAATACTCTTTGCAGAGGCGGACATTCTGAAGTCGAATCAATCGAAATAAGGAAATCAACCTCAGAAAGCATAAGACTTCTCATGAACTCTAACGACTATTATGTATATAAGCTAGTTATGAAGTTTATTTCCTCGTGTATGAAAATACGTAATACATTGTTATTATCAAGTGAAAGTGATGTAACTTAAGCTTATTAGTATAATATTAGAGTACTATTAGCCTTGGTTTGTCATTAATCACGATAGATATGCTTTTGCAATACTGCAGAATCTTGCGGTCATGCAAATAAAGCAATTTGTTACTACTAACAGCAGAATTAGTGGAAGCCCTTTGCACGCAACAGGACTAAGCTTGAAGACCTATACTGGGCAAAACATAACACCAGCGGGAGTTCTGCAAGTAAATGTGGAATACCAAGACCAAAAAGAACTGCTGGTTCTATATCTTGTCAAAAGTAAGGGTCCTGTTTTTGATGGGAAGAAATTTGTAACACAAGATTCGCCCAAACTGGTGTGCTATCTAGTCACTGCCATAGAGAGCAATTATATACAATCCTAGACAAGTGCTTTGGTGTTTTTAAAGACAAACTTGGCACCTTTACATCAGCTAAAGATACGTTCTTAAGATAACTATGAAGAGAGATAGTCAAGCACACTTTTTCAAGCCCGTTCACTGCCATATGTCTTAAGGTATCCTCAGTGAACTGGAGTTGAGAGAATGGGCCACACCCATTGTGTCTGTTCCAAACAACAAAAGTTCCGTTAGGATATTTGGCAAATACAAGGTCCCAGTAACCCGAAACTATAAGCAGAGTAGTATCATTCAGTTCTGAAGATATTTCTGTAAATCTTGCTGGTGGGCAAAAATTCTCAGAGTGACATGTATCAAACATTAGAAATGGAAGAAGAGTTAGAATTGGGAGACGACTTCGAAGTCAAGCACCATACCACCCCGCGACCAATGGTTTGGTCGAGCGCTGAGTTCAGAGTTTCAAATCCACCATAAAGAGTAAATGAGAAGCAACTGTATTTACCCAACCATTTGACTACTGGAGAGCTACCCCATCTATTTTTTTGGGAGACTTTTACGGACACGATTGGGACTATAACAACCAGACCCCTTCATGAATATAAGCAAACGACGTCAGATTGAAGAAAATGTCAGCAAAGGTGGTTATGTAACCAGAGAATTTTTGTTGACCAGGAAACGATAACACGACATTACAGTGGCAGTTCAAAGTGGTTACCCGGCATCATCAGAACGTGACTTCTGTGTTAAGAACAGGAAAAGGTTGGACCCGATTTGGTGAGGCATCAGACCAACTGAGAGATTCTACCAATCCTGCATCAAAACGTACCACAATTTTTATTCAACCCTTTGCCTATTCGTTGCGGCTTTAGAGTTCTGGAAACCAAGTGGCTGGCATGACTGAACAGCTTCCAAACAGCAATCTGAAGACGAATGACCCGCCACCAAGCCCACCCCACATGTTATCTTGCAACAACCTTTACCCCCCCCCCCCCAATTCTGAATGAGCCTGTTTCTGAAATATTCCGCGTGCGGAAGCCTTCAGCTAGCTAGATTTATGAAAGCTGAGAGAGGTAACATTTAGTCTGTACTGAACATGTTTGTGTTTGGATTTAAATTTTCATAACTTTCTCAGTTACTATAGTCCACTAGCTAGTGAGGAGGAGCTGTAGGGTGCCAGCCCAGCGGCCAATACACATCAAGCACGCGCACTTACACGTGAGCCGAAAATGTGTTTGTTCATTCAAAGACATGACACTTTTCATAAGATAATAAAATTTCTTGATACTGTTTGTAATTTCCAGATTCCAAGTGGACCTGAAAATTTCGAGTCCTCATGCGCCAGTGAACAGTAAGTTCTTATGCTCTGTTATGATCAAGATTACGTACATGCCCTTTCTTCCCTCCTTTCTTTATTTCCTCTCCCTCTTTCATCTCTATTTTCGCTTATCTGCATTTAAATTGCTCACGTACTTGCACACTTGCTGGCCTATTTTGCTTTACCCTGTCATCAATCAATTAATCAATCAATCAATCAATCAATCAATCAATCAATCAATCATTCAATCAGTCTTTGAATCAATCATTCAATCAATCAATCAATCAATCAATCAATCATTCAATCAATCAATCAATCAATCAATCAATCTCTGTTGCAGATGTCCTCGCATTATCATTTCTGGTTCCTATCCATATAAGTGGGAGACTAACAGTTGTACAAGTATTGATAGGGGGTACAGAATTGCCCCCGGAGGATGTCACAGAGGTAAATTATGGAGAGTTGCTAATACATAGATTTTTGTTTGTTATTTGTAAGGTCATGTTCTTCCATATTTGAACAACTTGCGCCCTCAATAACCTCAAGGGTAATAAGGCTTACAGAATAAAACTTGAAGTATGTGTGTTCCATTTAAAATTATTTGCCTTAATGTTGACCACATAAAATGGCGACGAAGGGATTTCCGAAAAGCCTCTACCGTGGATTTAACATTTTCTTCACAACTTACGAAAAGCGTCAAAATTGACTGGGAAATAAGTTAAATCACTTGAAAACAATAAAATGACATTAACCTGTCATCTTATAAAACAAAAACAATTTGAGTAACATCCCTGTTAACAATTCAAATGGTTGCCATGGAAAGTCAGTTACCGGGAACAACGACATGCCATACCAGAGTATTGCCAAATAAATTAAAGGATAATTCAGAAAGTTCTTTGCAACTTAATAAAAATAAAATTTCGAACATGCGGCACACTCAGCTCCGGCTAGTGCAAACGAAGTTATCTTAGACACCTGCGTTGGTTTGTGTTTTTCTCTGTGGTGCCACATTTCGATTCTTATTATGGCTGGGAAACTTCGCATTTTTTTTGATACATTGTAACTACAAAGTTTCGCAAAGGTTCGCCTCGCAACTATGGAAATTCGCAAAGACGAATTTTCACCACCGCGAAGTTTCGCTAGAGACTTGGTTTCAGTAATCGTAATGCTTCGAATAGTTCCTCCTAACTTTCATTTGAGACGGCGAAATATCAACGCCTTTCGCTGAAATATCGTTTTCAACGAAATATCGGCGATGTTTCGGCGATATTTGCCACAACAAAACTCGAATTCTACGATATTCGTTTGCATTACTTTTGCACAGTTCTGTATTTCCAACTTTGTTTAGGCATGATGATTTCGAGTCAGTTTTTTTGAACTTATTGCCGTGGCTATTGCCAAACAGACGTACAATCAATATTTGATTTTCTTTTTGCAGTTTTTGATGGACATGATAATGGAGAGTGTGGCGGACGCCATTGGCAATCAACAAGCTACAGTAAGTATTAGAAACTCGTGAGAGTTTGAAACGTGTCACTCCCGATCATTTGCATTGGGCAAAGCGTTTGCTGGAAGGAATCCTGCATTTTTTTAGAACATGGTAGCCTGAATTAAAGTTCTAGATCAAATAAAACTAAAACATCAAATAATAATAAGTGATCACTCATGACGTTTTTTTTTTAAGTGACTAATTTGGACGAAATAGCAAGCTCGTCAGTAAACAATGGTTTATCGTTGTGTTAAGTTATGAATTGATATAAAATAATATGCAGGTAATAGCTTATCTTTCCTGGATATCGTTTCTGCGTCTTTTAAGTTTATTGTCGTTTTTAAAAGTGCCCTTCTCAATACTCTGTTTAGTGCGTTGCTGCATCACAATTTGTGATGGCCTTCCCATTCAAATGGTGACAAAAATAGTTTCCTTATATCGGGCATTGCTAGGGTGGATTTATTTGCAGCGTACGCGTATAGCAAAAAGTGTGAGAACCTGTTTGTTTGCATGGCTGTTTAGTGCGTTGGTGCATGACAATTTGTGATGGCCTTCCCATTCAAATGGTGACAAAAATAGTTTCCTTATATCGGGTATTGCTAGGGTGGATTTATTTGCAGCGTACGCGTATAGCAAAAAATGTGAGAACCTGTTTGTTTGCATGGCTGTTTAGTGCGTTGGTGCATGACAATTTGTGATGGCCTTCCCATTCAAATGGTGACAAAAATAGTTTCCTTATATCGGGTATTGCTAGGGTGGATTTATTTGCAGCGTACGCGTATAGCAAAAAGTGTGAGAACCTGTTTGTTTGCATGGCTTTTTTAATTGCTTATACTTTATTGGCAAACATACAACAGAAGCTATAATAAGCAAGAGCACTTCACTTTAAATATCCGGCACGGCGTTAGAAGAATAAGAAATACACTAGCGTTGCATTAAACTGGTTAAGGTTTATGTTTACAAAAAGTTTGAGAATTATTTAAGCTGCACCAATTTCTTGTTGGTTACAATAATTTAATTGTAACTGACTTATTTTTCTGACTTAAGTTATATACTGCGGAAGGAACTTCCCAGTATGAAATCGGTCAGGTGGCAAAGGCGCAGTGTTCGGCCGAGATGCAAATCAGAATCCTCAAAACCACATGAGGGACTAGACGTACCACTAGACTGATCAATGAGCTCTAGTTCGTCAGAAGGGCCCGGCAAACTTTCAACTCTCTCTTCGATGCTGTCCCTAGGCAGGAATCACTCATCTGTCATCTCTTGACGGTCCCCCGCTGGAGCTTGGTCACCAACCGGTATCCCCCTGTAAATGGTAAACAACCAGAATTTCTAAAAACGTCGCGCAGAGAAACTCGTTACTTTACGGCGGAAACAACGGTTCAGCCGTTATTGCAGTTATCGAGTCTTGATGAGATCATGACTACCAAAAAAAAATTCACATGCATACACATTGTATGAGTATATGGGATTCCGCTAATATAGTCCCGCTAATACATGGGATGCCGCTAATAAATGGGATTCCGCAAATATATGGGATTTCGCTAGTGTAGTATGATGGAAGTTTATCCCAAAATTACTTAATCTTTGCGCCTAATCGCTTAATTTGAATTTTTTATGCTGAACGTAATTGCCATTCCACTCATTTTGATTTATATATTTATTCCAAATAGAGGCCGGTAGACGTGCCTTGTATGGCTATCCTTGTCCAGCGCTTCCTCGACGTGACAGTCTTGGAATATATCACAACAGTGACGGGATGCTGTATGTCAAGTGAAAGAACGGAAAGGAACCTGCTAAAATCCGCATGGTCGTTTGAAGTCTAAAGTGTTTCGCTTTAAGAATATGCTATTTACTTAGTAATGGTTTTCTAGGGCCCCAACTGGTACATGTCATCTTCTTAATTTATCGAGGGTAATGTTTATCACAGGAGGGAGAGTTAATTTCAGGAAAAATAGGAAGAAGAAGGCAACCAGAAATTGGCATATATCTTATATACTTCCCTGATTCAAACGAAACAAGGCGTCTTTTGGATAATACAAATATGTAGGTTTTTAAAGGCTCATTGAAGTATTTTTTTCTGAGCTTTAGCTAAGGAACATCTGCGGTCCTGTAATTAATTCTTTCTTCACCCGCAACCCAAAATGTGTCGTCATCAGGCCACGCCTATCATCATCATGGTCACGTGACCAGTGAAGAAAGTTTATAAACCTTAAAGTTTTTCAGCTTATTAGTACTTACTGCATAGTGAAAATATTACCTACAGATTGGGTTATTTAAACGCTAACTTCTTTGTCGAGAGATTTTAGGAATGACATGATGCACGATTTTCATTCCTTGAATTGCCGATAAATTGGAACATTTAGATTAGAAATAATCGGTATGAGCCACGGTTCTGCAGCATTTGTATGAATTGCTTGAGTAAGAAGTTCCTATGAACAGATTTCTTCAGTACAATAACCCAAAAATCTCTCGTGATTCTTCAACTACTGCGTGCCCGAAAAGATTTTAACCACATCTTAGCCAGATCGAAGCACGACAATATTCGCCGGGCTGTAATATCTCTTGAAAACGCATTGACCCTCTGATGTACGGGTCGTGTGTGCCTTTTTGTGGGGGGGGGGGGGGGGGGCATCGTTTACGAATCTCCCTTCGGTGAGGTCCATAACCTTGTGTACACCATACTAGTTTAAAACTATTTACAGGGGGATCCTCAACTAATAAGCCCTTATGGCTACTAAGGGGATTCCTTGCCACTGCTTCTTTAAATAAATCAGAAAGAAAGAAAGAAAGATAGAAAGAAAGAAAGAAAGAAAGAAAGAAAGAAAGAAAGAAAGAAAGAAAGAAAGAAAGAAAGATAGAATAAAATAAAATAAATTGGATGTAACAAAATAAAATAAATTACAAGTATTTCTCTAACATTAGTTCATTTGTCACTAGTTATTCCCTTAAGGAGTTTAGAGGTAAATTGGCCACCGTAAGGAAATTGAAAGCTGTCGTTTCGAGCGTTAGCCCTTCGTCAGAGTGAATCAACGAATTGTGGGAGCTACGCTACTTGCGGAAACGTGGCAACGTACAAAACGAATAAGTTAGTTGAATGAAACGCGTTCTTTGATACCGTATCGTAAGGTGCCGATTTGAAAGATAAATTTTTGCTCTTAATTTTCACGGCTTTCCTTGTTGCAACGATTCATCCAATAGAATAGCTACACTGTTCTACAAATAAACCACACACAACTCACAATTCCTTGCTCTGACGAAGGGCTAACGCACCAAACGTCACATTTCAATTTCCTTAAAGAGGCCAATTTGCCACTGTTATGATATATATCAACTCAGTTGATAACTTCAATTTTTCAAGTATAAATGAAAGCTATTATATATAACCTCCAAAAATCCCTGGGTCTGGCGCATCTCCAGTATAATATCTGCGAATGATAGCTGACTTGCATATCCAGGATATTTTCATTATTAAAAATTAAGTAGTTGTTGTCAGGAGTTGACATTTGAGTGAATTTATAACCCGTTTCTAATACGCTAATGAGGCGCATAATATTCTAATGACCGGTTTGGGAACGCACGAGCGATTCACGATTGAAACGCGTTTCCTCTGCGTACTTGTGTTCACCGTACGTCAAAGAAAATAAGCATTTTAAAAAAGGTACGGAATATAACTGTAGAAAAATAACATTTAGCTACTGTCAGTAGGTTTCTAGTTGTCATTCCAAAAAGGATGCTACACACTCCACAAGGCAGCTCGCTTTACACGTACCTTCCTCTCTCACCTCCTTCATCTTCATCCCATAAATTCGACATTTTGAACATGTAATAGTGAACTAAATTTTACTTCAAAGCTTCTCTTGCGCTAAGCCCTACGTTAAATTAAAAGTTAAGGCTGGCTTTCTGACGCCTGTGGCTGAGAAACACTCGTGCCGGTATTTTCACGCTTGTATGCAAACAGTGGAAGAAAAGAATAGCTTACTTTGAATGCATGTTCACAATTAGGAATTTGAAGGAATGGTTTCAGTTGTGTATGATCAGTTTCTTGATTTTTCTTAATTCTCATTAGCATTTAGTGATTCTCGTTAGCATAATTTATAAGAAAAGGGTTATACGAATTCACTCTATTGTGTGTAAGAGGTTTTACATTAACTTGGTTTTAGTTGTCAGCTGAAGATGTTTCGGCTAATGCTAAAGCATTCCCAGTTTGAAAGATGACTTTTATCACTGATGAAGGCTTAAGCATTAACCGAACGTCCTTAGCTAAAACTGAAATCAAATGAGGGTCAAAATCAGCACTCACAATATTTTGAGTATTATCTTTGAAATATTAGCGACAAGAGAGTTTCGAGATTGATCATTAAAAACCTTACGGTCGGGACATGAAGAATACTTTGTCGTCTCTCATTTTGTGCGTCGTTGCCGTTGTTGATGTTGTTTCCTGAGATGAGCGTCATCCGTTTGCCATGAATGGGTCCCTTTTTTAACTCCTGAATGTGCTTTTAGGTGCGCTTTCAGGTATGGTGTACATTTTGCCCCTAAAAAGGCGCACAAAACGCCCTTTTTAGTTCCCAGGCCCACTCAAATAAGGCCATAAACAACATGATTCAAAATGGCGTCAAATTTTTTTTTTTTTGTGGTACTCCTCGCCGAGTTTCAAATTTGGTTACGTTGGGATTTAAAGATGGAGAACATTTGTACAGACATCGAAGAAATTCACCGTATTTGCTTCGAAAATCGTGAAGATTTCGACTGATTACTTCATAACTGGGAATGACACGATCGAGAAGAAGACATGTTTCACCCATCCGAAGCCAAAGTACACCCAGAATTATTATTTTCTGACACTTCTTGTGAGAACCAAAGACCTTGTGAGAACGGGATGAAATCCTCTATCATTCTACTTTTGAAAAATGAATGGTTATCTATATCCTACATTAGACTAACAGCCTGTGTGAGCGTTTTACTAGTCACCTGTGATTCTGTCAATTTTTTTTCGCGGAAAATGCAGGGGTCAAAGGGTTAACTATGAAATGTCCAAAGGTTGGTCGTCTCTATTAAAATGTAGCCAATCTTTTCGTGCAAGAAAACCATACCCTCATTAGACACTCTAACAATGAGATTTTCTCAACAGTGCAAATGAATTCTATTTACGTTATAATGCCAGTAAATTAATGCTAATTACATCACCAAAGGGAAAAAAGTGTTCAAGCTTACCGTACTTGCTAAAATGTAGTTTACATGGTTTGAAATATTGAATTAACAATCGCATACAGTGAACTACACAGGGAGGCTCGGTTTATCAACAATTAGAATAAATTAACATTTTAGTATTTTAAAGAAATACAATAAGGTTTGTAAAATTTTAGTGAAAAATTACAGGGCCAATAATAATAATAATAATTAATAATAATAATTGGTACTTATATAGTGCAAATTAACATATAAATATGATCAAATGCGCTTTACTACTGAGATATTAAAATGAAAACGGTAAAAAATAGAAAGTAAAAATGATTAAAATAACAATAAAAAGTACAATAAAAAAGATAAATGTTTAGTTCCAACTCAAAGATCAGCTTTTCCGCAATCTATCCGTTGACAATCCCTTTAATACGCTGTGTTGCGAAAAAATTACAATCTTCACTACGAGAGGTCTTCGACGACAAAGCACATGTTCATACATCCCATAATATTAACACAGCGAATGTCCAGGGAGGGGTGGTTTAACTACAAGTCCAGTCGCACGGGGGGTCGAGTTGTTCTCCCGCTTCGGGTGCGGGCCCGAACGTCCTCCCCACCTCTCCAATACCGTTGGAGACTCGGAGCTGGTCTTTTCACAGCTTGCGTCTTCTTCACCTTCTTCTTGACCTTCCTAATGGCGGACGACTCCCCACAGTTATGGCCACTGTCATCGAATTCATCACTTGCAAACTGAGTACTACTTGCTTCTAGGCGATGCAGCCTCTGAACAGGTTTCATTAAAAGTCCTCTCTGTGTCTTCAAGGTTATGGTGTAGATAAGGCCATCCCTTCCGGGGAACAATCTGTCAACTCGTCCCATCGGCCACTTTCCCTCTCGGTGCATTGTCTTCAGAAATCAGTACGATATCTCCGATCTTGAGGGCTGGTTGTTCATCCATCCAATTCTGTCGAATGGATAACTGATGCAGGTGTTCTCCTCGCCAGCGTTTCCAGAAGTGGTTAACAAGCTTCTGCTGATACAGATAGCGCTGCCTCGTTGCGCTTTCATTCACTGAATCTTCGTCTGGAATATCGGGTAAGTTAAACAGTGATCTTCCGAGTGCAAGATGAACTGGAGTTATGGGCGTCGGATCTCTAAAATTGTGACTTACTGTTGTGAGCGGCCTCGAATTAATAACAGCTTCAATTCTGGTAAGGACTGTGGCAAACTCTTGATAGGGCAACAAGGCCTTGCCCAGGACTTTACGAAGAGGTTCCTTCACAGAACGCACCAGCCTTTCCCATCAGCCACCTCGCCACATGGAGCGCTCGACAATAAACTTCCATTTGATTCCCTTGGATGTCAACTTGGCCTGAAGCTCTTCCTGATCGATTTTGTCCCACAGTTGCTTACTGGTGGATGACCCTGGCGTGAACAGCTGTTGAATTTCGCGGTCAGCACACTTGCAAGTCTTAGCATTGTCCATAGCGAGCCAGACGTTCTTAGCAACCAAAAAATTCCTTGGGATCCCGCTGAGATACCAGTCTTTTAGTCCAGTATCTCTGCGTGAGGCCCAGCGACTTACTAGCATTCCAATGTAATTAAATCTGTATTGGTGATCGTTTCTGTTCCACTTAGGCGTTAATTTTCGCGCGAATGTGTTATAATCTTTAGCGTGAAATTCATTAATTGCTTGCTTTTAATTTATTCTACTTTTGCTCATGGCGTTTGAGAGATATATAAACAAGTTCTAACTGCGGTTTGGCAGGAAATCGCTTTTCTACAAAGGTGTACGGTTTTGAAGAAGAAAAATTTAGGCTGTTAATCACCCGACGGATTTCCATCGGAACATTGAAAAAACTACACTCTACTCATGTACACCGCCCTTTACGTTAGCTATACTGAAAAATAATTAAAAATTACACCCCGCTTCACTCGATCGGCTAGGCTCGATTTCTGCCGCTCTCTAACAGCGATTGATAATCGAGCCTATCGATCGGCCAAACCTGAAACGAGGATATCAACGCTGAAATACTACTTGAAATTATCATCCGCTTGGATTTCTTCCAGAGCAGCTAACAATATCCTTTTCCGGTAGGAAATTTATACTGCGTTTACATATTCCGCTATAACGACGATGCTAGCCTTCTGCCATGAAATAGTAAAACATGTAAAAAGACTTATGGTACCGACATAGGATTTTAGATCAGTATCTAGACTACGCGTAGTCTCTTTTCACTCAAGAATAGTCAAGCAATCATCATAATGCGCGCATCATGTTTTCACTCCATAGGCCATTTTCGCGCCCGCTCGCGTCTCTCGCGTGTCCTTTGTGCATTGTCTTCTCGTACACTTTCCAGTATCATGTACAAAATAAATACAGGGCGAACCAAAATGAACTTACACCGGTTTGAAAGTCGCACCGGTATAAGCTCCTCAACTTTTATTCTGGTTCCATCTTGCGAAATACGGACAGCATACGCTAGCGCAGGGCTCCTTGCCAGCGAAGTGTTTTTTGGTTCTTTTGATAAGCAGAAAAATAGGCACAAGCATAGGAAAAGAGAAATTTTCAGTCAAAAAAGTGACCATTTAACAGGCGGGCGTGAAATACACAGGCTTTTCGTATAAATATAAAATAAGACAATAATTCCTAATCGTTTTTTCAGCAGCTTATCCTTGAGGTAGGATTTTTTCTTGGGAGAGGGGGGGGGGGTACGGATAAAAGGACAAAAAATTGGACGGTAAGGTAATTTTTCAGAAAAAAATGCAAAAAAATTGCTATCTATTTTGCGATGACTGAATGCTGCAAACCCAAGAAGTACCTAGGCATACAGTGATGCCAGGACTCCAATCTGGCTGAACCAGATAAGACATTACAACGTTTGCCCAAAATTTTTTTTCCCAAAATGTTTATTATGTTGCATATCCCAGAAGCTTTCAGGCATACAATGATGCCAGGACTCCAACCTGGCTGAACCAGATAAGATATTACAACGTTTGCCTAAAATTTTGTGTCGCAAAATGTTTATTATGTTGCATATCCCAGAAGCGCTCAGGCATATAATGATGCCAGGAGTCCAACCTGGCTGGAACAGAAAGATATACAGCATTTGCCTAAAATTTTATCTGAAAATGGTTACTATGTTGTATATCCCAAAAGCGCTCAGGGATACGGTGAAGCCAGGACTCCAACCTGGGTGCACTATAAAAGATATTTAAATACGCGTGGAAACTTAGCCTGTTCCAGGCGTTCAGATGGTGGAACGCAAGCGGAAAATAAAGCGAGCAAAAGAGCGGGGAAAAAAACGAGGGGAGACTGGGGGAGAGGACGAGGGAACGCCTGTGAAATTAATTTTAAAAAGCCTATGCCGCCCACTTTAGACTGCCGACAGCGGCAGAGAAATATGAACCCAAGGTCAGGTCAAAGTAAACAAGAAAGTTATGTAATTATGCTCACCGAAATAAATTTTTCCCGAGTTTGAAGCGTTGGGAAAAGTACTGGTGATGCTTTAAGAAATCTGACATGCCGAATGGACATTGCAAAATTTTCTGCGATACGGAAACGCAAATGTCATCTCCACTACTGGACCAATAAAGGTAACGAGAATCACAGACGACTTTATATACGCATCGGTTTATCAAATTGATGAATAGAAAGCTTTTCACTCTGTGCCGGAATGAACTTCGTCGTCTTCATCGATTGCGATGGCTACGATATGTTTGTTGTTGTTCTTCCCTCCACTCCTTCGACAGCAGGCTTTCATGACCTTCATAAATAATCTAGCCGATACATTTCTCCTGCTTCTTCTTCGTCTACTTCGATAGCCAGCGCTCTAATTCCGATGCTTTGAAGCTGTTCTACTTGGTCTTTCATGATTACGACAAGCGGAGTGACCACAATTATCTTAGAAACAGGGTTTCTTTGCAATGCGTTGATTAACCTTAGAAATAGTTAAAATTAAAGATCAAGCTATTTCCAATCCCGTTGGAAGAATGGCGATGAGACCTTTTCCCAGAAACACGTTTTGAAGACAATCTTTTTATTCAAAGTATCCACATTTGTGAAATAGTTAAGCGCTTGCCGTAAACAGATATTAAACCGTGTGTGACTCGATGGAGGATGACCTTCGCAAGGGCACGCCATATCGCATTTCTTGTCTGCGTCAACAACCCTCTGGTGTTGACAGGAGGTGTCAAATTTGGCCAATCAGAGGGTATACCAGATTCTGGTATACCGGAACGGCTTCCTTTGAGAAAATTTCACAGGCGTTCGCTTGTCCTCTCCCCCAGTCTCCCCTCGTTTTTTCCCGCTCTTTCGCTCGCTTTAGTTTTCGCTCGCGCTCCACTATCTGAATGCCTGAAACAGGCTAGTGGAAACTCAATTATATTTATAGTTTTGGTGTACAGTATGAGAGGGCTTCTTGTTTACTCACTTTATTTTCTTACCTAAGTGTTCATAAATGTTTAGTTTATTTATTCTGTTAAGGACCCCTTTGACCACCACATTTGTGAAAGAGTTTCCTTTCCTTAAAAAATAAACAAAAACGTGCCGCGCGCGTACACCAGTTGTTCATCACACGCGAGCCACGTTTTCACGTGGCAGGCGATTTTCGTGATTAAAGGATTGAGTAATCGAATTTTCCCGCCCTGGTAAAAATAATTATGAAATCTAACCTCTTTAGAATTGTCAAAAGAGCCCTATTGAAACGCTGCGGGAGTGAAACTGCAAGCCGAATACTTTGACATCACTCCATAGCAACCAGATCTTGCGATTTTTAAACTTCCGGTTCTCTCTGGCTCGTGATGGACCAAATGGTGCTACAAAGCCCTCTTCTACTGATCATACGAATTATGGCTTGGAAGAATTCGTTGGTTGACAAATCGCTTGTAAGCTCTAAGTGAGTCATGCGAGAAGAAGCGCACGTGAAGGCTGGAGACAACGACACCCTTTCCGATGGCAACGGCGCCATTTTCTGTGAACATGCGCCGACACGTTGACGTTGGCAAACAAGTTACTTTTCTAGGACTCTCTTAACTTCCCGACGTCCTTTTGTTAGCCAAATCTCGTCGTAGAACCGAAACGGTACTCTCGGGTCCAGCATGAAGCAGCTCATTGTGCACACTCTGTATGATTTTTTCAACTACTGGATGCCCATGCGGCAGGATAATTGGACGTTTAGTACCCTCTGGTAAGTCCAAGTACTGCAGTCTCCCTCCTACCCGCAGCAACTGATCTTTCTTGTCGTAGTAAGGATCCAATTTCAGTATAGCACTGGTATTTGGAAGAGGATGGTTCGCCTTTAGCTGTTCGTACTCCACTTGGTACACGTCCCTCCGTGTCCGCCGATACCAGATCAACTTGGTATTCTAAAGCTCCTCAACTGACAGTTCTTTGGAACCTGAACTTGTCCCGGACTTGAAAACTGCAACACATTGCAGCACATATGCTGTTACTGGAATGAGGGTCAGCCACTTCTCTTATCGAGACGGATCAATCACTGGTTCTATGGCAATCGCTGCGCACGTTTTTGTCTCTTTGTGTTTTCTCTCCTTCTCGACAGACTCTGTTAGTTCACTAGGTAGTTGCCGTTGATCAGGCAAGCATGAAAGCGTCAACCAACTTGGTCCACTCCACCACAAGTTATTCTCAGCTAAGGCCTTTGCGGGCAACCCACGGGTCAACAAGTCTGCGGAATTTTCCTCCCATGAACAGTGTCTCCAGTGATGTGGGTCCTATGTGGACTGAATCTTAGCAACACGATTCGCTACGAATGTCTTCCACTGGCAACTTGAACTTCTGATCCACTGAAGGGTCACCACGCTGTCGGTCCAGCACACTACCCGGTCTATTTTGAGTGTTAGGGATTCTGCAACGAATTTCAGCAATCTTGTATTAAGAACAGCCGCGAGTAGCTCTAATCTTGGCAACGACACGGTCTTTGTGGGAGCCACTCTTGACTTGGACATGACAAGGTGAGTTGAGACACAGCCAGCTTCATCCACGGATCTGATATAGACTGCTGCACCATATGCCTTAGTCGAGGCATCACCAAAGATGAGGAGCTCTATGCTTGAGCTTGATCCGATGTTTGTCATAAAATAGCGGGGAACGTTAATGCAATTCAACTGAGACAGTTTGGACCTCCATGACCTCCACTGAACAGCAATATCTTCATCCAAATGATCCTCCCACTGCAAACCTCTCTGCCAAAGCTCTTGAAATAACATTTTCGCCCTGATCGTAAATAGTGTGATTAGTCCCATAGGGTCAAAAATCCTTGAAGCGATGCTCAACAAGCTTCTCTTCGTTTCAGGATCGCTAACAGTGAGCACATTCGGTGGAACACAGAAGACAAAACAGTCATTTAACGTATACCAGCAGATTCCCAGTGCCTTTAACGGCTCACTCGCGTTGAAGTCTATGGTACTGGACTGAGACTGCTCTTGCTCTTCAATGTGGCTGAGGACGTACTTTGAATTGCTGGCCCACTTAGTCAGATTAAACCCACCTTGTTCCATCATCTTATCTCAGGACTGCTGCAACTCTACCGTAGCTCCAACGTCGTCAGCACCAGTAAGACAACCGTCCACGTACATATTAGACAGAACTTCCCTTGATGCATCAGGGAATTGTTCCTTGCATTTCTTTGCGTGGCTTTGAACTGTGGTAATAGCTAGGAACGGACTACAATTTACACCGAATGCCAACCTCAGCAACCGGTAAACTCTCGGAGGATCGTCCCTTTTTAGATCCCTCCACAGGTATCTTAGAGCATCCTCACAGGTCCCTTTCATCGACCTTGATCTGGAGGAAAATCTTTTCTACATCAGCCATAAGTGCAATTCTACGGGTTTGAAATCGAAAGAGGACAGATACAACGTTAGGTTGAAGTGCTGGCCCCGTTAGAATGCAATCATTGAGCGACACATCATGTTCATCACAAGCTGATGCATCAAAAACAACTCGAAACTCTGTTGACTTCTTGTCTTCTCGGAAGACTGCATGATGTGGTAGGTACCTCACTCTCTTGTTACCGTCATCTGTCTCCTTAATCTATACGGCGTACCCCTTTTCTACATATTGGTTAATGGCATTCTTGTAGGCATTGGCTCTTTCTGGATTCCTTTCGAGCTGCCTTTCTACACTCTCAAGCCTCTTGACTGCTTGGAAGTAGTTCGAGTTCAGTTGTGGAGCATCACTTTTCCATAGCAACGGTACTTCACAACGGTCACCATCAAATTTCAGTCCCTCAGTGAACTGTCTTATGGAATCTTCCTCCTCTAAGGACATATGTACCTCCCCTTTATCAACAATTCCGATAGATTCAAGCTCCCAAAACCGCTTCAGACTGTCTGTGACTGGGTCAATGCACACAGTAGACAGCATCGACTTAGCGTTTTCAGAGGGATGACCCTCAATGGGCCCTGCTACAACCCATCCCAGTGTAGACTCCACTGCTGTGGGCGCGTTCGCGGTTTCCCCTTTCTTACATTTGTCACTCATAAATGAGAAGTAAAAGTCTGCTCCTATCAAGATATCTACGTTGACGGATCCACGAGGATAGGTGTCAGCAAGCACCAAGTTCTTCAGATGAGGGTATTTCTCTAAGCTGATCTCCACTGGTTCTAGTGAGGTGCAGATTTTGTCTATGGTGAGGGCCTCCATTCTAACTGGCTTTGCAAGGTTTGCTTGTATAGAGATGAGGGAGAAGCTGACTCTCTTCATTCTCTTTGTCTGCCTGGATTCTCCTCCTAACATGGATACACTAAGGACTTTAGAGGGTACATCTAAGGCCAATGATTCAGCAACATTCTTGGTGATATAAGACTTTTGGCTTCCTGAGTCAAACAAAACCCGCACAGGTACTCTCTGGGCCCCATCTGCAACCAACACAGCCGTCGCAGTCTGCAACAATGTCTGCTGCATCTTGGAGTTGTGTGAAGCCACAAATCCACTGATGGTTGTGTGTATCTGACCCTCTGTACTTCTTTCTCCATCACCATGAAGCATTGTGTGATGACGCCGACCACACCCTTCAACACTGCACTTGGGTTAGCGACAAACTGAGGAGTAGTGGAAAGTGTTTGCAGGCTTTAAACAGTTAAAACACAGTCGGTTCTCTCTAACTGACTGCCATTGTTGTTCGACCGAGTGTCGCTTAAGCTCTGAACATTTTGGAGTGTCATGTCCCTGTTCCTTACACAGGTTGCAGGCTGCATTGATACCCTGATTCGTCCCACTCGCTAGTAGAGCAGCTGCTGTAAACATCTTCTCTCGGGTGTTCTTTACTCCAGTTCCGTTTTTGTTCCGTCCCGCATTTCCTCTCGCCATTCTACCAAGTTGAGGTCGATAAACATCTTCACTGATTGTGCCAGCATTTCTCTCTCCAGCCTCCTTGGAAATCACTTGCGTGTTCAAGAACTTGAAGAATAGTTCAAGGTTGATACTTTCTTCCTTAATGTCAGTTATTTCTAACTCCCATTTCTCAGATAACTCAGATGGATGTCTACAATTCTCCTTGATTTAACGCTTGACTTCACAGGAATTTCCTCAGCATCCGACTCCGAAGGACCATAATTAATGTTTAGTTCCAACTCAAAGATCAGCTTTTCCGCAATCTATCCGTAAACAATCCCTTTCATACGCTGTGTTGCCAACAAATTACAATTCTCACTACGAGAGGTTTTCGACGACAAAGGACATGTTCATACATTCCACAATATTAACACGGCGAATGTCCAGGGAGGGGTGGTTTAACTACAAGTCCAGTCGCACTGGGGGTCGAGTTGATCTCCCGCTTTGGGTCCGGGCCCGAACAATAAAAATTATATCACCGATAGCCATTAAAACAATTCTAAAAAGCAGTTCTAAAAAGATGCGTTTTCAGGCTGGATTTAAAGTTTATAAAATTATCAATCTTCCGGAAATGTGCAGGAAGCTTGTTCCAAAGGGTGGGGGCAGCAGATGGAAAATATCTGTCCCCTAGAGTCTTTCGAAGTCGGGCGCTAGGTTGTGTTTTGTGTTATAGGTATGTTTAAATCAACCACCGGTTCCAAACTGTGTATTTATTCGCCAGTCGTTTAAGTCAAGTAGTGTATACACGTATAATGTTCGAAATCTAGGGAAAACACAACAGCGATAAGCAAAGAACATAGTGAAATTACAAGCTTACAGAAAGATTTTATTTACCCGATGGTCGTCTTCAATGTTTGATGTGCTTTCTAATCGTTCAATTAGGGCTCATTAGTGATTGTTGTGTCTTATGATCATATAATTATAGTTAATTAGTGATTGTTGTACTTTCGCGCGCATTTAATTAATTTAGGGCGAAACAGGTTGATTGAGCAGCAAGACACCGTTGGATCTAAGACTGTATTTCGATACATCTTTAACACTTATCAGATTACTTATGTATTCAGGCGCGAGGCCATGAATCGCCTAAAAAGTAAGAATAAGTATTTTAAATCGAATACGATATTGAACGGGTAGCCAGTGTAAAGAATACAGCATTGGCGTTATGTGGTCATATCTTGATATATTGCAGACTAATCTGGCAGCTGAATTCTGTACACGTTGCAGTTTACTTAAATGAACGGATGGAAGACCGTAGAGAAGACTATTGCAATAATCTAGGCGCCCAATAATGAACGCGTGAACTAACATTTGTGCCGATTGATTAGATAGATATTTCCTAATACGCCTTAAGTTATTAAGAGTTAATATCGACCAAGCTACGAACCTTCGAGCAGCTGATAGTCAGCGAGTCTAACGCGTGAGATAATCTGATAGCTTTTCTTCCGTGTAATCTGCTGTCTGGAAGGATTCCGTTTTGATAGAAAAAGAAAGTATTTCAACGGGTAAAAGTTTGAACTACAAGACGAGCCCTCCTAAAGAAACTTGAACAAAATATTTTATAACTTAACCCTGGAACGTACAAGCAAAGTCACACCCCACGTAGGTACAAGGGGGGATTCAGGGAGCCCCGCCCTTGGGATTTTACTTTGTTACATTATTTGGAAAAGTCTTAACTCGTAGTAGAAAGCCTGTGACGTGCCGCAAGATAAGTTATATGTTATGAGTTGTGGTGCCTCTGGGGGCCTGTGATATCATCCAAGATGATGCCATATTGGGGTTTACCCAAAATTAAAACCTATCAAGGAATGGTGGAAAAATATGAATTAATTGAACACTTTGTTGCTTTTTGTCAATATTTTGTACTTTTTTCTTCTAAAAATGTGAGAAACACTCATGTATCTCTTCTAACCATAGTATTTGATTCTCGCCAAACCTCAAACTTGTGTAAAACGTGTTTATATGCACAACTATTGAAAAGGGCAGGTGCAGGTTTGGAAAATTGTCCCGGAAGAATTCAATATGTATGTCCTAGGGTTAAGCTGTAACTAGCAACGACATCAGGGGAAAAAATGAAAATCAATACACTCAGCACCCCATTATAATAGAACAACAGGAAACACGTTGTAGACTTTCCCTGATGAGTTTTAATAAATCCTTTTAAAAAAAGTAAAACGTAAAAAGAGATGTCCAAGTTAGCTAAATTCCACAAATATCTCGGTAGTATGATGGAAACGTTTGCTGATTGACTAAAATTATTGCATCTCTCTCTCTCTCTCTCTCTCTCTCTCTCTCTCTCTCTCTCTCTCTCTCTCTCTCTCTCTCTCTCTCTTTCTCTCTCTCTCTCTCTCTCTCTCTCTCTCTCTCTCTCGCTCTCTAATGCCACTCTTGGGTAGTTAACGTTCTTTATTTCGGGTGATTTTCTTGTATCAGTTATTGAATACATAAAAGTAGACTTGCAAAAATTGAATAGTTTGAAACGAAAAATGGTTAAAAGCTGATCGATGTTGCTCAAACCTCATCTTGAAATGTTTTGATATTGAAGAATCTAGTTAGCATTTTATTATCAATTTACATTTAATTTGGACTTTACGACGTAAGAAATAAGCACCATAAGTTACGGTATACCGTTGTCTATTTATGAGATGGATACAGTAAATTAAAAGAAAAAAGAACATGGGCACATGGTAAATGTCCATCTACTAGGCTTAGATACAAATATCTGGGAATTTTTTAGATATTTAGAAACTTGCAGAATATTTAGAAAAATTCTAAATGTTTTATTAAATACTTTAGAGGTATTTGGAGTTTTCGTTAGGCCTCCAGGTTTTTATTTCAGCAGTTTCTTGGCCTTTAGAGCTGTTGTTACTCAATTGAATGCCAATAGTAATCTTTTTCAGCAGTTTCGCAATGCAAATTGCATACTATGAGGCTTATGGAAGCCAGTACAGAACGAAATGGAGGAACCTGAAGAGGACGATTGTGGTTATACTGAAGCTCCTAATTATGTTGTGACTGACTTCCGGCAAACGCCGTGAAACTGAATTACGACCGCAGTAACTAAAATGTATGTTCCTTGTGAGTCAAAATTATAATATCCAGTACAATTACAGCTAGATATTTAAGAAATTTATTTGAGAATTTCCGACGCATATTCAGGCCATTTTTCGAGATATCTGTATGTAAGCCTAGCATCCACCCACGGTAAGACGAATTATTTAACGTAAAGCATTCCGTCCCTGTTAAAATAAATTCCATCATTCTGATGGCAGGGATAGCCGTGCAAGCCACGCTCGCTTCCTGTAGATTAAGAGGAAGGCACGGCGTTAGAATTTTTTGAATGCGGCGGAATTAACTGATAGAATCAGGAAGAGAGAACGAAGTGGCAATGCATGTAAAGACTGCGGGTACAATAGGCCACAGACAGTAACATAAATTAAACCTAATACAGCAATTTTTTCCACACGTTTTATTAGTTGGCCATTGTTTCAGGAAAAGGAATATATTTTACGTTAAGGTATTGTTTTTTTAGTAGCAATAATGACGATGATGATGATTGATGATAATGATAATGATAATGATGATGATGATGGTGATGATGATGATGATGATGATGATGATGGTGATGATGATGATGATGATGATGATGATGAAAAGGAATACTAAAACGGAATACGAGAACTATAAATGGTTTAAAAGAACTAAAGATCATAGTTTTCCTAGAACTGTCAAGCGCATGCAATTTATAGTGTACGACGGCAAGGTAGAAAGTATTATCTCCTTCCTTCCTGTTGGATAATTCGCCAAACTCATGGGCTTGAATTGGATGACAGTCGCTTATGAGAGGTGAAAGCTCTCTACTGATTAGTCGTGAATGGCTATAATGATCTATAATGTTTTTATTTCATTGCCTCAACTCACCAAACAAAGATGACTACATCATCATGGCTGTCGAAAACTGTGTAAAAAGAAGAATAAATATTTATGTATTTACAACTTTAATATACACTGTATTGTTAAAAAATACAGGCGAAATAGTATTGTGGTTGAAATGAGTTAGAAATGAAACAAAAAAAGGTTACAGGTAGACTTTTACAGTAACTTCAGCAACTTAAAAAGATGGCAAGTCACGAGGAGTTTTACGTGTCCAAACTGGGCTTCAACTAAAACCAATTTAACCTTTTACTATACACGAAATGATCCTAGAACAAGAGGATAAAGATATGAACTTAAGTGATTTTATTTAAGGGAGAATAAACCAGCACCAGTTTTCAACAATAGAAATAGGCCCTATTTTGATCCATCTTCATCCACAGGCAGTCACATTAAATTTTCGGAAAACTGGTCAAGTAATTACTGGAAAAAACTGAATCATCATTATAATTTTGGGTCTTCTTTGATACCGATATATCTTTTACCATTAAAAAAAGTACTAAAAAAATAAGTGATATATCCTCTTAAAGTACACAACATTAAACGGGATTCAAACCTCCTCTACATTTGCTACCATCGATCACCCCTCAAATTTTAACAGTGAGGACAAGTTTGTAAGTAAAACATACGCATGTACTACCCAAATTAAAGTTCAAGAAAGGATCAAATGTCGTGGTGTTTTCACTAAATTAAGTTTGTGATAAATAAAATAAATGTTGATGAAAGTTCTCTCTTTTAAAATGCGTTTTGCAGGCAACGTAAACTTTCCCTGTAAATCTGCGACTTGTTAAATTCTGTGCACCAGCCAGCCTTCGCTTTGAAAAACAGGGCAAAAGTGAGCTATTTAGGAAATGGTCTATAACAGCGGCATCTAGTAGGCCAGTCTGCTTTTCAGTAGTACCTTCATGCTCAATGCAGGGATGTTGCCAGGCAGCTAGACAAGAAGGATCTTTCGGCGCTTGCTTCTTTCTCCTCAATAACATTTGAGTTCTTTGTTTAAGTAAACAATGTGAAAATACTGGCGTGCCTTTTATTAGTTTTCTGTATTGTTCAACTAACAACTTACAGGTTCGGCAGTTGTTGACTCCACACATATAAAACTTTTATTTCCTGGTTAAGAATACAAAAAGTAGCCAAAACTTTTCGCTAAAATATTCTATCAGTTAGTTTGCGTTTGTTATATCCTAATGCGCTTCGCGTTCGAGACCTTTTTGAGGGGTATGGGCAGGTTCACATGGGCTTTGAATAACAACTTAAAAATAACCAAAAGGATCAATTCGTTGAACCGTGGGTGTTACTCCGAAAGGTGAGCCATTGTTTTGCCTTATTGCTCTTTCCAACCAAAGGCTATTTGGATTTCCATATGACAACTAGTAAAACTGAAAAGAAACATCGCTCGTTTTCGGAGTCAAAAGTCATCATTAAGCTGCCAGGCAAAAATTACTCAAAGGATTTTATGGCAATAATAATAGCCATTATACCACGGTGGCATCCTCTGTAAATATGATATCCTTGACTGATGCTTGTGCAGGTATTTGTTTCCCACTTGTAAGGATAATGATGAGAGATGATTATTCGGGGACACCTAACGCATAAAAGCTAGCATTAGTTACAATATTTTTACAGAGTATTGAGTGACATTGAGTCCAAATATGGTTCATCCATATTCTAGGGAACAACAGAATTGCTGTTCAATGTATTCGTGGGATTAATGGGAGTGTAACACTGGTGTCATAAGTGGAATAAGAAATGCTAGTGTGCCACTTCACACTTCAGATATTGACTGATTGACCCTCAGTTGACCTGGTGAATAGAAAAAAAAAACGACTAAAAAGGTTATTTATATTTTTGTTGTTATTATGTGGGTAGAATACCAAATAAACGTCCTCACAAAGAAGGGTCCTTCTCCTGAGGATAGACATCAACCTTGGATTGGTGAACTATCAAATTGAGCTTAACTGCAAAAGTTATGTTTATTGATCACGTTGTCCCTGTGGAGGTTTTGCCACAGAGCCTAAAAAACGAGGCAGTTAAAACCTGGTCTGTGTCACAAAATGTAAAGAGGGTAAGGAGATTTCAAAGGACAAATGAATCTGACGATTAATGTCAACAATTCATTTATATCTACGCCGCTCTTGTGTCCACCCCTGTGCTAGCATATCCTCGCCGTAAGGGACCTTCCACTGGACATGAATGCCAGCAATATTGGCATATCAGAAGTACTCACACAAGTTCATTGAAGTGAGGAACGGACCATAGTTTGCTACAGCCACGCTCTCAGTACAACTAGGTGTAAACGTGTTGCAGTTGTAGGGGCAACTGAGAACTTCCACCCCTATCTCTGCTGTAAGAACTGGCCATGCTTGCCTGCAATGGCTACATACTTCCGAGAACCTATTTTTTGTTATCTTTTTGTCTCCCTTATCATTTCTATTTCTCAAATATACCGAACACATTATGCATAATCCAAAGCGACCTTTAGTTTATTTTTAAAATCAATAATATTGTTCGGAAATGCTTGCGGTCGATTTACCGACTCTTTGCCTTAATGATTAAGTAAGACACAGCAACAGGTTTATAAACTAAACTCACCCAGTTGCACCGCGGCAGGCGGAGTCAAAGTAAATGGATCCTTGAGGAATCTAACGTTAAAAGTGACACAAAATAGCGATGATAAATGGCTATTAACATACTGAATGTGTAGTTTACAGACTTTAATTGGTGTTTTTTTCTTCTTCTTTTGCGTTTGGATCGATTATTTACATTTGAACATTAGTTGAAGTAATGAATCTGCTTTACTTTTTACCAAAGTGGTTTGTAAATTGTATTTTCATCAAATCCTTCTGCATTTCAAATTCCATTGGGCAAATATTTGGCCGAAGCAACGCCGCTAAGATATCTCATATTATTAAAAACTGGACTAGGTATATTGGATTTCTAGCATTTTGATTGGCTGAACGGAGCTAGGCTATCAGCTCATAAACCTGCTGCGACCAAATATGGTCAATGAACACTCAGCAACAAAGTGAGCTGAAAGTTTTTTCCTCGTGAGGAAGCCGGCGAAAAAAATGGACGAGAAAAATCACTTGGCAGAGAATTTAAATTAAGCAGAAATTCCAACAGTGTCACTAACAAGCATCACTAACAGCGTCGTCTAACACAAGTCAAAATTGTTCGAAGAAGCTGTGCAGAAATAGAAATTTAAACATTAAGCGTTGTGTTTACAATTAAGAACTTAATTTCTTTCAGCGATTGTCACATCGATCATTAAAACTGAACAAACGGTAGGTTTTATCAGGAAGGCTTTCCGCTTCAAAATATCAAGACAAGACATTAAAAAAACATAGTGAAATGGAGCAGATTAGCATTTAATAAAAACTGTCACACATTCATGGCGAGTCGGTGTGAAAAACATGAAGCAGTCGAAACAAGTACTAAACAAACTACAGCTGCAAACTACCAAGAAGGAAGGAAGGGCAAGGTCTTTTCGGCTTTAACACGCAAAATTGACATAGGTTTACCTGCAACCGTTGTATCTCTGTGTTCCAACAGGTCCAAATGCTCAGATAGAAATCGGATGCCATGTAAACGGAGCTGAATCGCTTTTCTAGTTGTTTGAAATTACCATTCCGTCTGCAACCTCTAAACCGAGAACAGCTACTTTTTGTGCTTTGCGTTTAACAAACTATAATGAATTCTAATGTCCCTCGCTACAGTAATCTTGCTTCTGCGCTGCATAGAATACTATTTGGTTGAGTTTTCGTTGGGTTGATACTTCAAGTTTACTTACCTTGTAAAACACAGCATATTTCTCTGGGTACACGTCCAGTCTAAATGTTCCTGAAAAAAGTATTTTTTTTTTTTGGTTAATGCGGATGCATACTCAATTAACGTGAAGAAGAAGAAGAAGAAGAAGAAGAAGAAAAAGAAGAAGAAGAAGAAGAAGAAGAAGAAGAAGAAGAAGAAGAAGAAGAAGAAGAAGAAGAAGAAGAAGAAGAAGAAGAAGAAGAAGGAGATGGAGGTATAAAACATATAAACATTTACCTTCACAAGTTGCCAATTGGTGAATGTAGTCATCGCTCATCGAGTCGTAATGTTACCTCCCTCGGAAGGAACGCACAGTGCTAGATCAAGGCAGTTTGTTGGATTTCGTTGAAGGTGATCACTGTTGGTGGAAGATATGCTTACGACCAAAGTCCACCCACCTACTTAATAAAGGAAACAGGATAATTGTTTATTTGGTACGATATTTTATAGCATTATGTTTGAATTATATCGAAAGAAGCCGTTCGCTCTTGCTTCCGTACAGCATGAACGCCTTGAGAGAGATTTAATTGGAGAATTGGCGTTTTTACCATTATATTACAGGTGTACATTGTATTACGTATTTGTTTATCTGTTTATTAATTTGTTTGAGATACTCATTTATTTATTTATTTATGTATTGTGACTAGAAACGTTGCATTTCTTTTATTTGCGATTCTACTGAAGTCAGTTGGATTGTTCCAAAGAGCTTACTTTTCTAAGACTCACAAGAGCCAGAGTGGCTTTTAGCTCGGGCAAAATGCGTGATGTAAGTAGAAAAGGAAAGCGATGCGCTGTTTATATTGAGAGAGATGGACTAGAGTTAAATCTTTTCCCATGAGTTCAACACCTTTTAGTTTAAAACCTGCTTTTAATAGGGCTAAACAAACGGTTGATTGTTAAGTCATACAAAACTTCGCACTCGCTCTTAAAACAAGACAGTCAAGAAAATTCCCGTCAGTTGAAAACGATAAGTTAGTAGCATATCAAACTCTCTTCCCTTTGAGATGAACATTTACTCCGACTCAACCACACAACCTAAACAATGGTCGAAATGATGCTTTGAAAACCAAACAATATTAGGAAAAGATACGAATAAATAGATTTCCAAACTTAATCGAGAGACGAAAGACGACTGAAAGTGAATTTCGAAGATTACGCTAGAGAAAATACTACTGACAATCAGGACAGAGACGTCACGCAAGTTCAAGGACACACTCAGGATAAACTGTTTTCAGCCAGCAAGAACACAAAATTACTGTAACATGCTGGTTTTATTGCCAAATATTGACTTACATGTTTTCACGACTCCCTTGGAATTGGTTTGAGACAGCGATGACTTTCTACATGAAGTTTTCTGCTCAATTCTTTCCTCGATCGGCCTCAATCTGAATAGTCAATGAGGAGAATGCTTTCGCCACGAAGGGAAATTTCAATTTGCCGAGAAAAAGTTTCCGCAAATCCGGACAAAATTTGTTGTCAAAATTCTCCAAATTCATTGAAGTTTTTGTAACCCTCGCTCGCTGATTCGACGATGGACGCCCCCAGCTGAGACGCCGCTGAGACGTAGCTTTCTCAATTTCTCGTGATTTGACCGATTGCTTGGCGAGAAGCCCGAAAAATGGCCAAAAAATGTAACGTATAAAATCGTATGAGCTTTCCGATCCTCGATTACAAACGACATGACCTCGACACAGTTACGTGTCCCTTTGCTGACAGTTCGCTTGTATTCGTCAGAAGAAGGAAATCGGAGACACTTTGTTTAGACCTGCGCATTACGAGCAATGCAAATTTTCGGCGCTAACTGCATTTTTTAAGCTCGTTGCCCGGGCAACAACTGAATTTTACGTAGTACAGTACAACACTGAGATAAATGCTTTTAACGTAACTAGACTTACAACTTCCATGTTATTTTAAAGTGTGTTAAGAGCGGTTTGCTGTAAGAACCGACTAAGGGTATGCAAGATAGAAAAATCCGATTTTCTCAAAATCTGCCAGAATAAAGCCTTTGGTGAAGTAGTTCTAAAAATATAAGTTTCGGGTCGTTTAGATTTTTATTTAATTTTTAGTGAATATTTTCGTATTTTGCCCTTCGCGGCAGTCAAACTCAACGCCAAAATCGGGACTTTTCCGGAAACTCCTGTTCAAATATTCAAAGCGTCCTAAATAAGATTAACCCGGGGAGTTAAAAGATCTTATTTCCTCTGTTTATTAGCAGTGTCAAAGTTTCATGAAAAGCGAACGTGAATTTTTAACGGAATTTTAAAATTTATACCCAACAACGGTCGTTAGCGACAACCCAATTTAGCCTAAATTCAAGGCTCAAAAAAGCACTCTGGTACATGGCTTTACACAACGAGACTATACTCCGGGAAAGAACAATCACTTCAACTAAACATCGGCCGAAAAACATTTTGGGACAAATGAAACGGGGAATTTTGAGAGCGCTTTGAAAACAGGCTACTTGAGTAATATGAGCGACCCTTTGACCTTTCATGTCAACGGAAATCAACACACAGCAGCTCTTAAAATGTGACTTTCCTTCGCCAGAATACGAGGTTGCTTGTTTTTCTAGAATGTTTTCAAATAGAGGAAAGTAGGATTTTGAATTTGGAGGCCTTTGTTCCCAATAATGAACGATGTTGGGCAATTTAGAGAAGTATGTTATGAAATTGACCTACTCTATTTATCACCGAATTATACATTCAAAGTCTGTTTACAACGGGAATGCGGAATCAATAACGAAGTAAAAATCCGATTCATGAAATGCTTAGGAAATAACTCTTACCTAAGTGAGCTTTTCCTGGCTAGAAACTGCAACTTTCATTGCAAAACACATAGCGTGATCGCCGAGCCGTGTTGCACGTGAGTTGTCAAATGTTTCTACAGCGCGGTCGAGGTTCCCTGCGTTAACGATTAACCAGATTTAGGCCCGCATAGCGTGCAGTCGGAAACAACACTATAGTGAGGAACTCTTGTGCTTCATAGGAAAAAAGAAGGGGAAAAAGGAAAAAGAGAGCTTTTATTACATATATACTTATTATTATATATATGTTTTTACATCCAAACCGGTGACACGTACAATACAGTTCTTCTGTTGCTGATAGGTTGCCGGAGGAAATTTGATGTTCACAACAAATATTAGTCCAAGAACGTAGTTTTAGGGCTTATATGAAGTTTGCACATCAAATTTCCCAGGGAACCTATCACACATAGGGCCTGAGACAGAATCCCTCTACTGCTTTCCCCCCCCCGTCCAACGCTAATTTTTCAGGGAAAATTGCCAATTTGCGTTGATAGGTGCCACTGAGGAGAGACAGTATCGCGTCACGTGATCGATTTCGACCAAATGGAGCACGCTAAAATTCAGCGTTGTAGTAAAGGTTAGCGTCTTGTTGAACAAGCGCCTGAAGCGTAGTAAACACACAAAATTCGTTCAATTATTCACTCCAGAAGGCTCTTCAAACTCCCATTCTTAGTGAAACATTTTACCTTTTGGTAAAACCCACAAATCAGACTGAATATCTTTCTCTAGTTTTCGATAAAACAGCAGCCACTTCCCTCGATTGGTTCCGCTACGGCATGGGATACATATATATGGGATAGATATGTGCGCACGCCATAATACTTACAAACAGTCTTTAGCACGGCTGTTCTCAGCCTTTTCTTGCTGCCTTTCCTATGCATGTCGCAAAGGTTCAACTTGTCATAAGCAATAACATTGTAAAAATAATAATAATAATAATAATAATAATAATAATAATAATAATAATAATTTTATACTACTGTTCTACTGTTCTTACCCCCTTCCCCCTACCCTTGGTTACATAACTCAACCATGGACTTGGCCGCATTTCATTTCTTTGCTAAGAGTCTTTAATTAGAAGGTCTAATGTCCGCCAAGGAAGAAAGATATTGCACCCTGCGCCATGCGAGAAATACATCTGTCCAAGCCAAAATACTAAAAAAAAAACACTCCTAAGCATGGGTATGCTTAGCGTTTTCAGGCTGCCTTTCTTATGCAAGTCTCACAAGTTCAGGCCAGTGTTGTGAGCGATGGCGTGCTATAACTGTACAAGCCCGATGTAATACAATCTATCGGGTATAGAACTTTTGCTTCTCTAGCGCAGCACTATGACTTAAACACTTACCACGAAGTAAAAAGCCAATTCGCCTATCAGAGTGACGCAGCTTATAAATTATTCTCGAAGAGAACAACTCATCCATCGTGCAGTGAGGAACTAGTACCTGGAGAACAACCTCGACCTATCTGCTTTCTTAGCAACTCGAATATATGCCAAGTTCTTGCCTGTTCCCAGTTTGTTGCGCAACTTTGATTTAGTAGTCTCTTTTTCATGGCAAATGTTTCATTAAAAAAATTAGGCCAGTATTTTCCTTTGCCAACGTCAAACGCTCTCCCTCCAAACTGTTGCCGTGTCACAAGAAAACTCAAAATTGATTAAGACGATTTCCGCACAATGTTCGAGCAGTAAGTGCAAAAATTAAGTTACCAAAAAAATACTTGTAGCACTGTCACATTTTGAGAACAGATAAGAAGAACTTATTGTTACATTGGCTCCAAAGCTGACCCCGCGAGAGAAAATTGGAATTGAAGTTATCCATATTTCAATTAAAAAGACGCCTCATGTCAGTTCAAAACAAAATGGCACCCGTTTTAGCATACTTTTACGAGATTTGAAATTAATTTTCTTGAGAATGCTTGAGAATTTCATCGCGGGGTCACTTGGGCAAGTGAACTAGAGTGAGATGTTTCAAATAGCATTTAAAATGTTACCGTGCTATGAGTAGTTTTTTAGTAAATATTTTTTGCACTTATTGCTCGAACGTTGAGCGGAATCCGTCTTAACATGTTTACACCGTCGAATTTACTTGAGGAAGTTGCAAGTGACAGTCGCAAGCTATTTGTAAATCGTGACAATCATTCATGTGTCTAATTTCGTGAGTTCCGATAGCCTGCGTAGCAAACACTTCCGAAGACTTTTCCGCCTTTTTGAGGCATTTTACGTTTTGGCCGCGCCAAATTAAGGCGTGCGCAAAAAAGGAAGGAGCGGGAAGTTGGGGGGGGGGGACAGGCAAAAAAGGAAACGCTTGCCCTCAAACGCCACAAGTTTGAAAAACGTTCCCTTAGCACTCAAGGTTTGGTGAATTCATGGCGTGACAGTTTGACAATAAAGCAACAAATAACAGATAGTAGTAGTAGTAGTAGTAGTAGTAGTAGTAGTAGTAGTAAAACTTTATTTTAACACGGTAAATCCATTCAGGAGAAAAAATTATCACCGGATGCTACAAATTTACTTTCGTCAAAATCAAAACATGCTCCACGTAAGTGCGGCTGCTCAAACCTCCAGCAGGCAACAGTCTTTGTAGAAAGAGAAAGCTTCCCGAAAGTCCCTGAGATTTGAAGCCACCGAACAGCCGCCTTCTAGAGTCAAACCTGGCCATGGAAGTTTTCCAGCTGGAGAGAAACAGTTAGTTGTGTTGATGCTATCACGCTCAAATTATCTTAACTGATTTGATTGACGTCCCTTGGCGTACGGGCTTTTCAAAATCGTGGGGTTTGCGGACAAACGTTTTTTTCCTCCCTTTTCCGGGCCCCTTCTCCCACTTCTTTTGCGCTCAGCCCAATTTTTGCGCGGCCAAAAAGCGAAAAATGCTTCGAACGTACGAAAAACCCTAGGCCCACAGAAACGCTTGCTACACAGGCTAGGGTTTCGATTAAGTGTCTACCTCTATGTCGCAAGCCCGTTTTTCTCTTTCTGGGTAACCGAAATCCACTCTGCAGACACCCGTCCAGGTATTGGCCTTCTTTAGAGCACATGATGCTACACAGCAGTTGATAGCACCCAGCGTGCTCACGTCGTAGGATAGCGGTGTCGATCGTGGGATTCTTGATCCCTTGATTTATACAGCAGAGTTCTCTTGTGATGTCGGCGACACGGGCAGTTGTTGCTTCTGTTTTTGTTTTTATTTTTCGCTCTGGCAATGCAGGTGGGCAAGGGACTTAACATATGGTTACTGTGCTGAATGCAGTAAAATCTGTCTCCTACCCGTAACGCATGCTAGCTTGTTGAGAATCATTGTCCTGATGATTTGCGGAGTATTCAGCATTTTTCCAGGGACAGGCAGAGGAACCGCTGCCCAAACGGGAGATATTAAGTGAGAAAAATATCTGTGAAGCCTGCCAGATTGTACTGGATGAAGTACGTTTTTAAGTATAAAATTAAATTTTTCACAACCTCATCGCATATGACTGACTCGAACCTGTGCGACATCCATAGGAAAAACAACATGAAAAAGCTTGTCTACGGGTGTGGCTGCTGTATCATCGAACACGAGCAGTGAGAAAGACATTTGTGAAGCAAAGGAAATAGAAGACGTCAGCAAGCGGGCTAGCACTTTAAGGCTCTATTAAACCCTAAAGGCCATCGACATTGGGAGAACTTGCTTAGTAGTACGTGTCACCGGTTTGAACGTAAAAAAAAAGTATTTAATAATAAGTATATATGTAATAAAAGCTCTCTTTTTCCTTTTTCCCCTACTTTTTTTTCCTATGAAGCACAAGCGTTCCTCACCATAGTGTTGTTTCCGACTGCACGCTATGCGGGCCTAAAATCTGTTTAATCGTTAACATAGGGAACCTCGGCCGCACTGTAGAAACATTTGACAACTCACGTGCAACACGGCTCGGCGATCTTGCTATGTGTTTTGCAGTGAAAGTTGCAGTTTCCAGCCAGGAAAAGCTCACTTAGGTAAGAGTTATTTCCTAAACATTTTAAGAATCGGTGTTTTACTTCGTTATTGATTCCGCACTCACGTTGTAAACAGACTTTGAATGTATAATTCGGTGATAAACAAGTAAGTCAATTTCATAACATACTTCTTTAAATTGCCCAACATCGCTCATTATTGGGAACAAAGGCCTCCAAATTCAAAATCCTAGTTTTCTCTATTTGAAAACATTCTAGAAAAACAAGCAAACTCGTATTCTGGCGAAGGAAAGTCACATTTTAAGAGCTGCTGTGTGTTGATTTTCGTTGACATTAAAGGTCAAAGGGTCGCTCATATTACTCAAGTAGCCTGTTTTCAAAGCGCTCTCAAAATTCCCCGTTTCATTTGTCCCAAAATGTTTTTCGGCCGATGTTTAGTTGAAGTGGTTGTTCTTTCCCGGAGTATTATTTTTTTTTTTTATTGCGAAGTTCTTTATCAGCTAATTATAAAGTTCTTGTCTTTTCAAACATTACGTTATTTACAGATACAAAAGCTTTACATTTAAGACGATAAGTATACAAAACAGAAAAACTGAGGTAAATAGACAACTTCATGACGACTACAAAGACTAATTACGGGAAAAAAAGAAGCAGAAAAAACAATAATAAAATAAATAAATAAAATAAAGTGCCTTACGAAATTTCACCGAAAAGAGATTTAGAGTTGAATTTGAGACTTTGAACTACTTTTTTCGATAGATATTTTATCTTTTAGGAGGGCTAGGAAGGTTTCGAAGTAGTAGTGTTGTTCATCTTTCGAGGCAGTGTAGATATAGTATTTAGCAATAAGTACACAGAGGTTTAAGCCAAGTCGTAAAGGAGAGTTAATTGTAAAACCATAGATAATGTTTTTCTCGTGTAACTCAATGGAATCGTCATTTTTGACGTTCCACCACGTAGCAAACGTATTCCAGAAAGCCTGAACATTCGGACAAGAGACAAAAAGATGTCTCAGAGTTTGCGTTTGCGTGCATAGGTGACATTTATCATGATCCTTGATTTTATCCCTGTAAAGGGTGGAATTGGTTGGTAAGATATGGTGGATAATTTTGAATTGGAAGATAGAAAGTCGAATGTCTTTTGTTACTTTAAAAGGAATATCGTAGATAGCGCGTATTGTGCTATCGTCCAGGCTCAATTGCCTCATTCTTCTTTCTGCAGTCGGAGTTTCAAACTTTTTGTCTATAAGAATTTTGGTAGCCACTTTGCATGACAATTTACCGATATCTATCTTCTGGTTATGATCCGATTTGCGCTGCGCTTCGTCAGCAGAGCTTTTTAGTAAACGGATCCAACTGGCGGGTATGGCATTACATAAACCACAGTACTTAAGAAATGTTGTTTTGATTTGGAATTTAGTATAGAAATCATTAAATGTTAAGAAGTTGTTTCCACAGAAGATATCTTTGATTCGGACGACTCCTGATTCGTGCCATTTTCTATAATACACGGAGAAGCCTTCAATTTTGATAAAAGAGTTGTTCCATATGATTTCATTAAATATTTGTTCTTTTGTTTCTGGAGTGTGTTGGTTAATAGTCTGCCAGATGTAAAATACGTCTTTGTAAAAGTCAATTGGAATATCTATTTTAAGCGATTTTAGGTTATAGTTGCATTCGAATAGGAAAGGTCCTCCTAAATGCTTTATATATGATAACGGTATGTGACTCCAGCATGCATTAAGATTGCTTTCATGTAATCTTCGTATCCAGGAGACTTTCAAAGCTTTGGTAATAATATCAAAGTCCGGTAGATCTAAGCCACCTTTTGTTTTTGGTCCTATCATTGTCGTGTGCTTTATTTTAGCAGGTTTACTGTTCCAAACAAAATCGGAAATGATTTGTTTTACCAAGACTGGAAAGTTTGGCGGAAAAGACAGCATTGATGTGTTATAGATGAGTTTCGATAGCCCGAGGGTTTTGAGGATAGTTATTCGGCCATACAAAGTGAGGTTTCTTGGAAGCCATATGTTAAGTATGCTTTTCATTGAAGTCAATTTTTGTTCAAAGTTTTTCTTGTAAGAGACTTCCTCGTTGTAGGTAAAGTCAATACCAAGGGAATTTATCGGTTTTGAGGGCCAAGTAATATCTAAAGGAGCTTCAGGGTTGTGTCTGAGAGCACCTAGCCACATTGCTTCGGTTTTAGATTTGTTGACTTCTAGTCCTGAAGAGAGCTGAAAAGCGTTCAGTATCTCAAACAGTTTTTCAGCTGAGGTTATGTCGGAAACGAAGGCAGTCGTGTCATCAGCATATTGCGAAATTTTAAATTCCTTGTCATGAATTTTAATACCTTTGATATATTGATTGTTTCTGATGGCATTGGCTAGGATTTCAGCGCAGAGGACAAAGAGGATACCTGATAGCGGGCACCCCTGTCGTACGCCTCTTTGCAGATGGAAAAATTCCGACGCGTAGCCATTATTAACGACACAACTGGAGATGTCGGTGTAGAAGGTTTTTACCCACTTTTGAATGTAAGGTCCAAAGTTAAACGACTGCAAGGTTTTGTTTAAGAAGTTCCAATCGAGCGAGTCAAAAGCTTTTTTGAAATCGATGAAAATGGCGAGGCCGGGAATGTTTTCTAGGGATGTTACTTTCATTATATCTTGTATAAGTCTGATGTTTTGTCCGATATATCGCCCTTGGATATACCCTGTTTGATCGTCGTTTATGATTTTTGAGAGAACTTTAGATAGTCTGCTAGCTATTGCTTTAGCTGCTATTTTATAGTCTATATTGAGAAGGGATATCGGCCTCCAATTTTCCAAGTAAAGTCTATTTTTTCGTTTCTTTGGCACTATTTTAATAATGCCTTGTTTTTGGGTTATATTTAGCTTTCCGTGCGTGAAAGCATAATCGAAACTTGAAACCATCTCATCGCCTAGTAGTGGCCAGAAGTGTAGATAAAATTCTACTGAAAGGCCGTCGCTTCCTGGGCATTTGTTCTTTGCGCACTCTTTTAATGTTTTAAAACATTCTTCTTTCGTTAGGGGTTTTTCAAGATCGGTTTGTTCAGCGTCGCTTAGACGAATATGTTTTGCATCATCGAAGAAAGTTTTATCATACGACCTATCGGTTGGTACGGCGGTGTAAAGATCCGTATAAAATTTTTTTTGGCATTTTAAGATCTCGTTCGCTTGTGTTATTTCTTGATCATCTTGCGTTTTGAGTCTTGCAATAAAGGAATTGGAATGTTGCCTTTTTTCTAAATTCAGGAAATATTTCGTACTTTTTTCGCCATGCTCGTGCCATCGGGTTCTACTTCTGATAATAGCACCATTAGTTCTATACTCCGCGATTTTGTTTAATTCTGATCGAAGTCGATAGAGTTCTATGATATTTTCTTTCGATCTGTTCGTTTCTAAAATTTTCATTAAACGCTCCATGCGACCCGAGAGCTCTTTTTCAATGTTTCTGCGTTCTCTGTTTTTTCTTTTAGAGTACTGAACGCAGAAACCCCTTATTTCCATTTTGATCATGTCCCAAGCAAGGCCTTTGTCTGAAAGATAACTATACTTGTCTTTGAATTGGGGAATTTTTTCTGAAAGTTGGTCAATAAAGTTGTTGTCTTTAAGAAGAGAGTTGTTAATTTTCCAGAAACCGGGGCCTCTTCGAACATAGTCTTGGGACTGGATTGTCAGGGTGATAGCAGAGTGATCTGTTAAAGTAGAGTTTTTGATGTTCGTGTCTAAAGCGAGAGGTTTAAGATCTTCAGAAACCATCCAGTAGTCCAATCTGCATTGTACTTTGAAAGCTTTGTCTCGCCATGTGAATTGTTGTTGATTAGGGTGTTGGCACCTCCAGACATCAAGGAGTTTCAAAGAACTGCATAAATTTCTAATTTCACTAATTACGTTATTCTTCTTGTTTACGTCGGATCCGCCAATTTTATCGCAAGGTGTTAACGCGCAATTGAAATCGCCGCCGACAATCATTTTGTGATCTGAGCGATGTTTAAGAATATTGAGTAAATTGGAGTAAAAATCTTTTTGATCAGTGTTATTGTTAGGGCTGTAGATGTTGCACAGCTGAAATTCAGTATCATGAACAGTTGCTTTGAGTAATAAGAATCTGCCATTCTCGTCTGCGATGATGTCATCTACATGAATGGGTAATTTAGGATTGAATAAAATCATTGTTCCTCTGGAGTGATTTGTACCGTGGCTGTAATAAACATCACCTCCCCATTCCGATTTCCAAACAGTTTCAACGCTTTTTGTGGAATACGTTTCTTGCAAAAAAATTATGTCGAATTTGTTGTTATGAAGCCATCGAAAAAGCTGCCTCCTTTTACGCGTTTGGTTTATACCTCTGACATTTAACGAGCAAAAATTAGCTACAAAAGGAGTTGTCATTTCAGATCATAAAAGGTGATACCACTTATGAAATTAACTGCATGATCAGAGCAATAAGCTCCTAAGGCAATTAGCATTAGACTTTGAAAATAGATTATTACTACTTCAATTCCGGTCGATTTATCCACTTTTCGCCTCAAAAAAAGCTGAGATGCGTTTGTAAATAAGGCGAGAACATAAAACAAATAAATCATAGATAAACATATATAAAATACGAGGTAGAGCATGCCAGAAAGGTAATAGTTTTTGTAGAAGGGAAATAAATAAATAAAGCAGTTAATAAACAAACCCTAGTTTTATACGGCCGAGACCGCTGCCTCCGCTCAAAATCTGTTTCATAGCAAAATTCATCTAAAATCCTCAAGGTCTTCTTCGGAGAGGATCCTTATCGGTCGATCATCAGGCAAGCACTTCACAAAAATCTTTCCGTCCAGTGTCCAAACGCTAGTAAAGATTTTAGTTTTCTTCATTTGGAACGCTTTGTCAACAATGTGCCTTCTGTATGATGTAAGGTTTTCGTTGATGAAAATTCCTTCCCGCGCTTCGATCGCAGATGCATAGGACTCAAAGATGTCGGATACTTTAACATTTCTTAGCTTAGTCCTTTCCTTGTATAATTTTGCCTTCGTCTTATGGCTGCAAAATTTCGCGATGATTGGTCTACATCCCTTCTTGGCTCGCTGTAATTTGTGTGAAATCTCTATCTCTTCAGGCTTTATGGCGACGTTAATCGCGCTAGCGACTTTGAGGACAACGCTTTCCGGGTCAGTGTAAAGGTTCTCTGGTATTCCATGGATTTCCAAAGAGTTTTTACGTGTGTACTGTTCTAATGCATCAAATTCGTCCCACATTTTTTGGGAATCGTCGATCTGCTCGTCTAACAAACTGTTCGTTTGTTTTAACTTCTTTTTCGTGTCGTCTAGCTCTTTTTTGAGGGAAGTGTTTGCCGTGGAAGCTTTCTCCAGCTTGCTTTTGATTTCCTGCAGCTCTTGGTCATAGAACGCGAACGAGTTTTTTAGGTCTGTGAGTTCCTGTCTTAGTTCTTTATTTTCTCTCGAGATGCTCGATACTGTAGTCTGTATGTTAACGAGGAGGTTCTTTATATCGCGTAGACTGGGCTCTTGTTCTTCGAAGGAAATGGTGTTTTCATCTTCGGTTTGTTCCACGCGTTCGTCTTGGTCCGCCATGTTGGATTTTTTGGCGCAACTCGCTTCATCCTCGACAGACCCACGGTCGCCTCTTTTATGCTTTCCCGACGTGGCCATTGCTGTCTCAGACATCCTGTAATGTCTTTCTTTGAAACTAGACACTTTTTACCTTAGTTAGCCGAGCGGAGGAAGCCGCATTTAGCTTAGCTTTGAAACATGCGACTGGTTCGGGCGAGGCCGCGGAGTATAGTCTCGTTGTGTAAAGCCATGTACCAGAGTGCTTTTTTGAGCCTTGAATTTAGGCTAAATTGGGTTGTCGCTAACCACCGTTGTTGGGTATAAATTTTAAAATTCCGTTAAAAATTCACGTTCGCTTTTCATGAAGCTTTGACACTGCTAATAAACAGAGAAAATAAGATCTTTTAACTCCCCGGGTTAATCTTATTTAGGACGCTTTGAATATTTGAACAGGATCTTCCGGAAAAGTCCCGATATTGGCGTTGATTTTGACTGCCGTGCAGGGCAAAATACGAAAATATTCACTAAAAAATAAATAAAAACCTAAACGACCTGAAACTTATATTTTTAGAACTACTTCACCAAAGGCTTTATTCTGGCAGATTTTGAGAAAATCAGATTTTTCTATCTTGCATACCCTTAGTCAGTTCTTACAGCAAACCGCTCTTAACACACTTTAAAATAACATGGAAGTTGTAAGTCTAGTTACGTTAAAAGCATTTATCTCAGTGTTGTACTGTCCTACGTAAAATTCAGTTGTTGCCCGGGCAACGAGCCTAAAAAATGCAGTTAGCGCCGAAAATTTGCATTGCTCGTAATGCGCAGGTCTAAACAAAGTGTCTCCGATTTCCTTCTTCTGACGAATACAAGCGAACTGTCAGCAAAGGGACACGTAACTGTGTCGAGGTCATGTCGTTTGTAATCGAGGATCGGAAAGCTCATACGATTTTATACGTTACATTTTTTGGCCATTTTTCGGGCTTCTCGCCAAGCAATCGGTCAAATCACGAGAAATTGAGAAAGCTACGTCTCAGCGGCGTCTCAGCTGGGGGCGTCCATCGTCGAATCAGCGAGCGAGGGTTACAAAAACTTCAATGAATTTGGAGAATTTTGACAACAAATTTTGTCCGGATTTGCGGAAACTTTTTCTCGGCAAATTGAAATTTCCCTTCGTGGCGAAAGCATTCTCCTCATTGACTATTCAGATTGAGGCCGATCGAGGAAAGAATTGAGCAGAAAACTTCATGTAGAAAGTCATCGCTGTCTCAAACCAATTCCAAGGGAGTCGTGAAAACATGTAAGTCAATATTTGGCAATAAAACCAGCATGTTACAGTAATTTTGTGTTCTTGCTGGCTGAAAACAGTTTATCCTGAGTGTGTCCTTGAACTTGCGTGACGTCTCTGTCCTGATTGTCAGTAGTATTTTCTCTAGCGTAATCTTCGAAATTCACTTTCAGTCGTCTTTCGTCTCTCGATTAAGTTTGGAAATCTATTTATTCGTAAGCTTGTGGTACGGGTACTCAAGAGCGGTACTGTCTTATATAAGACGCATGCGCATATTAGTCTGCTGAATGTTGCCTTCGTGTGTTCTTGTCTTTTAATTTACAGTATTTAAGATATGAACGGCGAAGGGTTGTTAAGTTTGGGGTTTTTTTGTTTTTGTCTTGTATAACGCATGCGCAACTGAGTAAAGCAGCTAATAGGATTGAATGCGAAATTGGCTGTGTTGTCTGATCTAGTTTGTGGTTATGGTGAAAATTTTTTTTAGCGCAGGAGTTTTTTTATTGGGATTGACATTTTGAGGGATGTAAAAATGTGGGAGTCAGAAGGATTTGTGAATGTCCGGAGCATATCACGCTTCTGTGAATGTGATTTGCTTCGAAAGTTGCGTTTTGTATAGGAGCGGTGTAATATTGTCCTACGTGAGAGGCGATTTCCCTTGGCGTTTTATGGGGGGGGGGTGGTTTGCGAAGTGGATTGTAAGGTTTCTGATTGGCTAACTTGTATTTCGCAGCGGACAAAAAGGACAGTTGCGTTTTGCCGGCGTGGGCTAGGAAGAGAAGGAATTGGTACTAGTATGATGATACAATATTAGTGGATTGCACCATCAGTACATGATAACTCTTGTGAACGGAGAGAGATGAGTGTTTATTTGAGGCGAGAAGTTGATACGAAGGAATCGTCCTTAACAAGGAGAACAATTAATAAGGTAGGTGTTACGAGTCTTTTTGCATTGAAAGAACGAAAATATCTGAATATTATCGACGGATTTGTGTGGTTTGCGTGTGGTGGTCGCTAAAGGCTACGAGCAGTCTCTCTTTCCATTCAGACTAGTGAAGGAAAAGAAAAACAAGCAAGTGAGCGCGAAATCGATTGCGGCTCGACAGGCGCGTTAGCTTTCAAAGACGTGGGCGACTTTCGTCCCCGCTCGCTTGTTTACTTTTGCAAGGGGATTCCCGGGTTAGCAAACCGGATTTAAACATCACGTCATGAGATATGCCTTGACGTGCTCCATACTCTGACGATCTGCTCGAGCTCGTGTTTATCAAGCGTTATATTTTGATTCTACTGCTATGTTTACTGTTTGCATTTAAGGTCTAGGCACAACTGTAAATACTTCGTCGTCCCTGTGTGAGCATTCTCAGTTGTGGACGAATTTATAACGACATTCAACGTTTGAGTGAATTTGCGTTTTTCAGCACAAATAAAAGCGATAAGAAAGATAAGCTGAGTCATCAGAGTTTAAACATTACGTCATCCAGTAACGCTATAGTCAAAATATTGTGTTACACAATCACACTTTTCGTCACGCCGGTTCGTCTAAATAGAGGATCGCGCTAACATTTGTGAAACCTAGGTGTGGGGAAGATCAGAATGGCCGGTTAAAATGCCCAATGGGCTTTCTTGTTCTTTAATTTTGAGCTGCCTGTTACCTATTTAATGGTGACGCTCTCTATCATGCAGCCAAATCCTGCTCCTGATACTGATATCCTCTGAACAACAAAGACAGCAGACGCAAAATAGAAGTAACATCTAAAAAACAACTGCGAACTATCCGAACGGATCCGCTCGTTATTCGGAGCAGTTAATATGTGACGTGCGACATGCAACTCTGTGAAGAATGTTGCTCTGAGCACTACGCGCGTAAGGTGTTCATATGCCAAAGTTGTCTCGGGCGGGTCTCCCTGCTCTCCGGGCCAACTCTGAGATTTCATTGTAAATGACTTGCAGTGGTTTGTAAGGAAACGTTTAAAGCATAAAAAGTTGTCTTGTGCTCGTCCTTAATCCGAATGAACTACCTACCCTACTACTCTATTTCACCAAACTGAAAAAGAAAAACTTTGTCAGAAGAAGAGCATGTACCATGGACGATGGGACCCGATGGTGTTGTGGGAAGTAGGAAAATTGGCTTCTACTCTCAGTTGCATTGCACGGTATAATACTGATAACACAGCACACCTAAATATACTCCAAGAATATCAATAAAAGGAAATGAGTAACAAGCTTGTCATTGTTGTCTTTCCAGATTCCATTATGACGCATCTTTCATGGTTTATACTTTTCTGCCCGATAGCGCCGCTTTTTCAATCAGGTGTATACATGCCATTAGCAAATTTACTCAAAACTTGAGGAACTGTAGACCTCGGTGGTTGATTGGCACATGTCATCTGCGTTTAACAATCCAGCCCCTTTTATACCGCTGAGTCATCCAGTTTCTCCATTCGGTGGGTTGACGAAAACCAGCATCTCTAAGAAATTAAGCGAAAAAAATCGACCAGCGCTCCTGTTATTTGCAGGAAATCATTCCGCGTGTAGTTCCTCCTGACATTCCTTTGTCATTCTACATACCACTCCCTTACGTTATCCCTCCTTTCTATTGTCAACGCTTAAAGAGCGTTTAGATTTTCCCTAGCTTTGCGAGCGTACATGTACAGTGCTTTCAGTGGCAGTAGATCGTGTTCATTAATACGTGTTCTGCGCTATGATTGGTTTTAGCTCGTCCTGTGATAAATGCAATGATAATACGAGACTCAATCATGAAAAGAAAATAAATTCCTCTCTCTCTGACAGCACCTTAAATAGTTTTTTCACCACAAACAACCAACATCCGCAATATACGCCATTTTCCCTTGGTTTACTTGCGTAATAAACCCACTTGTTCCCCTTGGGATGTTGATAGAACACTCTGTCTTTTTTTATTGTTCCTAACAAACGGCAGTCTCAGTTTGCTTAAATTAACAGACCACCCACTTATCATTTGAATTCATCGATGATTACTTATGAAAATATTAGCCTGACATCTGGTTGATATCTGCTCAGCAAATCATATTGCTTCTCTTAGCCAAATGCATTATACATGAATGACAACAGGGATTGGCTTTCACTTATTAACTGTTTGACTCTTTTATCGAGTCAGTACTTGAGCGTTGAGGCAAAACTATTCCAGCTTTGATCTAGGATAACAATTTTCTTCCTTAACAAAGACAAGCCACGAGTAGCCTGATAGTCCGATTAGATGATTTCTGATCTACCAAGGTTAGTCAAAAAAAATCTGTAATTACTACTAATTCTTTTAAGTATACAGTGGCGTCAGTCGGGCTAAATATATAATAGAAACCATTTTTTGTTCGGCTTGAGCGATTTTATTCCAACTTAAAGTTCAACGTTATTTCGTGGGAAAACCATCTCAATAGAAAATTTTGGGGGCGAGTGTGAACGAAGGTTTTCTCAACTCTAAAACTTGCTTGATAATAAATATTTTCTCCTATTTTCCAAGCGATGCATTAATAAACGTAGCCTCCAAACCTTTTAAATTGCGAGTGGGTAGTCGTTTATGTATGCTTTTTTTTTTTCAATTTGCGCTTTATTAGTATGCTGTAGCCTCTAAAGCGAAGTATTTACACTCAGGTGTCGAGAACGAGATGCAAAGCTGAACATTTATTTGACATCGCACCATTCTAATAAACTATCGTTTTAAATTATCAGTTTTAAGACCTACAGCACGTTGTTAGGCCAAAAAAAAATACTGATAAATATCCAGATTTCCATACATTTTAGATTACAAAAAGTTGGAATAAGTCTATTTTATCGTTACATTAGTGTACCTTAATAATACTAGTGTATAAATGTGCAGGCTTGGTTGGTAATTTTGTCGTCGTATCACAGCTTTAATCTTGTTAGTAATGGACCTAACCAGGTGGTTTTGCTGAAAAATGAGAGTGGAAGCGACAGACAGTTGTTTAAAACCGACCTTAGAAGCCGTTTGCAAAGAAGTATTTCCTTGTGATAGTTGGCAATTGAGATTATTGGTACCTTCCTTTGGTGCCGCATTGTCAAAAAAGAGGCGCGACAAGAAGATCTACCGGCTACCTTTATAAAAGCCTCTGACAAAAATGATTTGCGCAACTTGAATAAACGTTGTTAAGCAAATTACTTTTAGCTGGCTAGAAAGTGCAAAATGCTTTCGTGGTTACATATTTTATAAGTATTTTCTTCAACTTTTCATTAAGATATACTAATTTGTTATGGTCGGATTTGCTGTTTACTTCTCAAAGAATAAAATTGCGAACAAGACGTTCATCAAGATACGTTTTTAGCTCGATGGCCAATGAAATTGTACTTGCTGTACTATAACACTATAGATCTTTTTAGAACGATTCCCAGATTATTGATATTGCCGTCTGAACTAGTGAGACTTAATCATGGATTAAGAAAGCTAGCGATGTTTGTCAATGTTATCTAAATTAAAGATTCAGCTGTCTTGAACATGGGGGAACTTATTTTCGTGTATTATTTTTTGATCTTGGGTTGTAATCAGTGTTTTACAAGGCCACATTGTCAAGGAAATCTAACAAGGCATGAAAAACAACGAAACAAAACTTGGCGACAACATGAAAACAAAATTTCCAAAACAACAACAGTAACAACAACAACTAACAAAAGCCGGCAGAGCCCACCTACTCAGCTCAACGTACCTAAACCTAAATCTTAAAAACGACGAGACCTCGTTTTTTAATCCTGCTTTTTAAAATTTTGTCGGTGCATGGGAGTAAAACTGCGCATTTTTTCTGCTTTTTTTTCTAGTTGGACCGGAATCAAAATGAATCTTTGTTGAAGGGAAATCTCCCAGTAACTGAAAAGAAAAAAAAATAAAGCACGAGCAACAACAATGGCAGTTTATGTATACTGATACATGTATGCAGGCGATAACAGTTAACAAAGCGATTGGTTTTCTATTATGGCTTCCCACAGTTTAATGCTATATTGTCAAGAAGGGAAACAGGAGATTTTAAGAAAATATACGGTTTTGCGCTTCAATCGCGGATGACTATTAGTTTAAATTAACTATACATGACCTTTGGAGCTTCACAATTCTAAGATCGATCGAAAAAATTTAAAATATTTTAAAACACTTTAATATATCACCATGAGATCGGCAAAGGTGTTATTAGTCCATCATTCTCAACGGTTGGCACATGGTTAGATTGACAGTTATATTTATTGAATTGACAAATTGGATTTGTTGACCCCAGGGGGTTAACTCACTGTATTTAGGCACCTAAACTGAACGAGTTTCAAACTGGTGCTTGGGTTTCAGTACTGTTGTTTTGAGCATTAGCCCATATATCAAAATAAAATAAAATAAAATAAAATAAAAACATAATAACACACGAAAAAACAGTTTTTCTTTTGCCTTAAATACAGGTTATCACAGTCCACCTAGGCAGCTCACCGTGCCTAAAACTAATTTTACAAACAACAAGATTACGTTTCTAAATGGGCAGATGCAAATTTTCAAAATTTTGCCTGTGGAAACAAAACTGAGCTGCTTCTTCAGTTAAAACGTCCTGCTGAAATCAGAGTATTCCTTTGTTAGGGAAACCTCTCGATGGAAAAATTTGATTTATTAACCTGAACCAATCGTTTTTGGTAACTTGGTTTACAGCTCTAAATGACATATTTTAGCCTACTAACGTGTTGTCAATCCTCTATGTATTTTCTTTGTGAAAGATTTTAACAAAGTTTTTTCTTTTAATATAAAAACCCACCGCAGACTGAGAGATACAAAACATATTACACTGAAATTGAATCGGTTTCGGTCCTGATGCAAATATTTTTAAAACTTTGTCAGTGAAAAAAAAATTAATTTTCTTGAAAGTTTTAGAATAAAGATTCTATAAACCTCGAGCAACGATAGTTATGTGAACTGGTTATGTAAATATAATTTTATGTTTGTGAAGGTTTCTTGTCCCTTTTCCTGTGTTTATTCTGAAGGAATCTTTATGAACAAGCAATCTGATACGTCGGCTAAGCCGGCTTAATCCCAGTTTAGTGCGTAATTTTCAAGAGTTTTTCTTCGAGCAACTCTTTATTTTTTTCGCAACTGGTGTATTTTATTCGAAAAGTAGAGATCGTGACTATGTTATACTGAGTCGCTGTTGCTTTCTCAATCTAGGTTGTTGGCAGGGGTGATTGTGGGATATTTTATCTTCTCTACGTTCTTTTATGTTCATCCTCTTCGCTTATTAGGCCAACGCAGACTGTTGGAATAATTAGCCGGCTATCAGTTAACCGTAATTACTTGTCGTACTCATCTGATGAACAAAATAAAAGCCCCGACGGTGGCAAACCTTTTAGCGGCAAAATAGAAGCCCCGCCAGCGGCAAAATAAAAGCCTCGCCGGCGGCAGAAGAAAAACCCTGCCGGCAGCAAAATAAAAGCCCCGACGGCGGTAAAATAAAAGCCTCGCCGGTGCCAAAGGTGGCCAATATAAATTTTTATGCCAAGTTTCAGGTTTGTATCATCAGGTGAAAGATTGCACCTGTTAACCCGCCTAGCTATAAGCAGCTGTTTCAATGCTTAGGCTACAAGATAAATTTATATCTTTGGGGGCTGTTAAGGACATTCAAACTCTTCCCACATTCCAAACTTTTGCTGCAGTTAGATAATGACCAACTCATGTCAGAAAAGCCGAAAAACTTGGGGGGGGGGGAGGGGGGACACCGTGCTCGTTTCCGAATTCAATCTAGGGTAATGACAGCAGGACAAACAACATCACAAGCCCTGACCGAAGTGGACTCGAATAGGCGACATTTCCAAGCCGAGCCGCACCGGGCACTTGCATGTTGTCACGGAAATCACACAAACAATTTTGATCTGGCATCTAATTTTATGCCAGTTCACTGCATCACGCCTTTTTGCTTGGACGCGCTCGTTTCGTTGCCCAGCCTTTTTCCGTCCTCTTTCTTACTAGGCGCACGCGCTCGATGCATGACGTGGCATGACATTGCGAATTACGTGCGCAGTAAGGATGCGCACAAACAATTAGCACGAACGTCCTAAATGATAATTTTAGCGTACTGACGTGTTCTCAATACTGTAAACAAAATCGATGAGTCTACCCTTGCATGCAAGTCATTAATTATAAATTTTCTCAAAGTTTGTCTTTAATCGTTCATTTGGTCGAATGGGGAACTTGTTTCATAAAAGACAAAAGAAGTTCAAGAGAACTATCTGTAAAAAAAGTAACCCTTTTCAAAGTGATTGCCACACAACAACAACAACAACAAAACAGCAACAACAACGAATAGGGGTTGGTTAAGATAAAATCAAAAATGATATTCTTTGTATTGATCAGGATAGAATGCAGCATTTTATTCGCCTTCTTGTCATCATAAGCTCTGCAAAGCTGCTGCAAGCCTTGGAGCATTGTCAAGTCTCATCGCTGTCAGTGTACGGCCATCATCTGGCTAAACACGTGATTTCCACAAGGATTTGTTCCAGTCTTTCTGATTGCATCATATTGTGCTCTAAAGAGTTCCACTGCAAGAGTTTGAACTTTCGGTTAAAAGAGAAGTCATGTGACTTAAATGATGAAGACAGATTTACCGACCCAGACGATTATGGGCCGAAGGCGGGATCCATCTACATGGACACTTCTGAAAAACATAAAAAGGTCAGTTCGCAATGGAGTCTTCATTTACTTTCTCATGCAAACGCGAAAACGAGGTTCCTCTCTTGTTAAGCTTCACCAGAACACTTCAAATAAAGCTTAGGTAAAGAAAATAGGATGCTTTCCTTTTCTGGAAAACCAATCTACCATTAAGTTGGGTGCGACTGTATGGTTAACATACACGAAGCTTTTTTAATAGCCCTTTTTAGCAATTGAGGAAATGAACAATTGCCAATGAATGAATTTCCGAACTGCTTTCGGTAAATGATAGCTGACCTTTTTCACTCTCTCAACCACATGCTTGTTTTTCTGCAAACAAAAGGAATTTATTTTTGCATGTTACAAACGTTTGAGGTGACATTTTGCCAAAGAAAACTTTATTTCGTCTGAAATACAGCCACATTTCAGAGGCGTGAAGGCCTTCTGAACAGATATTTCACCAACATGAACCACTGGGTTCTCCTGAAAACACAGATTTCGGTTTTTGTTTCTACAAACAACATTATTCTTCTCTATGCTTAATAAATACTACTCTAGCCCGATCTTCTCTAAATTTGTAACGCACACGCTGGCTGTTCAGGTTATCTCCTTTTGTATTGTGACCAACTATCCTTCTACCGATTAAATCAATGGCAAAAAAAAAAGATTAAAATAATTTTAACAACTAGGCATTTCATTTTCATGTCACTTCATTCTCATTTCATTTTCATTTTTCACTTGTTATTTTCATTAGTCGATTTAACAATTATAGAAATTGGGAAAGACAAAAATCGGTTCAGTCAATGAGGAAATTCAAAGCGCTAAAGCTTATGCCAAATAGTATTACATGTTCATTCTTAATGATATGGACCCGAGTTGCATCGCAAACGCAGATCTTTTTAAACGAAAACATGAAGTTAGTATACAGATGTAACATCAGGGGTTTTGCGGCCTCACCGCAGTTTCCTCCTTCAGATGATTTACTGGACTGCAAATCGTTATCCACTACCGGGAAAACTATTCGAACCTATTCTGGTTACGTGCTGTTTTATGTAATAGATTATTTCTGCACTGTTCTGAAATTTTGTTTTTTGGAATTCAATAATTTTACATTGTTGCTAGTCTATTGTACAAAGTAATAATATTCACGCCCCTTATGGGCGGGTGAATTACCAAATGCTTACGGTGCTGAAGTTAACTAAGGCCGTCTTACCTACCTCTTTTTAGCCATTATGCACGGACATCTCGAACAAATTTGGGTTCTTTGGAAAATGTGAACTCTGGCAATTTACCCCCAAGTTTCTGAAAGTAAATCGCTAATACGTTTGCGGTGGCTGGCCACATAAGACAGGCAGAGTGGTAATGGTAAAATATCCATGTCCAGGCCAAAAACCATACCCTGTTCAGAGGCACGTCCCCGTATAGGCCACATAAGGGAGTAACCCCCCCCCCGGGGGGGGCCAGTGTTTAGGAGCGTAGCATGAAGCGACTAGAAGCTTTCTTCCCGTCCCCTTCCGTCCCTGAAAAAGAGGCTAGTCTTGAGACTCCCAAACGATTCGCTGATACCCATTTATGCACATGGCTAGAGAGATACAATGTGAATTAGAATGTATAGTACCCCTCTAGAAAAAGAATGAAATTAATGAGAACTGATAGGATGGGAGGGTTTAGCAACTCTGCATGGGATTCTGCTTTTGAAAACATCGACTAGATGATTTTGTGTCATATTTTGTGTAATGTGTATTGCTTTAGAACGATGGGTTCAAATCCTGTGCAGAAATACACCAGGAATTCCCAGAAGCCCAAAGCGGTTACTACTGGGTGAAGATTGGAAACAGAGACGTGCAAGTTTATTGTGATATGGACAATCATGGTAGGCGCTAGAGGCATTATTTTCAATTATTCCAGCTATTCTTATTCCGGTTTAGGAATAATAGAACGCATGTGAACTGAATATCCATTCTGAAAAGAAAGCAATCATGCGTACAAGTACTTTATCTTGAAAAAAAAAGGGTGCCTACCAACGAGACTTGCAGTTTCCCTGCAATAAATGTAAAAGCATTAGTTTGCCCAGTTTACCACGCAAACCGTAAATTGTGACCAATGGTACCATGCATTGATTCATTAAACACATGCCAAATTTTTACCACGAGACTAATTCCGGCATCATCATCATCATCATCATCATCATCATCATAATCATCATCATCGTTATCATCATCATCATCATCATGGAAAGCCACCTAGAGCCCTGCGTGGACAAATTTGATGATTCCTTTTTATTGAAATATTAAGGTGGTGGATGGACGTTGGTGGTAAGCATCAGCTCAAAAAACAACGATCATCTTCAAAGCACTGCAAACAACTGCTTCAACTCAGTACTCTGTGTTCCCGCTCATGAATCAGTCATCACAGCTCGGAAGTTAAGTGACGAGGACATACACAAACTGGCACTGTCTGAAGGTAGGGAGATAAGATGAAATAAAAACAGTTTATGATTTTCTTATAAGCCGTTTTCATCAGCATTATTGTAATGCTGACTGGATTACTCTGGGGATAAATGAACAAGGTTCTTACTTTACTTACTTTACACTTACATAACTGTGCACGTTACTAAGATTTATGACAGATATTTTTGGTATAATTCTACTATTATCACTCGCAAAACGGTAAGAATAATTTTGCTTTCTGTGCGAAATGATTACGAGACTGTTAGTTGAGATGTTTAAGGAATGTCGTTGTTTGAAAAGAAAATTCAAACTGACTGAAAAAAAAAGAGAAGATATAGGTCAGAGGTCCATCCCTCGTTTCGCATTAGGTTGTTGCAATCAAAGGAAGCGAGTCATAAGCGTCAGTTCTGCGAATGCAACCATAATTTTAGCTACTGACCAAAGCCATGTTACCTTTTTGTAAGCTCTGCATTCCTTTTTTGAACGTTTTTCATTACATTCGGCGGAATTAAATCCGTTTCTTTAGGATGTCGTAAGAAAAGAACTCGCAGGGGATCATTACTTTCGAAACGTCGACAAAATAATTAACATGAATTTGGAGTGGACGTTATTTTCGGAATTCTGCTGTCCGTTGATTTATGGGAATTGCGAAAAAAAAACAATTTAAAAAGTACAAAATTCTCAACTTAGCCTCGTGGGAGTAGGTGATATGGGTTGAGACTCAGATTATTCCAGAATGACTAACCATGAATATTTTTATCCTGTAAGGAACTTTTCGAGTCGATGTGCGAAAACCTGTCAACAACGACACTCTTTTTTATCAGGTTTGTCAAATAATAATTGATAATATACAGTGGTTAAATTTAGGAATCATGTTTAAAATATCTTTGTAGTATATCTGGCCAGCGGCTAACGCACAACAAGCACGCCCACTTATGCGTAAGTTGTACATGTGCTCTTTCGCATCAAAGAAATGAGAGTAGCGACGAGCTAAAAGAAGGTTAGAAATTATGACCGATATCGGGAAGACAGAGAGTTTTAATAACAAAGCTGTGAATCGGGTCATTGCAATGAAAACTGCCATTGACGGTGCTTGAGAGTTGCAAAGCAATACAGCAACAGCGAAACCAGGTGCTACTCCCTACTGTTATCGCTGTGTTAGTAACACGCGCGCTTCTCACAGCTGCTTTTTCAAAGATTAGATTTGTCAACATTGTTGCAAGCAAAGACATATACGGAAGGTGCTCGTTGAAAACAAAAGGTAAGCATAAAAAAGCCAAAGAAACAAGCACCAAAACCCAGACCCAGTCACCAAGTGCACAATGTTGATGAGTTTAAAGATAGATTCACAATGTCAGGAAACTGAACAATGGCATTATCTGGGTGGATGTAAATGTCAACGAAAAAAAAAACATAGAACTGTACACAGGCCCATTGGGCTGGTACATTGAACTGTACACAGGCACAGCTATGTTTTTATTCCAATTTTATGAACTTGGAGGAGCAATAGCAATTACCAATTTAGATGCTGAATCTTTAGACAATGATGGAATAAGCCGATATACAACTAATATTAAAGAGAAATATAATATATCCTTCTGGCGACACAGCCTTGAACATTCAAGGAAATTAGAATTTTACAAAGTTTTAAATGAACACTCTACATCTGATTATTTACACCAGCTAAGAAATTTTAATAAAAGACGAAATTTAGTGAAAAAATACTAAAATAGTAATCACAAACTTATGATTGAACTAGGTCGATATCAGACCAATCATATGCCCAGAGAAAGTAGATTATGCCCATTGTGTAAGTCAAATCAAGTAGAAAATGAAACTCATTTCTTATTTCAATGTAGCAAATACTCTTTGCAGGGGCGGACATTCTTAAGTCGAATCAATCGAAATAATACCTGACTTTGAAAGGAAATCAACCTCAGAAAGCATAAGACTTCTCATGAACTCTAACGACTATTATGTAAATAAGCTAGTGATGAAGTTTATTTCCTCATGTATGAAAATACGCAATACATTGTTATTATCAAATGAAAGTGATGTAACTTAAGTTTATTAGTATAAAATTAGAGTACTATTAGCCTTGTTTCGTCATTAATCACGATAGATATGCTTTTGCAATACTGCAAAATCTTGCGGTCATGCAAATGAAGCAATCTGTTACTACTAACAGCAGAATTTAGTGGAAGCCCTTTGCACGCAACAGGACTGAGCTTGAAGACCTATACTGGGCAAAGCATTACACCAGCGGGAGTTTTGCAAGTAAATGTGGAATACCAAGACCAAAGAGAACTGCTGGTTCTATATGTTGTCAAGAGTAAGGGTCCTGTTTTTGATGGGAAGAGATTTGCAACACAAGATTCGCCCAAACTGGTGTGCTATCTAGTCACTGCCATAGAGAGCAATTATATACAATCCTAGACAAGTGCTTTGGTGTTTTTAAAGACAAACTTGGCACCTTTACATCAGCAAAACATACGTTCTAAAGATAACTATGAAGAAAGATAGTCAAGCACACTTTTTCAAGGCCCGTTCACTGCCATATGTCTTAAGGTATTCTCAGTGAAGTGGAGTTGAGAGAATGGGCCACACCCATTGTGTCTGTTCCAAACAACAAACGTTCCGTTAGGATATTTGGCAAATACAAGGTCCCAGTAACCCGAAACTATAAGTAGAGTAGTATCATTCAGTTCTGAAGATATTTCTGTAAATCTTGCTGGTGGGCAAAAATTCTCAGAGTGACATCCATCAAACATTAGAAATGGAAGAAGAGTTAGACTTGGGAGACGACTTCGAAGTCAACCACCATACCACCCCGCGGCCAATGGTTTGGTCGAGCGCTGAGTTCAGAGTTTCAAATCCACCATAAAGAGTAAATGAGAAGCAACTGTATTTACCATACCATTTGACTACTGGAGAGCTACCCCATCCATTTTTTGGGACACTGTTACGGACACGATTGGGACTATAACAACCAGACCCCTGCATGAATATAGGCAAACGACGTCAGATTGAAGAAAACGTCAGCAAAGGTGGTCCTGTAACCAGAGAATTTCTGTTGACCAGGAAACGATAGCACGACATTACAGTGGCAGTTCAAAGTGGTTACCCGGCATCATCACAACGTGACTTCTGTGGTAAGAACAGGAAAAGGTTGGACCCGATTTGGTGAGGCATCGGACCAACTGAGAGATTCTACCAATCCTGCATCAAAACGTACCGCAATTTGTGTTCAACCCTTTGCCTATTCAGTGCCGCTTTAGAGTTCTGGAAACCAAGTGGCTGGCATGACTGAACAGCTTCCAAACAGCAATCCGAAGACGAATGACCCGCCACCAAGCCCACCCCACATGTTATCTTGCAACAACCTTTACCTCCCTCCCCCCCCCCCCAATTCTGAATAAGCCTGTTTCTGAAATATTCCGCGTGCGGAAGCCTTCAGCTAGCTAGATTTATGAAAGCTGACAGAGGTAACATTTAGTCTGTACTGAACATGTTTGTGTTTGGATTTAAATTTTCATAACTTTCTCAGTTACTATAGTCCACTAGCTAATGAGGAGGAGCTGTAGGGTGCCATCCCAGCGGCCAATACACATCAAGCACGCGCACTTACATGCGAGCCGAAAATGTGTTTGTTCATTCAAACACATGACACTTTTCATCAGATAACAATATTTCTTGATACTGTTTGTAATTTCCAGATTCCAAGTGGACCTGAAAATTTCGAGTCCTCATGCGCCAGTGAACAGTAAGTTCTTATGCTCTGTTATGATCAAGATTACGTACATGCCCTTTCTTCCCTCCTTTCTTTATTTCCTCTCCTTCTTTCATCTCTATTTTCGCTTATCTGCATTTAAATTGCTCACGTACTTGCACACTTGCTGGCTTATTTTGCTTTACCCTGTCATCAATCAATCAATCAATCAATCAATCAATCAATCAATCAATCAATCATTCAATCAGTCATTCAATCAATCAATCAATCAATCAATCTCTGTTGCAGATGTCCTCGCATTATCATTTCTGGTTCCTATCCATATAAGTGGGAGACCAGCGATTGTACAAGTATTGATAGGGGGTACAGAATTGCCCCCGGAGGATGTCACAGAGGTAAATTATGGAGAGTTGCTAATACATAGATTTTTGTTTGTTATTTGTAAGGTTATGTTCTTCCATATTTGAACAACTTGCGCCCTCAATAACCTCAAGAGTAATAAGGCTTACAGAATAAAACTTGAAGTATGTGTGTTCCATTTAAAATTATTTGCCTTAATGTTGACCACATAAAATGGTGACGAAGGGATTTCCGAAAAGCCGCTACCGTGGATTTAACATTTTCTTCACAACTTACGAAAAGCGTCAAAATTGACTGGGAAATAAGTTAAATCACTTGAAAACGATAAAATGACATTAACCTGTCATCTTAGAAAACAAAAACAATTTGAGTAACATCCCTGTTAACAATTCAAATGGTTACCATGGAAAGTCAATTATCGGGAACAACGACATGCCATACCAGAGTATTGCCAAATAAATTAAAGGATAATTCAGAAAGTTCTTTGCAACTTAATAAAAATAAAATTTCGAACATGCGGCACACTCAGCTCCGGCTAGTGCAAACGAAGTTATCTTGGACACCTGCGTTGGTTTGTGTTTTTCTCTGTGGTGCCACATTTCGATTCTTATTATGGCTGGGAAACTTCGCATTTTTTTTTTATACATTGTAACTACAAAGTTTCGCAAAGGTTCGCCTCGCAACTGTGGAAATTTGCAAAGACGAATTTTCACCACCGCGAACTTTCGCTAGAGACTTGGTTTCAGTAATCGTAACGCTTCGAATAGTTCGCCTAACTTTCATTTGAGACGGCGAAATATCAACGCCTTTCGCTGAAATATCGTTTTCAACGAAATATCGGCGATGTTTCGGCGATATTTGCCACAACAAAACTCGAATTCTACGAAATTCGTTTGCATTACTTTTGCACAGTTCTGTATTTCCAACTTTTTTAGGCATGATGATTTCGAGTCAGTTTTTTTAAACTTATTGCCGTGGCTATTGCCAAACAGACGTACAATCAATATTTGATTTTTTTTTTCGCAGTTTTTGATGGACATGATAATGGAGAGTGTGGCGGACACTATTGGCTATCAACAAGCTACAGTAAGTATTAGAAACTCGTGAGAGTTTGAAACGTGTCACTCCCGATCATTTGCATTGGGCAAAGCGTTTGCTGGAAGGAATCCTGCATTTTTTTTAGAACATGGTAGCCTGAATTAAAGTTCTAGATCAACTAAAACTCAAACATCAAATAATAATAAGTGATCACTCATGACTTGTTTTTTTTTAAGTGACTAATTTGGACGAAATAACAAGCTCGTAGTAAACAATGGTTTATCGTTGTGTTAAGTTAGAAATTGATAAAAAATAATATGCAGGTAATAGCTTATCTTTCCCGGATATCGTTTCTGCGTCTTTTAAGTTTATTGTCGTTTTTAAAAGTGCCCTTCTCAATACTCTGTTTAGTGCGTTGGTGCATGACAATTTGTGATGGCCTTCCCATTCAAGTGGTGACAAAAATAGTTTCCTTATATCGGGTATTGCTAGGGTGGATTTATTTGCAGCGTACGCGTATAGCAAAAAATGTGAGAACCTGTTTGTTTGCATGGCTTTTTTAATTGCTTATACTTTATTGGCAAACATGCAACAGAAGCTATAATAAGCAAGAGCACTTAAGGAACTTCCCAGTATGAAATCGGTCAGGTGGCAAAGGCGCATTGTTCGGCCCAGATGCAAATCAGAATCCTCAAAGCCACATGAGGGACTAGACGTACCACTAGACTGATCAGTGAGCTCTAGTTCGTCAGAAGGGCCCGGCAAACTTTCAACTCTCTCTTCGATGCTGTCCCTAGGCAGGAACCACTCATCTGTTATCTCTTGACGGTCCCCCGCTGGAGCTTGGTCACCAACCGGTATCCCCCTGTAAATGGTAAACAACCAGAATTTCTAAAAACTTCGCGCAGAGAAACTCGTTACTTTGCGGCGGAAACAACGGTTCAGCGGTTATTGCAGTTATCGAGTCTTGAGATCATGACTACCAAAAAAAATTCACATGCATACACATTGTATGAGTATATGGGATTCCGCTGATATAGTCCCGCTAATACATGGGATGCCGATAATAAATGGGATTCCGCACATATATGGCATTCCGCTAGTGTAGTATGATGGAATTTTATCCTAAAATTACTAAATCTTTGGGCCTAATCGCTTAATTTGAATTTTTTTATGCTGAACGTAATTGCCATTCCACTCATTTTGATTTATTTATTTATTCCAAATAGAGGCCGGTAGACGTGCCTTGTATGGCTATCCTTGTCCTGCGCTTCCTGGATATGACAGTCTTGGAATATATCACAACAGTGACGGGATGCTGTATGTCAAGTGAAAGAACGGAAAGGAACCTGCTAAGATCCGCATGGTCGTTTGAAGTCTAAAGTGTTTCTCTTTAAGAATATGCTATTTACTTAGTAATGGTTTTCTAAGGCCCCCAACTGGTACATGCCATCTTCTTAATTTATCTAGAGTAATGTTTATCACAGGAGGAAGAGTTAATTTCAGGAAAAATAGGACGAAGAAGGCAACCAGAAATTGGCATTTCTCTTATATACTTCCCTGATTCAAACGAAACAAGGCGTCTTTTTGATAATACAAATATGTAGTTTTTTAAAGGCTCATTGAAGTATTTTTTTCTGAGCTTTAGCTAAGGAACTTCTGCGGTCCTGTAATTAATTCTTTCTTCACCCGCAACCTAAAATGTGTCGTCATCAGGCCACGCCTATCATCATCATGGTCACGTGACCAGTGAAGAAAGTTTATAAACCTTAAAGTTTTCCAGCTTATTAGTACTAACTGCATAGTGAAAATATTACCTACAGATTTGGTTATTTAAACGCTAACTTCTTTGTCGAGAGATTTTAGGAATGACATGATGCACGATTTTCATTCGTTGAATTGCCGATAAATTGGAACATTTAGATTAGAAAAAATCCGTATGAGCCACAGTTCTGCAGCATTTGTATGAATTGCTTGAGTAAGAAGTTCCTATAAACAGATTTCTTCAGTACAATAACCCAAAAATCTCTCGTGATTCTTCAACTACTGCGTGCCCGAAAAGATTTTAACCACATCTTAGCCAGATCGAAGCACGACAATATTCGCCGGGCTGTAATATCTCTTGAAAACGCATTGACCCTCTGATGTACGGGTCGTGTGTGCCTTTTTTGTTGGGGGTGGGAGGATAGTTTACGAATCCCACTTCGGTGAGGTCCATAACCTTGTGTACACCATACTAGTTTAAAACTATTTACAGGGGGATCCTCAACTAATAAGCCCTTATGGCTACTAAGGGGATTCCTTGCCACTGCTTCTTTAAATAAATCAGAAAGAAATAAAGAAAGAAAGAAAGAACGCACGAGCGATTCACGATTGAAACGCGTTTCCTCTGCGTACTTGTGTTCACCGTACGTCAAAGAAAATAAGCATTTTAAAAAAGGTACGGAATATAACTGTAGAAAAATAACACTTAGCTACTGTCAGTAGGTTTCAAGTTGTCATTCCAAAAAGGATGCTACACACTCCACAAGGCAGCTCGCTTTACACGTACCTTCCTCTCTCACCTCCTTCATCTTCATCCCATAAATTCGACATTTTGAACATGCAAAAGCTAGTGAACTAAATTTTACTTCAAAGCTTCTCTTGCGCTAAGCCCTACGTTAAATTAAAAGGCTGGCTCTCTGACGCCTGTGGCTGAGAAACACTCGTGCCGGTATTTTAACGCTTGTATGCAAACAGTGGAAGAAAAGAATAGCTTACTTTGAATGCATGTTCACAATTAGGAATTTGAAGGAATGGTTTCAGTTGTGCATGCTGAGTTTCTTGATTGTTCTTAATTCTCATTACCATTTAGTGATTCTCGTTAGCATAATTTTTAAGAAAAGGGTTATACGAACTCACTCTATTGTGTGTAAGAGGTTTTACATTAACTTGGTTTTAGTTGTCAGCTGAAGATGTTTCGGCTAATGCTAAAGCATTCCCAGTTTGAAAGATGACTTTTATGACTGATGATATCCTCTATCATTCTACTTTTGAAAAATGTATGGTTATCTATATCCTACATTAGACTAACAGCCTGTGTGAGCGTTTTACTGGTCACCTGTGATTCTGTCAATTTTTTTCGCGGAAAATGCAGGGGTCAAAGGGTTAACTATGAAATGTCCAAAGGTTGGTCGTCTCTATTAAAATGCAGCCAATCTTTTCGTGCAAGAAAACCATACCCTCATTAGACACTCTAACAACGAGATTTTCTCAACAGTGCAAATGAATTCTATTTACGTTATAATGCCAATAAATTAATGCTAATTACATCACCAAAGGAAAAAAAATGTTCAAGCTTACCGCACTTGCTAAAATGTAGTTTACGTGCTTTGAAATATTGAATTAACAATCGCATACAGTGAACTACACAGGGAGGCTCGGTTTATCAACAATTAGAATAAATTAACATTTTAGTATTTTAAAGAAATACAATAAGGTTTGTAAAATTTTAGTAAAAAATTACAGGGCGAATAATAATAATAATAATAATTAATAATAACTGATACTTATATAGCGCAAATTTACATATAAATATGATCAAATGCGCCTTACTACTGAGATATTAAAATGAAAACGGTAAAAATGATAAAAATTACAATAAAAAGTACAATAAAAAAGATAAATGTTTAGTTCCAACTCAAAGATCAGCTTTTCCGCAATCTATCCGTAAACAATCCCTTTAATACGCTGTGTTGCGAACAAATTACAATCTTCACTACGAGAAGTTCTCGACGACAAAGCACATGTTCATACATCCCATAATATTAACACAGCGAATGTCCATGGAGGGGTGGTTTAACTACAAGTCCAGTCGCACGGGGGGTCGAGTTGATCTCCCGCTTCGGGTCCGGGCCCGAACAATAAAAATTATATCACCGATAGTCATTAAAAGCAATTCTAAAAAGCAGTTCTCAAAAGATGCGTTTTCAGGCTAGATTTAAAGTTTATAAAATTGTCAATGTTCCGTAAATGGGCAGGAAGCTTGTTCCAAAGGGTAGGGGCAGCAGATGGAAAAGATGTGTCCCCTAGAGTCTTTCGAAGTCGGGACCTAGGTTGTGTTTTGTTTTATAGGTATGTTTACATCAACCACCGGTTCCAAACTGTTTATTTATTCGCCAGTCGTTTAAGTCAAGTAGTGTATACACGTATGATGTTCAAAATCTAGGGAAAACACAACAGCGATAAGCAAAGATCATAGTGAAATTACAAGTTTACAGAAAGATAATATTTACCCGTTGGTCGTCTTCAATGTTTGATGTGCTTTCTGATCGTTCAGTTAGGGCTCATTAGTGATTTTTGTGTCTTATGATCGTTTAATTATAGTTAATTAGTGATTGTTGTTTTTTTAGCGCGCATTTAATTAATTTAGGGGGGAAACAGGTTGATTGAGCATCAAGACACCGTTGGATCTAAGACTGTATTTCGATACATCTTTAACACTTATCAGATTACTTATGTAATCAGGCGCGAGGCCTTGAATCGCTTTGAAAGTAAGAATAAGTATTTTAAATCGAATACTATATTGAACGGGTAGCTAGTGTAAAGAATACAGCACTGGCGTTATGTGGTCATATCTTGATATATTGCAGACTAATCTGGCAGCTGAATTCTGTACACGTTGCAGTTTACTTAAATGAACGGATGGAAGACCGTAGAGAAGACTATTGCAATAATCTAGGCGCCCAATAATGAACGAGTGAACTAACATTTGTGCCGATTGATTAGATAGATATTTCCTAATACGCCTTAAGTTATTAAGAGTTAATTTCGACCAAACTACGAGCCTTCGAGCAACTGATAGTCAGCGGGTGTAACACGTGAGATAATCTGGTAGCTTTTATTCCGTGTAATCTGCTGTATGGAAGGATTCCGTTTTGATAAAAAAAAGTATTTCAACGGGTAAAAGTTTGAACTACAAGACGAGCCCTCCTAAAGAAACTTGACCAAAATCTTTTATAACTTAACCCTCGAACGTACAAGCAAAGTCACACCCCACGTAGGTACAAGGGGGGATTCATGGAGCACCGCCCTTGGGATTTTACTTTGTTACATTATTTCGAAAAGTCTTAACTCGTAGTAGAAAGTCTGTGACGTGCCGCAAGATAAGCTATATGTTATGAGTTGTGGTGCCGCTGGGGGCCTGTGATATCATCCAAGATGATGCCATTTTGGGGTTTACCCAACATTAAAACCTATCAAGGAATGGTGGAAAAATATGAATTAATTGAACACTTTGTTGCTTTTTGTCAATATTTTGTACTTTTTTCTTCTAAAAATGTGAGAAACACTCATGTATCTCTTCTAACCATAGTTTTTGATTCTCGCCAAACCTCAAACTTGTGTGAAACGTATTTATATGCACAACTACTGAAAAGGGCAGGTGCAGGTTTGGAAAATTGTCCCGGAAAAATTCAATATGTATGTCCGAGGGTTAAGCTGTAACTAGCAACGACATCAGGGGAAAAAATGAAAATCAATACACTCATCACCCCATTATAATAGAACAACAGGAAACACGTTGTAGACTTTCCCTGATGAGTTTTAATAAATCCTTTAAAAAAAAGTAAAACGTAAAAAGAGATGTCCAAGTTAGCGAAATTCCACAAATATCTCGGTAGTATGATGGAAACGTTTGCTGATTGACTAAAATTATTGCATCTCTCTCTCTCTCTCTCTCTCTCTCTCTCTCTCTCTCTCTCTCTCTCTCTCTCTCTCTCTCTCTCGCTCTCTAATGCCACGCTTGGGTAGTTAACGTTCTTTATTTCGGGTGATTTTCTTGTATCAGTTATTGAATACATAAAAGTAGACTTGCAAAAATTGAATAGTTTGAAACGAAAAATGGTTAAAAGCTGATCGATGTTGCTCAAATCTCATCTTGAAATGTTTTGATATTGAAGAATCTAGTTAGCATTTTATTATCAATTTACATTTAATTTGGACTTTACGACGTAAGAAATAAGCACCATAAGTTACGGTATACCGTTGTCTATTTATGAGATGGATACAGTAAATTAAAAGAAAAAAGAACATAGGCACATGGTAAATGTCCATCTACTAGGCTTAGATACAAATATCTGGGAATTTTTTAGATATTTACAAACTTGCAGAATATTTAGAAAAATTCTAAATGTTTTATTAAATACTTTACAGGTATTTGGAGTTTTCGTTAGGCCTCCAGGTGTTTATTTCAGCAGTTTCTTGGCCTTTAGAGCTATTGTTACTCAATTGAATGCCAATAGTAATCTTTTTCAGCAGTTTCCCAATGCAAATTGCATACTATGAGGCTTATGGCAGCCAGTACAGAACGAAATGGCGGAACCTGAAGAGGACGATTGTGGTTATACTGAAGCTCCTAATTATGTTGTGACCTTTGACTGACTTGATGCAAACGCCGTGAAACTGAATTACGACCGCAGTAACTAAAATGTATGTTCCTTGTGAGTCAAAATTATAATATCCAGTACAATTACAGCTAGATATTTAAGAAATTTATTTGAGAATTTCCGACACATATTCAGGCCATTTTTCGAGATATCTGTATCTAAGCCTAACATCCACCCACGGTAAGACGAATTATTTAACGTAAAGCATTCCGTCCCTGTTAAAATAAATTCCATGATTCTGATGGCAGGGATAGCCGTACAAGCCACGCTCGCTTCCTGTAGATTAAGAGGAAGGCACGGTGTTAGAATTTTATGAATGCGGCGGAATTAACTGATAGAATCAGGAAGAGAGAACGAAGTGGCAATGCATGTAAAGACTGCGGGTACAATAAGTCACAGACAGTAACATAAACCTAATACAGCAATTTTTTCCACAAGTTTTATTAGTTGGCCATTGTTTCAGGAAAAGGAATATATTTTACGTTAAGGTATTGTTTTTTTAGTAGCAATAATGGCGATGACGATGATGATGATAATGATGATGATGATGATGATGATGATGATGATGATGATGATGATGGTGATGATGATGATGATGATAAAACGGTATACTAAAACGGAATACAAGAACTATAAATGGTTTAAAAGAACTAAAGATCATAGTTTTCCTAGAACTGTCAAGCGCATGCAATTTATAGTGTACGACGGCAAGGTAGAAAGTATTATCTCCTTCCTTCCTGTTGGATAATCCGCCAAACTCATGGGCTTGAATTGGATGACAGTCGCTTATGAGAGGTGAAAGCTCTCTACTGATTAGTCGTGAATGGCTATAATGATCTATAATGTCGTAAAGTTGTTGTTTTTATTTCATTGCCTCAACTCACCAAACAAAGATGACTTAAATGCAATACCACACTCTACATCATCATGGCTGTCGAAAACTGTTTAAAAAGAAAAACAATTATTTACGTATTTACAACTTTAATATACACTGTATTGTCAAAAAAATACAGACGAAATGGTACTATGGTTGAAATGGGTTAGAAATGAAAAAAAAATGTTACAGGTAGACTTTTGTAGTAACTTCAGCAACTTAAAAAGGTGGTAAGTCACGAGGAGTTTTAAGTTAAATTTTCGGAAAACTGGTCAAGTAATTATTGGAAAAACTGAATCATCATTATAATTTTGGGTCTTCTTTGATACCGATATATCTTTTAGCATTAAAAAAATACTAACAAATAAGTGATATATCCTCTTAAAGTACACAACCTTAAACGGGACTTAAACGTCCTCTACATTTGCTACCATCACCGCTCAAATTTTGACAGTGAGGACAAGTTTGTAAGTAAAACATACGCATGTACTACCCAAATTAAAATTCAAGAAAGGATTCAATGTCGTAGTTTTTTTCACTAAATTAAGTTTGTGATAAATAAAATAAATGTTGATGAAAGTTCTCTCTTTTAAAATGCGTTTTGGAGGCAACGTAAACTTTCCCTGTAAATCGGAGACTTGTTAAATTCTGTGCACCAGCCTTCGCTTTGAAAAAACAGGGCAAAAGTGAGCTATTTAGGAAATGGTCTATTACAGCGGCATCTGGTAGGCCAGTTTGTTATCAGTAGTACCCTTCTTGCTCAATGCAGGGATGTTGCCAGGCAGCTAGACAAGAAGGGTCTTTCGGCGCTTGCTTCTTTCTCGTCAAGAACGTTACTCCGAAAGGTGAGCCATTGTTTTGCCGTATTGCTCTTTTTAACCAAAGGCTATTTGGATTTCCATATGACAACTAGTAAAACTGAAAAGAAACGTCGCTCGTTTTCGGAGTCAAAAGTCATCATTAAGCTGCCAGGCAAAAATTACTCAAAGGATTTTATGGCAATAATAATAGCCATTATACCACGGTGGCATCCTCTGTAAATATGATATCCTTGACTGATGCTTGTGCAGGTATTTGTTTCCCACTTGTAAGGATAATGATGAGAGATGATTATTCGGGGACACCTAACGCATAAAAGCTAGCATTAGTTACAATATTTTTAGGGAGTATCGAGTGACATCGAGTCCAAATATGGTTTATCCATATTCTAGGAAACAACAGAGTTGCTGTTCAATGTATTCGCGAGATTAATGGGAGTGTAACACTGGTGTCAGAAGTGGAATAAGAAATGCTAGTGTGCCACTTTACTCGACAGCTAAACAAAATGAAGGTATAGAAAACAAGACAGATATTGACTGAATGACCCTCAGCTGACCTGTTGAATAGGAAAAAAACGGCTAAAAAGGTTATTTATATTTTTGTTATTATTATGTGGGTAGAATACCAAATAAACCTTCTCACAAAGGAGGGTCCTTCTCTTGAGGATAGACATCAACCTTGGAATGGTGAACTATCAAACTGAGCTCAGCTGCAAAAGTTATGTTTATTGGTCACGCTGTCTCTATGGAGGTTTTACCACAAGACCCTAAAAAACGAGGCAGTGAAAACCTTGTCTGTGTCACAAAATGCAAGGAGGGTAAGGAGATTTCAAAGGACAAATGAATCTGACGATTAACGTCAACAACTCATTTATATCTACGCCGCTCTTGTGTCCGCCCCTATGCTAGCATATCCTCGCCGTAAGGGACCTTCCACTGGATATGAATGCCAGCAATATTGGGATATCAGAAGTACTCACTCAAGTTCATTGAAGTGAGGAACGGACCATAGCCGCCTGCTACAGCCACGCTCTCAGTACAACTAGGTGTAAACGTCTTGCAGTTGTAGGGGCAACTGAGAACTTCCACCCCTATCTCTACTGTAAGAACTGGCCAAGCTTACCTGCAATGGCTGCTTACTTCCAAGAACCTTTTTTTGGTATCTTTTTGCCTCCGTTATCATTTCTATTTCTCAAATATACCGACCACAATCCAAAGCCACCTTTAGTTTACTTTTTAAGTCAATAATATTGTTCGGAAATGCTTGCGGTCGATTTACCGACTCTTTGCCTTAAGTGTCCCGGTCTGAGAAATTGTTCCAGGGGCCAAAAGTGGTAGTCAACCGACTTGGCTGAAACTCGGCGCAGACGTTGGGTGTGATGGGATATTTCAAAAGCCACTTTGGCTCTGTTCTCTGAGTTTTAGTTCTGGAGTCTTAAGGAGGGTCCCATTCGGTGCCCTTTTAGCGCCAAAAATCCAGCCTTCCAGGGGGCATTTTGAAAGTGCTGTAACACACCACTGGTAAATTGTACTGCCAAATGAATTTGATCATGGACTCTGCTATAATGGAGCTTGCACTTCATACATGTAACTTTGTTCTCAAGCCATTAAACAAAGAGGAGCCTGGGGCTAGAGTTGGGTCAAATTTGAGGTCAAAATCACTACCCAAACTTGCCATTTCTTTAAAAAATCATCATATTTACCTGCCTTCTTGCATAACTTCCATTCCTATACCAGTACGTACTTTAGTAACCCAATTATCAAAATCACTTGAGAAAAATTTGGCTTATTAAGGTTTGTTAGATTTTTGGCACGAACACTCCATGCCCCTCTACGGCCATGCAGAACGAAATTTTAAGCATAATTCATGCCATAAAGAAACCAAATCCTTGACATGAAGTCTTTATTTTGTATTTGGTGAGTGAAAATGAAACATTAAAGCCTAATCGGTTTCATTGTTTAGAAAAACCCCGACTCGTATCTTACAAATGCTCTAAGAAGGCCTCTGATTAGCACTACAAACACCCAGATTTAGCAAATTAAGGATATTTTTTTCTTTGAAAACCCAGTACCGATCATAAAACACAAATGATGATGTTCTCACCTAGATATGACAATCTTTTTAAAAGATGCTTGGATTTTTCTCTGATTTACATTTTTCAGGTCATATTTCCATGCATACTATTCTCCTGGCATGGAAAGTCTCCATATTTTGTCAGGCCCATTTTTTCCATACAAGATAAAGTGAGGTTAATGAAAACGGTCGTTAACAGATAATCTACGTCTGACCTTTTAATAGCCTGAATAGCTCTTGCAAATACCTATCAGTAAACGAGCATGACCATACATGGACTACATAAAAGCTGCAGACTGAGCTGCGTCCAGGTGACCTGTGATCCATCACATTTCCCAGGTACTTTAAAGCTGAATAAATGGAGCCATACAGTAAAAGAGGGAGTCCACAGTTAGGAGAGCTTGATAACAAAGATTTTGTGTTGCTGTTCAAATAAAATACTCCGTACATAGCCTCAAGGTGATGCGATTGTTATTGTATCAACTAACCCGCCATTTTGGACGTGAGAGTATGGGGACTGGACCGAGTTCCCATTCTTCTCCCGTTTCAAGCGTGAATGTTTGTGCTTTTATCAGGTGTTAGAAATCGCAGAAAGTGATAAGTTTCAGGATCATTTTACGATACCGCTTTGTTCTTTTGGAGGGGTAAATGATCAGTGCAGTGCCTCGTCATGGGCTATGCACGAAACAGGAATGATTCCTTTGTTGTCTTGCGATAATGACATGACTGCATGGTTAAAGGACAAGTACAAGGGGTCAGGTGTGTCAGGGGCGAGAGGAAGACTTGGTGATACCAAAGGTGCAGGCGATTCAAAAGATCAGATAGGGATCATACACGCACACAAATAATTTTTATCGCGATCCAGGGGACTATTTGGATTGAAGAGAGACGACGATATTTTACGATATTGTCGTTTCAAAATAATAATAATAAATTGGTGGAAGATTTCCCGCGGTAATTTACAGGGTTCTTGCGAAGAGAACCAAACCTTTAAAATGTCAATTTCATCGAAAAGCTTCAATGCAGCATGTTTGCAAAGATTTTCAAGTTCACTTATCGTCGACGAAACGGGCAAATAAAGGAAGACTGTCAAGTTTTAAGCTCGAATCGTGATTACGTGATGAGCATGTGCAAAGCTAAAGCTGGATGTAAACAAACAGCTCCAACAAAGGAAAAACGGCTTTAATTTAAAACTATTCTTATCGTTGTTTTTCGAAAAAGGGGTTGTTGCTTGCTGTGAATAAAAATAGTAGAGTCCTTGGTCAAATTCATTTGGCAGCACAATTTACCAGTGGGGTTTTATAGCAGTTTCAAAATTCCCCTGGATTTTTGGCTGGATTTTTGGCTGGATTTTTGGTGCTAAAAGGACAACGAATGGGACCCCCCCTAAAACTCCAGAACTAAAAGTCAGAGAAGAGAGGCAAAGTGGCTTTTGAAATATCCCATCACACCCAACGTCTACGCCAAGTTTCAGTCAAATCGGTCGACTACCACTTTTGTCCCCTGGAACACTTTGTCAGACAGGGACACTTTTAATGATTAAGGTAAGACACAGCAACAGGTTTATAAACTTAACTCACCCAGTTGCACCGCGGCAGGCGGAGTCAAAGTACATGGATCCTTGAGGAATCTAACGTTAGAAGTGACACAAAATAGTGATGATATATGGCTATTAACAAACTGAATGTGCAGTTAGCAGACTTTAGTTATATTGATTGAGAATTCTAATGATAATGAATCAATCTTTTGCGTTTGGATCGATTATTTACATTTGAACATTAGTTGAAGTAATGAATCTGCTTTACTTTTTACCAAAGTGGTTTGTAAATTGTATTTTCATCAAATTCTTCTGAATTTCAAATTCTATTAGGCAAATATTTGGCGGAAGCAACGCCGCTAAGATATCTCATATTAGATAGATATCTCACATGAGTTGAGACGAGACGAGACGAGACGAGACGAGATATTTATATCGATATCTTTATTTCTCTTATTCATTTATTAAAAAAAAAGTTATAGCCTGAGATAACTCAATTCGCTGACCGAAAAACGAACTTCTTTTTCCGTGTCCAAAAAATTTTCATGCAAACGCAAAAAACTTCTGAGTATTTGGTTGAGTTTTCGTTGGGTTGATACTTCAAGTTTACTTACCTTGTAAAACACAGCATATTTCTCTGGGTACACGTCCAGTCTAAATGTGCCTGAAAAAGGTATTTTTTTTGGGGGGGGGGGGTTAATGCAGATGCATACTCAATTAACATGAAGAAGAAGAAGAGGAGAAAGAAGAAGAAGAAGAAGAAGAAGAAGAAGAAGAAGAAGAAGGAGGAGGAGGAGGAGGAGGAGATCGTTTCCCAAAATTTCAGTTCCTGATTTTAAAAACCCTAAAATAGTTCTGACTACCGCGCAAATCTCTCCATAACTACGTTTCCATGTAGGTTTATGTAGGGCACTGCTAAAACTTACGTTTCACCGGCTTTTGCCAAAAATATACCTCAAATGGGAAGGTTTATGTTCCAAAGCGTTCCTTATAAGAGGAACAGCTACAAAAAAGGCACACTTGTTCCTAAAACAGTGTTAAAAGATGATGGCCTTAAATTTATATCAGCAAAACAAGGGTTTTCCCAGAGCTATCTTATTCCATGATACAAAAGTGAGTCCCTTTGTCCCCGGCATATCCGTGATCTCCGTTGAATGTATACAATCGTGCAAATCAGAACAAACTAAATAGGAAATAGATCACAGACACAAATGGCGAAACACTCACGCTCAATGAAAAGAGTAAAAAGGAATATCAACTTAAACAAGCTCCAACTACTATTCCCCGCTATCTCCGTTTTATCCGTCATACTAAAGAAATAATTAAACTTTTAGTCAGATCTCAGTAGTCAAAATATCTCAAGTAAAACGGGGATAACGGATACAACGGGGACAGAACTTACAGTTCATCAGATCAGCTTCAAGGAATATAAAATAATATAAAGTACAACGGAGACAACGGACACGGCGGGGACACAACTTACAGTATATGTATAGGAATATATTAACAATACTACTACTACTACTACTACTACTAAAAATAATAATAATAATAATAATAATAATAATTATTATTATTATTATTATTATTATTATTATTAGTAGTAGTAGTAGTAGTAGTAGTAGTAGTATTCTTAATATATTCCTATATATATACTGTAAGTTGTGTCCCCGCCGTGTCCGTTGTCTCCGTTGTACTTTATATTATTTTATATTCCTTGAAGCTTCAAGGAATATAAAATAATATAAAGTACAACGGAGACAACGGACACGGCGGGGACACAACTTACAGCATATGTATAGGAATATATTAACAATACTACTACTACTACTACTACTACTAATAATAATAATAATAATAATAATAATAATTATTATTATTATTATTATTATTAGTAGTAGTAGTAGAAGTAGTAGTTATGTAGCAGTATTGTTAATATATTCCTATACATCTACTGTAAGTTGTGTCCCCGCCGTGTCCGTTGTCTCCGTTGTACTTTATATTATTTTATATTCCTTGAAGCTGATCTGATGTACTGTAAGTTCTGTCCCCGTTGTATCCGTTATCCCCGATTTACTTGAGATCTTTTGACTACTGAGATCTGAGTGAAAATGCAATTATTTCTTTAGTGAAACGGATAAAACGGAAACAACGGGGAACAGCACTGAGAGATATTTTGATTACTGTGAACCTACTGTAAATACGCATTCATTCATTCATTCATTCATTCATTCATTCATTCATTCATTCATTCATCCATTGATTCACTCATTCATTCATTCATTCATTCATTGGTTCATTCATTCATTCATTCATTCACTCATTCATTGATTCATTTATTCATTCATTCAAGTTAACGTGCATTATCTAAATTGCATATTTCTCGTAATGTGACGGATACGCCGAGAAAAGCTATTAATTACAACTGTGCTGCACAAAAGAATAATCCTTTCAATTAGCTCGCTAGTATTTTAAAAATATCGTTAAGCTTTCTGTTGATTCTGGAAATGCTTGTTCGCTAAAAAAGTGTTAAGGTGACATGTTTTTAAGGCATTGATCATATGCCGGTATGAATGTTTAGTTTGCGCTTCATTGTTTTCCAGATTCTTTATTACACTGTTTGCCAAGGAGAAGCAGTTATGTAACCACTGTAAATTGCTCGGGCATTTTGTTTTTGACTTGATTGTATCGAAAACAAAAAAAAATCACACACAGGAAGTTTAAAAATGTAGCTCGTCGGGGCATTTTTTACCACTAACCGCCTATTTTTGCCCGTAATTTATCGAACAGAAAAGATCAAACTGAAGAACGTAAACAATGAAGCTAGTATGCTATAAAAGAAGTCTGAAACGTTGCTTCGTTCTCATTTCACTCGATGACAGTGATGGCCACAGCACCAACAAGGCAACTCAATAATAAGGTATGTACTAGATTTCATATTCCTTCTTCGTAGCTTTAAGACAAGTTAAGGAAGAAAAGTTGCTCTCGTTTCTTTTAGTGAACGAATTTACAAAGTTCAGCTTAAAACGTAGCAATTAACAGGAACGAAATGCTATATTGCTTAGGCTTTTCTAACCAGTTAATCTAATAGGCATTGTAGTCTAAATATTTCCTACAGATTATTCGTCAATTTTAGTGATTCTGTGCTGACTAGTTTACTGTTTCCTTGTAATTATTTTAGGGAATCAGGAGTGCTGTGCTTAGCAAGGTCTTGCCAGCTGTCCAGGGAACTTGTTCTCTTTTGGCAGCTAAATTATCTTACAGCAAACATGAGGGAATGTCTTGTGACGATCTGTGGCTAAACATATGCCAGAAACGTGATGAATGTGACGAAAAGATAAAGAAAATGAAAGGAGTAGCATTTTTCTTCTCCGCTGTCGCCCATGTATGACGAGAGTGATTGGTCAGACAAATGTCATCAATTGAATCCGTTTTCTGTGAAATGAAACATTGAACTCAGTGTTTTTGCCTTTCGTAAAATTGAAATCGTATTTTTCAAGTCGAGAGTGATGCTAATAAATAATAAATAAGCGAACTACATGTAAGGAAAGGAAAGGAAAACGTCAACCTTGATTAAAAGAAAGTCACTTTTTGAATGCAACTTTGCTTACTTTACTTCGACTATCTCTTACACGATAAAGGGTGCGTCGGCTCGGTCCCATATTTTATTAGACGAGTTTTGGCAGATTAGTTTGTTTCTAAACATTATGTCAAGCTATAGCTGCATTTTCATTCCAGCCCTTTTCTTGAGAGAGTCCGCCGTTCTTCCGTCTTGAAATTTGAGATCGGGATCCCTCAGAATTGCCGTCCACTGCCCAAACCCGTGCCGATCGATTCCCTTCTTGAGAAAATCGTCCTCGTCTGCCGTGAATTTCAACACCCGACGATAATTTCTTTGAACTCGCAATTGGTTTGTGGGCGGGGAATCCTTTTCTTTAGGGGGCGCGCTCTTTGTTTCTGCTGTTTTGACTGGAGCTGCAAGACTTGAAGTTGAGCCGTTAAACCTCGTTTGCACTTCCCTATCCACCTCCGCGCCTTTCGTGCCTTGTAGCTTTTGTAGACACTCGTGAGCTTTGACAGCAACTTCGCGCGATCTTTGCTTTTGATAGTGAACTTTTGCAACGGCAGAACTGTGTTTTTGGTCTTCTGACAAAATTTGTTGCTCCTTGCTTGTGAGCAGATTGAGGCTTTGCGTCTCGACAATTTGACGATAGCGCGTCGGATGAATGAACTTTCCGATTGCATCAAACACCAGTTTACTCATGACGTCGCCCAATTTGCTGTGCTGTCCTCCATTTCTCGTGACCAGAACGAACTCGCACTGGGGTTTTAGCAATGGCCTTACGAAATTTATGTAGCTATCGAGCACCTGCATGCTTGCATCGGTCAGAATTAAGGAGTCAAATCCATATTTGCTAGCAGTCTTGAACTTTTTCTGGTCGATGAATCCCCCGTTCTCCTTAGCTGCTCTGACCATGTCCACTGTCAAATACTGATAAGTCATAGGCCGAGATCCCTTCACCTTGATGAACAAATACACTGCGACAAATTTCGTGGCAAATGTTAAGTCCGAAGGATTAACTTGACCGGGAATAGTTTTGCACGTCTTCACGGTGTTCTCGTAACGAGGCAAATGAAATGTCACCACTTCTAACAGTTCTTCCATGGTTGCCCAGTGCCCCCTAGCATCCAAAGTTTCAATGTCTAGATCTTGTGTCCACTGCAGTCTCATCATCTTTGCCACCGTCTTGCGCGCTCGTTTAAGGTACAACTCCGTTGAGGACAAATTTCGAAGAACTGCGTCTGATGCGCCGTTTATTTTTCTGAAGTCGATTAATTCGGAGATCGCGTCAATGTAGCCCAATCGGCCACCGTGTCCGAGTTTGCATTCATCTTGCAAGTAGTCGATAAACTTGAACAACAGACTATGAGAACACAGGCTAAAGTCCAGCACTTCAAAACTCAATTCCTCTTCATCTTCGCAGCAAAATTTGAGAAATTTAAAGCATCTCTTGGCTATCTGCTGAGCTGCACGATCTTTCTTGCAACCCCCACCACTTCCAGTCAACCATTTCGTGAATAACTCGCCAATTTGGCTGGAAACTGAAAACGAAGGCATTACCCTGGCAGTTTGTTTTGTGATTTCACCCGATGTATCATCATCGGCAAGTTCTTTGGTACTTGAAACGTCGGGTTTTTCGTCAAAGAAAAAGAACCAACTGTGCTTGGTGTTCACATGTTTCCTGCAGCCACGTTGACTTTTAAATCCATCGTGATCACACGTTTGTATTGGACAGTGATACAAGCTATCTGTTTCTTCTTTTTCCAAGTGAAGCCGTTTTGGTTTTGGTGATGAGCCATCGATTTTCGACCAGTCAACCTTACCCTTTTTGTTCATGTCGGACATCTGAGTGATCCACACAATTTGTTCCACTTACATAAATAGTGAACAAAACACAAAGGCGACAAAAAACAATGGCTGTATTGTGCAAGTTTAAACTTGCCCCAACCTGTACCAACTTGCCCCTGCTTGCTCAGGCATGTGTCTGCTTGCCACTGTTCATTATTCTTAAGTAAGCTTACAAATTCGAGGTGATATATGGCGTTGGTGCGATTATATTCAACCTTGCCCGGGCAAGTCTATAAGGGCCTCGAAAAGTCTTTAAAAATCTGCTATTGACACTGCTTCGTGTTGTTTGAAACTTAAAACACTACACCAAATGTTTTTGCCAATTAAAAAGCGATAAAATCATAGATGGCAAGAAAAGAAGAATGTTTCTGTTGAACAAGATGTACAAAGGAACTGTCATTTCTAAATAGGAACCATTTTACATAAATAGGAACTAATGGCTAGGAACAAACTGTTCCACGTGCCAATAAAAAGGAACATTTCGTTCAAAACGGAACCTGTTAATGGGAACAATTGTTCCTCAAGTGAATGAAAAGGAACCAATTTTTCAAAACAGGAACAATGTTAGAAAGGAACAAACGTTCCTTTACAAAAAAAGGAACGTAATTAATTGGGAACCAAAGTTCCTCGTGTCAGCATAAAGGAACAGCCACTCTAAAACGGAACGCATTAATGGGAACAATTGTTCCTCAAGCGATTAAAAAGGACCAAAATGATAAAAGAGGAACAATACCATTGGGAACACCTGTTCCTAGGCCACTCATTTAGGAACAAAAAGTTCCTTTCAATGTTAAAAATTCGGAACAAAAGGTTCTTTTTAGCTCTAAATGAACACTTTGTTCCTATTTTTAACAGCAATTTGTTCCTTTTGATGCTAAAAGGACCACTCCAAAGAGGAACAATCATCTCTTAATCGGAACGTTCACAAAGCAAAAATGGGAACAGTGCTAAAAAATAAAAGTAAGTTAAAAAGCCACGTAAAGGATGCATAAAATATGCCAAAGCATCTTATGACTCTCTATACTGAACAGATACAACAGCCAAAATTTGATTGATAAAATCATGCTAGAACATGTTCAAATTTGAAAGTAAAAATTTTGGGAAACGTATAAGATCGTTTCCCAAAACTTCAGTTCCCCTTTTTTGAAGCCTTAAAATAACAATAAGTACTGCAAAAATCTTTCTAAAGTTATATCTGTTGGTAGTCTTATGCAGGAAAAAGGTAAAAAGCACATTCGCAGATCTTTTGCTAAGAACTACAAATAAATCTGGACGATTTTCCGCAAAGGCGTTCCTCGTAAGGGGAACGGCCATGGAAAGGCACGTTTGTTTCTATACTGTAGCCTTAAATTTATATCAGCAAACAAGGGTTTACCCAGAGCGATTTTGTTTCATGATATCTACGTGAGTTTGTCTCCGGCATATCCGTTATATCCGTTGAGTTTATACAATCAGTGTTGGATTGCAAAAATTGTATTAAAGCAAAGGTTGATCACGATCTTTGGTGGTTCACCGTTAAATCCGTAGAATCCATCTTTTCCGTGTGTGGGGAAAAGATCTTTGAAATGGAAAAGAAATGCATTAAGCATTGACTGCTAGTGAAATTCATACACGGTAAAACTCTTAAAAAGAGTACCGGAGAATACGGATTTCATGCATTTCCCGGAGACATGAATGATTAAGAAGATAACTTGCAGTCCTGACTGACTGCTAACTGAAAAAGACTCTTAAAAGAGTAGCGGAAAATACGGATTTCACGGATTTCACGGAAATATGAATATTTCATATTATTCAAAATTAATTTGATATAATACTTCTCTTTTTTACTGTAAGTATCTTAATACAATTATATATATGTATATATATATATAATTGTATTAAGATACTTACAGTAAAAAAGAGAAGTATTATATCAAATTAATTTTGAATAATATTAAATATTCATATTTCCGTGAAATCCGTGAAAATCCGTATTTTCCGCTACTCTTTTAAGAGTCTTTTTCAGTTAGCAGTCAGTCAGGACTGCAAGTTATCTTATTGAACATTCATGTCTCCGTGAAATCCGTGAAATCCGTATTTTCCGCTACTCTTTTAAGAGTCTTTTTCAGTTAGCAGTCAGTCAGGACTGCAAGTTATCTTATTATACATTCATGTCTCCGGGAAATCCGTGAAATCCGTCTTTTCCGCTACTCTTTTTAAGAGTTTTACTGTCTATGAATTTCACCAGCAGTCAATGCTTAATGCATTTCTTTTCCATTTCAAAGAACTTTTCACCACACACGGAAAAGATGGATTTTACGGATTTTGTGGAGCCATGGAGCTTCCAGTTCATACATTTTCATACATTTTTTGTTTTCGTTTTAGACAATTGTTTTTTATAGATTTCCCAGGGACATGAAGCTTCGGTTGAGTTTAAGTTCCACCTTGAGCATTACAGAAACTTCTTTTAAAAAAGGTCCGTTGTGAAAAGGCATGAGAAAGACAATCATTTCTTGCATTTCATTACCAAGTCTGCTCCTAAATGGTGACACTAAATGCATCACACCTTTTCCATTTCAAAGAACTTTTCACCACACACGGAAAAGATGGATTTTACGGATTTTGTGGAGCCATGGAGCTTCGAGTTCATACATTTTCATACATTTTTTGTTTTCGTTTTAGACAATTGTTTTTTATAGATTTCCCAGAGACATGAAGCTTCGGTTGAGTTTAAGTTCCACCTTGAGCATTACAGAAACTTCTTTTAAAAAAGGTCCGTTGTGAAAAGGCATGAGAAAGACAATCATCTCTTGCATTTCATTACCAAGTTTGCTCTTAAATGGTGACACTCTAAATGCATCACACCTTTTCGGTCGCTCCTTTGAACCATTGTTTGGGAAAAGGCGCCGGCTGCTACCTGGATTGAATGACAGCTTTGACTGCATTGTTTGAGCGTCCGAGAAAACAAGTCAGAGAACAAGTCTAATGATCCTATCGTTATTGTATTTCACCAAAAAGGGTAAGTTTTTTCCTTTGATGTTTCCTGGGGAGCACTATCATAATGAAGCGATTACATTTTTGGCGTTGAACGTGCCCTCTAAATTACATCAGAGCGTCCTTATTGTCCTGCGCTAACAACAGCGACTCATACTTTAAAGAAACGTGCAAAAAAGGAACGCCCTTTATAACGCTCATTTCATAGTTACATCATCTCCGACACGTCCTCGTTAACAAATTTGACTTCAAACCATGACAAACAAACTAATGAATCATCTTTCACAGTTATTCATCAGCACGTGGAAAACATAGCCAACAAAAGCCTAAATTCTCAAATTTATTCGTCAAAATTTCACAGCGCTGATCCACTATATAAAAACCGCACCCATGCCACAACATTTGTGCTGCGAAAGAAGAATGCAGCGATGAAGACAACCATGTCGACAGCTCAACAGTCAGGGTATAAAGAGTACGGCCTTGTGCTACCTTATGCCAGTAATAAGCGGAAGGTGTAGCATTATCGGACTTGTGTCTTTGTTTCTTTTGATTGGATGTGTACCAAATATGGACAAGGGAACAATGGGACAAGGGGCAAGAATGCAGCGAACAAGACAACCATGTCGACAGCTCAACAGTGAGGGTATAAAGAGTACGGCCTTGTGCTACCTTACGCCAGTAATAAGCGGAAGGTGTAGCATTATCAGCGCTAAATGTGTTTGCAAAGTCAAAGATAAGGCCCTGCCAAAGGCGTGGGTAACTGTTTGCGGAAAACGAGATGTGTGCGACCGTGCAATATTAGGTTAGTATTTGTTGCAATACGCCAGTTTCAGATGAGATTTCAAAGAACATCTTAGTGCAAAAGTTCGACGCATTTTATCTTTCTAATACTGCAGGTATCCACAACGTAGCATTTTTCTTTAGCGCCATAGCAAGCCAAGAGAAAAAAAGTTTAAGTATCAACGAGAACACAGAAGAGGAGAGCAGTTCTGGCGATGAACGTCCGAGCTCTATTTCCCAACAATGGCTCGAAGGAAACTTAACGAACGTAAACAAATCACTCTGCCCTGCCATGGCATACTGGGTGGCGTTGACTACAGTAAACGGTGCGCCCACCAGTCCAATTTCTGTACACAAAGCCCTGTTGAATTCAGGACTGGAAGTCACAGCAACACAGGTAATTAAATTATTTTCTTACTTTTCGATAAGCCAAGCATTCCCTTAGCCGTGAACATATTAGTCAAAATTGAGAACTAAAAAAAATGATGAATCAGAGTAAGGAAAAGCCAAAGCCAAAGAGGTTTTGTCCAAAACGGTTTGCTCGAAACTCGAGAATCAGAAACAAACAGGCAATTAATGACCCTCTCTTGATTCATCTAATTCTTTGCTAGCATTTAAGATGTTTTCTCTTCTCAGTTGCTTTGAAAGAAAACCTAACAATGAAGACTGTACTTTTTTCTTGTGACACTGCTATTATCAACTTGCATTTTATGACTGGGAATGATGAACTCAGTTTTCAATTATTTCTGTTATTTTCTGATTGAAAGTGTGCTTGTCCCACGGAAAAGTCTTGTCAAAGGTTTACATGTCCAAACGGAATTTCTACCTGTCCTGGACAATCCGACATGGGTTTTGGTGCACCCTGATTGCTGTTAATAATAGTAATGATGATAATAATAAACGATACAAGCGGTCAGTCAGTAAAGAAAAAGGAAACGTAGAACCGTGTCTGGTAAAATGCTTCAATTTGACATCCTTCAGGTACAGTTTCTAGAGGAAAAAGAATCCCCAGCCACAGCAGAACTCTACAAGGTGTTGAAAGATCACAAAAATCCTTTCATGCAAGACCTCGTTAGCTCGTCCTTCAAACACTGTTACCAAGACGAAGCGAAGAAGGTGGTTGGCCATGATGGCTATGCACCCAGGAGTTGGACAATTCTGGAACTGAAAATGTGGTGAGAGTGACCCTGGTTAACCCGAAATTTCACACGTCCTTACTGAGTGCAGTCGAACTTCTGACCGCAGCTAAGCTACAATTAGACAAATTTGGCTTTGAGTCCAGCACGACAACGTCTCAAGCTTCCACCAGTCAGCTAGCCATGGCGTGCGATGAGGATAAGATGCTGTCGGCGGATAAACTTGCGATCCTCGTTAACGGTATAGCGATCGCCATGGGAAAACTGGGCTATGCAAGCTATCGCGGCAAAGTCTATAAGAAGAATGACCAAGCCAGGTACACGTATTCGTATAAATGCGAGGCAAGAGCTTTCGTCAAGACCCTTGCCACCAACGAGTTCTTCAAGGCAAGATTTCTTCGCGAGATGAAGAAAGTGATCGATCTGTTATCCGATCCATTCTGTGAACTTTTTTCGCCGTTAATAATCAACTACGACCTCATTGAGGTAAAAGACTGCCGCTGTTGGTCCATCAGCCGGCGGGGCTTCGTTGACGGTGCCATTGAGGAGCAACAGGTGGGAAAGATCTCGCGGCGAGCATTTTGTTCTTTCGACTCTGCAAGAGATCCTTGTCCAAAGTACTTTCGAGAAGTCTTAGAGAACAGCCTAAGCCCGCAGGAGGTGGCGAAGTTCTGCGACGATTTCTTAAAACTGCTTCTCTGCAAAAAGAAACAGCACAAAGACAAGGTGCCGTGTTTGGTAGGCGATTCCAACAGTAGAAAGACGAGTTTCTTCATGCCCATTCTAGGCCTCATCCACCACGAGCAACGTGGCCACGGTGACAAAGCAGAAAGCGTTCAATAAATCAATGATAACGCCCTTCACCGAAGTGATATTCATTGACGAAGCCACCGAACCCACTCTTGACATCGACGATTGGAAGATCCTTACTCAGGGTGGGTATGCCGCCCATGACGTGAAATATCAAAGTGCCCGGGCATTCATCAACCGCTGCCCCATGCTGATCACCTCACAAAGAAAGCTTGAGTTCGGTCCCGCCGATCAGCCTGCGATGGAGCGGAGGCTAAGAACCTACACCTTCAGAAGCCTGCCCCGGCCAAAAGAGAAGGCGTCCAACTGGATGAGAACGCATCCCATGGATTGCGTCCTATGGGCAGCACAAAAGGCGAAAGAGGCTGAGAACGAGGACGAATCGGAAAGCGATAGCGAAGAGAATAGGCAGGAGGAGGAATCGACCTTTGCTGGTGTGCTGCGGGAAGAAGAGAAGGCAGAGATTCGAACAACGTCACTACCGGTGCTTTTAGCCAAAGAGATGCCAGCGGTCGACACGTTTGACGAGAGGAGTCCAGAGGACGAGAACGACGGCGATTCAGGTCCGTCCTCATCCCCACAGGCAGATCGTGTGGCGCATTTACGAGATCTCCTTGAGAAGACACAGCCGGGCTGCCTGCGCCACAGACACCGCGCACGGATGCTGAGGACGGAAGAGCACAAAAAGAGGGAAGAAGAAAGGTCCCGAGCGGAACGACGCAGACAGAGGGAGGACTTCCTTCGCTCCAGGGGCGTGTCAAACGCGAACTTGAGCTTCTTACCGGACGACCTCGACGATCCCACTCCCAGTCCAATTGCGAGGGATCTCGAGCGGTATGACCAAGCACGAGTAGCAGCCCAATAACAGGCTCGTCGAGAAGCTGCCAGAGAAGCGTTTCAGGGAACTTGGTTGAGATCCACCGAGAAGGATTTACAGCGATGCTGTGAACGGTACCAGGCTAGTGACGACTCGTCGGAGCGTTCCACGTTGAAGGCCTACATTAAGCAGTTGACAAGCAAACTCGGGGACCATCACATGTCTCTGGGGACTTTTGGAACTGCCGAGGCCGTGGCGGAACGGAAGAGGGTGTGCACGCTTCTCGGCCTTCTGGACCAGCGCCAACAGCACCTAGTCACGAGCGTTGCGGAGAGACTGCCACTTGCCAATCGGAACGGTGACGGTGATGGTGCCGAAGAAGAAGAAGAAGAAGAGCAGAGTACTTTTGTAACGCCTGTTCCAAGCTCAAGCGCTAGACAGTCGCATCCGAGTGCACGTTCTGGCCGCACCACAGCCACTGAAGCCAGTAAGCGCAAGCGTGCCTCCTTGAGCCATTGAGGTACGAAAAAAAAATTTGTCAAAGCAACAAAATCAACAAGTATTTCTCGAGTCAACAGTAATTTATTTCTTCTTAAAACAACAATAAAATGTTGCTTGTCATGTACTGAATCATATTGCTGCTTGCCTATGTCGTTATTTATATTTCAAGGGTATCTTTTTATTCTGGGGTAAATGTAAAGTTCTAGGATAACTTAGAAAGTGATGCAAATCTTCGCGCTGTACGGCTCAGCAGTGAGTTGGGTGTCCTTCCCTCTTGAAAACGAAATTCGGGATCCCTGAGAATCGCTTTCCATTGACCATAGCCGTGTCGCTCGATGCCCGCTTTTAGATAATTGTCTTCTGCAGGGGTGAACATCAGTCTCTTTTTTCTCGCCGGGAAATCTGTCACTATAAATGCATTTTCCCGCTTTAGTCTCGGGACAGCTGAAAGACGCTCGGGTGGTGTTTCTGCGATCGTTTCGCCCTCGTCGTTAGAGGAAGTATCCGTTTTGCTACCATTTTGATCTTCAGAAGATGCAGAATTGCCTGAAAGACTCGAGCGCACGTCTATTTCTATCTCTGATCCCTTTTCCCTTTTGCAGTCGTTCCAAATATTCGTGTGCTTTGCTCGCCACCTCGCGCGATCGCTGCTTCTGATAGTGAACCCTTGCAACAAGAGAGCTATGTTTCTGGTCCTCGGAGATTGTGCTCTGCGCGCTGCTGCTCAGCTGCCTGGAACTCGCAGTCTCCACAATCTGTCGATAGCGAGTTGGGTGAACGTATTTGCCCGTTGCATCGAAGACCAGTTTACTCATTAGCTCTCCAAGCTTGTTGTGCTGCCCTCCATTTCTTGTCACTAATACAAAGTCGCAGGTCGGTCTGAGTAGGGGGCGAATGTGGTTGATGTAGCCATCCAGCACTTGCATGCTCGTCTCAGTTAGGTAAAGAGAGTCGAAGCCATATTTGCCAGCCGTTTTGAACATTTTCTGGTCTATGAATCCACCGTTAGTCTTGGCTTTGTTCACCATTTCCACGGTTAAGTACTGATATGTCATGGGACGCGAGCCCTTGACCTTGATAAATAAATAGACGGCCAAAAATTTGGTAGCAAGAGATAAATCTATGGGCAAAACAGCACCCGGATTCTCCTTGCATGACTTCAGCACGCTCTCGTAGCTCGGCAAGTAGCGCCCCACGACTTCCAACAGTTCTTCCAGAGTGGCCCAGTGTCCCTTGGCTTCTAAGGCATCGATGTAGAGTTCACTGGTCCACTGCAACCGCATCATTTTGGAAACGGTTTTACGCACCTTTTCAAGTAAATTTCTGTTGAAGCCAGTCCTCTCAATACTGATTCCGATGTTCCATTCACTTTTCGATAATCCACCAATTCTGCAAGGGCATCCAAGTAGCCTATGCGTCCCGCGTGTCCCAGGTTCCAATCATCCTGCATCGTATCAACAAACTTGAAAAGGAGATTCGGTGAACATAAACTACAGTCCACTATGTCAAATGTCAGCTCCTCTTCGTCTTGCAACAAAATTTGAGAAAGTTTAAGCACTGCTTACGATCTGTTGTGCTTGTCGATCACTTTTACAGCCCCCACCACTGCCAGTTAGCCACGAAAAAAAGTTCTTGGCAATGTTGTTTGTAGGATCAAAAGAGGCAATTGCCCTGCTTTAATTTTTCGCGGTGGAATCTTCGGCTCAATGGCTTCGCATTTGTTGTTTTGATCGACATGAAGCGAATCGATTTGAGCACTGTCTGGCTTCTCGTCGAAGTAATAGTACCAACTGTGTTTGTTCTTAACGTGTTTTCTACGGCCTCTTTGCGTAGTGAATCCATCGTGGTCACAAATTTGCACTGGACAGTGAAAAAGACCATCACAGTCATCCTCTTCTAAGTGAAGTCTCTTTGGTTTAGGCGATGCATTTGCTAACTTTGACCCGTTGACAAAAACGCGCGGAACACTAAGTTTTTGAAAAAGAGATGTTTGCTCGTGCCGCGGCAATTAAAATTCAAATTTGAAAGAAGAAGAAGAAGAAGAAGAAGAAGAAGAAGAAGAAGAAGAAGAAGGAGATGGAGATGGAGGTTTAAAACAGATAATCATTTACCTTCACAAGTTGCCAATTGGTGAATGTAGTCATCGCTTAGTTTGCGTGTCGTAATGCTACCCCCCTCGAAAGGAACGCACAGTGCTGGATCAAGGCAGTTTGTTGGATTTCGTTGAAGGTGATCATTGTTGGTGGAAGATATGCTTACGACCAACGTCCACCCACCTCCTTAATAAAGGAAACAGGATAATTGTTTATTTGGTACGATATTTTGTAGCATTATGTTTGAATTATATCAAAAGAAGCCGTTCGCTCTTGCTTCCGTACAGCATGAAAGCCTTGAGAGAGATTTAATTGGAGAATTGGCATTCTTACCATTATATTACAGGTGTATATTGTATTACGTATTTGTTTATCTGTTTATTTATTTGTTTGAGTTACTCATTTATTTATTTATTTATCTATTGCGACTAGAAACGTTGCGTTTCTTTTATTTGCGATTCTACTGAAGTGAGTTGGATTGTTCCAAAGAGCTTACTTTTCTAAGACTAACAAGAGCCAAAGTGGCTAAATAGCTCGGGCAAAATGTGTGATGTAAGTAGAAAAGGAAAGCGATGTATTGTTTATATTGCTACAAATTAAAGTTGAAAGAAAAGAGATGGACTAGGGTTAAATCTTTTCCCATGACTTCAACATCTTTTATTTCAAAACATGCTTCTCAGGGCTAAACAAATGGTTGATAGTAAGGTGATACAAAACTTCGCACTCGCTCTTAAGTAAAGACAGTCAAGAAAATTCCCGTTAAGTTCCTAACCATGCGATGTAAAAGGAGAGCGTATCAGACTCTCTTCCCTTTGAGATGAACATTTACTCCGACTCAACGGTCGAAATGATGCTTTGAAAAACCAAACAAAATTAGGAAAAGATAGGAATAAATAAATTTCCAGACTAAATGGAGAGGCGAAAGACGACTGAAAGTGAATTTGAAAGATTACGCTGCAGAAAATACTAAAACAGGACAGAGACGTCACACGCAAGTTCAAGAACACACTTAGGATAAACTGTTTTCAGTCAGCACGAACACAAAATTACTCTAACATGCTGGTTTTATATTATTACCAAATATTGACTTACATGTCTTCAGGGTTCCCTTGGAACTGGTTTGAGACAGCGATGACTTTCTACATGAAGTTTTCTGCTCATTTCTTTCCTTGATCGGCCTCAATCTGAATGGTCAATGAGGAGAATGCCTTCACCACGAAGGGAAATTTAGTGCTAATTTGCCGAGAAAAAGTCTTCGCAAATCCTGCCTAATTTGTTGTCAAATTCTCCAAATTCATTGAAGATTCTGAAACCCTCGCTCGCTGATTCGACCACGCCTCCAGCTGAAACGCCGCTGAGACGTAGCTTTGTTAGTTCGACGTGATTTGACCAACTGCTTGACGAGAAGCCCGAAAAATGCCCAAAAAATGTAACATATTAAATCGTATGAGCTTTCCGATCCTCGATTACAAACGACATGACCTCGACACGTGTCCCTTCGTTGACAATTCGCTTGTATTCGTCAAAAGAAGGAAAATCGGAGACACTTCGTTTAGACCTCCGCATTACGAGCAATGTAATTTCTGTGCGCCAACTGCTTTTTTAAGCTCGGTTGCCCCAGCAACAACTGAATTTTAACGCAACTAGACTTACAACTTCCATGTTATTTTGAAGTGTGTCAAATTGTTGCAGAGGCTATTTTTACAAATCGTACTAAAGAAATTCGCAAACATGTCAAACAAGAAATAATAACAGTAAAGAAAACCTAAAGGATTCAACTTGCAAAGTCATTTTTCCAGTAATGAGAAACGAGGAGTCTAACGACACCGCCTACCCATCTACACTTTGAGAGTTTACTCAAAGCTCTCAAAGTTCACTGTAACGTAGTCTATTAACTGTGAGTTTTAAAATGAATTATTGACATATATAAGCATGCTGGAATACTATTTCAAATGATCTTCAGCTTCTGTCTTAACGTACCATAGTTTGCCATGTCGCAGTACACTTTAGTCTTTACTTGTCCAATTTGAATCCAGTAATAACCGCTTTGTGATGATGGAAACGCCTTGAGAATCTCAGCGCATGATGTGTACTGTGAAAATTAGAATTAAAAGAATTTTACAGTGCTGGCCTTAAAATTATTTGACAAAGGCCGATATTTAACAATTATCCTGCGAAATCGCGCGGAATATCACCTGATACTTAGCCGACGAGGCCGTAGGCCGAGTTGGCTAAATCAGGGGATATTCCGCAAGATTGAGCAGGATAATTGTTTTATTATTCAACAAATTCTCATCGACTACCATTTTCAGAACGAGAAAAACTATGGTTCTATGATGAAGTTTTCTACCGTTCACTTAAAAAGACTAATTTACAATCTCGTGTCTGGAAATGACAAGACAAAGTAAAAAAAATATTGCTACCTTACCGAGAATAAGTCGTCCTCCGGTGAATTAAAATCTTTTCAACTTTACAACTTTCCATGAGCAAGTCTGCTGCTTCGTTCGCAATAGCATTTTCTTGGTTGAGTTTTCACTATGAAAATTCTAAGTCAACTTCTGGATATCTTTGTGAGCTGAAGCAAATACTTGTTGACTTTTTGAGAGCATTTAATTGTGGAAAGTTTCTTCCAGGGAGAGTTAAAATTTCCGGGGAACACTGCTAAAACTGCCTCGCTTTTCAAAATGGCCGCCAAACAAGCAATGAAAGAAAATCTGCAGTGCACTTCCAAATATGGTCATTTACGTATATCGTAGGATATCTGTCATGTAGGATGACAGATATTGAGGGATTCCTTACCATATATGGGCATAGTGACAATTTGTTGAATAATAAAAACAAATATTCTCCCAAATTTACATATCTCTTTTCCCAGTTGTCATGTTTCTAAGTGAAAGAGTAAAATACAAGATTATTATTTTTAACCCCTTTTTCCTAACATTTCCTATGCACGCTACCGGGCAGAAATGTCTTTGTAGACACCGCAGAGGAAGCCTTTAAATTTTCTGTATGAATGGTGATTTACTATCTGTCAGTGAAAAATCATTACTTTTTCATTTTTTTGATGTTTGTTTTGATAAGGTTTTGCTTTTTTGTAGGAAACAATTAATATCTTTTTGTTTGTCAAGTCAGCACAATTTTGGTCGGTGTTAAAACCAGGGTAACAGGCAAATTTAAAACCTATTTCGGTTTAAGAATTAAAGAAGGCAGATTTATAACTTACCTGCTTTTCAGCTTTCACAAATACATATCCTGGGCGGTAGATAAGTTGATGTGGCTCGCTGGGCCTATGACTATTTAAGTGACACGTACCCATAGGCTCTTTAGAGTTCTCAAAGTTGATTGATTCACATATGGCATGCCTCAAGCATTTTTGGAAACAAGCCTCAAGCCCTTTAGTCAGAACGGTGTAGATTTGAAAGCCATCTAGGAAATAATCGTTGAACTGTTCTCCGTACCTGTAGTTTCGAATGCAGCTTTCACCGTGTAAGAACAGAAAGGAGCATAAGATGAGAAATGCGAAAATGAATTTCTTTCGTTTGAACATTTTCTTAAATCCTCGCTACAATAATCAATTTCTTTTAAAGGAGAAGTTTTTGAAAGCGACATCTATTTTTAATAATGTCTAATCAGCTTTTGAATTTGTGTAGTCCAATACAAATATGCGATGAAAACTATATAATGCCGAGGTGCTACACCCTGTGTTCAGTTTGTGTGAATGAACAAAGCAATTCATTGACAAATTGAGTGTGAATAGGCCCCCTAAAGAAAAAAAATATTGTACCTCGACAAATTTTTGCTCGTTGATTTTTCGGGGGGGGGGGGGAATTTGAAACTCTGTAAATGTCAAAAGTGATAGCGTTTCTCTTCCATTTAAAATTTTCCTTCCTTTTTCTCAACGGAAAAGGAGGAAGAGGAGGCATAGAACGTGATAACAAGAAAAATGAAAAACAACTCCAATATTTAATATAATAGGCACAGTGGCATACATAACTTATAATTGCGCACAGTTAGAAATGGCAATATTTATCGACAACGTTGAAAGGATTTTCAAGATTGTCTACTTTATTAATGCAACAAAGTTACACGGTGAAAAAGCATATTTTCTCTAGAGTGAAATTTCTTTTCCCAAATTAATTGGTAACTGATTTCACAACTTTGGCATGTGATCATAAATTTACTCGACTACAAAATAGCATCAAGGGATGATAACGTTTTTCAACCAAACACCAAATTCTACCTTTATCGTTTGATTCATTTTTTTGTTTGTTTGAACAGCTGCCAGTATCTGTCTAAAGGCATGCTCTGCACGTGCGCTATCAGGAAGCTTCCTAAAAATGTACAAAATAATTTCAGCTAACGTTAAGAACATAAAACCGAGGTAACTGACAAATTACTATGTCTTTATCGATGCTGTCAATATTTGCATATGTTTTGGAACAGAAAGAAAGGGAAAGTTTGTTCTTGATTTAATATTTATTTCAAATCACGCTGTGCCCTTTTAAATTGAGTTTGGAATGCTCAAGACAAGACAACTCTATATTAAATTACAATAAACCTGAAAACAGTGAAATTTATATAGTCTGAAGTTATGTAAAATCCTACAAAGTTAAAACAGTATTCGTTACTTAAATTTCTGTTTTTTTTTTTTATTTTTTGTTCATTTAATTGAGTTTGTACAACTCAGAAACTTCTTTAGATAAAAGAATACTGTACTAAAAATATTTTACTAATAATGCAGTGTAGAGGAACCCCCTGTACTGAGGTTCTTTTGAGGAGCTATCAGAAGTTGCCTTTGTGCGATTTCAAGAAAGAAATAGTCGCAGCCAGCGTTTGGTTTTGACTGTCGCAATCAAATATGATCGAAGTTAGAACAAAGGTGGTTGAGGTCAAATGGAACAGTGCCGTTCCAAAATAATGAAAGCAGGTTATTTTTCTAGGAATTACGCTTTTGTTCAAATGTGTGATATTAATTTTGTTGTTTAGATTTCCAGCGTTATTCTGGAAGATGTAGAACTAATGAACTATACCTTAAATACACTATTTTTAACGACAGTTTGATTATCCCAGGTATCTAAGCGACTACTAAGTTAGATATTTTCGACGGATTTTCAAATAATTTTAACAGAATCCATCACTTTTTTGTTGTTGCAAATTTAAGTTTAGTGAGCAATGAAATTGGTGGTTTTACACAGTGAGACTGCTAAATCCACTAAATTGATCTGCCGTTAAAAATAGTAACCTTAAAAACAGAATACAATACTGACACGCAGTTGGAATATCTCTCGTTGTAATATAGGCTCAACACGATCAATAGCTAAGTCATTTAATCTATGCCTTTCAAAGACCCACTTGCAGTTTCAAACTGTCTGTCTCTCTGTCTGTCGAGGATGCAACGAAGCATGTCTGCAAAAGCAAAGTTTGTCCTCATTTTACTTCTCATGTTACCGTTTTCACACGAAAACTCCTTTGAAAATTCTATGTACGGCAATTACACTGAAAATTATGTGTTAGAGGGCTTTCAAATCGAAACCCTTTTGACCGGAGGAATTGCCGCCTGCTTTCAAAGATGCCTAAGAAATTTTCAATGTGGATCAGTCAACTATGATAACTCTGAAAGACCGCTTGGTACATGTGAGCTAAATGAAAAGAAGCCCAGTGAGATACACCAGCTTATTTACCGGCCGGGATATACATTCGTGCAAGCAGTTATTAGAAAACCGGTAAGTCCAATGTTTGTTGCTAAGAATATTTTCAGTAAGTACCATTTTAAACAATTTGTTCGTTTACGCAAAGGACAAAGCTCAATTCTAAAGTATATTTGTATATCATTTTCAATAATCTGTTAGTTTATCCAAAGTTTTAATTTAGAGGAGTTTTTGTGCTTTGACTCCATTGTATCTTCACGGTTCCGGTATCGTTGCTGATGCAAAGAAATTAGTGGTGAATAACTGGAAGCAAACGAAAGATTCACCAAGGCTTAACGATAGGCCGTCTCACAGCCTTTAAAGGATTTTCTTATTACTTTATCTTTTTACATAGAAAAATAATTAAATCAGGAGTCAATTATTTCAATTTGGTTACCACAGCAATGAAAGGTAAAAATAGTCGATATGACTCTATTGTATAACAAAACTATAGACTGGCGTGGGGTGATAGGTATTTTCGTATTAGTGCAGCTGCTGTTGAAAAAAGAACTATTTTTAAGACTAGAACCTTTGCACTGTTATCAGTTTTCTCGCTTACACTCTAATCATTTTTCACAATCTCAAGCATTTTTAACCCTTAGGACACTCTTGTCGCAATTTCCAATAAGGCGCTCGTTGCTAGGTGATGTCACTGTTAATACCTTGAAGGTTGAATTTCACTCACTACTAGAAAGCGCATAAAAACTCGGCTACCACGCGAAGCTTGAAAGAAAAAGGATGAAACCAACTTCAAACTGTGCATTTAAAAGATACATTAAGAATATCTCCTTCGATTTTTGACATTTTCCTCTCACATTTGTCACATTTACTAAATGTGACAGTCTCTTTCAATTCGTTGTATTTTTTTCGTTTGCGACGCTCAATGATAATGAAGAAGATCGACGATCGGCTGTATCCAGTTTGTCTCATAAATCTGGGAGTTTTACAAGTTTTACGAAGCACTATCAATGTGGTGCGCTTTAATTATCACTCCGTTGATTTTGTAAATTATCAATAATTCATAGCCTATGGAATAAAGACTTTTGGGTCTTGCAAACCTCTGTTTTAAGATGTTTTGAATGTAAATTTTGTTTTGTTGAAACACGTACAGTGTTTTATTAAAAGCAGTTTCCACGTGACACCAAACATGGAGAGGGAAGGAGGGAAGACACCTGACTCAGCTAATTATTACTTTCTTTGTAATTTTTGTGTGTTAATTAAATGAAAAACATGCAGTCCATAATCCACCATTGCCTGTCTTCGAAAGACATCGGGGGAATTTTCAAAATTAGTATTATTGTGTTTCTCTTTTCTATTCACATCTTCAGTACAGGACCAAAGCGATAAAAAAATTGCTTTGTATTTACTGTCTACCTTTGCTTATTCACAGCATACATGCGGTGAGATTCTTCAAAATTATCCCTCGCAACGAAGCGGTTCTTACTGGTTCCAGATTGGACAAGTGAAGGTTCAAGTGTACTGCGACATGAAAAACTTCAGTAAGCAATAAAAAAATATTAAAAAAAACACAATTCTGTGCTATGCTTAAGGATACTCAGGGGCACCATATACATAAACACAATACGCGGTAGATGTATCGTAGGATCGCCTAGCCACTGCTCCTGTTTTCATTATTCATTGTTTAAGACGCACAAAATTTAATTGGGTCTGTGTGTTCCAAACCAGTCAGTTAGCCACAAAAGACAGTCGCACAACTAGTGATCAGAATCTAGTTAGCCACAAAAGTCAAATACCACAAAAGCCAATTAACTGCACAAGTCAGCCAGCCGCCAGTTATCCGTACAAGTCAGTTAGCCACAACAGTCGGTTAACCATGCAAGTGAGTTAGCCATATAAGTCACTCACCTACACAAGTCAGTTAGCCACGCAAATCAATTAGCCGAATCAGGTAAATGATGATGAACTGCTGACAGTCATTCAATGGAACTTTTTGAAGATTTGGTGTGAATGGAAACGCGGAAAGAGTTCTGTCGTAAATAAATAAATAAATAAATAAATAAATAAATAAATAAATGAAAACCAGGCGTGAAGGGTCCAGGACCATTTTTCAAATGATCTCCACTAAAAAGAAGGGTGATGCATTTTTTAATAATTCTAAATTTCGAAAACATTTCTAGTATGTTGACAAATTGTGGCCTTCGGTAATAAATATAATAATGTTTATTTTTCATTCTCATCCAGTTCTCTTGGGTTCCATTCCCGAAATACCGGGCAAGTCTTGTTTGCAGATCAAAATAAACCAAGGCGAACAGGCAGTTAGCGGAATATACTGGCTGAATACGACAGGTTTCACGTATCAGGTAAGGTTTCCTAACGTCTCTTTATGACAGTCAGTTATTCAGTCCGTTAGCTAGTGAATCGTGAAATGTGAGTCGTGAGCCGTGAGTCGATCGGTCGGTTAGTTGGTTGGTTATTATTAGTTATTTAGTTAGGTAGATGGGTAGGTGGATAGTCAAGTAGGTAGTCAGTCAGTCAGTCAGTCAGTCGGTCGGGCAGTCAGTCAATCATTTTTTGTAGTCCCTTTACTAATACTCACCTAAAAGGCTAAACCATGGGCGAGGTTTGTTGAGACCTATTTATTTTCTTTCCACATGCATATTGTTTCAGGTAGGCACGAGACACATGAAAAATACCACCTAAATTATAATTAAGAGCACAAACTCCATAGCTGGGCAATTTTTTGCTGATGCACTATTAGTTTGCGAAAGTGGAAAATCCAGGACTAAACAAATCAAACAAGCCACACGCACTGTCGGTTTTGAACAACGATTTGCCGAAAACGGAATATGTTACCTAGGCTACACCTGTAGTATGTCACCCAGATCTAATTTTGTTCTCCCCCAATATAAGTTAGATAAACAACTTTATCAAGCTAGGAATTACGTTTTTCGTCAATATCCAGTCCCATTACATCTTTCTAGAATTACAAAACCCCATGTTTTTTGTTGGTTTAAGGTGTATTGTCACATGGAATCAGACAGCCACGGTTGGACTCTCATCGCCCGATTCTCGAACAGTGACACCAAAAACTGGATGGAGGACAGTGGGGACTGGTGGTACGACAAAAGCGTCGCTGTTGGAGATGCACGTGATCCAGAGCAGAACACTGACATGATATCTCCCGCATTCTGGCTGTTCAGCGGCAACGAGATTAAGATCACGCGCAGTGATGATGCTCAGCACAGTGCCCTGTTGCAAACTATAGGTGACTGTCTGGGTGGGCAGACATTCAGATCGAAAATCACAAGCTATGGAAACTTTAGGAATGGTGGCCACTGGGAGGAGGACGGGTGTCGCGGGAATTGCATTGTTCGATATGGTGGACGGTATGAAACAACCAAGGGTTTTAAAGACGCGAAATGTGATGGGAGCCTTCAGGCCGCAGATAAGATCGGCTTTTGGTGTGAGAAAAGTTGGGATGGCTCTGTGATGATGATTGGTGGATTAATGGGGAATGGATGTAGTACTAGTCACCATGGAATTGGAATTACATCAGCAAAAAATGCCTCATTTGTTCGAAAAGACAGGAGGGAATATGACTTCGGTGATTCAGTATACTCTGGAGACATCACCAATGCTTACTCGTTAAACTTGTGGATACGTTAGCGTAATTTATCATGGTTATCTTAGTCATGCTAGTTAACTTCCTCCACTCCATCGTACAAAGGACTTCCCTCAAACAGGAGGTGGGAGAGTCTTGTACAGAATTCATCGCCGTGAGTACATTATGCTGGAAAGGAAACTTTGGGGAAAAAGGCCAAATTTGAATCGGATCCTATTGTTGGCCTTGTTTTCAAGTTCATTACGCTGAATACTAATCGAACTTTCGCGCTCCGATGTTATAGTTTTTTTGTATATAGTAAAGCTTATTGTGCACGTACAAGTTTTAACGAGTTTTTGTAAGCTCCTCAGTGTTACGTGGATAAATAAACTATTGTATTGTATTATGCGGTACTAACGCGATAAATTTCACACGTGAATATTTGAAAATGCGGCACAAAACAGTCATAATAGGAAGGTAGAAAAATGGCCCGAAAATGAAGTCATTTGGACCACTCACGTGGTCAGCAGCTATGCAAATTTCTTGGAACAAAAGAAGGTTTTTTCATGAGGAAAGTTTTCCATCTCCACAGGATTTTCTTGGTACACCAACATGGCCGCTGTTTCACTGTTTTGTACACCAATATGGCCACTGTGATGTCATGTGAAAACGATCTATAGCAAGGCTGAAAACAAAAACTGTACAGGAATTACGTTAAATAAACGCCTTCATTTACCCGGATGATCACGCAGCTATGTATGTGATGGGCACTGTAGCCTTCCTACGTAAGCATACAGACCGGGAGACTGCTAAATACGAAGGTAACAAGGGTCGTTGCTTTCATAGTAAAGAGTTTTGGAGACAAAATTTAAGCAAACTTAAACAGTGTACATGTCAAGTGAGGAAACAAATTATTATAACTTTACACATTGCTAGTTTTCATGTGTCGTCATCAAAATTCTAGAACATAAACTTAGGCCACCACAAAGCTGCTCTTTTGACATTTTCAACGCACTAGTGCGAAAAATCTTCAAGGAAAGTTTTGTGTTGAGGCATTCCTTCGTTTTACAAATAAAACAGATTTAAATTTAATCAATTTCGTGACAGCTCGAGACACAAGAATTCTCAAAATGTCAAAAAAACGATTTTTTTGACTGTGTTACTTTTCAATTTTCAAATATCGTTATAACGTAAAAATGTCATCTCTGTTAGTGTGAATAGAAACTAGGAATGTTGATTTCATTAGCTGCCTCATTTCTTGTACTGACTTTTATGACTGCCATATTTAAGTGCCCATAGAGAGACACCAACATGGCGGACGCACACTGTCTTGTAATCTTCTGAAAACTATTTTCTCGATAACTTTGTTCTGAAGAGTACTTTGGACCCAGAAATCGTCGTTGGTTGTTGTTGTTTTTTTTTACCTACCTTTTAACTTCTTTGTTTCTGAATGTTGCTCATGAAAGCAAACTCATTTTATCATAATGGTGAGGACCAAAAACTAATAAATTGCTTTCTTCGTACAAATAAATAAACACTTTTGCACAGACTCACGGTTTGCGAATTTGAAACCATTCCCGGCGTTTTAATCGTTATATACTACTGTGTTTGATGAGTTAGTGCAGAAGACGTTGCTTGAAGGAAAAGTTTCTTCTGTTATTTAAAAAATATCCGCGTGACAATTACTTACTTAAGGGAATGCACTTTATGTAAAATTTTTGTTTGTTCTTATTTTTGTCTTTAAAACATGTATAACTACTTGTGCTGTATAATTGTAAATATCCAGTTCTATTTGAAGCCAGAAATCAGCTGTTTTAAAGAATTTTCACATTTCGAACATTATATCTATGGTGAGATATCTGTTAAAGATTAGACATAAATAGAAATCAACACATATTTGGACACTGGTTAAACAAGATAGTCACTAACCAGTGAGGTATGGGCAAATGTATACTTCTAGATCACCAAAAGTTACAGTAATAGTTGGATAAAAAGATAAAGGTACTTACAGCACCACAACTATCGTTACTAGAACACTGCTCCAGACAGAAAATGTTATTTCCCTTATTTTTTGGCGTCAATAAGAATTTACTTTTTAAATCATAAGACAAGGTAAAATGTCGTGCGCAAACTAACTGTTAAGACCATCACACACCAAAGGACTTGAGACAAGTCTCCTTTAATATCGTTCACACATGAGGATTATTAGTTGCGAGGACTTGTTGCAAGTTGTTTTAGTTCCCAATACAGCCCACCCCTGATTATTGGTTGCAATAAGGTAACAGGATACAGCAGAAATTAAACAATTAAATGATGATTGACAGAACAAAAATTCGGGAGCAGAACAAGTAGTGTCTGTGAAAAAATTCGGAAAGCTGTTCCACTGTAATATTGTTCCGAGGATAAAAAGAGAGACGGTTGGAGGTGGTTGTCGTAAGTAGTGTTATAAAACTTGAACTTTCAATCGAAAAGACATAATTTACTCTATTCCTTGTTAAAATCACAGTAAACAGCACTGTGCAGAATATTATTCAGGGTGAAATAAACATTCATTTACCGATGTGGATGATTAACGTAATTTCTCGTTCGCTGTCCTCTAGTATACTTGTTCGTACTTCCAATATTTTCCTCGCCTTAGTTGCAGTTGACTCCCTATAACTCGAACCTTCTGTCACCACTTATCATAGGTCCTCACAGGGAGAACTGACAAAGTTTTGTGGAACACAACATCGATAAACTAAAAAAACTGACAAAAAGGACAAATAGGCGGACATCTCAAAAATACATGCTGCTCAATTAGTAGAATTTCTATTCAAGAAAATAATCAACGTTCTGCAGTAGGTTTTTTCTCATTTCATATTGATAAACGAGGTTCGAGTTATCGAGAAAATCGAGGGAGCAAATGCAGGAGAAATGAATTTTTGTTCGAGCTAGCGCGAGCTTCTAGTTACTGAGGGTTTACGTTAACTGTATGCACCTCACATTTCGGCCTGGAGCTGTACAAACTGCTACAGCCAATCAGAGCGCGAGTTTTACACAGTTCATTGTGTAAATGCCCATCACAGCCAATCCAAGCGCGAGTTTCCTTTAAAAGCCTAAATCATAAGTGGCATAGCCAAGCGGCGTGTGTCTTAAGGAGGAGTTGTTTCATGAATGCATGACACAATAATCCTTTTCCTCAGAACAATAACTTTTTTATTATTTCAGTATTATTAGTGGGTGCTCTTGAAGAGAAATCAAAGCGCAAGTGCCTTGCAATACGGGACGGATTGAACAGACTATGTCATTGACGTCAATGAACGCAGTTATCCCAAGTATCCTGTGTGCTGAATATGCAGTGTTTAATAAGTCAGAGTTCCCGAGCTTAAATTATATATATTGACTTGTTTTCTATTTTCATCTTAAATAATTTTGTCCGCATGTCCCGAATTTAATTCCTGAATCAGTTCGTGTTAATCCCTATGACTCAAGCTCTTTGTTTTTTGACGCAGCTAGTCTGGAGAATCAAACTACGATCTCCTTTCCTGATTGGGGTTGAAATAATTGCCTTTGGAACAATGATGTATGAAACGGTTCAAATACTACATTGCTCCAAAAGTTAAGATGGTCAATTAAAATACCGCAGAAAAAATCAGAATTCTAAGTCTTACACGTGCGTTGTTAGTACTATTGGTCCAATGCGTTTCAACAGGCGCCTTCAAATGGTGCGTAACCATTGGTTATCACCTCTCAAAATAAATCGCCAGATCAAAAATTCTGTGATATACTGACATTAACGGCAATCTCATTACCAGAAACCATGGACATTTGAGCCCGCGTGAAATAGCAAGCGGCATATCGTTTAACACTAGAATTTTCGATCTTCACGAAAGCGTTGTCTGTGGATAGTAAACACCGCTCCAAGGCGTCTAAAAAGCTTAATAAAATAACCACGAAAAAAATTCAAAGGAAAAACGATTGGAATAGTTTTAACTAATGTAAAATTTTAAATTCAGGGTACAGAAGATGATCAAAATCCACAACATTCTTCTGTAACAGTCTGTAACGTCTGTAACGCAATAATTCCTTTGTTGCCTACAAGAAATAATTCCGTATATTCTACTGATTCTACAGGATTCTAATGTTTCAAAAACGAAGAACCGATCTTAACTTCATCGAGTAAACAGTCTAAGCATCCTTTTCCGTTGTTGTGACGTCTCTTGGTCTCTACTTTTATTTTGACTTTCGCGGACTCGCTTTCCGAAGTATTAAACTGTCGTGTAGATCCGTTTAGGAGACTACAGATTTTTAAAACAGCGGGAGAAAGCGTGCAAATGCTAGGCTGCTAAGCTGAAGTAAATATGGCAGCTTTTTGTAGGAAGAAAGAGATGGAAAGAAATCGTTCTTCGCGTCCTTCAGGACATTCGCGAGCCCAGATGAAGGTTGAGTTTATTCGTGAAAAAGCCTTTTTTCGGTGTTAATTTGCGGCCTCCTATGTTATCGGGGAAGGCTATATTTTACGTATTTAAAAAGATCGTAAACTGAAGGAAATTTTTAGGGGTCGGCACCGATGAAAGCATGAAACACACGGGCAGCTCAAACCTTAGAAATCAAGGTAAGTGAAGATATTTTGATGAAACGACAAAGGACGTACGATCGAGAATCTTTGTTATTTTGCCTTATTTATTAAACGAAACTGTAAAAAAACCTTCGCTTTGTAGTGCAGTTGGATATTATTTATCAATGAGAGGTCGGCACATAGAAATGAATTTATTTAGACTACCGAAAAATACGATTTTGTTTTAGATCCCATACATTTCTTTGTAACATCGGGAAGCCATTTTTTAAGTTCTATTTGATTGACGTGCGGTATTCGTGACTCAATATGACTCCGATTTCTGGTAATGATCATTCACCACAGTCTTGGTTAGTGTTTTAAAATGGCATCCAGTAAAGAAGTCAGCTTTATCAGTGAGTGGGAATGTGACGAAGAAAACGAAGAGGAAAAAAGAATCGTGAGTGGAGAAGGCGAAGAAGCTGACAGAAGTCTGTCGAGAAACTATAGAGCTTGGAATTCGTGCGACAAGCTGAGAGGCAGACGCCAACTATCACCAGCGGTATATTATATTGTACGATGCCCTTGCCTTCAGAGATTTATCAACTGAAGACAAGGACGCTTTCATCAAACACAAGTGACTTACTGAAGAGGAAAAAATTCTTCTCAGTTCAGAGCAGGCATTGAAATGCCTTAAAGATTTATCGAATGCTGTAGTGTGCATCAGCGTCAAACAATCAGTCTCTTCCCAGATTTAAGGTACCGTACCGTCTTTTTGTTCCAATTAAACGGAGAAGATGTCGTAATTACCAACTCTCCTACTTTAAGGAGCTAAAGTGGCAACGGGATCGACTTTCGCTTCGTCAAACCAGACAATGTACGGATTTTTTTCTTTCACAATGGAAATGATGATGTGCAGGTAACTCGCAAAGTGGATAGAATCGAAAATGCTTCCCTACCAGAAAAGAATAAAGACAAAAATATCTTACTAAGTACTATGAAAAGAGCGCTTCTCGGAGACGGCTCGATAAACACAGCCGAGATCCGCAAGTGTAACGATGCCCTAGTACCACTTTCTAAGCCAGTATTTCGATGTAGCAGAAGCCTTTTTAAATTTTGCGTTATTGTTCTTGAAGCCGTTAGAAGACGAGAAGCGGAAAGCTATGTTTGCAAAAATAATACCACTTGAGATGAAAGCCTTCGAGATATTAGACAATTTTCGAAATGTTTCTCCTATTGACATTCCTGATCCAGTGACTTCGAGATATTCTCGTTCTCTCAGACTATCCACCATCTCTCATCCCCACAGAGCTACTAAGCAAGTGGCATTTGGAGGAATGGAATCAAATCTCTTCCATCTCAGTTTATAATTTGAACAGAACTTTTGGTCAGAATGACACAGAAATACTAGATGGAAAAGAGCCCTTTGCTGAACACTCGATTGCCACATGCAGAGGTTCCTCCGGTGCTCCAATCTTTATTTACATGACACGTGTGAGGTAGATGTAGATAAGGCTGTTTACTTTCTTCACTTTTATGGAGGAAAATTGGAGGAAAAGCTTAACGGGAAAGCTGTATAAATTTCTACCATTATAAAAAATGTTAAGTACCAGGAGCTTCATAATAAACTGGCTACTGCCTTTGCTGAGGTGAGGAAACATGGAAAACCTACATGGGCAGTGGAAGTGTGTTTGGCTATCATGACTGCAGTTGACTGCAGTCAGTTGATTGGAGCCAGCGCACGCATTTGTATTCCTTGCAGCACCATCCCTGCACCTGATCATGAACTTTTTTGATTACATACTATTCATAGCCAATCAAATTACACGTTTTACAAGGTTCATTGTGTAATTGGTCATCACAGCCAACCCATGCGCGAAAGTTACTTTGAAAAGCAGAAAAGCTTAAATAGTAAGCGGCATAGCCATGCAGCTTATGTGTAGCGATGTTTCGTTGAGTCGACCAATTGAGGTGCTGTCTTAAGAAGGAGCTGTGTCATGATGGCATGACAGTTACTGAGAAGTAAAAAAGAAAACTGAAAGCAAAAACGAAAGAAGCCTCTAGCTGGAGCCGTCTCAAGGACGACTTTGAAGTCTAGGGCTATGTACGGGCTACACATACCCACTTCGTAGCGATGACGTTACGCATACGCAAGCCAAGGCTTTCTTGTCGTTACACTGGTCAGTTTACGACGTAAAAAATCGCAAACATTTAGGACCATACTTCGGAAAGCAATATTCATAAAGCTATTTTTAATACTGGCAAGAGCTGCAGACGTTAAAGTCTATTCTGCACATGCGGCGCGGGAAAATACAATTCGAATGACATAATCATCCTTTTACTCGACAAATGACTTATTTATTGACTGAATATTCCATCTTTTCTTATTTCTTCTCCGAGCTTACAATTTACCATCTTTCTTTATTTATCACCTATAGGGCACTTCGACATTGCTAATCCTAGCAGTATGCAGGACGCGTGTCACGGCGAACTCAGTAAGTATGACCTATGCTCTCCACGAGTCTCCCAGTAGCTCAGTGGTTAGAGCGGCTGACCGGTGTACGGAAGGTCATGGGTTCGATTCCCGTCGGGGACTCAGATTTTTTTCTTTGTCCCACGTTCACGACATGCTGAATATTCCATCTTGACTTATTTATTATATATTGATAGTTATTATTTATTCAACTTATTCAATACAAATGGCTAAGTCCCATCAGAATTTATTAGCTCATCAGAGGACATATTTGTTTCTGTGGTTGCTCTCGAAGAGAAATCAAAGCGCAAGCGCCTTTACAATACGAAAAACTAAACATACTAAGTATACTCTTTGTCTCACAAAAACGCCGCTAAACCGAAACCCAGGTGATGAATAAGGAGTATTCAACAACTCAGAGTTCTTCTATATATCTTAAACAATATTTCCGAATGTCCCTAGTCACATCGCGTTAATCCCTACAATTTAAGCTCTTTGTTTTTGAGGCAGTAATTCCTCAGAAAATATTAACCCTATTTAGCCTGGGGGGGGGGGCACATTGTGCCCGCGCTGACTTTAACGAATCTTAACTTTTTAACCGCTAGACGAACAATCACCAAATCTCGTGCCTTTCCTGAAATTTATCAGAGAAAATTTTCCTGTGTCAATGACGTGTCTATGATGATTGACGTTTCCATAGCAACCGTCTACTCAGGAGGTATTTTACTACTTTTGTTTTTTTTCAATCTTTTTTCAGTTTTTTTCCTTCGTTTATAACAAGAAGATAATCCCGGACTTTTTTGTGCTTGTTTTGATTAAGTATGTTTCTTAGAACAAATTCATATATTTTTCGATGACGTCATTGTCAACTGTATGACTGCATGCTCGGGATTCAAGATGGCGGCTCAAAATTCAAAATGGCTGCTTTGTGACTCATTTTGACGTCATGAAACGTCATAATGGACACGTCATAAACCCAATCTGTTAACCTAATGACGTACTATAAACGTGCCAAGTTTCATCACAAGAGTGTGTGGGGGTCATTTCACAATCCAAGATGGCGCGTCCACCGCGTCGCCATCGGACCGATCGGGGACCCACGGTCCAAGAAGAATGGCAAATGGCTCGGACTTGGCTGAGCAGTTTAGGAGTTTTACCGGACTTTCACAGAGCTTCATACCCAAATGCATCCGTATTTGATCTCGTACAGTGCCTTCGAGATGGTGTGGTGTTGTGCCAAGTCGCTAATCGCTTGCGTCCTCATTCTGTTCCAGACATCAACATGAGACCCCAAATGTCTCCGTTTTACTGTATGAAGAATATTCGAAGTTTCTTGGCGTCCTGTTCGCGGGATTTTGGCCTGACTAATGAAGCATTATTCGATGCAAGAGAGCTTTTCGACGTGTCTGATTTTGCTGAGGTGATCAAGACTCTTTCAGTTCTTTCCCATACTCAGTATGCCATTTCAGCACGATTTGACCCCTTTCCACCTGACGATTCTGGGCCTCACGATATTCAAGATGAGGACATTTATTCAAACCTCGAAGATCTTGCTTTGAAGCGTGATATAAATGATGAAGAAAACCCCTATGATGCAGTGACCATTGAGGAAAGTACGAAAATTTACGAAGACCTTGTTGCTTATCAGAAAGTTCCGAAACCTGAGCGTCAGAGCTCGGTAGAAGAGAAGAGGAAGTATGTTGTAGCAGAGATTCTCGAGACAGAGAAGAGTTACGTTGAAGCCCTTAAAATGATTCAAGAGTATTTTATAAAAAGATTACAAATATCACCCGATGACAAGGCTAAGATCTTCATCAACATAGAGGAGTTGTGGAGGACCCACACCAAGTTTGTGAAGAAACTGGAGAAAGCTTGTACTACTGATGGAGGAAAGGAAATCAATCCTGTTTTTGTAGAATTTAGAGATGACTTACTAAAGTATGGAAAATATTGCACGAAAATGCCAGAGGCACAAACATATATTGACTATCTTTCAAGAACTGATACCAAGTTCAAAGAAGCATTAGAGGAATGCCAGAGAAGAGCGAATAGCAAGTTTGCATTGAGATGAAACTGTTTCCAAAGCATTTTTAAATGTGAGAACCATCTCGTCCGAAACCTTTGTAAAGAGCTTCCAATTTAAGATTTTGAACGATATCACTTTTACTAACCATCGCTTAGCCAAAATAGGATACGTCCCAAACGACCTTTGTACATTTTGTGGAATTGAATCGGAAACTATATGTCACCTATTTTTTGAATGCCATTTTTCAAGAATAATCTGGAATGAGTTAAAATTCTTCTGGTTTTCGATTTCTGGCGAACGGGTGGACCTCACATTACAAGATGTGTTACTAGGTAAATTGGATACGGAAACAGATCTGCTAAACTATTTTATTACTCTTATTAAAATACATATTTGGACAAGTAGGAAACATGATGTAAAACCCAATTTTGATCTGTTCAGACAAATCGTCGAGGAAAAATTCAGGACTGAAAAATATTTAGCGTTGAAAAATAACACAGAATGTAAATTTCAGGCTAGATGGCTACCATATCTAAACAGTAGATTAACTCAATCTGAGAGCTTTAATTTAATTTAAATATGATAACAGGACACACAACTGTTAATTCCAGTGGTGATAAGTGTTATTAATATCATGTTGTAACATAATTGAGCTTCATAAGATCTTAATAAAAAGTGGAAAAAAAAAGTTTGCATTGAGATCTTTGTTAGTAGTTCCTTTTCAACGGGTCTTGAAGTACCCTCTTCTAATACAGGAGCTTAACAAGCAGACAAAATCAAGCCATCCAGACAAGAAAGGTCTTGAAAAGGCCCTGGCAGCTGTTCAGGACGTGGCAAGATTTATCAGTCAATTGAAACGTGATGATGAAAACTTGAGATCTGTTCAAGATGTCCAAGAAAGCTTGAGCAGTGAATTGGATATTCAGTTAGTTAACTTTGGTCATCTTCTTAAAGATGGTGAACTTCTTATTAAAGTTAGCGATCAGCCACCAAAGAAAAGGCATGCATTCCTTTTTGATACAGCCTTGATTATCTGCAAAACAAAGGGCGATACTTACCACCACAAGCAGTCCCTGCATCTGCAATATTTTGAAATTCAAGATGTACCTTCAAATACAGTAAAGAATAATAAATTTTCTCACAGTTGGCATATGAAAGAACAAGGTGACCGTAACTCATGCGATATGTCAACGAAAACACTGGACATGAAAAGCAAATGGATCAGTGACATTACAATAGCTATGGAAAATCTTACTTTAAAGAATATTGAACAAGGCAAGCACGAATTCCGGCTTCACACGTTTGCTGCTCCGACGTATTGCGGGGTTTGTGAAAATCTTTTGTGGGGTTTAATAAACCAAGGCTACAAGTGTGCAATTTGCGATGCCAGCGCTCATAAAGACTGCATACCCAAGTGCAGTGCGTGTCGAGCGAGTCCTGGACTCCACAATCAGTTCCCCGGTACGTCACCGTTTCGCCCCCATCTCGCCCACAGAAATCCCTTTGCAAAGCAATCTTCATCGCCCGTTGCACCCACCATCAGTCCTGACTTTTCCAAAGAGAGGAAAATTTCGGCGCCAGCAAGAATGCGATCAGGAACTCTTCCCCTTTACGCAGCGAGTTCAAATTTTGCTGGCTTGGCTGGCTCCTGGTGGTCGCCCAAATTTAAGTTTTGTTGTTGGAGATGAAATTGAAGTGATCAACAGAACCGACCCTGAGTGGTGGAAGGGACGGTCCAAAAAGACTGGAGCGGTTGGTTATTATCCTCAAAGCCACGTGACTTTGAAACCATCGTCATCCCGCTATGAAGAAACGACGATTAGGGAAGAAGTTAATTCGACTCCTGCGCCATCAAATTTGAATGCATCATTAAAGACTTTTAACTGGTTCGCAGTAAGGAAGGACAGACCGGAGGCAGAAAATGACTTGAATAACAAAAGCGACGGCACTTTCCTTATAAGGGAGAGTGTTAACAGAACCGGAGAATACGCCTTATCTGTTAAATTTCGAAATAACGTTAAACATATAAAAATTCCATACGAAGATGGGGCTTTCTACTTAACAAAAGCAATATGCTTTGGATCAGTCCAGGAACTAGTTGAATACTACAAACAGAACACGTTGGGTGTGAGTTTTCCAGGCCTGGACACAAAGCTACGGCATGGAGTGAACGAAGATCAGAAAGGAAAAGGCGTTGGTTGGGCCAAAGCCATGTATCCCTACAGCGCAAGGAACGTAAAAGAAATATCAATTCAGAGAAATTCCAGAATTCTTATACTCAACAAAGAAGGTGATTGGTGGAAAGGAGAATGTGACGGCCAGGTTGGTTACTTTCCTTCGAACTACGTAGAGGTTCTTAAAGAGAACATGGAAACAAAGAATTAAAACAGTCAGCTGCAGAACTAATCCACGTTCATTCAACTGATACAAGTAAATAGAACCGGTTTTATGTCCCGGTGGTCGAAGGAGAAACATCAAGATGAATTTTCGTGGATGAAAGCTGCGCTTGATTAGCGAGAAATAACTGCCAGCAACCAGCGGATCAATCAATTGGTGATCGGAAATCAATTCTGTCGTACGTACGGGAAACAAGTGTCATTTCTGTTCAGCCCGAAAGACCAAAGCTCCGTCCCAAGTCGAGGTCAAGGCAGCGATTTTATAATGAACAAGGACAAAGAGATTTTGTCTAGACGTTGTTAAGTATAAGAAGAGAACGATGTTTTAATCCTAGACATTTAGCGGTCAATCGCAAAGAGCAGGTCGTATTAAAATGACCGTAGCCAACTGAGCTGATTTTATTAACAAGTCACAGTTACAGTGGTGACAATAATATCGCTGAGAATTATTGTAATATTTATAATAATTTCTGACCAGAAATGTGTAGTCGAAATAAGCAAATGCCTACATAAAACACGAAAAATTTCAGCTCGGTAGCGGGATAAAGAAAACAAACTAATGTATCGAAAAATGGCCATTAACATGTAGCTGCAGACTTTAGTTGAACAGTTGGTCGTTGCAAGTGAGCTGGGACCAAGTCCTAGGAATTTTATTTTTTGAAGAAATCTTCTTAGTTAACGTTTAATCATGTTTTATTTGTATTATATGTTTGTAATTTCCCTGGCTCCAAACCCTGCATTATGTTCAATCGCCCCAGTGAAGCATGCTTCCCGTCTCTGGAGCAAGGACATGAAATGCTAAGCTAGAATGCCAGTTTCAATAAGTTTTTTTTTTTATCAGGGGGGTGGGGGGCGGGGGAGGGGGCGAATTTTACAGGCAATAATCGTGTTAGTTTTCTTAAGATAAAAAAAAAAAAAAAACTCCCCCAGGCTCAGAAACTCAAGAAAAGCCCAGGCGAAATAGGGTTAATTCAGGGCAAAGAAAAAATATGTTTAAGTGCTTATAAAAATTACCATCATTAAAAATAAACAATTCTAACACTCTTAATACTTAAATTAAAAACTACTGTCAAGCAAGCTAACAGTATACGTGTTTCATTTAAAAACTAATTTTACCTGTCTAACTTTGCGATCACTTACCTTTTACATTCAGAAAGGAAAATAAAGTTGTCCACTTGCAGAGAGTTAGATATCGCGTCAGGTAACTTACAAAGTAGAAAACCATAATTATAGTACCGAAACGCACACTTTCTGTGTAGTCCTATATGTCCCACGTAAGCCCGAAATGCCTGAATGGAAGAGGTTATAACTGTCGGCTGACAGTTAAGGTTTGAGTCACATGTCTGCTGTCAGCTGTCAGGTTAATAACCACACTAGGAACTTCTATGTATTACTATGTGGTGATGTACACAACATGCATTATTTTCTTAGGTAACTAAAATTGAACACGGAGTTGACTTTTTCCAACGCTCAGCTGCCAGTGGCGATCCTGGTGGGCCTTTGTAAGAATGTTTTCAATTTTACGTATGTTTCAATCCTACATTATCACTTAGGAGAGTCACTATAATGAAAATGTCAGAACAAAAATCTTACTTCGTTAACTTGTTGAAAAACTAGCTCTAATCTTAACACGTTATCAATTAAGAAAGATCACACAGTTTCCGTATTTCTGTGCGCATATAAAAAAAACTGTTCTTAAAGAACAACAAACGGATTATCCTTATTTAAAAAGATACACTAAGCTACACAAACTAAGGGAAAAACCTCTCGATGAAAATTACGTCTAGTCTTTTCTACGCCATATTTTCGGATTGAATTTCTGGATGCAAGCTCTGACCGCAACCGCGACAGTCGACTTCATCATCATATTCTTCAATGGCTGATTCACGTGGATTATAATCTCGGACCTGCAGCACTGTTCCCACTCCAGTCCAGTTGCTTATTGTGGTTGGATCGCCGAGGTTTTCCAGATCAGCTCGACGAAGCAGTTTGCCGTCTTTCACCTGGAACATGGGGAAGTTGTTTTTCTCGTTGGGGTCCACAAATGGAATGTAGTCGGTCACTCTACTTGAACTTGTCCCTTTCTCAGGATACAGGAAGGCATTGTAAACATGATCAACTGACTTTTGGACAGCGGCTGCAGCAAATTTGTAATTGCTTTCACTTTCTTCATTTAGTAGCATGCCATCGCCATACGCAATCCACTTGTCTCCCCTGTTGTTGGTGACGCGCAGGCCATATTTGTTGTCTTCATCGTGCATGTATTTACAAAGCAAGTGCCCAGCTTTAGACGGTGTTACTTGCTTTCCTAGTTCACGTTTGGGTGTCCTAGAAATCGAACGTTACAACATGTTTTATAAAGATATTGTGATACGATCGTCCTTAGCTTTTTCAGTTTTAAAGTTATCTCCATCCAAACGTAGATAAAAATGGCTCTCAATAGCCGGTTGCCGCCCCAATACATATAGCCAAGAAGCTCAATGCATATGGTGAACTATTGAGTTAATATTTGGGGTTTTTTTGGATCAGTCCAGCCACAGTCTTTACTGTTGTAGATAAAAGATCATTAATTAGAAAGGAAATTATGGGGGCAAGAGGTGGGGAGTTTTGACCTGTATCGCACTGCATTCTATTTTAGATATGTTTTGGAAGAGAGTATAGTTTCCTAGTGTGCTGAGTCGCTAAGTAGAGAATAAATCCCTGTAGATGTAATACACCTATAAAATCAACTTCCTCACCTTAAATGCCCACTCGAAAAGCTGTCTGTGAGGAAAGGACAGGCAAACGCATCAATGGAATACGCTTCTTCAAGGAGCCTTATCTTGTCTTCCTTTTGTCCGACTTTACTTGCTTCTTTTGCCTTTTCCAAAGCCAGTTCGTGCCCGACTAAATAAGCATCTTTTGCAAAAGGTAAGAAGTGGTCGTGGTTGTTTTGAGCTAGCTTCATGATGCGGCCAAATATCACAGGCACACCAAAGACCCACGTTCCACCAGTGACTTTGTCCCATTTCTTTACCAGTACGTTTCCAAGCTTATCATCTAATACGGTCACCTTTCCTTCTTTGCTTTCTAGTGCGGCTTCAATCGCACTTCTTTCTTTTGTCATTATTTTTCAGTAACTGGTCCAGTTCCTCCTTGATGAGCTTGTAATTAGCATTCGCTAGAGTGGAATATGCTGCGATAAAGCGCTTGCGGCGACCAGATGACACTTTTTCAGCTTTCTCAGTTGGATCAATGATGAGGTGCTCGGGTACGCCGTAGAAATCTCCCGCTAGAGCAATTATCTGGCCAAAAGAGAGCTCTAGCCCGTTAGGCAACCGCAAAGGTCTGTGTGCACCCAAAACCTCCTGCTCAGTGCAGCTAAGGCTTGAAGTCGGGGCTGGAAATCGAAGTTTAACTTTGTTTCCTATGTTTTCGTGTTCTGCTGAATCGAATTCCTCCCCTTCAGCTTCATCACTGCCAACAGAGTCAGGTGTCCGTTTGAGAATGTTTCTCAACAGCTCTAAAATAATTTCTCCCTCCAATATTTCCTCTGGCTCCATTGTATTCTATCTTTTCTAATTGCGAGGTTGATAGAATCAAATAACAAAGCTCGACGGAAATAGGATGCTACGTTTCTCAATGCGGAAAAAGTGAGCCTCGTGCTTGTTCTTCCTTCATGGGTGTAGTCGGCTAATTGCCGTTCCGTTCCACCCAGGAAGGAAGAACAAATTTGATCCAGATCATTACTTCATAAACAAAGAGGCTCACTTTTTCAGCATTGAGAAACGTAGCATACTATTTCTGCAACCAGTGGCAGTAGATGTAATTATATTGACTATTGGCAGTCGACCGCAATCTTGCGGAAAAGTGCACTTTGTGCAGCCTTCTTTGTTTCTAAAGTAATGAGCTGGATCAAATTTGGTCTTCCTTCCTTTTGGGAAGTCGGATAATTTACCGCTTCCCTGCTAGCAGAGGCCCCTTTTCCGTTGTATTCGCTGAGCTGACGGGCGGGACGAAAAGGGACCTCTGCCATGGGTCGAAATGAACTGTGTTAAGCATGCGCCACGGTTACTTAGCGACCGAAACGTCACGTGATGCTTTTAGCACGTGATCAGCTGACGACTGCCACCTTTCTAAATTAGCGCGCCAAAAAACACCTGCACAGTTTTGTTGTCGTGAATGGCGAGTTCACCAAAACCCTAAAAAAAGTAGACAGTTCGTCTAGAGATAGTTGTTGTCTAATCTACGGTATTAATTTCAAGTTATCTGGACAAGGAAGCTTTTTTAACATGACCACAGCTCCAGGAATCAAAAAGAAATTAACCCATTGAAGGCTGCGTGTTTTATGACCGCTTCTCTAAATTAGCAGTTGGTAATAAACAAACCATGTGCAGTACGAAAGGACAATTTATAGGTTCGAAAAAACAACACTCACTTGATCTAGAATAGTTAAAATTTCTTACTTTTAAATAAAACACACCAGTTGTCAATTAAGAATTATACAATCTCAAAGTCAAAATTTTGAAAATTTCCGCAAGAGATTTCTCATGTTGTCTCGCGCGTGAAATCAAACCACAGCAGAGTATTTGTGTCTGTTTAGGTCAGATTACTACTTTGCGAAATTTTATGAATGAAGGTACACAGAAGAAGAGACAGTAAGCTTTTCTAAATAATACATTTATTAAAACACATCTTTACTTGTTTCTGAAGATCAAACGCGTTCAATTCTTTCTTCGAGAGAAGCTACGCGCAAGCGATTTCGCTCGATGTGCAAGTTATTTTGAAGAGCATTTGGTGATGCGAACTGTGCACGTTTTTCAAAACTTTTACGAGAACTGTAAGGAATATGAAGAATCCCTCAATTAAAAAAGCGATTTCGATACACATTTACAATCAAATGTGGAATTTACTCTACCGTAGACTCGTAGAAGTGCTGGAGCATTTCACAGAAAGTCCACAGCTCGAAAAATCTTTGGAGGTGAAAGGTTGTCCTTCGCCTTGACAGATGTTTTCTTCGCTCTAAATTCCATTCCTTAACTTGTCGAGTGTTTCTTCGTCCATCTTAACAAAAACGAGAGAAAGTAAACATAACTCTTCACGAGTTTAGTCCTCTTTCCAGGACGGCATGTTACTATGCGGGCTCACTAAATGACAGCGGAATAACTGTAAAGGAATGCGCGAGATAGAGTGGGCTCAAGTCACGGTCAGCAAACAATACAGGGAGCATGCGTTTCGGAAACCGCCGTCCACGACCATGGACGGCGGTTGAATCAAAGGGAGTTTCGACCCTTGGCAGAGGTCGCTTTTCGTCCTGTCCGTCAGCTCAGCGAATACAAAGGAAAGGGGCCTCTGCTAGCAGGGAAATTTACCGCCGTTCCAAACATACCAGATTAACTTGTTTATGACGATTTTGTGATTATTGGCAGCCAACCGCTAGGAAGATATCATTTTATTAGAGACTCGTTATTAAAATGGTTTCATAACATCGTCTTAATAAGTAGCACCTCATGTTTAAGTTGTTTTAAAAAAAATAATAAGAAAATGGCAGTCAAAACACAACGGAAAATAATGTTGTGGGAACAAATTAAAATAGGTAAAACGAGAGTGTTCCGTCGTTTCTTATGGAAGTCAATACTATGTAAATTTTACAACTAAGCAGTAGAAGCTGCTTTCAATATGCGTGATAACACTCTAGTGTCTGTGTGCCTTCATTAAACACTCTCAAGCATCGTGCACATACAACTTTTAATGTCTTTTACAACGCGGAAAAATTGGACCCGTTGCAATGACGCCTAACCATTGACGTAATTGCCTCTTCACCGACAGCACAGGAGCTTTTGAAACAAGCTTTTGACAGAACATGCAGTCACGGTTTAACCTCATCTGAGTTAAACCTGATCTTTATTTACACATATCTTGACTTATTTCTTATTGACTTATTAAGTTGAACTGTACATGTATAGGCCGTAACTAGATGCCTGCCCATGACAAACCGGAACACTTAATGAATTAATCCAAAGGAATTAAACACTTTGTTTTGACGCATTTGATTTAAGTTGTTCCTTCCTGAGCCGGTTAATATCACTGTGCTTTTATACTGTTATAGTGGCGATCACCTATGTGCTGGAATACTGTTAAATAAACTCTTTTCTGTAGAGACTGCATATTTTCAGTTCGTATTCTCTCCAGTCAGAGCAGAACCAACACGGTCATACGATGACTTCAAATTCAAATGGCGTCTGTTTGCTACGCTTGTTATTGTCATTAAAATCAAAACTGAACATAATTTATAAGCACACACAGAATCAATGAAGGCATTCGAAATCACAGTGTGCATGTATGCACATCTTCTCATAAACCACAACTGCGTCCCAAACACTTTAAACATAAATCAATATCATTTCTCACACTGCCTTAGAATAAAAAGCAAAGAGTGGAAGAATAACTATTTCTAGGAATGACTAGGGCTACCGACGAGTATTCCCTACTTCGGCTTTGGGATAGTCCAGGCGTAGTCAATCTATAGAAATCGATATCGGAAATCAATTGATAGTGGAGATAGTGGAGAGAGAAGAGCAAACGAAAGCGAGCAAAAGTCGTTTGACGCGGTAGACGATCTTCGTGTTCATGTTTGCTAAGGTCGGTAGAGTTGGCCGTCTAGACTTCAAGACTTGCCACGTCCTGTGAGTTTCGCATTTCTGTTTCCGTTAAGATCACGATTCAGCGTGTCATTTTTCTCGGAAAAATGGGAAGACCTGTACTTACGGTAGGAACTTCCGGTCTTATGGCGCTAGAGCAATACTCATGAGTCAATTGTCACTGACTTTTCCAAGACGTTTTTCCTTATTCATTTCCGTCCACAGTGTCTTCGCCCAGGATCTACGACGCTTCACAGTTTGCACAAAAAAGCGGAACTTTGTGTTACACCCCACTCTAAATTGTAATAAATGGAAGCAAAAGTGGCAAATAAATGAAGAAGTAAATAAGGACTCTTTCAGTGAGAATAAACGTTTCATCTTATTGCAATGAGTGAACACGCTGTAGTTATTATAGTTAATACTGACGTTGTTGCACGCACAGGCGAGCATCCTGACGTCTGATGCTAGAGCAATATCCACAAAAACGCAAATATCAGCTGCAATGACATCTGACATCATTTTTTCTCGGAATAAGGGGAACCCCCTTAAGGTCGTTGAATATTCACATTTATACGTGCTCTTGAAACGTATTGTAGTTCAGTTTAACCAGACCGTTGTTGTGGTAACTTGGCTCTTCAAGGTTAGTGACTCTTAACTGTGGACTTTAATTATTTACATATGCCTTTTGCAGGTTATTTCTTTTCTCCACGGTTTATTAACCATGACCGAGAGACGACTGATTATGCATAAATTAGTTTGGGTTGAAGTTAAGTAAGTGTGTAACGCAATACGTCAATGTATTTTAAAATGTGGCAGTTAAAAGATGGTCATGTTTTTACATGTCCCAGTCTTGTAGATTAGGACTCGTAGTGGGCTGAACTGAAGGCACGCATCTTTGAGTTTCATACCAGAAAAAGGTAAGAGGTACTATTGTACTAATGTGATGCTCGAGTGTCGTCGAGACATACTGTCCAACGCGCCGGGTTTTGAAGTTGGAGATGGGGACGAGATTGGCAACCGGATCGTTATCGGGTGATTGTCACTAGCTTCAGTGTTCAGTCATGAAAGGATCAAAGCCAGCTCAACTAGAATTCTGGTGTATGATACCTAACATAACAATTTTTCCGATGCATTAGGATTCATGACCTACCTAGCGCCTTGGCGTAGCCAAATGGCTCAAACTGCTGTTGTTCCAGCTAGGCTGGGTTTCTTTCTCCCAATCAATTGAGAGAGGGGCAACTATCCTGTTAAACAACTCCATCATTGAAGACGTCAGGAATTCCCCTCAACACCAATTAAAGTTTAATATCTTGCTTTTGTTTGTTTGGCAGGTTAAGGCAACGCAAGTACAGTAGAATGTCTTTTTCAAAACCGAAACACCTGACGGAACCGTTAAAACCCCTGTTTGAGGGATTTGAGCACAAAAAGATTGGAAAGATCACTCACCTGGATATAGATGAACTTAGAGTACTTACTCTTACAAACGGTGTGGTGATAAAGTTTGAGGAGATTATTGCGCTAGCTGGAGATTTTTATGGTTTGCCGAAACAACCAATCATCGATCCTTTAAAGGGAGAAGACCAAGACGACTCTGATCGCCACCAGTGCTTTACAGATGCATACAATACTCTGGCGCGAGCTCCGAAGGAGGAATTACAGAACGAGTTGGACAAGCTTTTGGAAACGTTGGAGAAAGAATGCGAAGAAGGCGAAAGCATTGATGCGAAGACATGGGACGAAATTACTGGAGGAAAATGGTTTTTTGGCCTGCCAGTAAAACAGGGGAGGATGTTGCACTTAGCTGAGAACAATCACGACCATTTCCTCCCTTACGCAAAGGATGCGTATCTGGCTGGTCATCAGTTGGCAATTAACAAAGCGAGAGAAGCCGGTGAATATCTCAAAGCAAGACAAGCTTGCAAAGAATATGATGGGGAGGAGGAGGAGAGGTTCTTCCATGAAGCATCCAGGCTGGGTACATTTGTCGGTGATCATCTTGGGGATGACGTATTTTCAGATGGGGACTTCCACGCTCTCGCTCGTAAGCAACGCTGGGAAGATGAAAAGAAGCACACAAGGCTTCTTCATGAAGCATTTTCACTGGACGCATTTGCCTGCCATTTTCTTACTGACAGCTTTGCCAGCGGACACATAAGGTGACTAGTTCTCTTTATTACCAGTCTTCTTTTAATTTTCCTTTTAATAAGATCCATGAGGTTTTTGATGCTGACGAGTCTTAACTTGTCGCCCCCTCTGACGTCTTACATTCTCTGCTCCGCCGGCCAGCGCCATTACCGTCTCGGACCATAGCAATTTTCTTTCGTCTTTTTTCCTCTTTATGTAATATTTTAGTATTTTAATATATTTGAAGATCCAGCGACAGAAAGTCCTAAGGGTAGAGGAAATCAGTATATAAATATTTTGCTAGCCCTTCTGAATATAGATTGCCTCGAGTGTTTTCGCCTTGGGTCTCCGAACATGGTATTTGCACTTATTATAACGTTTTGTTCAAAATAGCAATAACAGTTGTTCAATAAACGATACTTTTAGGACGCCAAGAGTTAAATTGGCAAGAGCAACAACTCTGGGAGAAGTTGGCCACTTACTTTGTAAATACATGCACGATGAAGACAACACGTATGGCCTGCGTGTGACAAACAAGAGGGGAGACAAGTGGATTGCATATGGCGATGGAATGCTTCTGAACGAGAAAAGCAGGGATAACCTTAAGATTGTAGCAGAAGCTGTTCAGAGGTCAGTTGATCAAGTGTATCAGGCTTACAGAAGCCCCACCAAAACTCTCAACCCTGCTGTGGTGACCGAGCTTATACCATTTGTTGCCCAGGAAGAGAGAAACAACTCCCCCTTGTTTCAAGTGAAGGATGGCAAACTGCACAGAAGGTCAGATATCAGTGATCTTCAGGATAAGGAAACAATCACCGATTGGATGGGACCAACAACAGTAGCGATGCTGCAGTTTTACAAACCAAAAAACTCAGCCATATAGACACTTGCTTTGAGTAAAGCAAAGAAAATGACCTTTTGCATGCGATAATAACTTTTGAACAGCTTCGATTCAACAGCAAAAAAAAAACGTCAATGTAAGCGTATAAGTTGCTGTTGTAACAGTAAGTCTAGTTGAGTCTCAGTTAGAAACGTTTGTAGCATCGATATAAGATGAGGACTTGGTCACCTATTTATTTCAATGTTATTTTCAAATTATTTCTACGATTACAAGCCAATACCTTTAAAATGATGAGTAAGTTCGAATTTAAGGACGTTCGTGCCAAAAACTTCTACAACACAGATTTTTTTCATATTTTTGCAACAGTCAGATAATGAGTTACCTCTGTCAGAAATGCAAAATAATTGGGGGGGGGGGGGTTCACCGACTTTGTTTTCGAAATAAAGCGCATGGGAAACTACCCCAATTTTGACAGATCGGTCCTTGTAACTGGACATGGCCTCAGTGGTTGTTGGTTGAAAAATATTAAAAATGATTCGCTGTAGACCCACTTTCTTAGTTAAATTTATTTAAGTGGGTCTGTCAAGTAAACAATTTGAAAACTCAACCTTTAAGATGGGCTTTTGTGAACACCGTGCAGGTAAAATAATAGCGGAATTCGATGATGCGAGGGCAGAAAAGTTGAAAAAAATCAAACTTCCACACCACAGATATCCTTCAATTTTTCATAAAACGTAGATAATTGACAAAGAAAGTGATCTCTCAAAAGAAAATCTGGGGTAACCAACATTTAAGAGAGTTAAACCCGTGCATAGATATTAAAATGCCCACTAGTGCTATGCATCTCTCCATTTTTCTACAGCAACTCACGCGTTCAGTGCATGACGTTGCATGACATCGCAACGTCAATTGCGTGCGCAGTAAGGATGCACAGAAACAAGTAGCGCGAACGTCGTAAAGTTTAACCAGGAAATGTTATAAATGTATATATATCAAAGGTAAGAATGGATACCAAAAAAATAAGATACGCTTTACATATCTTTATCTAAGCATTTCCTATCAATAAAATTATTCTTACAACGTTCATTGTCTATTCTGAGTGATTGAGTTAATTTGATTTTCACAGTTACCCTAGAAGCCTCGCTCTAAGTCAACTGTTCATCTCGTTTCGGACAATCTTTCAGCCTTGGGCATTATCCTCCGATCCCAGCCGCCGGAAGGGGTTCATTTACTAGATACCTCTTTATCTGGGCAGTCAAAAAGATTTGATTCTGTTCAAGTTAAATATAGAACTTGGATTGAACGCCGTTTAATACAAGTGTTTATTCTATAGCGCAAATCTTTGTTATTTATATAACACCATATAAAAACCTACGTACGGTGTTTTTGTCTGCTGAAAATTAAAAGCCAAATTTATGCTTTATAATGCCTTTTACCAACATTTAAATCAGACCATTTCTTGACATTACACCGCCCGCTATGGCACGACTTTGATTTGACAGCTAGGAAATTCAACTTGTAGAGAGAACTCTGTTCCAGATGTTCATATCATGCAGCGAGTTCCCCAATGGTAATAATTCCGTTTTGATGACATGACTTTTCCGATTACTTTCCAAAGATTTCCGACGATGATGCCCAGTAGCTGGCTTTCCAGAAAAAAACTTCCAGGATTCTTCCGATCTAAATCTCGATCAAGGTAAATGGAAAAATACTGTGTCGGTGCTCTCTTTGAGTCTCCTTCTTTGTCGTCTTTCAACAAACAGTTTTATGATCAACTTACAAGAGGATTTCGGATTCCAAACTTCAGTGGTTTCCGGATTCCATATCAGTGTGGATTCTGGATTCCAATCCACTGGATTCCGGATTCCAAAATAAAAAATTTCGTGGATTCCGGATTCCGGATTCTGTTACAAGGGGCGACTTGTCAGTCGTATACACTCGGAAGCAGATTGTAAAAGCGTCGGTTATTTGCAAGCCATGGTGGATGACATAATCACTTGTCCCACCGGTCATGAAATAAAGGTCGAAAGAACTGTTGCGAAAACCCGATAAGATATAAAACACGCGAAAATATTAATCATGAGACAAAAACGTTCACAATTCGTGCAAAACTAAACGCGTCAGTTAAAATTACATTGCCATGGAATGCCGTAGAATTAGTTTACGTCCCCTTTTGATTGTCTAATCACGCTTTATCTTAACTTGTAAGATACACACACTCTGTGTGGTTTCTACGGGCTTCTGACTCAAAAGTATGTTATGGTGGCGGTTATTTGGGGGTGAGGAGCTTTATTTAAGGGTGGAGTCAAAGGAGGGGCGAGGTGTTCAACGACTTCGGGCCGCTTGGTCAGCGCTTTAGGATGTAACTTTAATTCTGTTTTTCTTGGTTCCGAAAGTAGTGACCCAAACTAAGTCCTACTGACAAAGAAAAATAAGTTGTTTGTTATTCTTGTTGGTTTATCAGTATGGGTACAACGGGGACATCAATGTTGTTATCTGATCTTCTCAATATTTAGTTTTGAATTATTTTATATGTGTACGTCGTAAATGGAAGAAACTGCCCTCGGTAAAGTGAAACAGCTTAAATAAACGTAAACAAGTTTTGGGTGCTAAATTTCATAACTGCTGGAAAAGATGTAATGAGAAAAATTGCCTTTTTTCCGAAACCGCTGAAACACAGATAAACATGTTTTTGGCAGCTTGATTTCATAACTATGACTGAGATTTCGCTGAGGGCTTGAGATTGCGTGGGCTTTATTGATGTGTCTATTTTGTCTTTGTATTTTCTCTTGGATTTCAACAACAGATGCAAGTATAAAATTGACCTATGCAAATAAATAGCTTTGAAAACAAGCACACGAACATAAACTGTAAGCATGTTACTTTGGCTTTATGCTCATTAGCTCAATTTTTTGGTCACATTTAGTAATTCGCATTAGTCAGAGTATTCGAAAACTAACCAACCATTGTTTGTTTGCTTGTTTTTTTCCCATCTTTCCAATGTTTTGAGGAGCCTGATGAGCTTAGACAAATTATGCTTCGACAGCTACAATTATCCCTTAATTTTCATTGCGCAGTGAAACAACCGATGTTCAACTAAATTATGTTCGGAGCTAGGTCCCGATTTATAGTTGATTTCTATTTCGAAATCAAACAATTTTCTCCTACAATGAGCGTGAGCAGTAATTATAAGCTGCGTGCTGCTGCAGTATATCGTAATTAGTGAGCTCACAGTCATTGTCAAATATTGAGCCAGCTGTACTGATACTGCATCGCGCAGAATGGCAGGACATTCGTGCATATTAATGAGCTACAATGCCGAGTTGTTCAAGCGTGAGCGCCCTAAACATGCGTCTCGATAAGAAAGAAAAGGGTCTATTTTGGTGAAGCAAGTAGGCTGACAAAAACTGTAATTGAAATCGTTCCGGGGATGCTAAAGTGAGGAACGTCAACCTTTTATATCTTACTAATATGAGTAAATGGGTTACCTAAGTACAAATTTCAGAACTCCTTCGATCGAGATCGGGAGATGCAGCAGTTGCGAACTGAAGTGGTCGGATATTGGACAAGATACTGCATCACAGGTCTTATTACAAGAAGCCCTTGATATGATATCTTGGTCGTGGTGGTCGTGATATGGTGGTCGTGATTCTTTACATGAAACGGTTTATCATAGCAACATTTTTGTCCCAAACTTCCTACTAAATCCAAAATATTTGTGAATGGAAAAAATATTGATAATAGGGAAGCCACAAAATTCAATTTCAATCCGTTGGGCTTGGGAGGAACATCCGAGAATGGGCTTCAGAAGGGATTGTTTTTCTGTTGTTGCTGTTGTTGCTGTATTATTTTGCTTGTCCCATTTGTTAGTTAAACCGCCACATGATAATCGACCAGTAAGTTGCTTCTCAGTGGAAATAAGCCGAGCAAACTCGATATTGGTAAGTTGAACTTATACAAGTAGCATTGTTTTTTTTTTTTCATCACAAGACAGTCAGCAGAGATTCAACGGAATTTCAAGGTGGCATATGTGGCAAGACACTCTGGCATATCTAGGACTCCCATTTTGTATAATTTATTCTGGAATTTAGCGGCGCTCCCAGCTATGCCCTTGTCGGCTTTGTCATCGTAATTTTCTTCATGAAATGTCGTATTACATTAACTGCGGGTAAAGTTAATTACGAACCACAAAACGGTGGTTCGTAATTCATACGGTACGGTATGATTTCATAAGGTTTTCTCGTATTATCGCACTGTAATAAATTATAAATTCTGGCGGGAAGTGCTGAAAACGATTTTATCGAAACGGAATATTAATCCCAGCTAGCACTCTTAAACTCAGTCTGCATTTCTTGGGTACCCAGTTTTTTGACGTTTTCTGTCGAACACATGCAGTATTAACCTCACAATAATCTAGCTTACATCTTACCTTGGCAACTTATCTTCATGACTTTCTCGTTTCGATCGTTGAATCGTCCGTGAAGCGACTGAGAGCTTTCCGTGAAGCGACTGATAGCTATCGCCTTTTCTTCTTGTTTTGCCGTAATTTGAAACCACATTTGTATGCATTAGAATACCGTTTATAAGGTAGATAACTTACTTGCGGCGCCAAGTTACCTCCTGATTTCCTGCTTTTGGCTATAAAATAGTATGAAGGATAAGTATCGCGTTAGCACTGGTGTTTATTTCTACTGTGGTTTATATACATTTTTGTGCATTTGTAGCACGTATTTGTTGAGAAAATGTGACCAGAAATCGCTTTCTAGTTGTCGCCTTTGAAAACCAGTTCCGCGTGACAAACATGATCGTGGAAAAAATCACGAAACTTAAAGGGTTTTGCGTGACTTGTAAAATACTGCATGTCTTGTGTCTAGTGACATCATGCATGACGAATGTGGCAAGACCGTATATCTAGACAAATGTATAAATAAACGGACAACGCAGGCGCCGACTGTCATCGAGCGCGCTCACTCCAATGGACGTTTCATCTTATTGCCATGAGTGAACAAACCGTAGTAAAGCTACGCAGGAGTTATTACATTGACATTATTTTATGCACGAGTGAATGGCATCCTGACGTCTGCCGTGTTACCGCAACATCCGCAAACGCAAATGTTAGCTGCAATAGGAAACCACAAACAGGAATCATGGGAACTCCCTATAGCTCGTTAAATGTCCTCATTTATGCTAATGAAACTTCTTGTAGTTCAGTTTAATCAGAACGTTGCTGTGCTAGCTTGGCGTCTTCAAGGTTAGTTTCCAACTCTTGTCATATGTCTTTGGTAGATATTTAATTCTTTCCTCCATGGTCTGTTAACCGTTTCAAGCAAAGACTAATGCATAAATATAATTTTGTTTAGAACGCCAACGTGTCTTAAAATAAGCTTAATTTTTAAAAAATACCTTGTATTGGGCCTTGTAGTGGCTGAACGGGTGGCATCCATCAGTTTTTAGTTTCATAGCAGAAATAACAAAATGTTTTATTTATTTACGTTGTACTTCAGTTCCTCTTCATGAAATCATTCTTACTTCATTAGCCTAACTACACCTGGATCCAGTAAGCTGATTTTGATAAGATAAAAACAATCGCAGACGATCGCAAGAACGGAAAAATCCACAATGTTTCCCGATCAAGTCAATTTCACTCCCGTCATAAATTATGCATCTTTTATTCCGCTGGTCTTAAGATGACTTCTCGGAGTCTAATACTAAGCTAGATAACAGCAGCTTCTGAGAAAGCCACTCTTTCAGTGTAAAAAAGTAGGGAAATGAGATGGAGGTACTGGTCACATTATAGGGATTGGTTAAAATAATACATGTAGGTGTACAAAATACGGGATATACCAGTGTACAAAATACGTTATGCACCAGTGGAGTATGATAGTAATGACCTGCGTGCGTCAACAGACTTACCGGCCAATAGGCAACATAGTACAATTAGCGTAACGCTTTCTTAAGCTTTTTTTCCTATTACCGCGAAAGGCGTTTGTTAAATGACCCATGCGATCTCCTGACAAGGAAAATAATTTTAGTTTTGGGAATATCTGTCTCTGATGGATGTTTACCTAAATAAAGGATGGCAAGACAAACGAAATAACTAAAAACCTCTTATTTTGATTAGAGAATGGTTGTTATACTTTCCGAGTCAGATTGCGTGTGACTGACTTCTGGATGAGTTGGCAGGAAAATAAAGGCTTTAGCGAAATCCCGATATAACGTACCCCTATATGACAAAGACCCCGGTATAACGAACGATATTGTCAACCCAGTAATAGTAAAATGTATGGAAAAGAACCCCGAGGTAATGAACCCGCGATGGCGTTATAACGAACACATTTTCCCAGTCCCTTTCACTTCGTTTTATCTAGGTCCATCGCATTCTGCATGTTCTGCATGCATTACAAGCTCACTCTGATCTTCCAGCAAGCCAACAAGCCAGCCTGCTAAGCATACCTGCTACCTGACTAGCTTTTCCTGTCACTCAGCCAGCCAGGAGATGCTTACTGATTTCTCCAACTAGTCAATCAAACCATGGAAACATTTCTCGAACTGCGGGTTTCATAATTCATCAACTTGCGAATTTATATTGTGATGCTGGATTGTCATGGAAACGTGATAACCAACACGCCACGTTTTGAACTCGGAGATGGGGAAGATAAAAGCAGTCAAATCTTTGGCGGGCTATTGTCGCGTGTTTCAGTCTTCGGTCATCAGAGTATTAAACCCAGCTGATTTAGAGTTCTGGCAGTATTAGTTTTCCCAGGATCGCTAAGTGAACATTTTTTGGAACCATAAGGCGCGATGAAGTAACTGTTGCCAAATGGCCGTGTTTTTTGTCTAGACGGGATCTTTAGAGCTACTACAAGATAAAGTGGAGTTTGGCGCATTCTGTAGCTATTTTGTTTAGCACTGGTGTTGTTGTTGCTCGAGATATCGTCAATATTCCTAATAGAGGAAAGTCGTCTTATCATCGGGTTACGTCGGAGATATTATTGTCATTTTTAGGCGCTGATGTATCGGACAACAAGGGCGGCTGGGGCTCCTGCTGCTTAGATTCATAACTTGTGTCGTTTATCAATGACTCTACCCTCAATAATATTCAGTATCTTGTGGAAATTTAAGAGAAATAGGCTCACGTCAAACAAAAAATACGATAGCAATAAGGCTTCACACAGTCGTACATGAAGAGAACCTGTGTCGATTTCCGGTTTTGATTCCCTGATATTCTATGGTTCCAATTTTGATTTTGCTGACGCGACTGAAAATTGATTTCTGCGTTGAAACATGCACCTTTTTCAACTTCTTTCCTTTGGCGACTGTTATACACGAAACACACGGAAAGGTTTATTACAACAAGCGAAGACAGGAAATCTCTAAGAGTACTCAACGTACCTTTACTAGCACAGCATACAGCAGTTTTCGAAGATAGCTCCCCAAAAGTGTTCTTCTGGCAAGTTATCAGGATTTTCGATTTTTTGAGCTTGTCCGCCGATTCTCGATATTTACAGCCAGAGCCTCTTAACTTGTCTGCTTGCAAGCCTGGGTTACCTGTGCAAAAAGCACGAGATCTTGTCCGTGGGACGCTTTTCTTCTCACCCAGCCTGTCGAGAGGCGTATGATTAACATCTATTCTGTGGAACAACTCTGTCTTGTCCTACTTTAAACAATAACTTCTGACAACAATTCTGCTACATCATAAGACGTTGGAAATTCCTCTGGACACCAGGTAAAATTAATCTCATTTGTTTGTTGGACAGGTTAAGACAAAGCAAGCAGAATGTCTTCTACTAAACCGATACACATAAAAGAATCATTTGAAACCGTCGAAACCGTCGAATGTGCCGCATTTGAGCACGAGGAAATCGGGGAGATCACCGACCTGCATATGAATGAACTTAGAGTACTTACTCTTCCAAATGGTGTGACGATTAAGTTTGAGGAGATTATTGCGCTAGCTGGAGATTTTTATGGTTTGCCGAAACAACCAATTATCGATCCTTTTAGGCAAGAAGACCAAGAGGACTCTGGTTGCCATCGGCGCTTTACAGATGCATACAATACTCTTGCGCGAGCTCCGAAGCAGGAAGTACAGAGCGATTTGGACAAGCTGTTGAACACTTTGAAGAAAGAATGCGAAGAAGGTGAAAGCGTTGATGCGAAAACATGGGACGAAATCACTGGAGGAAAATGGTTTTTTGGCCTTCCAGTGAAACAGGGGAGGATGTTGCAGCTAGCTGAGAATAATCACGACCATTTTCTCCCTTACGCAGAAGATGCGTACCTGGCTGGTCATCTGTTGGCGATAAACAAAGCGAGAGAAGCCGGTAAATATCTCAAAGCAAGAGAAGCCTGCAGTAGATATCGTGGGGAGGGGGAGAGGTTCTTCCATGACGCACCCAGGCTGGATGCATTTGTTGGTGATCATCTTGGAGATGACGCGAATGTCGACGTACTCGCTCATAAGCATCGCAAGGAAGATGAGGATGAGCACAAAAGGCTCCTTCATGAAGCATTTTCGCTGGACGCGTTTGCCTGCCATTTCCTTACTGACTCCTTCGTAAGCGGGCATATAAGGTGACTAATTCTTTATATAACCAACCCTTTTTCATTTCTCTTTACCAACAAGTTTTTTTTCCTTTTTTTAAAACTGAAATGAGTCTCATTTGCTGTTCCCTTAGTCGATTAGCATTCTCTGCTTCCTAACCAACCCGTACTATAAGTGTTTGCATGCCAGCGACACACCCGACACACCCAATTTTCTTTCGCCGTGTCTGTCAAGTAAACTTATGTAATATTTTGGTACAGTTTCCTGGATTCGGAGGTCTGGAGGCACAAAATCGAGAAAAGCAAGACTCCATAGGAGAAAGGAAATACATTCGAATCGAGCCTCCATGGGAGGTTACCTCACACGCCTGTTAGCGACCACTTTTCCAAAATACCAAAAGGTTTTCGGCCAAATTGCTGTAGCTAGAACTTCCGGTATATGATTGGCGAAATGGTGCAAAACGTTGTTTTTTTTTAAAGTCGTTTATTCTAATTCTTGAATTTAACCATTCATATTCAGCATTTAATTTTCATCAAACAATTTTTGTTCACTCAACATTTTATATTCATTCAACAATGTTACATTCAATCAACATTTCATTTTCATTCAGTACTTAATATACATTCAACATATTTATCCATTCAACAATTTTATATCCGTTCAACAATTTCCGTGCAACTTTCATTGCGCCTTGCGTCTCCAAAAACTTTGGCGCCAAGACAATTTCGTTCTTAAGCTACGGAAAGCCAAAAGTTAAGATGGCGGATGGCCGGGGAAACGTATTGACAACTGGCTAAAGCTGGGATCGACTATTTTGAGCCGCCGCTGAACTCAGAATAGATGCATGTGTTTGCGGTTTGCAAACAACCCAGATAAGACTTGAATCCCTTATACTGGCTCTTCAACAGGTGTTATAGCAATTTGGGTATCCCAGCGTCTGGGAACCTACGTAGCCAAATCCCTAAAGTGATATGGGTATCCCCAGTGGGGATGCCCAAAACAGTGATTTCTGTACCCACAGAATACTTGCATACTGAAGTGAGGTCATTCATACTTTAATCCTCTTTACAAATACTTCAATTTTCAGTTTCATAGCAATGTTCTCAAAAATAGTCCAACGTCAACGGAGTATTTCTAAGATTCGTTTCGTTACGCCTTGAGTCGACGGCCGACACTTTATCTTCGGCGAACATGAATTACGCGATCGCGGTTTAAATACAAATGCGAGCGAGAGATATCGCGATCGTCTGCGCTTAGGTAAAAGTAAGCCTTTACAATCCTTCATGAGTATATTTGGCGAAACAAAATAAAAGACGTTTCCTTCTGTCTTCTGTCTCAGTGAGTCAGAATATTCATATTGCCTGATACTGTATTATATTGAAGGTCGCAACGCGAGCACTATGAAAAACCCTACCATGCTCTCGATCTATTTTTCTGTTATACCTGCTGTCAAGAAGACACGGAAACCTTAAAAGACAGATTGGCAAAGGCAAAGCCACAGTTCTTCGGATTTTCCTTTCTAAACTGACAGGATGCAAATAGTACACTGATCCGAGTGTTTCATACCGAATTGGTTGGCACCAATTGTCGGGCAATTATATATGCAGCGGTTGACCGAGTTGAAAACGACATGTACTTTGGTTTATCAGTTCTTCTTATTAAGTTCATATATATTAAAAGGTCGAGGCCCGTTTGGAAACTAATCACACATGGGAACAATGCACCGCTACGCGAGTCAAATCGGTTCGATTTCCTCGCGTAGGTACGAAATGCCGCCTGAGTGAGAAACAATACCTTCACAGACAACTTGACCTGATTCATCACATTCCTTGAGAATATGTAGCGCAAAAAATTGAGAAAATGTACCGCAAATTCCACTAGCATGCCAGAGAGTGCACTCAAATCACTAAGGATTCTGGTATACTGGGAAAATACCAGGGGATATCGAAAACACAGCAGCCTTATTGAAAGGGGATTAACCCATATTAAACACTACTGTTTTGGGTACGTGAATAGGGATACCCAAATCACTGTGCCTTTGTTGAAGAACTAGACTATTAGGGACTTAAGCCTGATCTGAATTGTTTTTCTTATAGCAACATTGCTCGTAAACTGCAGTCGTACACATTCCTCTCTAATATCAGCTACGACTGAAGACAGTTGCTTCCAACTGAAGACAGCTGTCAATACGTTTCCATGGCCATCCGCCATCTTTAATTTTGACTTTTAGTTCCTTGGGAAACGAGATTGTCTTACAGCCAAAATCTGGAGTGAAGTTGCGCAAAAATTGTACAATGAATATAAAATTGTTGAATGGATAAATGTTGAATGAATATTAAGTATTGAATGAATATAAAATTTTGACTGAATACAGCTATTTCAATAAACGTTATCGGATGAAAGCTTAAGACTACGCGACAAGACCGCAGCGTAATATGGGATTAACAAAAGTTCATCATTTACGGATTTTTATGCCTATGAAGTTCACCAAAATGAGCGGTACCTTTCTTGCCGTACAATAGCAAAGTATATGGAAGTAAAAGACTTTGAAGGGTTTTCAGACAGAGTTCTCGTTTAAAACGTAATTCTTAATCCCACTCATCTTTTTGTCTACTCGGTTAAAACGGCAAATCTAAGTTATGTGGCCACACGTGGAGCACGTGCATGGTATTGTAAATTAGCAGTAGGAAAAACAGCATCATGAAAACTCTCTAAAACTATGGAACATGAATTTCGCTTTTCATAACAAGACTAACAAGTGAAAATGGAAAGCCGATTCAGATGATGGAATCGGATGGTGTCCATTTAGCATTTGCACTGAGAAATTCAAAGTTCCTGACCAACCTCTGACAACCGTGAAACTGACTGATTTGCAACTCCCCACACTACCCTTTCGGCCTTGTCGCGTAAGCTTGAGTTGATCCGACAACCTTTATTGAAATAGCTGTATAACATTGCTGAATGAATATTACTGTTGTCATTGAACCTAAAATGTTCAACGGATATAAAATGTTTACTGGAAATTAAATATTGAATGTAAATGGTTATATGCGTGAATTAGAATATAAAACTTGAATTAAAATCAAGATTTTATTGAATGTGAATGAATATAAAGTCTTTTAATTTCGCACCATTGCGCCAGCCATACTCCCAAGCAAGCACACTCGTAAGCGACCGCGACCACGTTTTAGGCTGACCATTTTTATCAGTTCCTAATACGGTTTTTATCGCGTTCCTAACACGACCAGAGTACAAACAACTGCACGCGCAAGATTCGAGCCACCGCAGCCAATAACATCAAAGACAAACAGTTTTAGCTACATATTTCTCTAGTGGCAAGCAACTTGGTGGAAATACAAGAGGAGCAGAAGCAAGCCTCGAACTGTGGGGCTATAGAGACAGTTGGATTTATAGCTTTCCGTGGTAAACACAAAAACACCAAAGAATAGTGCTTGAAAATAAGAACTACTTGTTAATCAATTAATTGACGCAATAATGATGCAATACACATAAAGGTTGATTTCCACTGTTGGAAGTTTTCAACTTTTTGCGTTTACGTAATCCGTTCATACATCGTATCTAATTTTATTTACGCACGTAAAGCCAGTTAAATTCACGCCCGTAGGCACGTAAAATTTACGCAACAGTGGAAATCAACCTTACTTATTAATTTTATGGTATATAAAGTTAATGCACTTAGTTCAACGGCGCGTAAGCGACTGGACAAGCTGAAACTGTAAAATTCCGCTGAACAAGACAGTAAAGTTTAAACTGGTACGGAAAATGGCTTGTTTTGGTTGAGGTGGCTGAATCGGTACCCTACGATAAGTGCTCATCCTTAAAGAAAGGTCGAGTACGGACAACTTCTGACGTTAAAAATTAAAGCTGAAAAGTAAAAATTTAATAATACGTTTCGGTCTAAGACCTTCATCAGTTAGCTACAATATGGAACAAATATACATGGAACAAACTTTCCAGGTACCAGCACCACTGCACCTTCCTTCATGATTAATTGTTTGAACCGCAACGTTATTCCTATTGGTTTTAATTTGAATTTTCATCTGGCACTGAACGTTGATAACGCTAATCTTAACATGTTTTGTGAACAATCTCTGTAACGCACGTCAATAGAACTTTGCAATGCGGAAAATAAAAAGATAACTGATGAAGTTCTTAGACCGAAACGTATTATTAAATTTTTTATTTTTTAGCTTTTTAACGTCAGAAGTTGTCCATCCTTGACCTTTCTTTACTTTTTATCAATACTACACGTTGAGGTTTGGAATGACAGTCTTACGAGATCCTCCTGACGTCTTGGCACCTTTCTTTTAGGACGCCAAGAGTTGAGTTGGGAAGGGGAACAACTCTGCGAGAAGTTGGCCACTTACTTTGTAAGTACATGCACGATGAAGACAACAAATATGGCCTGCGTGTGACAAACAAGAGGGGAGACAAGTGGATTGCATATGGCGATGGAATGCTTCTGAAAGAGAAGAGCAAAGATAACCTAAAGATTGCAGCAGAGGCTGTTCAGAGGTCAGTTAAGCAAGTGTATCAGGCTTACAGAAACCCCACCAAAACTCTTAACCCTGCTGTGGTAACCGAGCTTATACCATTTGTTGACCAGGAAGAGAGAAACAACTCCCCCTTGTTCCAAGTAAATGATGGTAAGGTGCACAGAAGGTCAGATATCAGTGATCTTCAGGATAAGGAAACAATCACCGATTGGAAGGGACCATTGACAGTGGCAATGCTGCAGTTTTACAAACCAAAAAATTCAGTCATATAGACACTTGCTTTGAGTACAGTAAAGAAAATGATCTTTTGCAAGTGATAATTTTTGAACAACCTCGATTCAACAGCCCAAAAAAAGTCAGTGCAAGCGTAGAAGTTTTGTTGTACCAGTGCGATTGAATTTCAGTAGGAACGCTTTTAACAGCGATATTATAAGCTGAGCACTATAGATCATCAATTTATTTCTATTTTATTTTCAAATTGTTCTTACGATTACAAGTCAACACCATTAAAGTGATGATTGAGTTCGTTACAAGTTTAACCCGAGCTATTCACTTGATCTTCCTTAAAATTCACAGTTACCAGTAGAAGCTTCGCTCTCAGTCAACTGTTCGCTTCGTTTCGGACAAGTCACCGGAAGGGGTTCATTTACTAAATATCTCTTTATCTCGGCAGATATTAAAGTTTTGATTCTGTTCAAGTTAAATTTGGAACTTGAATTGAAGGCCATTTAATACGAGTGTTTAAATTTCCCTATGATATCAACCTAATTGATTTAAAATATAACAGCGCAAATTATTGTTACCTTATAACACTGCAAAACAAAAAAAATTAAATTAAGCAAACAAAATAGAAGGCCATTTATACCGCACGAGCTGATGAGGAAATTACTCTAGCATCGCCTCTGATTCCAACTTTAACATCAGACCATTTCTTGACAGTACCCCGCCCCTCATCGCACAACTTCGACAGCTTGGAAATTTCACTTTCACTCTGTTCCAGGTGTTCAGATAAGTGAGTTCCCCAATGCAGCTTTCAGGTGCAATAAATCCTCCTCCAAATGAATCTTGATCTTGTCCAATGGTAATAATTCCGTTGGTTTTGGTGACGTGACCTCTTTTTAGTCCAGACCAACTGGATTGCAGCTGTTTTCTCCCATGACGTACATTTGTGGTGTCAGTCACCTTCTTTGCGGAAAAACCAGTTCCTCTTAGAAGAAAAACAAATACTGAATAAGCAATTACTGGGTGACTGGCTTGCTATATAATAGATAAATGATGAACAAAAGTTCACAGTACTGCGTGGCACTAATTAAGATGAAAATATAAAAAAAACAAAAGGTAGTGAAGTGTCAAAAAAGTTCTTTAAAAAGCCAAACGTTTCGGGCTTAGCGAGTGAGGAGCTAGCTGTTAACGGCCCTAATTGTACCATATCAACATCAAAGAACATTTCAGCTGCCATTCCAGCAACTTTGTTTACTGCATCTCGTGCCGTCGCTGCCCTGCTCTCTACATCGGGGAAACCAGTCGAACCCTCCGAGAACATTTCGGAGAACACATCAGAAGTATAGAGAAAAAATCTCCCGGTTTCCCCGATGCTGAGCACTTTAATGGCTTAGACCACACTTCGTCCGACGCCGAGACTCGTGGTATTAAGCTCTGCACCGGCAATAACATCCACCGGAAAAGACTGGAAATGCGGCTAATCTTCAGGCTTGGAACTGTGCGACCAAGCGGGATGAACATTAACTTTTCTTTCATTTGAAACTTACACGCGCGCGCGTCTATCATTGCGCGTGCTCTGCTTCTTCAACAAACGTTATATATTTTCTCTCACGCAACGGTTGTTGTCACGCGTAATTTGAAAATCGTTCATTTGCCACTGATGAAGGGCTAAGCCCGAAACGTTTGGCTATTTAAAGAACTTTTTTGACACTTCACTACCTTCTGTTTTTTATATTTGCTATATAATAGTCTGTCAAATTTTGGATTTATTACGCGCGCTCTCAGTATTTGTTTTGTACAAAGCTTTGTAAACTTGGTCATAATACAACGTTGGCTGTGGTCGAACTCAATGTTAAATAGTTGACTATTGTAATTGAACCCCCACTAGGGTGTAATATTATCCAAACTGTAAATTGTTTGTGCTAATTGTGATATGTGTCCCGCCTTTTCTTTACATTTTACGTTCTGTGTTTGTTACTCGGAAAAATCAAATTCGAAGATATGCAACCATCCACTATATCATGGTTCCTCAAGAATTATAGCTGCAGTTGAATTTGAGTGCTTTCTCAGTTTTCAGTCCACCGTTGCTTGCTTTAGTATTACACTTCCCAAACCATGTTACTGAGCGTGTTTTACACTGCGGCTAAATCTCTTTGAATAAACCATCATACACCCAAATGTAAAAGGAAGTCACATTAAAGCTTCGTCTTTCGTTTCTTAGTCAAGCGTTGTCATTATGATTTAAATTCCTGAAGGGGATTAATTTACCATAGTAACGGTGAACTCAACACTACGTGCGATGGTGCTCAACGTGACCGGTTTGTGTAAGTCTTGCGTTGCATCAGGCAATAACTGTGCGCGCATGTACTTTAGTGAATTGTAGTAAGATCGTAAATTGAAAAACATTTATTTCATGAATTGTAATAACAGTTGCCTGATTTGTAACACCTGTCGTGAATAAAGTTGTCGTGGTTTGTAGTATGTGTCGTAAATTGTAACGGTAGTCGAATTTTGTAATAACGTATAAGTGGCGACTTGTAATAACAAAAGATTGTCGCAATTTTTAATCAGAATCCGAACTATATGCGAGCCTTCAAGTACATATGACAACCGGTTTTGGGCAGTCATCGGTCGCTTTTTTTTTTTAATATTAAAAGAAACATGGTGCATTATTCTAGAATGAAAATTAACCCTCTACATGTATTACAAAGTCAAAAGCGTATTGTTTAACAACTTGCAATTTTTACGGCTTTGAACCTCTTTTTTTCTTTTAATGAGTTTACCCAAAAGTTATTTTATAACAATCTTATTCGATAACTTTTTTTCGTACATTGGGTTCTCGTTGACGATGAGGTGAATGTTTGTCATCTTGTTGATAAGAACTTCATTGAAGTTCCCGGGTAAGCTGTAACTCACGACTGTCCTATCCGTACCAGCCTTGTCAGTTGTACGCACTCGGTAGCAGATCGTAAAAGCGTCAGTTATTTGCAAGCCATGGTGGACGACATAATCACTTGTCCCACCAGTCGTGAAATAAAGGTCGAATGAACTGTTGGGAAAACCTGATAAGACATAAAGCAAGCGAAATTCATCATGACACAAAAACATACACACATTGTGCAAAAAAAACTCATCATTTAAAGGGATATTGCCATAGACTGCTGTAAACTTGGTTAACATCCCCACTTCATTGTTTTGTCACGTGTGTATGTATGTCACTGAAATACAACACTAAACTTTTGAAGAAGGAGTTCGTCATTGGTCTTTCTGTAATCTGTCCTCTACTCCTGCTAGTAAACGAGTCAAGTTGTACCTGGATGCTCAAGTTTCCATGTCAGTCGTCTAATACTGCATTCATGCTATGGACATGTTTACTGTTTACTGTGTAAAGTGTTCACATTAGGCAGTGTATCGCTTGGATCATGATCAATTCATGTTAATTCTCAGCATGTTTGAACCTACCTCATGAGGTGGTTTCGATCTAGGTCAGACATAACACGTTGAAAATGGCGGCAAAGAGCGGAGAGGAAGCGACTGCCGAAAGATCCTTAAAACTGGGGCTACGTGACAATGAAACATAATTTAAGTTCAAATAAGGGCTGATAAAGAGACAGGCAATTAAACTATAGAATGAATGCAACGGCAAGTTCCAGCTCCATGCTTTGGTTTCAAAAGTGCAATTATCAAGAATGTATACGTGTTTTCTAAAACTGCAAAAACTATACAGATCCGGATGTGAAGTGTGTTTGAAACTAACACGTTATGTGAGCAACATAGTTACAGACACCCTTTGGAAAAACATGTTTCATTTAACATGTTTCGGTGCTAGTGTTAACACACAGTTACCGTTTATTGAGACTGTGTGTTTAGAATTACATGAAGATCATCGCAGTGAAGCTGTTTCAACTTAAGCAGTTGAAAAGAAGAAACCTGAAAAAATTCAGGCTTGAACGGGAATCGAACCCATGACCTCTGCGATACCGGTGCAGTGCTCTAACCAACTGAGCTATCAAGCCAACTGGGAGCTGGTCAATTGTGAGTTCAATTCGTATTTATCCCGTAGATGGAGAAATGAATATGAATATATGAAATAATCATATATTTTACTACTTTATCCGCAGTTCAAATGTATGATTATTTCATATATTCATATTCATTTCCCCATCTACAGGATAAATACGAACTCACAATTGACCAGCTCCCAGTTGGCTTGATAGCTCAGTTGGTTAGAGCGCTGCACCGGTATCGCAGAGGTCATGGGTTCGATTCCCGTTCAAGCCTGAATTTTTTCAGGTTTCTTCTTTTCAACTGCTTAAGTTGAAACAGCTTCACTGCGATGATCTTCATGTAATTCTATCTTTATCCGCAGTTCAAATATATGATTATTTCATATATTCATATTCACTGTGTGTTTAATAACGAAAATATATTTTTCTAACTTAACTTTGGCAAACGTTTTCGTTTCCAGAGGATATAAAACCAACAAAGTTAAAACAAAAAATATCTGTCTGAAATTCTTCTCAACAAGGGTAAACAGATCCTCTTCATAGAATTCTGCAGTCCCTATCGGGGTGCACAGTGGAAGAATTTAGGGGAAAAAAACAAAAAACGTTCTGTACTCTTCATAAACGGAACAAGAATGAGGCTTTAGACGAGGAGAGAGGAGATTTTCTGGTTTGCTATTGACCCAACGGAGCCGAAATTTCATCCTGGTATATGATAAATGCTTCAAGACAACTAAATAATTCCGGCATCAGTTTGAAATTATTTATCCTATCCTAAAAAATAAGAATAAGAAGGCCTATAACGTTTACCTTCAGTTTGGAGTAAGATACTTCCTCGTTGATGAACAAAAGCAGTAATCCTTGGCAACACTTTTCCCAGCAATCAACTAACACCGCCTGAAACAACAGTAATATTAAATAATTTCTCGGCATCTCGGCTACGTGTTGCTGTTGTTGTTGTTGTTGTTGTTGTCGTTGTTTTTTTCTTTTTCTGTCAGATCCTAAAAAGGATATTTGTCACACTTGTTAGTTTGTGGCGTAAGAACCTGCAAATTGAAGGACCATTACTTTAACGAGCAATACAAAGCTACTTTTACCACTTTTTACAATGAAATAATACAACGCAATACAAACGGCTAAGCCTTTTCAGAATTTTTTTGCTCGTCAAAGAATATATCCATGCTTCAGTGACTGCTCTCAAAGAGAAATCAAAGCGTAAATGGCCTTTAAATACGAAAAAAATGATAGACTGTGACACTGACGTTTATGTACGTAAAAGCACCGAAACTCAGGCATCGTTTTTGCACTGTTACGCTCATTAGAGTTTTCTCGAGCTTTATGTCCTTCCCTAACGTAAATTACATTGGCTAATACTCTGTGATCTTAGACAATTGTCTCTTATGTCCTGAACCAAAACGCTTCGTGTTAATTAATCCAGACAAGTCAAGCTCTTTGTTGTTGAGGCAGTGAGCTGAATTCAACTATGTGACATTCTTCTTTCCTAAGTGAGGTTTCACAATTGTCTGAAATTAATACAATTAGTTCATTTGCGCTGACAAAGAGTCGTGTCGGCAAACACTGATAAGCTAGTGGCTTCCAAGCAACGTTTCATCTGCTTTACGAAGAAGCTCTGCTGCATAATAATGAAGTACACTAACCAAATCGAACACTTTCACACAGTGACCTAGCATTTTAATGACTGATTAATTTGTGGTATATTTAATGGGTTCAGTTGAATGTCCAACACCATCATATTTGATTACGATTCTGTGTAAAATTTGCTTCAATTATTCGGTAACGTGGCTAAAAAGCGAGGTACTTGGTTAGCGTCTGCTCGGAATGTGTAGCCTTTAGCTTAAACAGTCTAACGGACAGTAGTGCACAACCGGTGCAACACTTTTTTTCGACATGGAAAAACTTTGCACAAAGGAGTCTATGAACGTGAAATTCAGCAGTATTTACAAAACAGGCTTCAGCTAAGCCCCGCTAGAGTTCACATGCCTATTTCACTACCTTCACGTTTCATATATAATCTCATCTAATAATGTCGGCTGTATATGCCGTAGCTCCCTGTTAACGTTTGAACTAACGGGAAACTAAGCTATATGATAATCCACAAGAGTCAAGGACTTTGTTTTTGAGGCAGTTAACTGAATCAAACTACGTTCTTCCTTTCTTTTTTTGATTGTGGGCCCGATAAACTAACAACAACCGGTAAAAGATAATAAAAATGTTCATATGTTAAAAGAAGTAACTCTGCAGAGGCTGAGGTGACTAAACAGAACAAAAATTGCGAATTACAAAGACAGCAAAGTTAAAAAACTGAACCTAAAAGCACTAAAACGTAACTTTTAAGAGTTAAGGGTTAAAAGTAGTTGCATCCCTAAGGTAAAACCTTCGTTTGGGAATCTAGACTGTGCTATTAGAGAAAGATTAGCACACTAGGCCAGACGGCTGTATTACAGTACCTCGCATAAGTGTTACGAACACAACCCAGACATATTTCGAGCTTTGTTTGATGCGTTCCTCCCGCCTCTCAAAGAGCGACTTCTATTCTGGATGACTGAGAATATCATCGTTAATTGATAGCAATCGATACCAATCGAAAATAACCTAGAACAATGGATTGATTAATATCAAAAGTTGATGACCTATCAATGAATAGAAACAGTTGTTGTTTATTTTAATATCATCAATTGTCATCGATTTTAATATCAATCGATTGATTGGCATCGATTTTTAACAAAACAAGTTCTTAATATAGAATGAAGATGATATGCAATCCAATAATATGAAAAAATGAAGCGCCTTTTGAAGCTGCATAGCACGTATCTATTATGCTCAAGCTACTGGCGGTCCATCGTAAGAACGCACTTGTTACTGCCCTCCGTAGCCAGGCGTTCATGCAGTGGGGCGAACGACAAAGACTGTTGCGAAGATCGCGAAAGGAATCAAATCGTTTGCACTTCGAGTACACATAGTTGAATATCAGGACGTTTTATATGAAGAATAGGAAATATGAAGGTTATAGAAAAAAATACTGTAAATAACACTTGTGAATTTCAATCATCTGAAATTCTTTTATGCTGCTTTAATATTACTTGCAAAGAGCTTTCGGCGTGTAAACAAATCAGGTGAAACGTTAGTCAGACTTCGAAAGAGCCCTTAGATAGATTTTCACAACGCATATACGCACTAAGTACACTTCAAGTGCACTGATGAACCCTAATACAAGTGTGAGTCGGCCTATTATGTAATGTGACCGGGGTGCTCGTCGTACCTTTTAGATGGGGGTTGAAATTCGTATTCTGGTATCGCTCAGGGTGCTGAAATCTAAAATTGCCACCGTTAAAGTTCCGTATTCCGTTACCCTTTAGCTTTTGAAGCCAACAACAACAACAACAACAACAACAATAGCTTTATTTGCATGACTCTAAGTTATTACAGTATTGCAAAAGCATACAACTCTACAAAAAGAATTTATAATGTAATAATTATGTAAGGAGATAAGAATTAAGTTACATCAGTCTGAATTGATGATAAATTATTGCGTAAATTTAAGCATGATAGAATGAATCTCAGCAACTGAATGTTTACAAAATAATTATCAGAATTCATTAATTCTTTTGTAGCTTCCAATGTAGACAATCGTTTTATATATGGTAGGTGACACTCTAGTTTCCTGTAAAACCTGTCTCTAAAAATTGAGTATTTAGGACAGTGAAAAAGTAAGTGAATTTCATCCCCAATTTGATTGGATCCGCAAGTAGAGCAAAGTCTATTAACTCTCGGGATTTGACTATGTCTACCAGTTTCAATCATTAGTTTGTGATTACCTATTCTGAATTTCACTAATTCTTTCCTTTCATTCAATTTGCTTTTAAGTTCTAGACAACAAGAAGGTGTGTATTCGTTTTTAAAAGTGTTATAAAATTCTAGTTTCTTTGAGTGTTTAATAGTATGTTGCAAGTGTAAGATATATTTGTGTTGCATTAGGCTTATATAGTGTTTGATCTTAGATTTATTTAAGACATTGGGGTCAAAATCAGGCAAATTATAGTATTTAGACATCCCCTGATAACACTAGAGTAGAACCTACTTTTACCAGAGGAATGAAGATCTGCCGACATTAAAAAGGTCTGTTTAACAAGAGAGTCATTCCCCTTATTATGAAGATATAAAAACTAATTAATTATTTTCTGATTAATAGCTATAATAAGAGGAAATCTTCCAAGTTCAGCTCTACATGCCATATTTGATGCTTTATTGCTTACTTCTAGATAACGTTTGCAGAACTGAAGATGAGTTTTTTCAATCTGCGAACTGTCCCAAGACTTGAAATCAGGTTTTACATATACACCCCAGATTTCGCTGTTATATGTTAAACTAATATACCAGGACCCATCTGTCACAAAAAAATTGGTGCCTCATTAGAGTGAAAATAAATTCAAGCCACCCCCATGAAGCGAGTTTCGGGGATCTGTAATGAGATCTGACATCATTGTTCTCGGAATTGGGGAAACCCTCTTAAGGTCGTTAAAGACTCCCATTAATATATGCTCTTGAAGCTTCCTGTAGTTCAGTTTAAGCAGACCGTTGCTGTGATAACTTGAGGTCTTCAAGGTTAGTTCTTAACTCTTAACTAAGGACATTTTATACTTTAATACTTTCTAATACATGTCTGTGTAAGATTGTTATTTCTTTTTTCCCACGGTTTATTTACCACGAAAAGCAGGAAATTATGCATAAATTCGTTTATTTTAGAGGTAAGCTAAGTGTGTAACGCGATACGCCGAAGTATTTTAAAATGCGTTTGAAAATGGTCATGTCCCAGTCTTGTAGATCAGGACTCGTATTGGAGCACTTATTACACTCATTTTTGAGTTTCATAGCAGGAGGTGACAAAAAGTATTATAGCTTTACATTGTACTTCAGTTTCTCTCCATGCAATTACCCATACATGTACTTCGGTATCCTAGCTTTCTTGGCCCGATATAGAGAAAGATAATATACATCAAAGTGTCTCATCTACTGTTATCGAAAGGCCAATTTCCATATGATCGTAGACAACTGGAGACAAAAATCCACAATGGCTCCCAATCAAGTCAGTTTTACTTTTGGTATAAATTACCCATCGCTTTTGTAGTTCTAAAATACGAGCAACCTTCGGGGACGACCCTTTTTTAGTGTAAAAGTGCACGAGACTGAGAAGGAGATCTTGATCGCAGTTTAGGGGATTGCTGACAGATTGCTTGCCTTAGATCATTCTTAGTCCCATTTAAGGTGTACGAAATACGTGATGATCATACGTATGTAGCATGATTGATAGTAGTGACCTCAGTGTCAAGAGACTTACGAGTAACGTGCAGTATTTCGCGTAACGTATTCAACAGCTTTTTTTTTTTGCTGGTTATAGGGAAGGCGCTTCTCAAATAACCCAAGCAATACAACTAATTTAAGTTTTAAAAGTATTTGTCTCCAATAGATGTTTGCCTATTATATAGGAGGACAAGGCAAACGAAATAACTAGCACTAAAGACCTCTTGTTTTGTTTAGAAGATAGTTGTTATACTTTCCGAGATTCCGTGTGGTTAATTTCAGAGTGCGTTGGCAGAAGAAAACTATTCTAAATTGCTAGCTTACTCCGACTGGTTTTCCCTGTCACTCAACCTGCTAGGCGATGCTTACTGATTTTTCCAAGTCTACCCAGACCGTGGAAATATCAGTGATCAAATCCAGAGTTTCGCCAGCTTGCCAACTGAATATGTACAGTGATCAGATCGCTTGTAATGAAAACGTGCTGACTAAAGCACCAAGTTTTAAACTCGGAGTTGGGCACAAGAAACGCAGTCGGATCTTTGGTTGGTTGTAGTCACGTGTTTCTGTCTTCAGTCGTCAAAGGATCAAAGCCAACTGAACTATAATTCTCATAGCAGAATTTTCCCCGCGATATCTAACTTAACAATTTATTCGAGCCATTAGACGTGATGAAGTAGCTGCCGCCTATGGCCTAGCCAGGTGGATCAAAATGCTGCTGTTCCAACTAGGCGGAATTTTTTTCTCCCAGCCAGTCGAGAGACCCAACTATTTTGTAAGACAACTGCATTTCGTCCTACTGTAAACAAAATGTTGGGACAACAATTATTTTCATTGAAAACGTCAAAACGTCGTCTCAACATTTATATTTGTTTATTTTTGTTTGTTTGGCAGGTTAAGTCAACGCAAATAAAATGTCTTCTTTAAAACCGAAACCGCACGTGACAGAACCATATGAAACCATCGAAAAGCATTTCGGATTTGAACACGAAGAGATTGGAAAGATCACCCACCTGCATATGGATGAGCTTAGAGTGCTTACTCTTCCAAACGGTGTGACGATTAAGTTTGAGGAGATTATTGCGCTAGCTGGAGATTTTTATGGTTTGCCGAAACAACCAATTATCGATCCTCTTAAGGAAAAAGACCAAGAAGACTCCGGTCGCCACCAGCGCTTTACAGATGCATACAACACTCTGGCGCGAGCACCAAAGGATGAATTACAGAAGGAGTTGGACAAGCTGTTGGACACGTTGAAGAAAGAAAGCGAAGAAGGCGAAAGCATTGATGCGAAAACATGGGACGAAGTCACTGGCGGTAAATGGTTTTTTGGCCTGCCAGTGAAACAGGGGAGGATGTTGCAGCTAGCTGAGAATAATCACGACCATTTTCTCCCATACGCAGAGGATGCATACCTGGCTGGTCACCATTTGGCAATTAACAAAGCGAGGGAAGCCGGTGAATATCTCAAAGCAAGACAAGCTTGCAACGAATATTGTGGGGAAGAGGAGGAGGAGAGGTTCTTCCATGAAGCATCCAGGCTGGGTACATTTGTCGGTTATCATCTTGGGGATGACGTATTTTCAGATGGGGACGTAGACGCACTCTCTCGTAAGCATCGCTTGGAAGATGAGGATAAGCACAAAAGGCTCCTTCATGAAGCATTTTCGCTGGATGCGTTTGCCTGCCATTTTCTTACTGACTGCTTTGCAAGCGGCCATATGAGGTGACTACTTCCAATATCACCAGTCGTTTTAAATTTCCCTTTCTATTAAGTTTCATGGGTTTTTAATGGTGACGAGTCTTAACTTCCCGCCCCCTTAGACGTCTTACATTCCAGTGCCGTAAATTTTTGCACGCCGGCGCCACTACCGTCTCGAACTATAGCACTTTTCTTTCGTCCTTTCTGTTTAAGTAAAATTATGTAATATTTTAGTATTTTCCAGGATTCGGAGATCCAAAGGCAGAAAGTCCAAAAGGGGGAGAAAATATATTTATTGTATACATACTGAGATTTACCCACTGAAAAGGAGCGAAATAAATTTTCGTTCACAAGCTGGTCTAAGTAGCTGAAAGCCAATCAAATGTCTTGTATCACTTTTTTCACGTGTGAAGAAAACGATACGTCCAATCAGGTGCCCCGTATCATGTTTTTTTTACGTGTGAGCCGTAACAAGGTGATTCTCATTCAGGCTTTCGCTTTTCAAGTATCTCGCAATTGTTGAAGTTAACTTTCTTCTAAGCTTAAAACCATGAGGGAGAAAAGATTTGTTGCCCACGATACTTCGGTTGAGAATTCCATGGGAAGTTTCAAAAGCAAAAACACACAAGACAAGACAAAGCGAGATGTGAAATTGTTGGAAGAATCTTTGAGAAACGAAAAGGACGACTAGCGAGAAGTGCACACTATATAGCCAGCAGAACCAAACAAGTACCTTGCGAAGTTTATTCGCTCTGTTAGACGTAAAGAAGGTGACGATTAATTCTGAGCCCTCGAGCTTAAGATGCCTTGTTTAAAGTATTGAGAGGTATTTGAAGACAAATAACTACCCTGTGGTGAGAATCGTGAACGGTAAACAGTTTGAATTGATTAGAAAGTGTCTACAGTCAAAACATTTATATAACTTACATCTTTTTAAGGTTTTGACTTGAAATCTGTGCAACACAATTTGTCATGAAACAAGAATTTACATCTCATTATGTATGATAAACATAATACTTCAAGGAAAGTGTATGCGTACAGTATTTACGCAGTCGTTGGTTTGTATCAGAAATCTCGATACTTCACCAACTCGTGCGTAAATAACGTACGTACACACTTTCCATGAAGTATTCTATGTATATAAATACATTTTGCTAGCCCTTCTAACTATAGTTCGCCTTGAGTGTTTTCGCCTAGACTTGGGTCTCCAAAGATGGTCTTTCTCCTTATTATTATGTTTAGTTGAAAATAGTAATAGCAGTTGTCCAATCAACTATGCTTTTAGGACGCCAAGAGTTGAATTGGGACGAGGAACAACTCTGGAAGAAGTTGGCCACTTACTTTGTAAATACATGCACGATGAAGACAACACGTATGGCCTGCATGTGACAAACAAGAGGGGAGACAAGTGGGTTGCATATGGCGATGGAATGCTTCTGAAAGCGAAAAGCCGGGATAACCTTAAGATTGTAGCAGAGGCTGTTCAGAGGTCAGCTAAGCAAGTGCATAAGGCTTACAGAAACCCAACCAAAACTCTTGACCCTGCTGTGGTGACCGAGCTTATACCATTTGTTGACCAGGAAGAGAGAAACAACTCCCCCTTGTTCCAACTGAAGGATGGCAAGCTGCACAGAAGGTCAGATATCAGTGATCTTCAGGACAAAGAAACTATCACCGATTGGATGGGACCAACTACAATAGCGATGCTGCAGTTTTACAAACCAAAAAACTCAGCCATATAGACACTTGCTTGAATTACACCACAGAAAATGATCATCAGTCTTGATCAGCTAAGATTCAACAGCAAAAACATTGTCAATGCAAGTGATAATACCATTTAGGAAAACTATAAGCTGAGGACAAGATCATCTATTTATTTCAATTTTATTTTCAAATTGTTCTTGTAATTACTTACAGACACCTTTAAACTGGTGACTTACAGGCTGAGATCGTTGCACGTTTAAACAGCCATGTAACGGAAATGCTAATAATACTATTTTTTCTTTACTTATTCGATAAAAATATATACCACAAGGTATAATGGATGACAATAAGATTCCAGTCTGTACTGGCTAAGCATTGTATATCAATAAAGTTATTCTTATAATTTTCTGCATCTATTCTGTATAAAATCCCACTTCATTTTCCTCAAAATTTTGGATTTGCCCTTGAAGCTTTAATTTACTTCTCGGTGAACTGTTCATTTTTTGGGCACTTTTTCAAACTCGGGCTTTATCCTCCAATACTCCAGATTGAATTGAACGCGTTCTTAAACGACTGCTTAAATTTCCTTATTTTACCACACTAAATTCAAAAAAATTCAAAATTTAATGTAAACGTGCAATTCATTGTTGCTTTAGACATAACTGTACAACAAAAGGTAAGTGCTATTTTATCTGCTCAAAATTGAAAGCCAAATTTATACCTCACAAGCCGATGGGGAAATCACTCTTACATTGCCTCTTATTCCAACTTTAAAATCAGACCAATTCTTGACATTACCCCACCCCCCATGACACGACTTCGACAGCTTAGAAATTTCGCTTCTAGAGATAACTCTGTTCCAGATGTTCAGATCAGCGAGTTCCCCAATGTAGCTTTCAGCTGCAACAAATCCTCCTCCAAATGAATCTTGTTCTTGTCCAATGGTAAGGATTCCGTTGGTTTTGATGATGTGACCTCTCTCAGTCCAGACCCACTAGAGTGTAAAGCGCCATCTTTGTACGCTTCCCACGATCCAACTGTATTCTCCCATGAAGTGCATATGTGATGCCAGTCACCGTCATTTACAGAAAATCCAGTCCGTCTGAGAAGAAAATAAAATAAAATTTAGATTATGCTAAGTGTGACAAATTTTCCCAACTTCCGGATAGGCGGTGTTTCTGCCATCCTCGGCTTCATTGTGTAGCGTTTTAAGTCGTAAATCGGGGCACGAACCCGATTCGCTCGCTATTCTAAGAACAACAAGATTAATTGTGTTATGGGTAAGTGGCTTTCATCACGTTTTATCCTCATCATCATCATCATCATCATCATCATCAACAACAACATCATTATCATCATCATCATCATTAGTAGTAGTAGTAGTAGTAGTAGTAGTAGTAGTAGTAGTAGTAGTAGTTGTAGTAGTAGTAGTTGTAGTAGTAGTAGTAGTAGTAGTAGTAGTAGTAGTAGTAGTAGTAGTAGTAGTAGTAGTGTAAGTGTATTTAAACTCGGTCATGACACAACGTTGGCTGTGGTCGCACCCACAGTCAGTTCAGTGTACGATTCGATGCCATTTTGTTATGCATGTTGGAATTTAGTTTTGGTCATTCGAGGCCCGCAGCCTTTTCGTTTATTATATTCAAAACATGGTGCATTATCTCTAATTCTAGATTGAAAATTTTACTCTGTTAAAGCGATATGTTGGTAATAATGAAAAAAAAGGTTACTAAAAATTCATCAGCATAATGTGAATATGACATTTAAAGCAAAAAAGTATTGTCTTACAGCTCTCTCTCTCTCTCTCTCTCTCTCTCTCTCTCTCTCTCTCTCTCTCTCTCTCTCTCTCTCTAAACAGGCACGTGATTATGTATCATTATATGTTCTAAACACAATTTACAAATCTCTTATCCAGCCTGTGTTTGACTACTGTGACGTTGCTTGGGACAATTTAGATCAGGGGGTTGGTACTAAACTCCAAAAAATGCAAAATCGTGCTGCACGCATAATAACCTTCCAAGGTTATGATGTGCGTTCAGCACAAATACGAAAACAATTAAACTGGGAAGAGCTTGCCTCAAGGCGTCAAGTGCACTTAAGCTTATTAATGTACAATACAGTGAATCGAAATGTACCTAGTTACTTAAGTGATCTTTTCTCGACTGCATGTGAGAACAACCCTTACAAGTCTAAGCTAAGAAAAACGGAATATAATGTTGTACTGGACCATGTTCCAAAAACAGAATATTATAAAGGGTCTTTCTCATATGGAGGAGGAATACTGTGGAATTCATTACCAACTGACATAAAAACGTCCGAATCTAAAGCTATTTTTAAAAGAAAACTGGCTAATAGGCAAGAAAACTGTTGACTAGTTTTTATTATTGGTACATATTTTTAGTGCAGTTTACAGTAGTTACTTCTGTTTCAATACGGCTTTCATGTAAAGAAGTTTTTTTCTTTGCAAACTTATGAAATTACCGTATTCAAATAAAAGTGAATCAATCAATCAATCTCTCTTTCTCTCTCTCTCTCTTCCTTGATGGGTTTGCATAAAAGTTATTTTAGAACGATTTTATTTGATCAACGTTTTCTTCGTACATCGGGTTGTTGTTGACGACAAGCTGAATGTTTGTCATCGTGCTGATAAGAACTTCATTGAAGTTCCGGGGTAAACTGTAACTCACGACTGTCCTATCCGTACCAGCCTTGTCAGTTGTCCGTACTCGGAAGCAGATCATAAAAGCATCGGTCATTTTCAAGCCACCCACCACTCGTAAAATAAAGGTCGAAATAATTGTTGGGAAAACCTGAGAAAACAAAACATCCGAAAATTAATCATGAGACAAAATCACACACACTGCAAAAACACTGAGATATTTGGCATGCTGATAGTAGTACTTTACCCTCGGACGTATAGTACAAGGAGGGGAGGTTAAAGCCCCTCCACCATTAGGTTTTTCTTTATTTTTCTCCAAGGCAATTTTGCCCTTTTCAGTAGCTGTACGCATGTCCCTTAGACACATTTTGACACAAGTTTGGTGAGAATCGGTTACTATGATTACGAGATATGACGAAATAAGTAGCAGATGGTTAACTCATTTGTGAATAAAAATGCGTTTTTTCATCTTTTTTTGTGAAAAAACACAGAATGAACATAAATATACGAAATAATCATATATTTGAACTGCGGATAAAGATAGAATTATATGAAGATCATCGCAGTGAAGGTGTTTCAACTTAAGCAGTTGAAAAGAAGAAACCTGAAAAAATTCAGGCTCGAACGGGAATCGAACCCATGACCTCTGCGATACCGGTGCAGCGCTCTAACCAACTGAGCTATCAAGCCAACTGGGAGCTGGTCAATTGTGAGTTCGTATTTATCGCGTAGATGGAGAAATGAAGATAAATATACGAAATAAACTTTATCCGCAGTTCAAATATATGATTATTTCGTATATTTATATTCATTTCTCCATCTACGGGATAAATATGAACTCACAATTGACCAGCTCCCAGTTGGCTTGATAGCTCAGTTGGTTAGAGCGCTGCACCCGTATCGCAGAGGTCATGGGTTTGATTCCTATTCAAGCCTGAATTTTTTCAGGTTTCTTCTTTTCAACTGCTTAAGTTGAAACACCTTCACTGCGATGATCTTCATATAATTCTAAAACACAGAATGTTGACAAAAACAAGCAAAGTGCATAATTATGTCATATTCTACATGTGTAGCACCCCATCTCCCCGTACACATACCACGGTGGTATGTGAGTTTGCTTCTACCTGACCGAGGGTTAAGGATTTCACGATTGCTATCTAAAGAATTGATTTTTTCAATTTCATGTCAAAGTTATTGTACAAGTTTTGTAAAAACTAATTTCATAACCTTAGCCGTTATCAAAACATAGTATTACACACAGAGAATGTTAAACAGACTGACCACAGTTATTAAGCAAAGCAAATTGTTTCGCCCGTCTGCTTGTTTCGCATCACCGAGTTTCTGCATCTTTTATGATAGAGTTCTCACGTATGTCATTATCGGCTCTTTGCATTCGTTGCTATAGGTACCTATAAAGTCGCTTTTTATTTCTGAATCGAACACTTTTCTTATGCAATGAGTGTAAGCGATGATTATAAGTCGCGTGGCTGCTGAAATGTTTCATGGGTAGTAAGCTTATAACAGTGTTTCAGTAGATATTATACCAACTTTACGATACTGGGCAACTTGAGAGCTTTGCAAAGTTGTAATCATTTTGTTCCGCGGATGCTGTTTAAGTGAGAGTGCCAATCTTTTTAATTCATATTTCTTAGCCGTAAATGGGTCTTCTCAGAACAAAATTTCAGAACTCCTTCGATCGAGAAAGGGGAGATGCAACGTTGCAAAATGAAGTGGTCGAATACTAGGAAACATAGCATATCACAGATGACACTTCAACAGACCCTTGATATGAGATGGTCGTGACTCTTTGCACGAAACAGCATTTTATATAACTTTTTCATATAACCGAAATACCGTCGAAAGTCATTTGCCTCCATGATTTTGGGCCTTTTTCGGTGTGAGATAAAAAATGAGATATAGAAATTCCCATGGAGTCCAAAAAGAAGCAAAGAACGGGAGAGGTGTATTCGTTCCTATTTTGGTGTCATTAGCCAGCTTGGTCGCATTGAACTCCTTGCTCACCTGGCCGAGTCGTACTGAGTCGATTCTTTATCGTTTCAGGTTCTTTCTTCAAGCCGTTCACCTCTTATAGCAACTGCTTATTTGTTGTGCACAAATCGCACTAATTTCCCCCCACGGCGACATTTATAACTGGATGGCAGTGGCACGCAGACGAAGACGAGTTATCTTTTCACGTCTCCGAACAAGAGGAAAGAGCAAGAATCAGAGATAAAAAACCTTCCGCCATCTTAAGCAATACCTAATAGATTAAATGAAATAGATTAAATGTGATTAATAGATTAATAGATTAAATGTGATGCTGTCACTGATAGGAAACAGGCCTGGAGTATCACCAAAATAACGGGCCAATCAGATCGTCAGCTTTTGCTATATTTTTACTCTATTTTTTTAAACCTGGTCTATATTTGGTTCCCAGCACCAACCCTCAGGTGCTTTAGCCCAGAGACGTACTGGGTACCAGACCTCTTGGTTTCTTACAAATGTTCTAAGGAGTACATAATTTATTAAGCATGCAGTTTACGTTAATTCACGCTGGACGTCTCGAGAAAATGACTACACTGAAATTGCAATCTATTATTTTAACCGGCCTCGTTCGCTGTCCTTAAAATCGGACTATAATACTTAAAAGGTGATAGCGATATCGTTTAGGAAATTGTATTTTACAAAAGTCAGTTTTCACTCGTTGTGTGCATCCTTTTCCTCATTTTTTACTCATGTTTATTTGGGAAGATGTAAAACACTGTTAATTGCGCAAGACTACTCATCTCCAGCTCCGTATCAAAAAACCCTTCGATATTATTGAATACGTCCTCCCTGTACTAGCCTTGTCTTTCGATACTGCAATTATGTAGACTGCGAGTAGTCTCTAATTTTGGCGATGGCGATTGTGGGGCGGGCAAAATACACGCGCGCGCGCGAAAATTCGAGGAGGTGTGTGTATTTTGCCCGCCCCACAATCACAATCGCCAAAATTAGAGACTACTCGCAGTCTAGCAATTATGTGAACAATGTGATTTACTGTATGCTTACTGCTGCGAAGGGTGGGGGACTGGGCGGAGCACCGATGTAGTCTTTCTCACAATCACGGCACTACGTTGAGGTTATTACTACTATCGTTTGTTTCTGTGAGAGCAAATGCCTGAAGTAGTATGTTGCAAGCTTAATTTAACCAAATATAAAACTTGGCCTTTTTGCGACTTCTTTTGCAGGTAAATTTTTTTCGACGAGAGAACTGTTGTACCACTGTGCAGGAGTGAGTTTGTATATAGGTCCGAGGGTTCAAAGAGTTTTCTAAACTGAAAGGTTTTTAATCGAAATTCGAATTTGTTTCACATCGCGTCTAAGAGATTGATTTCCTGTTATCTCAAAGCACAACACTACCACCGTCAACGGTGCCAGGACTTTCAAATTTTGCGGTCCATACAGAATAATACGACCTGCAAAATTGACCAAGCTAGGCTAGGAGGTGTCCGGGGACACGCTCCCTCCTCGTGAGTTTTAAATTTAGTCCTACGCCATGCGATTTCCATCATCTTGAGGGCCTTCTGAAAGCCATCTTCAATACGGCTCAATTTTGTGCCAACTACTAAAAGAAACCAGGCAAAAAAGAATAACAACAACAATCTCTATTTGATGTCAGCATTTTATGTACAATAAATCAGGAAATATCATGCCTTGCTCTCGGCAAAGAGCATACCTTAGAAGCTATTCGAGACGAGGTCAAGACAACTAACTTAAGTTCAATTAGTGTTAAAATAAACAAATTCTCGACACGAAATCGTTATTTGTGCATCAAGATCACCTAGCCCCCTTCAAAATCAGATGATGATTACATACTAGTCTGATGGAACTGAGGTTATAAAGCACATAATTAAAGGAGTAATAGCTGAGACATCAACTACGTCCTAATTATGAAAAAAAGTGCATTATATGCGGAACTTAGAGATAGTCGTTTGCAGAATGACAATAACTGAGGTGGCCATTAAGTTTGAAAATTGAAGAAAAACTGTTAGTGCTCTTTAATGTATGATATGAGGTTACTTTGCGAATCACACCGGGCTAGGGTGACTAAATCCTCTGTCTATATCGATCATTAAAAGAAAAGATCTTAATGCTATCTTGCATTGTCATTTTGATGAGTTACCATGCAAAAATGACAAATAATATATAGAACTGAGAACAAACATTCCGTAAACTTGCTGCCAATACTTCTTCTACCCCAACAGACCCATTTCTCGGCACGCATTCTTCTGAGAACAAGTATCTATATGGCAGAGCTTTTTGGTGTGTAAAACTGCAACAGCGATACGGTTGTTGGCCCCCACCAATCAGTGATTGTTTCTTTGTCCTGAAGATTACTGATCTTTGACCTTCTGTGCAGTTTGCCATCTTTTATTTGAAACAAGGGGGAGTTGTTTCTCTGTTGCTGGTCAACGAATGGTATAAGATCGGTTACTTCAGCAGGATTAAGGGTTTCGGTTGGATTTTTGTAGGCTTCGTATACTTGATCAGTTGACTTCTGAACAGCCTCTACTACAATCATTAGGTTCTCTGTGCTGTCCTCTTTCAGAAGCATTCCGTCGCCATATGCAATCCACTTGTCTCCCCTCTTGTTTGTCACACGCAGGCCATACTTGTTGTCTTCATCGTGCATGTACTTGCAAAGTAAGTGGCCATCTGCTCCCAAGGTGGTTCCAATACCCAACTCAAATCTTGGCGTTCTGGAAAAAAAAAAGTTTATTGGAAAACATGCTGTATCGTTTCAAAATAAGCGTGGTACCAAGAATAAAGACAACGAATATCCTGGGAGACTTCAGACTCGTAACGGCTCAAACTTTAACCCTATTCAGACAGGGGGGTGGGTGGGGACGATTGCGCACTGACTTTGGACTTTTATAACTTTTTTCATAAGCAAGCTAAGCCCACCAAACTTGGAAAATTGTCCTACATTTATCTGGCAACAATTTGGCATAGCAAATGCTTGCCCATCAAGTTTGACGTTACCATGGCAACCACTTTTTGACAAGCTTTTTTTCAGAATTTTAAATTTTCACCTTTTCATTGAAAAAATATAACTTTTCTGAAATAAGTTTTACATTTTAATATCATTTTCTTGTTCCATTATTGATTTCGGTTACTTTTTGGTCAATTTTGGCAATTTTCAAAGGTTCAAAAAATCAAGAATCCAAGATGGCGGATCCAAAATGGCCACCGTTTTAGAACTTGACGTAATTGTTGCGTCATATGACGTCATCAGCTTATGTTGAGGACCTCAAAGGAAACCCTTTTGGATGTACTATCTGCCCTTCAAGTTTCGTTGTCATAGCTTCAATATTCTCGGAGTTAAGTGGTTGGGGCCGAATCAGCCCCCTCCCCCGGTCCCAGAAGACCAAAAAAAGCCCGATCTGAATAGGGTTAATCATAACAAAAAGTTTAAAACACTGAGGAAAACAACACAAGTAACAGGGACGCTGCATCTACTGGTAACATGAAGCACTTTCACCTTATGTGTCCACTGGCGAAGCTGTCTGTAAGGAAATGGCAGGCAAACGCGTCTAGCGAAAATGCTTCATGAAGGAGCTTTATCTGCTTATCCTCGTCTTCCCCTCGAGAGTTAATGCAGGCTTCTCGTACTTTACCGGCTTCTCGTGCCTTGCTTATCGCCAGCTGATGTCCAGCTAGATACGCGTCCTTTGCGTGAGGGAGGAAATGGTCGTGATTGTTCTCAGCTAATTGCAACATCCTTCCTCGTTTCACTGGCAAGCCAAAGAACCATTTACCACCGGTAATTTCGTCCCATGTTTTTGCATCAATGCTTTCAGCATCTTCGCTCTCTTTCTGCAACGTGGCCAACAGTTTTTCCAACTCGTTCTGTAATCCCTCCTGCGGTGCGCGAGCCAGAGTGTTGTACGCATCTGTGAAGCGTTGGTGGCGACCAGAGTCCTCTTCTCCCTTGAAGGGATCGATGATAGGTTTCTCTGGTAAACCATAAAAATCCCCAGCAAGCGCAATTATCTCCTCGAACTTAATAACCACACCATTTGGAAGCGTAAGAGCTCTTAGTTCTTCCATCTTCAGGATCTCCCCAATCTTTCTGTGTTCAAATCCATCAAAAAATATTCTTATATGGCTATCAAGTTCATCAAGCGATGTCATGAATTTCCACAAGGAATGAGAACACATGTTACGTATGTTACCTATCACAGAAAATAGTATTAGTATAAAATATGATTTCTTTTCTCAGTTATTAAATAACATTGTCACCATAGCCAGCGTAGCTGGTAGTATTGTGTGCGGGCGCGAAGGTAAAACGCAACGGTTAAGTTTTATCTGTGGAGCCGCCATGAGCGGCGTAAGCCGCGACATTCCCCTATCGGGTTCTCTGCTCGTTTTCGCGTAGATACGCAGCTCTGCCGGTCGCCTTCGCACACACAATCCTGCCAGCCACGCAGCTAATTGTCACCATTGAGCTTTTTTTTTTCAATTAAATGTTTTTGCTAATGTTAACTAAAGACAAAGACTGTCAAAGAGAATCGTTATGGCTTTCGTATGAAGAGAATATGTTCCCAGAAAAAAAGGGAAATTAAGTAATAAACCGCAGAAGAACAGTGGCAGACTGATCGGTCGCCAAGCGAGACCACTCTCATGAGCCTGAGGGGATAGTACAGTTGACTCCCGATAACTGGAACCTTCAAGGAAAATCAAAAAATGTTCGAGTTATCGGGGGATGGATTCCTGCTGACACCACTCATCACATGTGTTCTCACAGGAAGAACTGACTCTTTTTGTGTACCAGGACACGAGGAGACTAAAGAAATTGACACAAAGAACAGTGAGACACTTCAAAACTACAATGCTGCTCAACATTTTGAAAGTTGTTTCAAAATAAATTCAATGTGTTATGGAGAATTTTTTTTCTACTAACACTTTGACAAACGAGGTTCAAGTTATCGACGGTAAAATTATAAAGAAAATGACCTGAAGGAAATAGGAATTTGCTTCGAGTTGGCAAGGGGGAAGGTCGAGTTATCGAGGGTAAAATTACAGTAAGTGTATGAAGCAAATCCAGGGGAAATCAATTTTGGTTCGAGTTAGCGCGCAGCTTCGAGTTACCGAGGGTTCGAGTTACCGGAGTCAACTGTACTGGGGAGCATACGAAAGCTAACTTTGTTTAAACTTTTTACAACACCTTTCATTATCATTTACATCCTTCAGAATCATTTAACATCATTCAACAGGGTAACCAGAAACCGTTTATCATGCCGTATTAAACAAAGTCCGTTTTACCAGAGCCTAAGTTACTAATTCAAAAAGCCTAGCGGCAAGGGATTGGTGTATTTGGCCAGCGGCCAATACATATCTAGCATCCACAGTCCGTGAATGTTTGTTCTCGTTCGTTTCAAAGACAAGACACTTACAATCAAGTGCAAGTGTAAACGAGACTGATTTACAAACAAATAAGAAATTATGGTTAGTTTTTGCTTCTTAAACGCATTGTGGTTAGATCGTTAGAGATCTTCGGATAAAAAAAAAGCCACCATCAAACACAGGCAGCCCAAGCTCAAGATAAGAGACAAACACCGCGAACGTGACTGACTAGCGTATCGGCGTATAAGGTGGTGTTGTGTTACAACGGTTTGAATTATAAATGACTGTATGGAAAGGCATCGGATTTGTTTTAAATAGTAGAAATTATTGTTGTTTGACAATAAGTTTAACTAATTCCGTTGCCTTGTTATATTCTTTGTCATTTGCCAGCATCTCAGGCCGATTTGAAGCCATTTCGGCGATTTTTCGAGAATCGCTAATCGCTAATCGAATCGCGGCGGATGGAAGATGGTTACCGTTTGTTGAGACTGTGTGTTCAATAACGAAAATACCGTATTTTTTTCTGTTTAACTTTAGCAAACGTTTTCGGCTTCAGAAAATACAAAAACCAACGAAGTTAAAACAAAAATTAGGTCTGAAATTCTTCGCAACAAGGGTAACTAGATCCTCTTCATAGAATTCTGCAGTCGCTTATGGGGTGCACAGTGGAAGAATTTACATTGATTCTTAGACAAGAAATATTGCTAGCCCTTTCCAGCGTTCTGTACTCTTCCAAAACGGAACAAGAGTGAGGCTTTGGTTGTGTTTTAGAGCCGAAGAGGAGATCTTCTGGTTTGCTATTAACTTAAAGAAGCCGAATTTCCATCCTGGTATAAAACAATGCTGTTAATACAATGCTTTAAGACAGTTAAATGATTCCGGCGTCGTTTTATATTATTTACTCTATGCTATAAAGTATTTTAAAAAGTCCTCTAACGTTTACCTTCAGTCTGTAGTTAGGTACGTCCTCGTTGGTGAACTAAAGCAGTAATCGTTAGCCACACTTTTCCCAGCAAACAACCGACACTAACTCCACTTTAACAATAGCTGAATCGACATTAATATTTAATAATTTCCCGGTATCTCGTCTCTGCATTTTTTTCCTTTCAGATCCTAAAAAGGATACTTGTCGCACTTGTTAGTTTGTGACGTAAAAAACCGCTAATTATGAAGAGGGACCATTACTTTAACAAGCAATACAAAGCTACTTTTAGCCCTTTTTTTTCATGTTATGCAATATAAACATAACGGCTAAGCCTTTTCAGACTTTTTTAGCTCGTCAGAGAATATATTCATGCTCCAGTGGCTGCTCTCAAAGAGAAATCAAAATGTAAATGGATTTAAATACGGAAAAACTTAACAGACTGTGACATTGACGTCAATGTGCGTAATTATCCCTTTGTTTTACAAAAGCACCGAAACTCAGGCATCTTTTTTGCAATGTTTTTCGTCCATCAGTTTTCTCGAGCTTTATGTTCTTCCCTAACAAAAATTATATTGGCGAACTCTCTGTGATCTTAGACTTAATGTGTATCGTATGTCCTGAACCAAAACACTTCGTGTTAACTAATCCATGGCCACAATAGTCAAGCACTTTATTTTTGAGGCAGTGAGCTGAATCCAACTATGTTCTTCCTTCCTGGGTGAGGTTGCATAATTGTCTGAAATTAATAAAATAAGTTCATTTGCGCTGTTAAAGAGTGGTGTTGGCAAACACTGATAAGCTAGTGGTTTCTAATGAACGTTTCATCTGCTTTATGAAGAAGCTATGCTACCGGTCGTTTCCTTTGAAGTACGCCAACCAAATCGAACACTTTCACACGCTCAGTTGCTAAGCATTTTAATGACTGAGTAATTTGTGGTATATTTTATGTGTTCAGTTGAATGTCTGTTATTCTTTCTCTAACATAAAACAAATTTGATGACGATTCTGTGTAAAATAACATGAGGTAAGGTAACGTAAGGTAACATCCCGAAAAAGCGACTCCTCGCAATGTTTAGGCTTTAGTTTAAACAGTCTAACGGGCCGTACATGCATAACGTGCAACTCCTTCTTTCGACATGGAAAAACTTTGCACAAAGGAGTCTATGAACGTAAAGTTCAGCAGTATTTACAGAGTAGGCTAAGCTAAGCCCCATTTGAGTTCACGTCTATTTCGATTCACTACCTTCACGTTTCATATATTATCTCATCTAATATTGTCGTACTGTATATGCCGTATCTCCCTGTTTGAACTAACCGGAACGCTTAGCTATATGTTAATCCACAAAAGTCAAGGACTTTGTTTTGAGGCAGTAAACTGAATCAAACTACATTCTTCCCGCTTTTTGTTTTAATTGTGGGCCCGATAAACTAAAAACAACCGGCCGAGTGAAAGATAATAGAAATGTTCATATGTTAAAAGAAGCAGCTGAGGTTAAAGTGACTAAACTAAACAACAATTTCGAATTACAAAGACAGCAAATTTAAAAAACTGAACCTAAAAGCACTTAAACTTAACTTTCAAGAGTTAAGGGTTAAAAGTAGTTGCATCCTTATGGCAAAACCATCGTTTGGTAATCTCCAAGTTAACTTGGTCAATAAAGGGGTCCTTGATGCGTCTACTGTGCTAGGAATGATTAGCACACTAGGCCTGACGGCTGTATTACAGTATCTCGCAAAAGTTTCACGAACACAACCCTGTAGACATTTTTCGACCCTTTTTTTGACTTTCAAAGAGCGACTTCTATTCTGGACGACTTAGAATGACATCGTTAATTGATAGCAATCGATACCAATTGATAATCACCTCGAACAATGGATCGATTAATATTAAAAGTTGATGAGCTATCGATGAATAGAAACAGTTGTTTATTTTAATATCAATCGATTAATTGGCATCGATTTTTAACAAAACAAATTCTTAGTATAGAATGAAGATGATATGTAATCCAATAAGATGAAACAAGGTGAAACGCCTTTTGAAACCGCACAGCACGTATCTATTATACTCAAGCTACCGGCGATCGATCGAAAGAACGCGCTTGTTAATGCCCTTCTCATGCTGTAGGGGCGAACGGCAGACTGTGCGAAGATCGCGAAAGGAATCAAATCGTTTGCACTTCGAGTACACATAGTTGAAGATCAGTGCGTTTTCGATGAAAAAGAGGAAATACGAAGTTATCGAAAACGAAATACTGTAAATAACACTTGTTAATTTCAATCTTATCATAAAATTAAACGCTAAAAAAGTTTTAAAACTCATTTTAAAAAACTCTTAGAAAAGCAGACGACGTTTCGGCGCTACTCTACGCCATTATCAAGTCAAAAAGGTGATAGTTAAAACAAGAATATATAAAACGTGAAAACAACAAAAAATAGTTGTGTGTCCAGTGGGCATAATACCCAAATCTCTGCTGTTACGTACGTTAATTTCAATCATCTGATATTCTTTTTTGTTGCTTTAATATTACTTGCAAAGAGCTTTCGACGTGTAAATAAATAAGATGAAACGTTAGTCAGACTTCGAAAGAGCCCTTGGAAGAGATTTTCACTGTACATACGCACTAAGTGCGCTTCAAGGGCACTGATGAACCCTAATACAAGTGTGAGCCGGCCTATTATGTAATGTTACCGGGGTTCTCGTCGTATCTTTTAGATGGGGGTTGAAATTCGTAGTTTGGAATCGCTTAGGGTGCTAAAATCTAAAATTACCACCCTTAAAGTTGCGTATTCCGTTACCCTTTACCTTATGAAGCCAAAACAAACTAATATGCCAGGACCTATCTGTCACAAAAAAATTGGTGCCTCATTAGGGTGAAAATTAATTCAAGCCACGCCCATGAAGCGAGTTTCGTGGATCTTTTAAAGTTTCTTTGAAAAATTTTCCCCGAGCATCCCCGTCCCTTTCATATGGGAGTTCCCCGAGGGGAACTATGCCCCCCCCCCTCCGCCCAAATAATTTATTTCATTTGACACAAACAGTTATGTTTCTAGTTGTGTAGTGAACAGAAAAGGATATGTTATTGCTCGTTTTACCAGAAGAACAAGTATAATAGTTTGACAGGTTGTTTACTGAAGAATCTTGAATTGGTCCACACCACATCTGATTAGAAAAATAATGAGTTGTAACGACATCTCAATTTAAAACGCTTTTATTTTACCCAGGAAAAACTTTGTAATGATATAAGCTGAGGATTATAATCATATACACTATTTTAAATTCAGTTTCAAATTGCTCTTGATATTACACGCGGCTTATAGAACCGAATGGAAAATCTGTTAAAAACTGCAAATTTTTAAAACTGGCTGAGAGCAAAATATGTATCAATTAATTAACATACCATGCGATATCTTTAGTCACTGAAGCGCTATTCAAGCCAAAGGTTTTTCAATAAGTTGACTGATTTAATTTGGAAAAACGAAAGAATAAAAAAAAAATGAAAAGGGGTACTCAATTGTGACTTTATAACATTGAAGACGACTACGCATGCCTTTTTGATTTGTTTAAAAAGCGGCATTTAATTTCCAAAGATCAAAGTGTTACACCTCGCAAGCGGATGGAGAAACAACTCTAACATTGCCTCTTATACCAACTTTAAAATCAGACCATTTCTTGACATTACCCCGCCCGACATGGCACGACTTTGACAGCTTGGATATTTCACTTGGGGGGAGAACTCTGTTCCAGATGTTCAGATCAGTGAGTTCCCCGATATAGCTTTGCGATGCATCGAATCTTCCTCCAAATGAATCTTGTTCTTGTCCAATGATAAGGATTCCGTTGGTTTTGATTACGTAACCTCTCTTGAGTCCAGACCCACTGGATTGCAAGGCACCATCTTTGTAAGCTTTCCACGAGCCAACTTTATTCTCCCATGAAGTACAGATTTGATGCCAGTCACCGTCATTTACAGAAACACCAGTCCGTCTGAGAAGAAAAGCAAACACTGAATTTGTTACTGGGTAGCTCGCTTTATTTAAAATGGAGCATTTGAGTATGGTGACATAATGTGCGCCCGCATAAGGTAGCCATTGGTTTTGCGCAGGGCTTGTATTTTCTCGTCGCTTTAGACAAGATATTGTCAGCACGTTGTGGAAAATAATTAATGAAATAATTGATTAAGAAAAGAATTAAAAGCTATTATAAAGTTAAATTAACAGTTCAGCAATTTTATCAACAGAGTGTGGATGTGGTATTTAAACTCACTCAAGAGTTTTGCATAACAACTCGCTGCCTGAAACCTTTTCTTAGCTTTGCTCTTTTCATGAGTTCACATAAAACTTGTTTTGCAACGATATTATTTGACAATTTTTTCGTACATCACGTCTTCGTTGACGACGATTTGAATGTTTGACATCTTGTTGATAAGAACTTCGTTGTAGTTCCCGGATAGGCTATAGCTCACGACCGCCTGATCATCCCCTGTCTTGTCTGTCGCACGCACTCAGAAGCAAATGGTAAAGGCGTTGGTTATTTGCAAGCCATGGTGGATGACATAATCACTTGTCCCACGAATTGTGAAATAAAGGTCATATGAACTTGCTGGTAAACCTGTTAAGACATAAAACAGATCATCAGCCGACAGGATTCCTTAAAATCCCGCTTCTAAGCCCTGAGCTTAGACAAGTTCGTAAGGAGCTTATAAACGGGTGAGGGAGCCTGGTGAAAATCTTAGAGAGGTCTTTAAAGATCTTTGAAGATCTTCATGAGGATCTTGAGGGTGAATCTTAAGGATCTCCACCCATAATCCTCAAGGATCTTCTTTGATCTTGCAAAGATCCTTACAACGATCCTTGAGGATCCTGCAACAATCCCTTAGGACCCTCCTTAAAGGTTTTACAGAATCCTTAGTAGGATGCTAACAAACATGAGCACCCTGGATAGGATAGGATTCTGTAAATTCCTACAGAATCTTGTAGGATCTTACAGGATTGTAGGAAATCCTGTAGCATCCTGATAGGATTTCACCAGGGAGGGGATTATATCCAGGTTTGGGGGGGGGGCTTATAAGCGTTATTAAAACTTTGTGTCGGAATGAACGGATAAGAAACAACATATAGCGCTATCCAAATGCGTTCTCCATTTACTCACAACTTTAGGCTTTGAAGCGTCACCATAGATTGGGAATTTAGTTCAATATCGTTATTTGGAAAAAAAATTTCTCAATACTATTTGAACAAAAACGACTATAAGATTCTAACAATGCCTAAAGACAGTTTAAAGTTTACTTTGTTTTGTAAAAGTGCTTCTGTTAAAGAAACAAGGATAAATGGAGGGAATTATCTCTGGGGGGCTTATAATCGGAATACCGTGAAACCTGTATTAAGCGGACTCCATATTAAGTGGACACCCTTTATTAAGCGGACACCTCAATTTCCTTCCCACGTTCACTTTAAAACGAACCCGTATGCAGCGGACACCTCTATTAAGCGGACACCAAAATCAACGGAGCCATTTCGTTACGAGAAACCGGCATTAAGCGGACACTTCAAGTGCATCAAGTGTTTATTTTTATGACACGGACAGTTGCGAAAGGTTTGCGATAAAGCATCTTGTGAAGTATGCGGGTAAATAAAGGTGGAAATAAAAGAAGTTAATTATAAACTATTGTTTTGCAATTTATCAGAACCTGTATTAAGAGAACACCCTGTATTATGCGGACACTAGCGAGGGTCCCAAGGTTGTCCGTTAAATACAGGTTTCACTGTGGTAGATGGGCCAATAACCGGGGTTGGGGTGGGGGAGGGGGGCTTTGAACCGAGATTTTTGCAGCACAGATAGCCAATGCGTGAAGTTAACTTTCACCGGCGTAGGGGCCAGACCACCCCCTAGACGTTGCATGAAAGAGTGGGCTTTTTGGATGATTTTCGATAACTTTGTCACTTTTCATCATTTCTTTACCAAACTTGGTAATTTAATTTGGGACTTTGTGCCAAACATTTTAACATGAATGGTGGTGACAAATGTCAAAATATGACGACGTAATTGATGACGACACATTATACTCCAAAATAAAAAGAACACATCAAGAGTAGTTGAATGCTGAAAAAAGTTTGTCGATGTGACGAATAATGGATGAAATATGGCATTTTGAATTTTGAAAATTTCATAGTCTCAAAATAGGGTCCTCCTCCCCCACTTTTGTGTAATACATTGTCTTGTCGCGTTGGCGATATCATTTAAGTTGCAGATTAGGTGCCTTAAGTGACGAAAGCTTAATGAAAAAGAAAAACAACGAAAAAAATTTCCTGCCAGAGTTAAAGCCACAAAACCAGTTTTGTGACATAATTAAGTGTCACGTGAACAATTATTCACGTGCTGATATTATCGTTTTAGAGACAAAAACGTGGAATCTAAAATGATACGATTTTCTGGAACAGCAAGAAGTCCATACAAAAAATAGCAAATTGATGTTTGCGACAGAAAAAAATAAATTAAAAGGTATACATGTAGCTTCTGTAGCAGCTGTTTATTTGCTGCGCACAAATCGCACTGATTGCCATCGACGGCGACATTTATAACTGGACGGCAGTGGCACGCGGACAGAGATGGGCTATTGGTGCTGTTTGCGTATCCGAACAAGGCAAACAGAGCGAGAATCAGAGATAACAGACCTCTTGCCATCATCATTAAGACCTTAAAGCGTAAATGCACGACTCCGACAAATTCTAATAGTCTAATGTAATCACTTACGGAGTTAGACCAGGAATAGCGTAATCACCCATAATAACAAGCCAATCAGATCGTTGTCTTTCATCTATATCGCCATATTGTTTGACAGTTGACATTTCTTCACCGCCTGGTAAAATGACGCAAATAAAATGATCTTCAAAAGTTTGTTTTAAAGCCCTTCTCTTATTTTTCCTTATTTTAATTCATTTTACTTCTTTCTTAGGATAGAAGAGGTAAAACTTTACTCATAACATTGTGCCAACATATTCTAGTAATCAAGACATACTGTTTCTTTTAACTGAAATAGTGACATTTTTTAAGCAAAGCGTTTGGGGGAGGGTGGCGATAATCTTTGCCACGGGACAGAGCAGAATGAAAACAAACAAACAAAGCAAGTGCTAGGGCTCGTTGAGTAGGGATATCAAACAGGCTACACTGATAAAGACGATACGGCGTCACAAATATTGTCACATAGATCGGTGTTTAGCCAGTTATCCGCCAAATCATTTGTAGATGACCAGTTTTACTCAGACACCTGAATTTATCAGAGTCTTTTTCATAAAAATTCCATTTTGTGGGTCGGCTGTTTTCAACAATCTAACTTTGTACCTCTCGATTCCCTTAGAAGAAGCGTGCACTAGCAATAGTATTTCCTGGCATTCAAAGGACAAAGGCAAGACAGATCTTTTGACCCTAGTGCATAAAAGGGTACAAGCATGCAAAAATGTATCAGGAACATTTACTCTGGCGATCCTTCGTACAGTCTAATTAGAAGCAGCTTTACAGGAATGTTACCTCAGGCTGACGAGCAAGGACAGACACAAGTGCTTTGTAAGTATAATAATATAAAAAGTATTCAGAATACTTTGCTATTAGCTGTTATTATTATTACTTGTGTAATTATTTGTTTATTTGTCATAGTTGACCTGTGCTCTAATAAAAATAATGAACAAAGAAAAAAAATGAACGGAGAGTTTTTCCAAGGGCGGAATAAATAAGGGTACACGTATTTGCAGTACACTAATGGCGCTAACAATTTGCGGCCCAGTATATGGGTTCGCTCACTAAGAAAATACAAAAGAAAACCAAAAAGAATATTGTATTGCTTAAAAACTATGTAAAACTTCTGAAATGAAAGATAATGACGCCTCGGCCTTCTGACTGGCTGAGCAATGTTATCAGCCATGACATCATCTTTTTAGACTACGAGCAGTCTCTCTTTCCGCTCAAGGATAGTCTAGGAAAAAGAACAAGTGAGCGGGCACAAACATCGCCTGTCGCGTAGCGGCTCGACACGCGCGTCACGTTTCAACGCGGCAGGCGATGTTTGCGCCCTCTCGTTTGTTCCTTTCTTTCAACTATCCCTGAGGGGAAAGAGAGACTGCTCGTAGTCCATCATCTTTTCCGCCGTTTTCTTTTTCCTTTTGCGAAATGAAAGGGTTAAGTACGTCGTTCAATTGATGTAGGCCTGGATACTCTTCTACAAGTGGCTCAGCGGCCAGGAAAAGTGAGACAGCAAGTGATATTCTTAGCATCTTCTGCGTACCGTCTCTACTGAGGTTTAGCCTTGCCAGGAACGCTCTGGTAGCGAGTGACTTCCTTAAAAATAGTGTCGCCGCAAACCAAGCATTTGAGAGTGACACTGAGAAAACAAGCATTTGAAAGCGCTTCACTTTTTCAGTGAAGACTGAACTGAAGCGCGCTTTTAACGGGAAAATCATTTGAAGTGCAGGTCAGGGTTCACAATCAAGAATAAAGCGCCAAATCTCTGCAGTCAGCTGATATGCATTAAGGCACTAACATACAGATTTGATATAAATATCACAAGCAGTGCCCATTAATCGTTGTACAAATTCTTATGAACTCATAAACTTAGTTCAGTGAGGTATCTTTACTACAGAATATGAACGTATTCACTGATTGGAAGGGCCTGACGGGTGAATATTTGGCTCGAGGTCATTGCGTACGGAGGGAGCGCATCGAGGTCCGTGTGCCATGACCGAGAACCAAATATTTCCCGTCCGGCCCGACCAAACTCAATCAATATGTATTTCATTATACCACTAGAGGTTGAGCACAGCTTGATTATTTTTTTTTCGGGAATCAAACTGAACACATATTTTACTCACGAGCCGTCTTGCTTGGTGTTTGCAATGTTTCCATATCCTGTTATTAACTGTCAAGGCTTGTCAAATCTCCTTGGATCATTGGCTGTTCGCTTCAATGAACTAGAACGGCGCTCATTTACAACAACAAAATTTAGATGGGTTATCTTCATCGCGTTCGGATGTTAACAAATAACATGAACTGCCACTATTAGTCTGGCCAAAAATTTATACTGGTATTTCACCGGCATTTTACTGGAATTATCCGAAAGAAAGAATTTGGGGAGCTTTTTCGGGGGAGCCGAGAAAAAAATTCGAGCGCTTTGAAGAGCACTCATTACTTACCGGATAAAATAGCTTTAAACTCAAAACTGCTTCGCTTATAGTTACTTAAGCAACCCTTATATTTCGTTCTCTAACTTGAGACCATCGAGATTGAAAACAAACAAACACCAAACATGCTTAACTCTATGGCATACGTTTAGCGGCTGCAAATTGTTTGAAATTTGAGCGCTTTTAGAAATGCACAGAATTGTTTTTGGAAGCTTTTCGGATATAATAGGTTTAAACCGACAACTGCTTCGCTTATAGATTTTTTAAATAACTGTTATTTCTTTCTCTAACTAGAGACCATCAAGATTCAAAACAAAAAAACACCAAACACGCTTTAAATTATGCCGGCATAAGTTTTGCGGATGCGAAGTAAGCCTATATAAAGTAAGGCATTTTGAGGAACGACAAAACTGTTTTAGGAAGCTTTAGGGATAAAATAGCTTTAAACCGACAACTGCTTCGCTTATAAGATTATTACTATTGGAAACTTCTAGGGCAAGAAAGTCGACAATTGCACAAAGAGATGTACCCGACAGTCAAAATTGAAAGTAATTACTCGTTGTAATCTCACTGAAGTGATGCTTGTGCAGCTAGTTGTCTTGCGACTGTGCTTCAGTAGACCTACTGTTATGTTAACAAACACAAAATAATGGACAGAGAAATCATTTTTGAAACAAGTTTTTTCGAAGACCCGTAAGTTTATACTTAAATGCAATTCGCGTTACACTTCCAAAATCGTGGGTCGGTCCACGCGAGTGAAATCGGCTGAGCATCGCAAAATATTCAAGACTACATCTGTCACAAATCTGAGCGCGTTTTCTAATAATTTTTTAACGTCAAAAGTAAATGACACATTTCTAATGACATAAATTAAATTTCCATTTCAAAACTGACGTAATTTCTTTGACCGCAATACTCAAAATCATGTACCTTAGACTCTTTAAAAACTTCACTTACTCGGTTATGTTTCAGAACAGGGCAAGCTCTCCGCCGTGAAGAAAACAAAGCGGTGAAGTCCTTTGAAGGCAGCTTTCGTAACTTGAACTTTTCGCCTTCTACCAGTATTCTTTTGAACTTTTTCTTTCCATTTATAGATATTAGATGCTTTTCTTTTGTCAAGTATAAAACTTCAGTACTCTCGTACAATCGTTTTGCTAAAGAAGCTTAAGCCCTTAAAGAAACCTCTTTTTCAAAAGCGACGATGGTCATGCGATTTCCCGCCAAGAAAAACGCCGGTTGCCCAAAAGTACCGCGCGATTTCCCGCCAAGGAAAGGAGGCATTCTCTACCCCCCCCCCCCCCATCGGGTTGTCTTGGGACTCCTCTCCCCCTCCCGCAGAGTCTGTGTGGACGGACGGACGGACAGATGGACGGACGGTCACATGACTATTACGTCACAACCAAAATTTCTCGGAGCGATAGGTTACCAAATTTGCTTAGCAATGGAGCTCCGCTGGCGGGCTTTGCCCGCAGGCTCCGCTATAAAGAATGTATGGCAATTTCTTTCCAAATTTAAGCTCAATTATGTCTGAAAATGCGTGATTACCCCCAATTTTCTTTTTGGATCCTCATAGTCCTTGCTAAGATCTGCTTTTTCCGTGTAGTCATAAACTGCGCAAGAATATTGTTGTATTAATGGGTAAATTCCTTAAGAAACCCAAAATCCCGAGATGCACAGAACGTATACGCAGTAACAAACTTAACCATGCTCATGAGCGTGACGGTGGTGTTTGTTTGTGGATCTGCATGCAGTTCACTCCGTACCAGTCGCAACGCAGATTACAGGCTTGGCCAGCTAACAATGAACCAAGTTTCTTGGAAATTTTTTTACAGTTTAATGGCAATTAATTTAATGGGCATTTATCCAGGGAAAGAAAAAAAAGGTTATGTACATGCAGGTACCTGATAATTAAAAAACACCCACAAAGCCAGCACACTTAAAATACTTTAAAAATGAACAACTCCCAAACACACTTTTCCAGTGAATAACTAGTTACGACTGTGCACATTTATACATATTCAACACCCGAAAAAACAAAAACTGTGAAATGACACGAAAACCAAGTTGTGTAAAGTTAGGTAGCGGACAGACAAGAACTGTGGTATCTAAGTACAACTTTTCTTAAAGCCCTCTTTGCCTAAATGATGTCTGAATAGATAGAAAATCATACAGTGTTCAATCACACGTCTGCTTTCAGCTGTTAGACTAGCTACCCAGGCAGTCTATAAAAAGTTGACAGTCGAGGAAAACGAACAAGCGAGCGAGAACGAAATCGCTGGTCCTGTTGAAACGTGACGCGCGTGTCGAGCCGCTAGTGTAGCACGCTAGCGGCTCGACACGCGCATCACGTTTCAATGACGTGGGCGATTTTCGCACCCGTTCGCTTGTTTGTTTCCCTCGACTATCCCTGAGCGGAAAGAGAGACTGCTTGTAGTTAAAAGTCACATGGTACTTACTTGTAAATGTGTGAACTTTATGTATAATTGTGATTTTAGTGTATTTCATGTTTGTTGACGAGATCACCCCAACTGGTGGCGAATCGGTGATGGCTAGATGACCTGACCTGAGAGCGAGGTGACTTGTGGTGGCGATGTCGCTGATTGTGAGCCTTCCTGGTGGCAAGAGGACTGGATACCTCGACGAGAACCTCTGTCACTGATGCACACAGTACTATGGCTCGAACACCCGGTGAATTACAGCTAGAGAATGACTGTTCAAAAATTATTTGCCACGTTAGATCGAGAAAGAGAGCGAGGATGTTAAAAGTGTTAGTGGTTATTTGGCTTGCTAGTAATGGAGGGGAGGATGATGCAATTAGCTAAAAATAATAATGACCATTAACTTCCTCACGCAAAGGACGCGTACATGACTTGTCATCTTTAGAAGATACTGAGATAAAGAACGAGAAGCCAGCGAGATTCGTGAGGAAGAAAAGCACACATGGAGCCTCTTCGTGAAGCATTTTCACTATAGCTAGACGCGTTTGCCTGCCATTTTCTTAATGACAGTTTTGCAAGTGGACACATGAAGCTATTACCAACTCATGTAGTCAGTTATAAAATGTCCTTGTTGCTATTGTATGTTCTGTTTTTTTTTCACTTAACCCAAGTAAAGGGCAGTAATCTGCACAGTACCAATGAACGTCAGGACAAAGAAACGATCACCGATTGATATGTACCAACCAAGCGCTGCAGTTTTACACACCAAAAAGCTCAGCCACATGACTAATCTTTGAGTAAAGAAAGGAAGATGTACTTTTCTGATTACCAGTGATGAAAACTATCGCAACAATTTTTAAAAGAAACTTTTATTTTACCTATAAAATTGTTAGGAACGATATAAGCTGAGGATTATTAATTAATTTTTAATTCAATTTCAAATTGAAGTTGAGATTATACGTGGTGTAGAACTATATGAAACCCTGTTACAAATTGCAAATTTTAAACACTGGCTGAAAGTAAAATATATATCAATTAATATAACATGCAAAAACTATAGTAGACGATCTTTTAGTTCTATTCGAAAGCTTAATGGGCTATTTAAGACCAATTGTTTGTAATCTTGACTGATTTAGAAAACCTAGTTAATCAACACTGAAATAGAGTTTGCAATTTTGACTTGATAGCACTACAGAAAATTGTCTGCGTTTTTGAGCGTCAAGAAAGCGACATATTAAGTTTAAAGATAAAAGTTTTACACCTCGCAAGTAGATGGTGAAACAACTCTAACGTTGCCTCTTATTCCAACTTTAAAATCAGACCATTTCTTGATATTACCCCGCCCACCATGGCACGACTTTGACAGCTTGGCTATTTCACTCGTGGAGAGAGCTCTGTTCCAGATGTTCAGATCTGTGAGTTCCCCGATGTAGCTTTCAGACGCATCGAACCCTCCTCCAAATGAATCTTGTTCTTGTCCAATGGTAAGGATTCCGTTGGTTTTGATGATGTGACCTCTCTTCAGTCCAGACCCACTAGCATGTAAGACGCCATCTTTGTAAGCCTTCCACGATCCAGCTGTATTCTCCCATGAGGTACAGATTTGATGCCAGTCACCGTCATTTGCGGACACTCCAGTCCGTCTAAGAAGAAAATCATTGTTACTGGAATGTTGCTTTAGGTAACCATCGGTTTTGTACAGGGCTATGAGAATTTTCTCATTACATGTATTAAATAATACATAATATTTAAAATGTGCTTTTGTTAACTACCGCGGCACTTAACTCAATTAATTAATTTATTACTGAATTAATCGAAATAGATAAAGGCTATTGTTAATTTTATATTCAGAGTTATAAAATTTCATCATCAGGATTTAGTTATAACATTTGAAGGCCATTGAGTTTTGTTTAACAACTGGCAACCTTAAACTTTTTTTGTAGATCTTTCCTCTTAAGTGAGTTCACATGACTTGTTCTACAACGAAATTCTCCGGATAATTTTTTTCGTACATTGTGTTTTCGTTGACGGTGAGTTGGATGTCTGACATCTTGTTGATAAGAACTTCGTTGAAGTTCCCCAATAGGCTGTAACTCACGACCGCCCGGTACATCCCGGTCTTGTCTGTCGTACGCACTCGGAAGCAGATTGTAAAGGCGTCGGTTATTTGCAAGCCATGGTGGATAACATAATCACTTGTCCCGTCATTAGTGAAATAAAGGTCGCAAGAGCTGTTAGAAGAAGCTGAAAGACAAAACCGTACGAAAATTTTACCATGAGACATAATCATACACAATTGTGCGAAAAAAAAATAAATGCCTCAGTAAAAGGGATATTGGCATGGCACTTTACTTTACCGTTGCAGTGCTGATAGTCAATATGTGGAAATAGACTAACAAACGTTGTGATTATAGCTATTTTTGTTTGAAGTTTTAAGACTTATCAAGATTTACATTGAAATCCAAAGACTTTTTAAAAATCACATCCCCTGTGAGGACTAGTTTGTGTAAGCGTGAGGTGGGTGAAGTGCTCTAAGACTTCAAACCACTTGGTCAGCGGCCTAGTGTTCTAGCAGGCAAACTGCTTACCCACGCCTTTTTGGCAAACTGAAAGTTTCTGTTTTCCTTGATTCCTGAAAATGCTGACGAATGCTAAGTCCTAATGACAAATACGCAATTTACGAAGGCAAGTTTCGGCAAGTTGTTTTCTTTTCTTGCTGGTTCCTCAGTATGACCTCAACATGTACAGGGACATGAAATGTGGTACTGTAATTCCTCATTAGCTCGGTTTTTTTGTACGCGTGTATATCGAAAAACAAAGAAACTTCCTTAACTTTTTAAACAGCTTAAGGTGGCTCCCTATAGTATTATGACGGCGCGCGCGCTGATGATGCGCGAGTTGTAGTAATCTGCGCGCGCTCACATAAAATCGTAGGTTTTCCTGATATTTTATGACGTCACATTAACCAAAAAAAGCAAAGTTAACAGTTAATTTTCTCGCGTTTCCTTCGGTGAATTTTTTTAAAATTTTGCACATTTTGAGATACTAACGCTACCTTTCACATATTATTTTTTGGAAAAATTCTGTCTGAGCAATTCAGTTTAATGGTTAAAAATAAGAAATCACGTGATATCGGTGAATCCGTCTGAACGACCCCATATTTTTCTCCTGCAAAATGATAGTCAAAATCATTTGCACAAAATAGGAAAGTTTAAAAAAATTTCACCGAGGGAAAATCAAAATATTTAAGAAAAAAGACGAATTAATGGAAAATATCTATCATTCCTTAGATGCTTTGTTGCCATGACAACGGCCTATACCTAAGAAGCAAAACTTGAAAAATAAGGGTAATTATGTTGGTAACCTGACTGGTAAAATTCAGGATCAAAGATATGAAGACAACCGAACTAGGGCTTCTTTCAGTTTGCAAGTCTTGCCAGTTCGTATAATCGCTTTTGTGGAAACTCTACGGAGCCACCTTAAATAAAGGTAAACATGTTTTGGCTGTTTGATTTCATAACTGCTGACTGAGATGTGTGATGAAAAAAAAAGACTTTCCACTTTTAAAACAGCTAGACCCAAATAAATAAACATGTTTAGCTGTTAAACTGATTCATTATTAAATATGACTGAGAGAGTGTGTGGATGAATTGCGTGGGCTTTGGTCCACTGTATCGTCCTTACATTTTTTCTTGCATTTCAACAACACGTGACATCAAATTGTGTACCTTTGCCTTAATTTTTAAAATAAACTCTTTCACGTTTGCTTATGGTAAACTGATGAAGAAATTGGCCTGAATTAATAAACTAGCAAACGAACATAAATTGTAAAAATGTCATTATAAGCTAACTTCTTGATTCTTTTGAGAGCTAAAAAAAATAACTCAATATATCGAAGAAATTTTTTTGCGCTCCTGTGTAATGTTTGTTTCGCCTCACCGCGTTTCTGCCTGTTTGATGATAAAGAGTCATCACGTATAGTCGTTATGCTGCTTTGTATTCGATGTTCGGTCCCTATAAAGTCGATTTCCATTTCCGAATGGAACAATTTTCTGTTACAGCGAGTGTGAGCGGTGATTATATGTGGCGTAGATGCTGAAATCTTTCGTGGGTAGTGAACGAATGCCAGTGGTTGGATATTGGGCCAACTGTACAGATATTGGGGACTTGAAAGCTTTCCAAAATTTAATTGACTCGTGAAGGCTGAAGTGACAGCGTCAACATTTTTACCTCATATACCTATGAGTAAATGGGTTTTTTCAGAACAAAAGAACTCCCTCTATCAAGAAAGAGGAGATATACAGTTGCAAACTGCAGTAATCGAATACTGGGCAACATACGATATTACATGGACAAGAGCCCCTTGATATGAGATCTAGAGGGTCGTGATTCTTTGCACGAAATAGTTTATTATAAGGTTTTTTGCTTAGGAAAAAAAACGTCAGACTTCTTTAAATGATTATCCCTGGATTTCTTTCCATTAAGAATAAAAAGTACAATGAAAGAGATAGAGGTGTGGTCGTTCCTATTTTGGTTGCATTATCCAGCTTCATTGTCTTCACTAATTCCTCACTCTTACTTACCCGGCTGAAGTAGTTATAGAGTTGGCGGTTCGAGACCAGTTTTTTCAAAACTGATCTTGAACAACGCCAACTCTATAACTACTATTCCATCAGATGGCGATCATTTCATCGAGATCAATTATTTGGATACTATATGTTTTTTCACATGTCGGTAAGGAGCCGAGCAGGCTCGGGAAGTCGTTGACGAAGTCAACGAGTGAGGCTCCTTTGCAGCTTGAATGTGGGTAGAGACGAAGTCTCGTAGGGCACATCAAGCAATCACGGTTCATATGCTGGCTCCATCTGTTTCGCATTGGGGAACAAAAGCGGAGCTTTTGTGAGGCAGTGAATTGATCGCAAAGCGATCAAGAGGGGAAGTTTCTTTTTGCGATGCTGGTTCCATTTTATGGATAACTATATGTATTTTATTACATGGATACTATATGTTTTTATTTCATGCAGTATCGAACGCTTTCTCCATCACGTGACGTCGCACTGCAGGAAGTCTTAAAACCACAGGGACTTTCCCGAGGAAATGAGTCATTAAGTTTTTTCAATTGTTTTTCTAACGCGTTAGACAGTTCTTTTTGTCTTGAAAACCACAGGGACTTTCCCGATGAGTCATCAGATTGTCATGTAATATCAGATGAACTTGTATTTGAAGTAAAGTTTGTCAGTAAAGTTTGTCAGTAAAGTTTGTCAGTAAAGTTTGTCAGTAAAGTTTGTCAGTAAAGTTTGTCAGTAAAGTTTGTAGTGAACAGAAAAGCAGACTGTGTTTGCGGAACTTGTATTTACATAAAAAAATATCTCATATAATAGTATAGAATGAATTGTAACAAGGAATTACATGATGAACTGAAAGAATCAGGAGATATTGTTTGTCCTTTTTGTGACCAAAAATTGGAAGATTCTAATGAAAAACCACAAGATCGTTTAGTGAAATATTATTCATGCTGTGATAATCAGGATATTATAAAAGACAATGGAATGTCGGTATGTCAGATTTGCGGTGTTGTGCAAGGATATGATTATGTAAAAGAATATGTTCATTTTTATGATAATATACATAAGTTCAAAAGAAAATCTGTTTACCATCGAAAGTACCACATCAACAACATATTACTCGATATCGAAAAAAAATATAACATTACAATATCTAACTGTCAGAAACATAAGATTGATGCTATATATGTTGAAATAGGTAAAATTCTTAATGAAGTTAATGGAAACCGGAAAAGGATGATTAGCGTCAATTTCATTATGAGAAAGATATTCAAGATGATGGGAATACCTTACAAAAATATTCCAATAAGTAAATCGAAAAAAACATTAGCTTTTTACGATCAATACTGGGCTATTATCATGTCTCTTATTGGTGATAAAATAAAATCTGTTATTGGATAAACATCTTATTATATTTCTTTTCAAAACGGTCAGTCAGGGGACACATGTCAATTATAATATCATCCAGAATCTTGACGTGATCAAGAAATTCTTTTTCATTATACTCAAGTCCTCTCATAAATGACCGTAAATCTGTTAAAACCTTTGCATAAGATGTATAGGCGAATTTACTAATTTCAATTTTTCTCTTGTAATTTTTGATCTCTGCATATGTTTTAAGCAAGAGACCAATACCAGATATTGTCCCAAGAGGAATAGGGTTTAACGTGACTCCACCAACTACTGTTCCTGTTACTACCAATAAAACAGATCCGATGCTACATGCCATATCCATTTTCTTGAATAATTTAAATGATGCCTTGTGGAGCCAGTATTTCTTATGGTAGAATTTATACAATGCTTTCAACTCAGATATCTGATCTTCCGTTAAATTTTCTGAAACATGGTTCCAATTAAAAATATTTTCACGTCTATCCATATATATTATATGGTTACATTTTTTTCTTCTTCAATGATAATTTAATTCTATGGTACAATTTTCTGATGTTTTGAACCAATTTCTCGATACTATCGATGATTTCAATGAATAAAGTTGCTGTTTTCATATTATATTGTTTAGATTATTCACTCTCGATTGATATTGGTTGATATGTTCCGCATTGTGCTATATAATGAATGTAAAAATGTTTATGGCACTCTATATTCAATCAATAGTAATATTTCCTCATTTGATACACCCGAAGCTAATTCTATACTCATCAAACCAGTCGTCAGTGTTATATTAACATTTATGGTCTGTGATTGTGTTGTTTGGGTTGAATTGTATGTAAGGCTTGATGCAGTTGGAAAAAAACTTTTTATATTTAAAGAAATAGGTGTGTATTGTCCTTTGTGTTTGAGATGTAGCACTTTGATAGATATTATATGGCTATTACTTGGAATGATTAATTTATCCCAACCATTTAATAAAAATGTGTGCCCATTTTTGGTATTTAAACGACCATTTATGTAATGAATGGAACCACTCAAACGATGTCCGTTTAAAGATAAATCTGTTTCCATCACCATTTTTCCATTCTCAATTACAAAAGCGGTGTCATAGACACTTGGGTCAACGTTTGAAATTGTTTCTTTTACACCATAAACAATAAGATGTCCAATTGTTAAAAGTGATGGAAAAGTAACTGTACCGTATAGATCGAGATAAATAAATTGTGGAGGTGAGCTACCCCATCGGTGAAAATTGATAACTGTTTTGGTGTAGTTTTCGAATGTTTTTGTTGCATAATTAGAAATTGAAATCGTAGTGCCTTGCACTGCCACACTCAACTCATTCATTTCCGGCGGGAACCATTCAACGACTAAAGTATAGTAACCGACTGGAAGTTTATAAAGGTTAAAGCCGAGGCGTGATTGGTACTGGTTTGGTGAGCTTTTTTGAAACAGGAGTTTAAGTTGGTAAGCTTTTTTATTAATTTGATGTGGAGAATTGGAAAAATCAACAATACCCAAAACCTCAATATTGTATTCACTCGAAGATTCATCAGTGTCTTCCATCAAGTATCTGAAGGCGTCTTTTTTTTGTCCTGAATTAATAATCTGAGATTCATGAATTTTTTGAGTGACAAGATTTCTCAAATCTGTTATTTCATTTTCCATTAACTCAACATTAACTGCGGATTTCGAATTTTTTGAATCGGTTTGTAAGTTAACAATTTTATTGTTATTTAAATTCAAGTTTCCAGACATACTTGTTGTGCCATCAAGTTTAAGATATTCTTTTTGTGTCTCACTAAGTCTTTTGTTAACAAACTCTACACTTGTGGCGTCTTTTTGGTTTGATGGAAATTTAAGATTAGTAATTGATTTATTTGTCATATCAATATCAACATTTTTATCCAATTTTTTCACAAGTTGGTTATCGACATATTTTTTATTTGTTGCATGATCTGAATTAACTGGGTCTTTGATATTTGTTATGAAATGGTTGTTCATGTCTAAAGATTGTAGCATAGACCCGCCTTCTTTTTTACTCAAGAATATATTTCGGGCTGTGTTATAAGAGATGGCTTTATTTGTGTTTCCATGAATTGGGTACGGCTGTGGTTGTTGCTCCTGTCTTTTTCACAAACTGAGTTTTTCACAAACTGAGTTGTATCCACACTTGGAATCTTAGCTATTTCACTATCTAACTGGCTTTTTGTAACCACATCGTTATTATTGGTTCCTTGTTTTACATTAACCAGTTTTTTATTCTGCATATCATAATCATTATTAGCATCTAATTTAAATCCAATACCAGGTAAACCTCTTGAAACTATCTGACGTTGTCCTTGAGAATCAACATGATTAAGAATACCGTTTGTATAACTCATATAATATTAGTTTAGATTTTTTCGTCGAAATTTCGGGCTACCTTTTTTTTAACCTTATCAACATACAAAAAACTATATGGATCCTTAGTAGCTTTCTGATAATCTGATTTATTTATGTTCAGTTCTCGGCAAATCATCGATTGCTCGTTTATAGAAGGAAAATCAAAAACACAAAAATGTGAACTATTCAGTCTTATTGTTTTATCGGTTCCGTAATAGCTTTGACTCAAATATATACAACAACAATTTTTATTTCTTGAATTGGTGAAGTAGTCTCGTATCCGTTCGTCATTTTTCTTACCTGTATTCAAATAGTCATCAAATATGATTAATTTTTGGTTTTCATCAGACAAATCTGTCAGAGGGATGATTTCATCATTACTTGCTTCTATCACGTCATAACCGACCTCTTTTGATATTGGTTCAAGAGATTTCAACAGATGCTTATATTTGCTTTGGGAGAGATTTCGAGCATAAAGGTATATCTTATCAAAATAGAGAAGCCTATATATCATATCCAGCAGAAGGTTGGTTTTACCACCACCAGAGGGAGCACAAATAAGCATTCTAAAACATCGGTTTGGCATGAAACTCTTTAATTGAACAAAATCGTCATTACCATCATCTTGGATGTCATAATTTTGAATCTTCATATATCATTTGTTTATACAATTTCACACATTATGCGACACGCTATACGAGCGTTTTTATATATAATAACCCTAATTTTTCCGAACAAAATACGAAATTTATGTAAACAAATGATATAATGAGTTTACTCAAATGGAAAGAAATGGCTGAGAAACGATCCGAGCTTGGTAAAAAGATTAACACAGTAAGAGATACAATAAAACAAAAAAAGATATCTGATCAAATGGGTGAAGTCGAGGCAGAGAAACTTTTCAAACCTATAACATCTGAGTTAAAGGAACTTACAGCCCCAAAAGCACCGTTGAGAAGATTGGTAAAGAAAAAGCGATCTGTTCCAGATTATGGTCTCGAAATAGGAGATGATGAGGATGTCCCTGATTATGGTCTAGAAGATCTATTCGGTGAACAAGTTCAACCACAAGATGACAAACAATTGGTTCCAAAACCTCCATCTTATGAAGATGTCCTTGAGGATTTAGCATCAGGTAAAAAACAAATGTATATAGATCCAGAATACATGTATGAACCTGAAGATCTTCCTCCAGAATACGAAGAAGAAGTACCAGATTACGAAATTCTTGAAGAGGATAGAATAAATCAAGCTTTAGATCAACTTCAAATACCGAATTATGATGATATTGAATTACAACTTCAACAAGAAGATATGAATGACAAAAAGAGGAAATCTTATCTTACCAAAACCCTTCAAAAGGCTAAAGAGAAACGACAACAACTTTCTGGATATTCGATGAATATTACTAAAAAATTAAATAGTGGCTCAATCACTGAAGCTGAGGCTCAATATCAAAGAAAAATTATTCAAGATACAAGAAAGGTTCTGACTGATTATATGAATTACCATCAACAAAAACTCCAAAAACTTAAATCTATTAAAGGGTCTGGTTTGAAGAAAAAAACAAAAAGAGGTGGACAGGTAATGTTTTTCAATAATCCAACAGAAATGATGAAAAAACTTGAACTGATTATCGGATCGATGATTGCCGGAAATAATAGCATCGAATTACGGAATACTGGCGTCGCTCTTCTCGACATCTTGTTGAGAAATTCAATACTCAATAAGCCACAATACAACAAAATATACAAAAACTATTTTAGTCTAAACTAATCATATATATGAATAGACAACTTGTATTATCATCCCATACCGTAAAAAACCAAAGTAGTAATAACCATCGGATTTCACAATCAAATACCGTAATCCGATAATACTAGATTCAAACAGACAATATGAAATAGGCCTAGACCGAATCATTTCGATGTCATTCACTTGGTTTAATGTGACAAACGAACTCAATAATCAGAAAATAAGATATTCAACAGATAGTGGTGCTAATTGGACGGAAATTATATTCAACCCTGGAGTTTGGAATTACATTGATTTTGACAATTTAATCAAAGAAAAAACAAAAATAGGAACCTCATCAAACCCTCAATATCCAATCACTCTGGAGTTTAACGATACTATATTCAGGACAATAATAACACTAGCCTCAAATTACAGATTAGATCTTACTCAAAGTAATTTTAATGATCTTATTGGTTTCAATAAAAAGATTCTAACAAGTCGTGTAAATGTTGGAGATTACATTCCTAATCTCTCACAAGACAGAGAAATATTGAATGTTCATTGTGATTTGATAAGTGATAGTCTTGTGGATGGTGAAGAGTCAGATATTATATATAGTTTCAGTACTTCAACTCTCACTCCGAGTTATAGTTTCACACAAGAGCCTCGACGAGTACAGTTCAATCCAGTCAATAAAAATACGATTCATAAAATTCGGATTTATATCACCGACGGCAAACGAAGAATAATTGATCTTAATCATAGTGACACTTCATTCAGTTTGATTTTAAGAGAGAAGAGAGATTAATCTAACTACTAGTTATAGATGGCATCATATGAATATAAACGTGTATATCACCCGAAACTAGGTCGTTTTGTGTATAAGCATAAAGGATCTGGGATTATTGTTGATAACATATTCAAACCAGTTGGAAGGGTGTTAAGTAAAGTTCCAGAAATGGTTTTAAAACCTTTGGCCAAAAAAGCGCTTGAATCTGGTATTTCACATGCTGGAGACAAACTGGGAAAAAAAGCAGCTGAAAAAAGCGGAGAGCTTATTATGAAAAAATTACACGGTTTAACTAAACAATCAATGAAACCAACCAAACCTACTAAACCAAAACAAGAAGAAGATTACAACACAATTCTGAATAGACTTATATCTGGTACTGGATTAAGACGATAAAATGTTATTAAAAAGTGAATTTTATCCAATTATAAATAGACTAGCAAGTGGGAAATGGTTTATATAAAAAGTGAATTTTATCTAAACTACTCATATAAATGAGTTTCAGAACAAATGAAAATCTTCAACGATATGAATACGTTCGTTTCCATTTGGATAATGTCATTGAGCAACCAGCTAACAATCAAAGCCAGAAAAAGACGGGTTACAGATTCACAATCAACGATCGGTCGACTATGTTTGATTTCTTCAATGGGTATTTCGAAGTAACTAAAGAGCTTCAAAAAAGGGCAGATGGTGCTGGATATGCTGCAGCGGATCGCATCACAATGATAAACGGATCTCACAGTCTAATCAGACATATGGTTATTAAATCGTCTGGTAAAATAGTATACGAGAGTGATAATTTACATAGAATTACGAATGTCAAAAATCTCCTTGAATACAGCGATGATTATAGTCGATCTGTTGGAAAGAATTCGTTCTGGTATCTTGACACTGATGGAACAACAGCGAATACCAACTTAGGATTCGAGGCACGTCGTATTTTAACCCAGGCTAATCAGAATGACGGCGGCGGAGGAGCTAAATCGATTAACGAGATGATTCCGTTAAACAGATACAGCTTTTTTCAAGAATTAGAAAGAAAAATGTTGCCCCCAATGCAGCTCACAATTGAACTTACACTTAACGAAGACATTGAATTAATTCACAAAGCAGGAGCGGCTGACGATGGAAGGGTTGTAGTAAAAAGATTGTATCTTTGGCTACCAAGATTGATTCCAAAAGACATTATGTATAGTAATTTTGTTTCAGAGTTTCTCAAGCCAACAACCTGGACATATATGCGAGATCTCTACAATCAGTCAGCAAATACCAGAGCTATTCAGAATATGTTTCAAATCAGTCCAGCTATCGACCACGTTAAACATGTTTTTGTTTATCTCCAACGGACAGATGCACCAAATAATAATGAAGAAGAGAGGAGTCCGTATTTGTTCGATACTTTCAAGTTGAATGCCGGTAACGCTAACAGCTCTCTATCAAGCTGTAGGCTTGAATACGGGAATAACGTTTTTTACCCAGAGCTGGAATATGATAGTGACTCTAAAATACGGATATTTAATGATCTCATGTCATATGCATATCGTAAGAACGATTACAATTCAGGAACACAGCTTAATGTATCCAATTTCACTAGTTTGTATGGATTATTGTACTTTGATTTGTCATATCAGAAAGAGGTAGTGACGAGAGATCCTAAACAGTTGATTCTCCATTATCGTCTCAATGTAGCCCCAGCAGCAAACGTCCGAGCTCATAGCATCGTATTTTACGAGAGTGAGGTTGTTGTTAAGACAGTTGGAAACGAATTGATGATAGTTTAAATAAATAAGTTTTACATCGTTGAAAATTTAAATGAATATGTTTTTTAAAATAGAATTTATCTAACATATAATATATGACACAACTATACGAAATTAAAGTTAGTTTATCACCAAACCAGAAAAAGAATCTTAGTAACGCGTATCATAAAAGAGAAACTATCATTTTGAGACTGACAAAGGACTCTCTATCTGGGAATGACACTCTATACGTACCTCAGAATATAGTTAAGCGATTGAATAAAAATAGAAAATTGAGAAAAGGAATGGACATCAAACTAGCCAAAACAAACATTCGAAAGCAAGTTGGTGGATCACTCCTCTCTACAGTTCTGTCGCTTGGAAGAACTTTCGCTCCAACGATTGCCAAGACTATTGGATTGTCAGCTTTGGCAGGTTTAGCATCTGAAGGAGCATCTCAGATTGTTAAGAAGATATCTGGAAAAGGTTTACAAACCGGTGGGTTCCTAATACCACAAAATAAAATCAACCAGTTGATAGCATATAAACATCTTTTGACCACAAAACAAAAACAAGATATATTAAATGCTCTACAAACAGGCTCTGGTGTTCATATAAAACCGACAAAAGTACAAACAGGTGGGTTCTTAGGGACTCTCCTTGCATCAATTGGAGTCCCTTTAGCTATTGAGGCAATAAAGAAGATGACTGGTCAAGGAGCTCCTCAGATGGGACGACCTAAACAAAGACCACCCAGATCTATACCAGAACAGGATGGTGGTTTGATGACCAACACTTATAGAACACCGCCTTTTTACGGAAATTGGCCAGACGATACAATCGGTATGGGGACTAAAAAAAAAAAAAAATCTCAAAAAAAGGGCGAAGGTCTACTATTAGGCAAGAACTCGCCGTTCAAAAAAGTCCCTCTTCTAAACATTTTGTTGTAAAACCAAAATTCCATAACAATGTCCCATTAAGCAATTACGATTTAATAAAATGGTGTAAATATCTGAATATCCCAATTAAAGATGTTCTTTCTAGAGATGAATCAGTGCCGCACAATCATAGACAGGCTCTATTCATTTACAATCTGGAACCATCATATATGAGCGGTAGCCATTGGGTATCCACATATGTGAAAGATAACGTGGTCAATTACTTTGATAGCTTTGGTTTACCTCCCTTCCAAGAAATTGTTAATCACGCAAGAAAAAAGAATTTAAGAGAGCGTCCGTGTAAGAACGGACAAGGCTTTTTTCGGACCTTCGCCGATTTCCCTGATTTTTTCAGTGAAAGTCGACAATTATATCCCAATAACAAATATCACATTTATTTGGATCAATTCGATATTTTATATTTTTTGCGAGGCGATTTTCAAAGTCACCTCAAAACCACGCAATTCGCCATTGGAGACTCCGTAAATTTGCCATAAATGACGGTCGCTACCAAAACTTTATCACTCAATTTAACGAGCTGATTTTTTTACATATTAAAGTTTCATCTTCCCTCGATAGTGTACAGGTTTAATAATTGAGATCTATTTAAGTTTCGTTAAGTTATGATTTTTTTAAATTGACTCCCAACAAACTCCGAAATGTTGAAAACGCGACATGCCTGTAGTTGAAAGCCATTTTCTCGAATGTGGGACCTGATCTAGAATCGTGTCTATTGTAACTCAAAAGTACTAACACCATTATAGAAATGTATGAAATAAAATTTGTGGGCACTCTTTACTGCGCGCCGTACAGAGCTCCGCGAAATTCCCAAATGTTCGCCATTTTGATCCAAAATAAACAAAACGCTTGAGCGACCGATAAACCAATTTCAGAACCGTAAATGTTTGGAGATGCGTTAAAATACTGCTAGAAGTCAGACTGTAAATGGCAAATATGTTTCTTTCGCCGTTTCAACCGTTTTAGCCGATTTCTCGGTATTTTCAACGCTCACAGCAATAAATATATCACTTTCGATCAGTATGCAAATTTGGCAAAAGCCCGTGTTGTCACGGAACATCTATCGATCTGTTTACCGGCCGCAAACAATTTGCCTAAAAACGTTACCAAAGCAAAGATTTCCTTCTTACCTGGTCAGGCGATAAGATTCTTTAAGCTTCTATGTAAAAGTTTTCTTTTTGTTTGTGGCTGTAAAGAGGCTGTTTTCATTTCCCACGCTGCGATAAAACAGTGTTTGTTTTGACGCAAGACTGACTTGCTCGTTTCAGTCTAATTCAATTAAAGCCTAATTTGTGAAACCCATGTCGGCCCGAGAACAAAATTGTACAAAACCTTTAAAAAAAATTGTGAGCTTCTGGGATGTTTTTTCATACCCAAAAGGGGTTTTATTTGCTTGTTTGTTTTTTTCGGGGGGAGGGGGGATTTATTCGAAAAAAAAAAACATTCCAGTCTGGTCTTGTGGAAACAAGGAAAATCCCTGATTTTCGTTGAACAAGCGGTTTGCATATCAGAACAGTATTTTTGAAAACTATCGGGCTCCAATGAGGCAAAGCAAGTTCTACAAAAAATCATCGTAGACATAAAATACAAATACCTCTATATTGCAATTGGGATAACTCAATGTTTGTTTTTGCAAACTTACTTGTTTGTTTCCGTCTAATTCAATTTAAACCGACCGTGATGTCAGCGATTTTGTTTAATTTCGAGAAAATCCTTGGGCGTCCTTTCTGCACGAAATGGCAGCTATTGCATCCAATTGCTCTCTTCACGAGATATTACAGACTCCGTGTGGATCTAGTAGGAATGAGAAGAGCCATGTGTTGCTCTCTGAGTGCAACTCAGATATTTCAGCTCATTTGTCGAGCTGCCACTTATCGAAATGCGGCGATGTTACGGAAGCCGAACTGATCATGGCGAGAGCAGGTATTCGCGGTTTGTCGGAGAGCCAACTCGCAGGCATGACCATTTGCCCAAAGCACAGACACTCATTGGGAAGATTCTGGCGAGCACCAAAGTCATGCCAACATCCTGGTCATACCGGGAAGACTGTAAGTGTGTCAGGAAGGCACGTAATCAACTTCCAAATGACAGAAGAAATATCTGTTTTGTTTGGCAAGATCACTACTGCTGTCGGTTCACGTAAGTACCTCTTTCCTTGTGATTTTGATGAGAAAATTCCGCATTGTTAGTTTTTCGATAAGTTTTGTTTTCATATTATTAAAACAGCATTTCATGATCCTCTGTTCAATTTTTTTTTATCAATTTTATACTGCTTGCCTCGCTAGTAGTTGACGCAGATCCAAAAAAACCGAAACAGTATTTCCACTATCTTCCCTGATTTTACAAGTCTGAATTCCTTCAAAAAAATAATCGAATGATGTCATACATGCCAGTCAACACTGAAAACCTAACTGGCAAAAGGCACAGGGGGGATATTATGCGCGAGCATCGTCACGCGACGCTTCTCCCTGAGAGTGCATTGCGTGACGTTCCCAACGGCTGTGAAAATGACCAAGTGCGGAGTTGACCATTTTTTAAAAAAACAGCGTTAAAACTACCCCGATCAATTTGAGTGAAATATATCCTCCCAGGGAAAGGGGGGATGGGGGGTTACTCCAAAAAATTTTATACGGGAAGGCTCTGCCCCGAGCTCTAAACCCTCACCATTTTATGAACCATTTTGACAGAAATCGTTCCCCTTTTGTGTACCTTTTACTGAAAAAAGGTACCCCTTTCATATAATTATACCTGAAACACATGGCATAGACTTTGAACACGACGTCTTCCATTCTCGTCCCCATAGCCCTTTCGTTTCTCTTAGCCGGCTTGGCACGAGAAAACGAAGGGCTCTGGGGACATAGGATTTTTGAATTAAATCGAACTTTTTTGATTGGCTGTTTGGAACAAAGAATTCCTAAACGGAAGTCGAAAATGTAACGACTCTCTCATATATTCTTTTGAAACGTCATGACTGCATACATGAAGACCGGAAGTCCTAGAATCTAGGACTGAAAATCCTGTGTCTCCAGAGCCCTTCGTTTTCTCGTGCCAAGGCCCAGCCGGCTAAGAGAAACGAGAGGGCTATGGGGACGAGAATGGACGTCTTCTTCTAAATGGTCTAGTAAACGTCCACTCTCAAATAAACGCTTCGTATCTAATAAACGCCTCCTTTGACGTGTAAATTTTATAGACGCCCCCTATGCAAGAATCACCTCAGAATCCAGGGAAACGCTGCACAGCGTAATATCACGCAATGTAGTTTTTTTGCTTGACTCGGACGTCGAAAAGGCCAACGATGTCAACAAGATTGACTCTAATGGCGATGCAGACATCGGTGTCGAACTATGAACGACATCTCTAGGCTTTGCATTAGTGCAGACAAGAGAATATTTCACTTGGCGCAGATTAGATTAGTTACCTACTCACAAAATAACGCTGTTTTCTATCTTACTCCGCGAGCAAAATGCGCGTCTTATTTGTTTGTTGACGTTGCGGTTACAGCCTCATAACTATTTAACGCTCCGCTAGAACCCCTAAAATTTAATTTAGCCGCCGGGGTTTATTAGATCATCTACCGTATATGAAAAAGCTTAAATTAGAGCTTTTACTCAGTGTTGCATTTATATACACAGCTATCTGCACATCTTGCCGAAAGAAGCATGCTGAGCGACTTCTAAATTTAGGATGGCAAAATCCTAACAAACAGACAGAGGACCAAGCAGCCGCGGCTCCTCAAAAAGATGTTGAAAGGTTTGTTGAATAAAATGTTGTTTCTTTCTCTTTGCCTAGTGTTTCTTGTTGTAAATGCCAAAGGAATTATTTAAGCCTCAGTCAAAGCCCTCCAAGGGCGCAGGAGGTTCAAAGTTACACAGTTTATTGTGCCTTTTGATCCAGTTCGATTGTACTGCACGTTCTCTAAATAAGTTTGGATTCTTTTTTAGAACTGCAAAGACAAAAGCAAAGACTGCTATAAGCGAACATGCAGCTCACATGGAAACAACGCCCTTCCGAGAGCTACCTGCTCTTGATTCGCTGCATACTATCAGCCCATGTTGGACACCAGAAGTCGCTAGAGCCATGTCTTATGAGAGTACCGTAGAGACCTTGAGTACATACAACTCTGCCATGGACGAGATCGCCAGCACGATATCTAGTGCGCGAGAACCCCTGACATCGCAGCTGGACTCCTGGAAGAAAAGCACAGCAGCACAAAGGCAGCATTGCATCCAGAAAGCAACTGAAGACTGCATGCTTGTGTGCGATGTGATAGCCCCTCATGACGGGAAACAGCTGTTCCAGGCCATGATGACCGCTGGCGTTCAAGGAAAAGCAGACGGCGAAGCCATGGCCGATGACGTGGTAAAAACTCTAATGCGCGCGTACAAAAATGCCAAGAACAGGAACACGAAGACGCAAATCCTGAGTTTATACGCCTACAAGTACTCGGTAAGCACTTTGAAAAAGCTCCACGCACCGTATGGCAAGCTTTCTTCACGTCAAATACGCAGAGCACGATGTCATGCAAGGAACCTGGGTCCCGGTACTGTTCCTGAGAAGACAAAACATCATCGTGTAAGGGTTGACATGAGCAAAGTGGATCATTTCATAGAATTCGTTAATCGCCCGTATTTCTATCGAGACGTATCATACGGAACAAAGTTGTTGAAGCTTGACAGTGGCGAAACCATTGAGATGCCGAATGTCGTTCGAACAGTTACACGTTCAACAATGATCAGCCAGTACTTGCATTTCTGCCAGGAGGAGAAATGTGAATCACTCAGTCGTTCTACTTTGTTCAAAATTCTACAAATTAGAGAAGCCTCTCAAAGAAAGTCAATGCAAGGACTAGACAACACGGCTGCTGACGGTTCCGCTGGTTTTCACACAGCAGAAATGATAGTTGACGATCTCGAGAAAGGAGGACTGAATAGAGAATGGTGCGCTGAAATCAAAGAAAAGTTAAAAGAAGCAAAACGCTACTTGAAGACTGGCTATCGCGTTCACTGTAAACCAGAGGAGGCTGAATGCCCAGACCACTGTCGCAAATTCGCCCTCAGCGACGAAGGAGATCCCGATTTCCAGGAGAGCTGCTCTCATCAGCACTTGGAAACTTGTGATGATTGTCAGGACCTGCGAAATGTTCTTGATGAAGTAGAAGGTCACATTCGAGGCTCATCCTGGAACCCTTACAGCAAAGAGCAACAAGATGATCTTCTATATGATTTCAAGCAGGCACGCTCAGATATCTTGGCGTGGAAGGCCCATATTGTCCGATCCGTCAACCAGGAAGAAGCAAAGCAAGATCAGCTGAAGATGATTTCTGATAATCCAAACTCTGCACTTATTGTAATGGACTGGGCGATGAAGTTCCTGCAGCTCAAATATCGCGAAAAGCAATCGGATTGGTACGGAAAGAGAGGGTTGAGTTGGCACATCTCGACAGTCATCTCCAGCGATCCGGAGAAAGCAGGCCATCTAGAGCTGCAGTCATATGCTCACCTCTTCGACACATGTCAGCAGGATTGGTTCGCCGTCTGTTCAATCGTCGAGAGCACGCTGAAAGTAATCAAGACCCAGAAGCCGCATGTCACCCAGGTTTACCTGCGCTCAGACGAAGCGGGATGTTATCATAATAACTCTCTTATAGCTGCAGCAAAAGATCTCGGTCAGCGAGTAGGCATCACCGTTTGTCGTTACGATTACTCAGAGCCACAGTACGGCAAGGATGTGTGTGATCGAATCTTATGTCCGATGAAAACAGGCATCCGACGATACTGTAACGAAGGCCATGACATTCTAACAGCAACGGACATGAGGAGAGCGCTATCAGAGAGACCAGTTAAAGGTACATCCGCGTGCATCTGTGCAGTTGACGAGGCGAAAAACACGTTAGAAGTGAACAAGATAGATGGCTTCAGCAAGCTACACAACTTCCAGATTGAGGAGGAAGGCATTCGTGTCTGGAGGTCGTACGGAGTAGGTCGTGGTAAGGAGATTCCCTTCAACAAGCTACTTTCTAAAAGCCAAGGTAACACCGGCCTCGTCGTTTGTGAAGAGTTTTTTACCTGTAGAGAAACACGCGTTTACCAATCTAAAGACACTGCTCTCGAGAGCTCAGACGATGACACTGATTCAGCCGATGCGGAGTTAGATATGTTTGAATGCTCCGAGCCCGGATGTATAAAGAGTTTTACGACTTTCTCGGAACTTGAGTCCCATTTGGACATCGGGGACCACTGCATGAAGGATGAGAAGAAGACGGAAACACTGTACGATAAGATTCGTAAGGACTGGGTGGACATGTTCACTTCAACAGTCCGCATCACTGAATATGATGCGTCGGAATCTAGTACCAAGCAGGGTGTACAAGATTCTTCGCCTTCAAACCAAGCTATTAATATGGGTTGGGCCCTACCTAAGCTACGAACAGGACCTAGGTTCAGCGACAAGGTAAGAAATTACCTTACAGCAAGATTTGATCTCGGCGAACAGACCGGGCTCAAAGCTGACCCTCAGCAGGTGTCAAGCGATATGCGAAAGGCAAAAGACGAGCAGAACGATCGCTTATTTGACAGAGAAGAATGGCTGATAAGATAAGATAAGATAAGATAAGATAAGATAAGATAACTTTATTTATACACGGTTTTTCCATCAGTCAATTAAATTACTGGACTATCTACCTATCTAACTAACTACAAAAATTTAATAACAACAAATTCAAAATAACAAAAGAAAAGTCTGCTTTTCATGGAGGCCGTGTCTAAAATTCACTTACATGTAAGATTTAGATATTACTTTAAACTGTGCCGACTTAATTTAGATTTGAAATCGGCCAGTGAAGATGCTTGTCTTAGGTCTACAGGTAAGTTGTTCCACAACTGAGCTCCGCTGTACGAAAAACTTTTTTTGAGATAATCAGTTCGAGGTTGTGGAAGAGCTAATTTGTTTTCGGTATTCCTTAAACGATAAGCACTAACATCGTCACGATATACGAATCTTGATCTCAGATAAACAGGAGTCATACCATGTAATGTTTTATACATTAGGATAGACTTCTGTTCCAATCTTTGATAATAGAGTCTTCGCCACCCCAGTGTCCGGAACAAATCATCTAAATTACTATCATAGCTCGCAGACATTAGGGTACGAGCTGCGCGGTTTTGAAGCCTTTGCAGTTTTTCAGCAAGGCCCTTGTTACAGCTTCCCCACACTACGTTGCAATAATCAAATTGTGGTTGAATAAGGCTATTATAAACTTTGATTAAAATATTAAATGGAGTGAGATGCCGAATTCGTTTAATTGCACCAATGGCACAAGCTATCTTCTTAGAAATGTTTTCAATATGACACTCCCAGTTTATATTTTGATCAACATAAACTCCGAGGGATTTAGCGGAGGTTACTTGTTCTATTGCGTTCTCATTTATAGTAAGAAAGGGACTTTCCGTAAATTGTGATAACTTCTGCCTTGATGCAATAAGCATAAACTCAGTTTTCGTCATATTTAGAGTAAGCTTGTTAGCAGACAGCCATTCGTACACATTTCTCAGGTCGTGATTAAGGCGATAATTTATATGCTCAATGTCAGTGCTAGCAAGTGTTAGGCTAGTATCATCTGCGTACATTCTGGGTTCCGAATATGTCAGACAGTGTGGTAAGTCATTAATATATATCAAAAACAGAAGAGGTCCCAAAATTGTTCCCTGGGGAACACCACATATTAGACATTTCGGAGTTGACTTACAAGAATTAATATGACAAATCTGTGTTCGATTATCTAAATAAGAAGCAAACCATTGATGACTGGTCCAACAAATCCCATAGTATTGCAATTTTCGCAACAAAATATCGTGATCTACTGTATCAAATGCCTTTTTGAGATCTAAAAAGACTACGGCATTACCAAGACCACGGTCTATATCCAAGGCCCAGCTATCTGTAGCTTCGATAAGTGCGGTGAGCGTGGAATGCAGAGACCGAAAACCAGATTGATGGCACGAGAGAAAGTTGTTTTTTGTTAAATAATGATAAAGTTGATCGTAAATTATCCGTTCAAAGACTTTGGCCACAACTGGAATTACTGATATTGGCCGATAATTCGTCGGATCAGAACGCTTCCCAGAATTTTTATACAATGGAGTAACTCTGGCAGATTTCCACTCATCGGGAAAGATACCCGTCATTAGGGATTGATGACCAAGAGCCAAGTGAAGAGCTTCTTTTCCCGCCTTGCAGCGGCCAGACGAAGAAAACAGGAACCAGGAGAAATCGACCTGAGTCCCAGAGACCTATTGCTGGAGGATGAAGAAGCCGATAGACAATAGCTTGTTGAAGAGGTAGTGAACGAACTGAGGCCGCAGCACCCACTGTCATACGATGCATTTAACCTGTGCGAGTGTGCGAGAGAACATAAACTGAACAAATTTAACGTGCCAATGCTGAAAGAAATCTTGCGCCATTTTGAGGTCCCATTCAAATCGAAAGACAAAAAGAAAGAGCTGATTGAACAACTAAGGCTGTTCATACAAGAATGTGAATGCTTTCATTGAAAACGAATGAATATACAGGGGCATAGCTAGGATTCTTGAAGGGGGGGGGGGGTGACACTCACTATGTTAGACCCAGCGTACTGAACAGATTGTCACGTCGACATCCGCGTTGTGTTTTTGACCAATTTTCACACTTCTGAAAATATTTTTTTTGTGAATGAGCTACCGGACCCCAGGGGGGGGGGGGGTACTAGAAGTATACATGACTGGGGATCCGACGGAGCTTCATATTGCAAACCCAAAAAAATACACAAGCCTGAAATTTGAGACCCAAAAAAATACCTGACATCAAAATTTCCAACCCAAAAAAATACACACGTCGCTGAAAAAAAAAGTTCGAATCAATATTTTTCTGATCCACTGATCGCAACGAAAACCCGAAACGAAAAGTTCGCTCGGAGATACGACCCAAAAACTGAAAAAAATTCCCGTATTCTTTTAAGACCTAAACAAATACGTGAATGATCCCGAGCGTGTAAATTTTCAACCCATAAAAATACGTCGGACCCCCCCTCCCGTCATGCATTCTTCGAGTGACCCCCGGATACCGGACAGAACAGTCAAACAGTCGAACGGCGCAAGCGCGAAACGAAACCCCTGAGCAGTGAGCATGGGGGAGGGCAGGAGCCCATGGGGAGGGACAAGCCTGCAAAATAGCTGCATAAATTGGGTATATAGCACTGGTAAAGAAATATTTAATACATTGATGCCATGTTTGATCGTAAGATTTGCGCGTTTTCGCCATGTTTGTATATTTTTTTTCCAAAAACAAAAACTGTCCCACAAAGGGAGGTCACGGGCATCACCGGACCCCACTTCGCTACGCCCCTGAATTATAAAGAGATGTACAAGTCACTTACCTTGCAAAGAAAAATTCACGTGCATATAAGTACATAAGGTTAAACTTAGTAAAATGCCGTTAATATTGCGATCCTCTTTTCACGAAATACAGTTTTCTGTTATCAAGACATGATGAGTTAATGGAAAAATGGAAAAAAGCGGGTTCTTTCATATTTGTTATATTTATGTTGTCAAAAAACATATTTCGTAGCAGGGATCGCGACTCTCTTCAATTTCCGAGAGTAATAGAGCACGAAATGCACATTTGTGTTACATATTTATTTTCTGGTTTCAGAGTAAACTTTAATGCCCCCGCCCACTAATTTTTTATTAAATTTACTTTTTTATGACAGATAAATTAATTCTCACAATATTATTAAAGTCACGTCAATACGATGTCTTCCAATTATAGAGCCCCAACTGTTGGTTTTTTGTCCTTTTTTGTCTCGAATAGTTCAGAGACTTCAGTTGATGTTCATCGAATAACTGTTTGTTTATGAGGAAGGGCCTGAAGGGGGTAAAATCACTAAAATGGGAAAAAGAATAGGGCAAATTATCGCTGGGAAAATGGAATTTGGGTGACTGGGACTCGGGGTCACAAGTAAAAACTAATATATAGAACTGGGATTTGAATTTGGAAAATTCGGGAAAACAATAAGCTTGGACTGGAAAATCGGCTTCACCACCCCCTAATCCCCCCCCACCCCCCCCCCACACACTCTCTATCAGGAACCTGTATGAAATTTGTGAGTCTTGACAAGCGGCATTTTTTTTTTAATGACAAGCGGCATAACTATTTGACACTCTCAACAGCAAATCAGCAAGTTCCTACTCAATGCAAGAAGGCATTTTTTGGATCGTGAATTCTCTTGGAATAATCCCCTCGAAAAGACCAAGCGAAACAACAACCCGGGTTTTGCCAAACTAGACAGCCTGGCTGGTTTTAATTGAATTAGTCTGAAACGAACAAGTCAGTCTTGCGTCAAAACAAACACCGTTTTATCGCAGCGTGGGAAATGAAAACAGCCTCTTTACAGCCACAAACAAAAAGAAAACTTTTACATAGAAGCTTAAAGAATCTTATCGCCTGACCAGGTAAGAAGGAAATCTTTGCTTTGGTAACGTTTTTAGGCAAATTGTTTGCGGCCGGTAAACAGATCGATAGATGTTCCGTGACAACACGGGCTTTTGCCAAATTTGCATACTGATCGAAAGTGATATATTTATTGCTGTGAGCGTTGAAAATACCGAGAAATCGGCTAAAACGGTTGAAACGGCGAAAGAAACATATTTGCCATTTACAGTCTGACTTCTAGCAGTATTTTAACGCATCTCCAAACATTTACGGTTCTGAAATTGGTTTATCGGTCGCTCAAGCGTTTTGTTTATTTTGGATCAAAATGGCGAACATTTGGGAATTTCGCGGAGCTCTGTACGGCGCGCAGTAAAGAGTGCCCACAAATTTTATTTCATACATTTCTATAATGGTGTTAGTACTTTTGAGTTACAATAGACACGATTCTAGATCAGGTCCCACATTCGAGAAAATGGCTTTCAACTACAGGCATGTCGCGTTTTCAACATTTCGGAGTTTGTTGGGAGTCAATTTAAAAAAATCATAACTTAACGAAACTTAAATAGATCTCAATTATTAAACCTGTACACTATCGAGGGAAGATGAAACTTCAATATGTAAAAAAATCAGCTCGTTAAATTGAGTAATAAAGTTTTGGTAGCGACCGTCATTTATGGCAAATTTACGGAGTCTCCAATGGCGAATTGCGTGGTTTTGAGGTGACTTTGAAAATCGCCTCGCAAAAAATATAAAATATCGAATTGATCCAAATAAATGTGATATTTGTTACTGTGATATAATTGTCGACTTTCACTGAAAAAAATCAGTGAAATCGGCGAAGGTCCGAAAAAAGCCTTGTCCGTTCTTACACGGACGCTCTCTTAACACTTCTTCATCAAAATAACCAAATACAAAATTTAATGACGACAACATGTGGTTACTTTTGTTTATACTTTTTAAATGAGATGAATAAGGGCAAATCATATTTTGATCTGTTGGAAGTTTTCGACATATTTAACAAGGTTAAAAATGAGAAATTCTTAGAACAGTATTTTAAAAATATCTAATCATATTATATATGAAATCATATTGCGTGAAACAAAAAAAGGTAACAGAATGTGTGCCAGGAAGTGAACGATATGAAAAGGCTAAAAATAACAGACTGATGCTTAAATGCACTTGTGCTGAATGTGGAATCACTAAGACGAAATTTGTAAAACAAAACCAGGGAAACGGACTAGCCCGTCGTCAGGGGCGGGCATATTAGATACAGTAGCATCGACTGGTACTGATTTATTGATTCACCACGGTATTCCTTGGCTTGGAAAAAAGGCAGTTGAAATGGGAAGATATTATGGATCAGAAGCCTTGAGAAACCCAAAACTGCAGAAAAAGGCTATCGATTATGCTCTGGATAAGTTGAATCCAATGATTCAGAATGTTGGAAGTCAAGCTCTTGATCAATTATCTACTAAAATTAGGCCAAACAAAAAGTATAAAACTGACAGAAAGGATTTGGATGGCGCAGGTTTTGATATACATAAACTAATTGGTAAATTACCAAGACCAAAAGCTGGATGGACTCCTGGAAAGTATAAATACATGGGGGCATATAACCCTCTCGATAAAAACACTGGAGAGGTCACCAAGTGGTACGTACAACCTTACAATGAAGTTGATAGAATATCAGCTCATCATGATATTTGTTATGACATGGGGAAGGACAAAGGTGAATGCGACAAAGTAATGGTCAAGTCATTGGATAAAATACCTTATGGACAGATGCCAAAATGGGGACAAACAGCACGATTTCTAATCAACACAAAACAAAAGCTAGGTCTCGGTGTAAAACAAAGGAAGACAAAAAACGGGAAAGGCCGTCGAGTGAAGAAAACTGGCAAGAAAAATTAGCTGATGAGCTTCATAAACCTATAAAACGTAACTTTACTCGGCGGCGTGTAATTGTAAACGGCATTGACGAGATATGGTGTTCAGATCTTATTGAGATGCAACAGTTTAGTCAATGGAACGCTGGCTACAGATATCTTCTTATGGTTTTAGATGTATTCTCTAAATACGGTTGGATCGTCCCATTAAAAGATAAAAAGGGTGAAACCGTTATGAATGCTTTTAAAACAATATTCAAAGAGGGGCGTAAACCACAATATCTTTGGACAGACAAAGGCAAAGAGTATTACAACAAACATGTTAAGGAACTACTTGATAAGAATAAAATAACCTTGTACTCAACTGAGAATGAGGAAAAGTCGTCAGTTTGTGAAAGATGGAACCGTACAATCAAAACCAAAATGTGGAAACAGTTTACTGTTCAAGGTAATACACAGTATTTAGACATGTTACCTAAATTAGTGAAACAGTATAACAATACCAGACATTCAAGCACAAAGATGACAACAACTGAAGCCAGTAAAAAGAAGAATGAAGGAGTTGTTTACTTTAATCTGTACGGTGATATGGAAACATTAAAACAAAAACCAAAGTTCAAAGTTGCTGATAAGGTTAGAATAAGTAAGTATAAACGAAATGTATTTGATAAGGGCTATACACCAAATTGGTCTGAGGAAATTTTCACAGTTGATGAAATACAACATACGAATCCAATCACATACAAAATAAAGGATCTCAGAGATGAAGACATTCAAGGGAGTTTTTATGAACCTGAATTACTTAAAGCTGAACAACAGGTATTCAGAATTGATAAAGTGATTCGGAGGGATTATAAGAAGAAACAGGCTCTTGTTAAATGGAAGGGATACAGTGATGAATTTAACAGTTGGGTTCCAATGAAGGATTTAAAAATAATATAATATATACATATATATGGATACTGAAAATCAGCAGTGGTTCTGTGATATTTGTGATAAAAACTATAGTTTGAAGAGAAAGGAAAAACATCTTTTAACTAAAGTTCATAAAAGGAATAAAGAACGTTCGGATCGTTATGAGGATGACGATGACTATCAAATACGACGAGATAAACTAATGATGGAAAATATTGAAAATATGGATTTTGATGAGTTTGTAAATCAATATAAACGTGTTGAAAAACAACTTAAAAAAGAATTCAAAAAATAAAAATATATAGTATATACATATGAAAGGTTTCACTTATGAAGGTCAAAAACTGATTATTATCAAAAAAGATGATGATATATGGTTCCGTGGTAAAACAGTTGCCAGCATTTTAAATTATAAAAATACTCGTAAAGCTATTCGTGATCATGTTGCTCCAGAAGATAAATGTTCACTTAAGATACTCAAATCCAAGGGGAACGAATCGTTCCCTTTAAAAAATACTCATGATAATGGCCTCAAATCTTGGGGGAACGAATCGTTCCCTTTAAAACGGAACACTGGAAACACAATTTATATAAATGAATCTGGACTGTATGGCCTAATTTTGAGATCAAACATAGATAAAGCTAAAGATTTCCAACGATGGGTAACAAAAGATGTTTTACCATCAATCAGAAAAACCGGCAAGTATGAATTCAACAACAGACCATACAAAATGCTAACATTCAATATAAATACAGAATATGATTTACATAAAAAGGTAGTCAACTTTATTAGAAACAATTATCCTAAAGCAATCCTATTACCTTCATTAGGTGAAAATCAAATTAATTGTAACATGAGAATAAAATCATACAACATGGGTTATCAGAAGGGAACTTGTGATCTATTAATTGGAAATTTGCATTTAAATTACACAGGGTTTGGAATTGAATTTAAAACACCAACTGGTTACGGAAAGCTTTCAAAAGAACAGGAAATGATGCTACAAGAGTATGAAAACAACAATTACAAAATATTAGTCAGCAATGATTATGATGAGATCATTAAAGAAATCATACTTTATTTCCAGGGTGTTAGAATCAAAAGTAAGCATTGTATTAAAAAATTCCGATCATCAGAAACATTACAAAATCATTGCAACTACATGCATAAATATGTAACATAATTATAATGAAAAATCTCAAGTTTGGAGACGAATTCAATTCCTTAAAATTCAGGGCTAAGCATGTGTACGGAGCTAAGGATCTTAATTATTCTAGCCGTAAAGATAAAAAGTATGTTGTAATGCTTAAAAATGGTGAAAAAATACACTTTGGGGACAGGCAGTACGAAGATTTCTTGGTACATAAAGATCCAGAAAGGCGTTTGAGATATCGTAAAAGAGCCTCTAAAATAAAAAATAGATATGGTAAATTAACATACAAGGATCCTAGATATGCTAATTACTGGAGTTACCATCTTCTGTGGTGAACATATTTAAAAATATAATATATAGTATTATATATATGGATAAAGCAATTGTTAAGAGAGGTCGTGGTAGACCAAATCAGAATTTAACTAAAGAAGAAAAAACAAAACGAAGAACCATGTACATGTTGAATAAGGAATGGTATTGTGAGATATGTAATACAGGTCGCAATTATACTTTGTCTGGAAAAACATGTCATTTAAAAACTAAAAAACATCGACATAATTTAAACGCAGATTAAAACTACTTAAATATTATTTCACTATAGATAGTATCTATAATGAAGTCACTTAAATTTTTATCTAATTATAATAGTAATATGAACAAAGCCAGTTTAAAGAAACTTAGCAAATCGCAACTCATTAAATTGCTTATGAAGCAAGATAATAACACGCCCATTTTACAAAAAAGACCAGTACCTGCGCCTCGTAAGAGTGTCAAAGAGATGGTCAAACGGTACGAAGAAAATATTATTCTTCCACCAATGCAGTTCAGGGATAATTACAAACCAATCCCAAAACAAAGAACTGTTAAAAGAAAACCGGTTCCTACACCTAGAACCGTAATTAAACAAATCGACAAAGCTTTAAACGGTTTTGTAAAATCTTATGAAATCGATCTAAGAAATGATAAAGATCCTCTTATTCAAATGCAAAATACACGAAAAGGTGTAGAACGTCAATTATCTATTTTATTGAATGAAATGAAAGGCTTGAAATACGTTGAAACATTGAAAGTCACTTTCGAAAAAATATCATCTGATGTAATAATTGAAAAGTCAGCATATTTCAATAGCGCAAGTCAAACAATAATCAACCAAGTGGGAATCAGTGAATCATTAAAAATTTCTTCAGAAAACATCATAAACAAAATAGCTCAATGGATATCAGAAGGATCGGGATGGACTGTAAAAGAAATTAATGACCATTACCTAAACATTGCTAAATATGAGCCTATGAAGGGATCCTCATATATCCAACTTCCTGAAGAACTGCGAAACAGTGCTAAAGGTTTAATAAACATGAAAAATAAGGATAATGAATGCTTCCGATGGTGTCATATTAGACATATAAATCCACAAGAAAAATATCCTCAAAGAATAAAAAAGGTTGACAAACAATACATTGAAAAATTAAATTACTCCGGTATTGAATTCCCAGTTTGTGTCAAACATTACAACAAAATTGAGAAGCAAAACAGCATCAATATAAATGTATTCGGCTATGAAAATAAACAACCTTACCCCATCTATATTTCAAAAGAAAAGAATGAAGATCATATGGAACTAATTTTAATAACTGAAAATGAGAACAATCATTATGTTCTTATAAAAGATTTCAACAAATTCATGTATAACCAAACAAAACATGAACATAGAAAACACTTTTGTATGCACTGTCTGCAATGTTTTAGTTCTGACAGGGTATTGATCAATCATAAAGATATTTGCATACAAGTTAATGGCACTCAAGCAATTAAAATGCCAACTAAAGATAACAATATATTAAAATTCAACAACTTTCATAAACAGCAACCTGTGCCATTTGTTATTTATGCTGATTTCGAGGCTATCACAGAGAAAATTCATGGATGTCAACAAGACGGTAATAAATCATACACAGAAGCATACCAAAGACATACAGACTGTGGATATGGTTACAAGGTTATCTGCTGTTATGACGACAAATATACAAAACCAATACAACTATATAGAGGTGAAAATGCTGTTTACAAATTCATGGAAAATATTTTAGAAGAAGTAAAATGGTGTAAAAAAGTAACGAAAAAACATTTTAATAAACCATTGAAAATGAGTAATGAGGATGAGCAGGAATTCAAAAAATCAACGAGATGCCACATCTGTGATAAGAAATATAATGAAGAAGACATCCGTGTAAGAGATCATTGTCATATTACAGGTGTATTCAGAGGATCAGCACACCAAGACTGTAATTTGAAACTAAAAATGAAGCCTGAAGAAATAAAAATTCCTGTTATATTCCATAATTTGAGGGGTTATGACAGCCATTTCATAATGCAAAAATTAGGTCAAATAGTCAAAAAGCACACATACAAAAATAATAAAGGAGAGGATAAACAAATGAATATCAATGCTATTCCAAATAACATGGAAAAGTATATGGCTTTTATGCTTGGCAATCATCTTACCTTTATTGACAGTTTCCAATTCATGAGCTCAAGTTTGGATAAATTAGTTAGCAACTTACCAGCAGAAGCTCTAAAGTATACTAGCGAACGGTTCAAAAAAGAAAAATTAAGTCTTATGACCCGTAAGGGAGTTTATCCTTATGATTACATGGATAGTTTTGATAAATTCAACAAAACAGAATTACCAACTAAAGAAGAATTTTACAGCATATTGATTGATGAGCATATTTCAAATGAAGATTATACCCATGCTCAAAATGTTTGGAATACATTTAAATTGCAGACAATGGGTGAATACCATAATTTATATCTCAAGTCTGATATCCTTTTATTAGCTGATGTGTTTGAAAATTTCCGTAGAACATGTATTCAGTATTATAAATTAGACCCATGTCACTATTTTACATCACCTGGTTTGTCTTGGGATGCTATGTTAAAGATGACTAATATTAAATTAGAACTAATGACTGACATCAACATGTTTCAATTCATTGAAAAAGGTATGCGTGGAGGAATTAGTTATATAGCCAACAGATATGGTAAAGCAAACAATAAGTACATGAAAGAATACGATGAGAAGGCGCCCTCAAAGTATATAATGTACTTGGATGCTAATAATTTATACGGTTGGGCTATGAGCCAATATCTCCCTACTGGTGGTTTCAAATGGATGACAGAAAAGCAGATTAATAAAATCAATTTAGCTCAGTATAATGAAAACAGTGAAAAAGGATTAATATTAGAAGTTGATTTAGAATACCCCAAAGAGTTGCATGACCTTCATAACGACTACCCATTAGCTGCAGAAAGGGTTTGTGTAAATAAAACTATGTTGTCTGAGTATTGCAAAAAGATACAAAACAAATTTAATATTTCCACAGGACTAGTACACAAACTTATCCCTACATTAAGCAACAAAGAAAAATATGTCTTACACTACAGAAACCTACAGCTGTATCTTGATCTTGGATTGAAAGTGAACAAAGTCCATCGAGTATTAGAATTCAATCAGTCACCTTGGCTCAAACAATACATTAGCTTCAATACACAAAAACGTACTCAAGCAAAAAATTCATTCGAAAAAGATTTCTTCAAACTAATGAATAACTCAGTGTTCGGTAAAACTATGGAAAATGTAAGAAAACGTGTTGATGTCAGACTTATTACAGATGAGAAGAAACTATTGAAGATGGCTTCTAAACCTACTTATGTAAGCAGTAAGATATTCAACGAAAAACTAGTTGCTGTGCATAAAATAAAGGAAACGCTCACTTTAAACAGGCCGGCATATGTAGGAATGTGTATTCTAGATCTGAGCAAGACATTAATGTATGATTTTCATTATAACTACATAAAAGAAAAGTATGGAGACAAAGCCAAGCTGCTATTCACCGACACAGACAGTGTAACATATGAGATTGAAGCCGAAGATGTGTACCAAGACTTTTGGAATGACAAAGATCGATTTGACAACAGCGACTATCCAGAAAACTCTCCGTATTTTGATAAGACAAACAAGAAGGTAATTGGTAAATTCAAAGATGAAGCTTGCGGTATTCCAATAACAGAATTCGTCGGTTTGCGATCAAAAATGTACAGTTACATCAAAGACAATAATAAAGGCGGAAAAACAGCTAAGGGAATCAAGAAAAATATAATAAAGAACAACATCAAACATGAAGATTATAAAAATGTATTAATTAATAACAAACAAATACATCATACCATGAAAACTATTCGAAGCAGCAAACATCAACTTGGAAGTTATGAAATAAACAAAGTGTCACTCAGCTGTTTCGACGATAAACGATATATAGCAAACGATGGAATCAACAGTTTCTCTTACGGATATTATGCAATCTGAAGATGTGACGTCACGCCACAGCCGTAGCGTTTTGTGGTTGACCGAGATCATACGATAGTCTCATGTCATTGACACAATAGCTATTAGTAATGACGTCACGCCACAGCTGTGGCGTTTTGTGGCTTAATATTATTTAAACCCATTGACACAATAGCTATTAGTGATGACGTCACGACACAGCTGTGTCGGTCTCCATACAAGTTCCGTAAGCACAGTCTACTTTTCTGTTCACTACAAACTTTACTGACAAACTTTACTGGCAAACTTTACTGACAAACTTTACTGACAAACTTTACTGACAAACTTTACTGACAAACTTTACTGACAAACTTTACTTCAAATACAAGTTCATCTGATATTACATGACAATCTGATGACTCATCGGGAAAGTCCCTGTGGTTTTCAAGACAAAAAGAACTGTCTAACGCGTTAGAAAAACAATTGAAAAAACTTAATGACTCATTTCCTCGGGAAAGTCCCTGTGGTTTTAAGACTTCCTGCAGTGCGACGTCACGTGATGGAGAAAGCGTTCGATACTGCATGAAATAAAAACATATAGTATCCATGTAATAAAATACATATAGTTATCCATAAAATGGAACCAGCATCGCCAAAAGAAACTTCCCCTCTTGATCGCTTTGCGATCAATTCACTGCCTCACAAAAGCTCCGCTTTTGTTCCCCAATGCGAAACAGATGGAGCCAGCATATGAACCGTGATTGCTTGATGTGCCCTACGAGACTTCGTCTCTACCCACATTCAAGCTGCAAAGGAGCCTCACTCGTTGACTTCGTCAACGACTTCCGAGCCTGCTCGGCTCCTTACCGACATGTGAAAAAACATATAGTATCCAAATAATTGATCTCGATGAAATGATCGCCATCTGATGAAATAGTAGTTATAGAGTTGGCGTTGTTCAAGATCAGTTTTGAAAAAACTGGTCTCGAACCGCCAACTCTATAACTACTGGCTGACTCATTCTGATTTGATTCTTTATCGTTTCCAGTTCGTTCTTCAAGCCGTTCACCTCCTGTAGCAGCTGTTTATTTGCTGCGCACAAATCGCACTGATTGCCATCCACGGCGACGTTTATCACTGGTCGGCAGTGGCACGCGGACAGAGATGGGTTATTGGTGCTGTTTGCGTATCCGAACAAGAGAAAAAAGGCGAGAATCAGAGATAAAAAACCTACCGCCATCTTAAGCAATACCTAAAGGATTAAATGTAATAATACGACAAACACTACTAGAGTGATGCAGTCACTGATGGGGAACAGGCGTGGAGTATCACCTAAATATCCGGCCAATCAGATATTCATCTTTCTTTTTTGAATTTAGGCTACCACCACCCCCTTAGGTTTGCATTTACTAGACGCACCGGCCTTTATTTGCAGGTCCAGGCATCATTTGAGACCGATTGCATATAACTGTTACTCAATGCCTTTCAAGCAAACTGACAAATAAGATCACGCCTTTCAAGCAAACTGGCAAATAAATTTTTACCTTTGTTAAGCGGCCACGCGTTTAATGGGCACGAAAAAACAATTAGAATTGCTTCTGTAGCATCTCACAAGTTTCATTTTTTCTGCAAGAATATTTTATTTCTTGCGAGTAAAAAAAAGGGATATTAACTACACAAGTACTCCTATGCTGTTTATCAATGAAGGCAACAAATTGTAGCTGAGCAACCGGAAAAATTCTAGCTTTTTTTAAACTGTTGTTTAAAGTTTACAAAACGTGTCACCATAGAAAACGAGTTAGATGAAAATAAAAGAAAAGACATCCCCCAAATTTTTGTTTGAAATCTCCTTACATAAAACTTCCAAAACCAAAAATAGTGACTCCTCGGCCTTAGATTTTCATTGGCCAAACAATGTTACCATTCGTCTCCACTACTCTCATCCCAGGATACTGAGATTCTATTTACCTTTTCCGGGCAAATTGTGCTACGTTTCAGTCTCTTCCAGTTTTTGGATACCAGGAGGCAGAGAAAGTCGAAACGGAAAGAAGTAATATCGAGTTTTTCCTCTTCCTTCTAACGCTGAGTTAGCCTTGGCTCTCTGCACTCCTGACGTGCGTTTCTGTAACGTGCAGAATTACTTCACGCCCTGAAAACTAATCAGATGTGCAGTAACTTTTCCGGCCCGAAATACCTTCATGAGGTTTCATAAATGTACCCCTTGATATGGTCTTCGACGATATTCCTTTCTTAGATTAACTAAAATATCACGTTTATTTTAAAACATAAACACGTTGTCCAAAAGGGTGCTTTTGAGAGGCCAAGAGTTGAATTGCAAAAGGAAACTAGACCACTCACTGTGTAAATTTGTTATCTTCTTTGTTCATGTGCTTTTTAGCAATTCACTCAGTTGCTTCCTATGTAAATACATGAACAATGAAGATAACAAATATATCATGCGTGTGACACACAAGAGGGGCGACAAGAGGATTGCATATGGCGATGGAACGCTCCTGAGAGAAGGAAGCAGAGGTAAGTAAAGATGGTGGCAATGGCTGTTCAGAGATCCGAGCCTGCGACATGGCGGGCGTAAACGGGGAAGGGGCAAGGGAGCAAGAACACGGGAAAAAATGGGTGACTGTGGTTTTCTCCCGTGTTCTCGCTCCCCTACCCCTTCCCCGTTTACCCGTGCTACGCAGGCTACAGAGATCAGTCTACCAAGGCCTACCTAAACCTCGCCAAAATCCTGACCCTGCTGAGTCTTGACCAGGAAGTAAGAAACAACTCCCCCTTGTTCCAACTAAAGGGCGTCAAATTGCACAAAATTACAGATATCAGTAATCTTCAGGACAAACAAACGGTTCGTTTGTTTGCCTGAATAAATTCGTGGAGCCAGCAAAAGTCGACATGCTGAAGTTTCACGGACCACAAATCTCAGCCATATAGGCGTTTGCTTTAAGTTTAATGCAGAAAATATGCTTTTGGGACAACCAATGAAGGACAACTTAAAATACAATAGTTAAAATAAATTTATTTTACTGACAAAATTTATCCTCGCAAGCTGAGGATAATAAATCACATCTGTCATTTCAAGTTCAAATTTCAATTGTTCTCGAGATAACTTTTAAAATACTAAATGAAATCCAGTTACAACTTACATATTTTTAAAAATGGCTGAAAACAAAATAGGTATCACTTTTAAAATAGAACATGCAAATAGATCAAAGCCAATTAATTCTCCTCAAAAACTTTATGCGCTATTTAAGCCAACTTCGTTTGAATGCTTGCCGACTAGTCTAGGTAGCCGAATTAATTTTAAAAAAAATAGAAAAAAGTTTTTTGATCAGAAATCAAAGTTTTACACCTCGCAAGCCGATGGTGAAATGACTCTAACGTTGCCCCTTATTCCAATTTTAAAATCAGGCCATTTCTTGACATTACCCTGCCCGCCAGGGCACGACTTGGACAGCTTGGATATTTCACTTGTGGAGAGAACTCTGTTCCAGATGTTCAGATCTGTGAGTTCTCTAATGTAGCTTTGCGATGCGTCGAAGCTTCCTCTGAAAGAATCTTGTTCTTGTCCAGTGATAAGGATTCCGTTGGTTTTAATGACGTGACCTCTCTTGAATCCAGTCCCACTGGATTGCAAGGCGCCATCTTTGTAAGCTTTCCACGAGCCAGCTGTGTTCTCCCATGAAGTACATATGTGGTGCCAGGCACCATCATTTACAGAAAAACAAGTCCGTCTGATAAGAAAAACAAATATTGAAATTTGTGACTGGGTAGCTTGTTTCTTTAAACATAATGTGCGCTCACATAAGGTAGCCATTCGTTTTGTAAAGGGGTTATGTATTTCTCAGCGCTTTAGACAAGTTATTGTTAGAACGTTATGGAAATTAATAAATTAATAAATTAATTAACTAAGGGCTGTTATCAATTTCAAGTAAGAGTTCAAACATTTCATCATCAGGTTCTGATTATAACTTTTCAAGTCAAAAGAGTTTTCATCAACGTTCCAATTCAAGGTACCGCACAGGCCGCGCGACGAAAGTTGGAGAGCGACCCCAGCCTTGCAGCCTTGTGACCTGGCAAAGCGCCTCGTGACCAAACCATCAGTCATCTCTGTCATTTGTCCTTGTTTCTAATAGTTAACCCTCCTCCTTCGTGCAGAAGCTCACCAGGACAAGAAAAGCAGCCCCCAGGGTAGAGCCTGAGACAAAGTTTAAGTCCACCGCAGTTTTGCCGTATATCAAAGGAGTATCAGAACCTCTTCGCCACTGCCTACAACAACAAGGTATTTGCGCCGTCTTCAAGTCCGACACGAAACTTAGGTCACATTTAGTGCGACCAAAGGACACCGTCGATCCGGCTAAAAAAGACGGCGTAGTCTATAGGATTCCCTGTGAATGCGGAAAAGTCTACATTGGCGAAACAGGAATATCTATGCAGGAGAGGATCAAAGAGCATGACAGGGATATACGACTCGCCCGTACCCAGACCTCCGCCGTTTGTGAGCACACCAATAAGACCGGCCACCACCCGCTTTGGAACGAGGTAAAGTTTATTGATCGAGACTCACACTGGTACGCCCGTAGGGTCAAGCTATCAACATAAGACTTCACCCTGATGACATCAATAGGGACAACGGACTTGAAATTACTGAAGCGTGGATACCAACGATCAAGAAACATAACAGGAGACCGGTACATCAGAGAACCGCCGAGAGAACAACTTCAAATCGGACCTCTCCACAAATCACAGCCGACCATCGTGATTCATATGGTGACGCGCAACCAGTCGACGTCATCGCCCGATGAAGACTAGCAGTAAGCAGTCGAAACGTCGCGATCTACAACTCAAGTGACTACATCGTGAGACAAACGATATACACTATTATTTAAAAGCGTTTTTTTTTCTACAACTCGCTGCTTTAAACGGCCCCTGAACCTTTTCTTTACTATTTTGATACTCAATTATTAAAACTTGTTTTGCAACGACATTATTTGATGATTTTTCGTACCTTACATCTTCATTGACGTGGAGGTGAATGTTTGGCATCTCGTTGATAAGAGCTTCGTTGAAGTTCCCGGATAGGCTGTAACTGACGACCGTCCGATAATCCCCAGTCTTGTCTGTCGTACGCACTCGGAAGCAGATTGTAAAGGCGTTGGTTATTTGCATGCCATGATGGACGACATAATCACTTGTCCCACCATTTGTGAAATAAAGGTCATATGAACTGGTTGGTAAACCTGTTAAGACATAACAGACCATGAGATAAAGTAAACACTCTTCTCCTAACAGGATATTGCCAGGAAATACAATACATTTGGTTACGTTGCAGCACTGATAGCCAATACGTGAAAAAAGCCCAGGGGCACTGAAGGGAAGTTTGGGTAGATGTGTGCCGCCAAGGCCTTCAAACCCTGACCCTGTTTAAGACCATTTTTTTTTCCTGAGCAGAAAGAATTTATTTCAGATGGTAGTTTTTTAATAATGACATCACAGAATAAGATTTTTTAAAACAAATTGTTGGTACCACACATGCGCCGCCAACGTTCACACCCTGTTCAAGGCTTCCTGTCCAGAGCGACACCCTGTCAGTCAAGACGCTAAATAGCGAAATTGTATTTAGACGCAAGACCTGAAAACCCGTACCCTGTTGGGTGGCACATACCCGTTTAGGCCAAATAAAAGAGTGCCCCCCTTGCTGTTGTCTGAAACTTACTATGATTTCCCTTGAAATACAAAGACTTGCCAGTCACATCAGCAGAAGATATACAAGATACATATTGATGTTTGCGGCAGAAAAAAAGGTATGCATTGGGAACAACATATCTTCTGCTACAGTTTTTCTACTGTTCCAGATGTTCCTCGTAAATCCTGTACCACTCACTGGTTTGTCTTATTGGTCGTCCTGTTCAATTATACCTGACATCCCTTTTATGTTCAGGGCCCGGCAGGGGAGGGTTGGATCATAAAGATGGCACGACTGTGGTAAGATTGAAGGTCAATTGTCCAACGAATTGTTTTCACAACGTGCCGCAGGTCAGACTCTCCGTTTAACAAAGCCAACAAAGACAAATCGATGCCACGGATGACATTACAAAAGACCCTTGACATAAGAAGGACGTGATTCATAAGCTGCTTTTATTCTACAAATGGACGCAGCTACACTTACGTTTCCGATCTCTGCTTTCATTAATGATTCTGGATTTTTTCAGTGTGAGATAAATGATTAAATATTAAAGGTTCCATTGACTCCAAGACACAACAAAGAGAGAAAGCTCTAGTTGTATTTTTTTCTCCTTTGCTGGAGTCATTTGCTTTCGTTTTGCTCAGTTAGTGTATTCTTCAGCTCCTCACATACCCGGCTGAATCGTGCTGACTCGATTCTTTATCGTTTCCAGTTCTTTCTTCAAGTCATTCACCTCCTGTAGCAGCTGTTTATTTGCTGCGCACCGTGAATCGCACTGATTGCCACCCACGGTGACATTTATGACTGGTTGGCAGTGGCATGCCGACAGGGATGCGTTATTGGTGCTGTTTGGGTCTCCCCAACAGACCACCTGCCATCATTATCAAGACCTTAAAGCGTATAAATGCACGACCTCGACAAATGCTACCAGTGGCGTACCGAGTAGCGTATTCACCCAAAATAACAAGCCAATCAGATCGTTACCTTTCATTATCGTGGTGTATTGTTTCAGTTGACATTTGTTTGCCGCCTGGCAAAAATCTTTTTTTTTTTTTTAATTTAACTGGCCTTGTTCGTTGTCCTTAAAACAGGACCGGTCCGTGATATTTGAAAGGCGTTAAGGATATGGTTGAGAAAAGAGATTTTCAAAAGTCTGTTTTCAAACCCTTCTCTTATTTTTCCTTATTTTAATTCATTGTACTTTTTTCTTAGAAGGGAAGAGGTAAAACTTATAGACATCGATTGAACCGAACTGCTCGACCTGTGCCACTATAGTCTACTACTCAAGTTGATAACCATGTTAAATAGGCACTTTTTTTAATTTACAGTCTTCTAGTCTAGCATTTTAAACAGAAACTCTGACAATTTCATTTACTGTAAGCAATGTTGGGGCCGGAGAGGGCTGGGGGGGGGAGGGGAGGGGCCGATAATCTTTGCCAGGGGAAAGAACAGAATGAAAACAAATAAACAAAAACAAGTCCAAGGGCTTGTGGAGTAGGGATATAAGACAGGATACAGATAAAGACGATGCAAAGTGACAAATGTTGTAACAAAGACATTGGGTGGCCAGTTATCCGCCAGATAATTTGTAGATCAGTGGCCTGTATTACTCAGAAACCTAATTTATCAGGGTATATTGCTCATATGTTCGATTTTTTACCTCGGTTGTACCTCTCGATTGCCTTAGAAGAAGCGTGCTCTAGCAATAATATTTCCTGACATTCCAAGGACAAAGACAAGGCAGTTGTTTGGACCCTAGTGCATATGAGGGTACAAGCATGAAAAAAATATATATAGAGGATATAACACAGCAGCGCGAAGATATGAATATTATTTTCGAGTGGTAAAAACAATATTTTACGAAAGAGCGCAGCAAGTGAGTAAAATATTGTTTTTTACCACGAGAAAATACAATTCATATCTTCAAGCCGCCGTGAATTTTCTTTTTATTATTGAGAAAAGAGTATTTTTGCACAAAAATACTCTGTAAACGCGGGTAATGACGTCGACGATATCCTCACTAGTGAGGATATGGAAAATACGCCACTCGAGTCCCGGATGTAGTTTCGTATGAACTTTACGAGTGGTCTAAAACACTCTTGTCTATATAATAAAAATATATATCAGGAACATTTAGCCTAGTGATCCTTTTTACAGTTTAATTAGTAGCAGCTTAAGGCGATTTCATCGAAATGAAAGTTGACATACCCCATTTTAATTAAACTCCCCATTTTTGTTCCCAGCAATGCAATGATTTGATATGTGTAATGAAAATGATAGGTAACCATACTCAAGGAACAAGGAACAATTTAAGATGTATTTTATGACAAAGGAACAGAATAAGAAATGGTATTGACTAAGAAACGTCCTCGTGTGTGTAATACCGAGGAAATAATTTCATGTTCACGAGTTTTGGGTAAGCTGAATGTTTGACTAAATTTATGGCAAAAAATGTGATATGTCACCATGGTCGTTTGGGAGAAAACGGCCATTTATTTCTCTGAAAAGCTCTAATGAACATGGCGGTAGTGTTGTTTGTGAAACTGCATGAAATTCACTTCGTATCATTCGCACGCAGATTACAGCTCTTGCAAACTTAACATTGTGAATGATGTTTCTTGGAAATTCTTAAACACCTATTCAGGGAGATAAAAATGATATGTACATGCAGGTACCTGGCAAGGAAAAAAACTCGCCCACAAAGCCAGCACACTTAAATATATACTTTAATGATGAACAGCTCCCAAACACATTTTTACAGTCATTAACTAGTTACGACTGTGCACATTTCTGCATATTCAAAACCCGAAATAGAAAAAAAAAGGATATCAAATGAAAAGTAAACCAAGTTGAGTAAGTTATGTAGAGACGGGACCGACTAGAACTGTGGTATCCAAGCACAACTTTTCTTAAAACCCTTTTTCTCTAAATAAGATGTTTGGATAGAAAATATTACATTGTTGAATCACATGTCTGCTTACAGCTTTTAGACTGGCTACCCCCACTACCGCTAATATTGTTTGATGTATTATTAATCTAAATGTTAGTCGTAATGTGGCGATTCAGCCTTCTGCCTACATCGATCCCGAGTAAATGTTCTTATATTAGCATAACACTGATTATCATTTAGATGAGTTACTGTCGCAAAAGTGGTAAAAAATACGTACAATTGGGTCAACTTGTTGCCACATTCTTCTAGAATTCTAATCATTTACTGAAAGGCGACACGTTTAACGTATTCTACTCAGAAAAGGTGCCTTACATGGCTGAGTTTTCTGGTTTGTAAAACTTCAACATCGCTAATGTTGTTGGCCCCCACCAATTAGTGATTGTTTCTTTATCCTGAAGATCACTGATCTTTGATCTTCTGTGCAGTTTGCCATCCTTCACTTGAAACAAGGGGGAGTTGTTTCTCTCTTCCTGGTCAACAAATGGTATAAGCTCGGTCACAACTGCAGGGTCAAGTCTTTTGGTCGGGTTTGTGTAAGCCTGATACACTTGATCAACTGATTTTTGAACAGCTTCTGCTACAATCTCTAGGTTATCTCTGCTCTCCTCTTTCAGAAGCATTCCATCGCCATATGCAATCCACTTGTCTCCCCTCTTGTTTGTTACACGCAGGCCATATTTGTTGTCTTCATCGTGCATGTACATACAAAGCAAGTGGCCATCTTTGCCGAGTCTAGTCCCCTTTCCCAGCTCAACTCTTGGCGTCCTGCCAGCATTAACATTTGGTTAGATGTAATTTTAATTGCGAATGGTTCAACTGTACTCATAGATGTATGAAAATACTATAGAGTTCTTAACTGTGATGTCATAATCAAACCTATTTATCACATTCTAGGGACCGTTATTTCAATTATTACAAAGTGTTTTATTAGAAGAATCTTTGATGTGGAGATAATCGAGCTTAATGCTCCAGTCTTCCTATAAAGACAATTTTACCACAATTTCATCTTGTAATGAACTAGTGAAAATAACAGTAGTAATAACAATATGGGAATGTTCTGATGATGATGATGTTGACGGTTACATATAACATATTAATTCTCAAAAAAGTATTTGTTATTCACTGATACTCGAAACGTCATGGTTCTTATTAAATTGTATTTACAATCGTATTTTGTCAAAAGCCACTATATTTGAAAGGAGGATCGTAGTTTATTCAATAATAATTTATCGCTATACCACGATTGCTCGATGTATGCAGGCCAATTTGAAATTCGAAACGACTCAATTGGCAATAACTAAAAACAACTGCTATCATAAAATTGCGATCACCTTATGTGTCCACTGGCGAAGCTGTCAGTAAGAAAATGGCAGGCAAATGCGTCCATTGAAAATGCTTCATGAAGAAGCAATTTTTCGGTATGCTCGTCATCCTCTTGATATTCCCCAGCCTCTCGTGCTTTGTTAATTGCCAACTGATGTCCAGCCAGGTACGCATCCTTTGCATAAGGAAGGAAATGGTCGTGATTATTCTCAGCTAACTGCAGCATCCTCCCTTGTTTCATGGGCAGGCCACCAAGCCATTTACCACCAGTGACTTCGTCCCATGTTTTCGCATCAATGCTTTTACCTTCTTCGCATTCTTTCTTCAATGTGTCCAACAGCTTGTCCAGCTCCTTTTGTAATTCATCCTTTGGTGCCCGAGCCAGAGTGTCATATGCATCTACAAAGCGTTGGTGGCGACCAGAGTCTTCTCCCTCTTTGAACGGATCGATAATTGGTTGTTTCGGCAAACCATAAAAATCTCCAGCAAGCGCTATAATCTGCTCGAACTTAATCACTACACCGTTTGGAAGCTCAAGTACTCTTAGTTCATCCATCTCAAAGCGGATGATCTTCCCAATCTCTTCGTGCTCAATTTGGATAAACTGCTCTACTACTTGAAACGGTTCAAACGGTTCTTCAATGGCTTCCAGCATTGTAAATGACATTTTACGAGCGTTGTTTCGACCTGAAATGCAAGCAAAAAAGATAACTTTCGGTTTGTATTGCTGATACACTTCAACGTAATGTTACATGCAATTTAACGGGCTTTTACAATAACGGTTATTTGTGTTCAACTGAGTGTGGAAAACGTTTTCGGCCTCACGTGAAGAGAATACTGCCAAACACCAACATAATTTAAACATAAAATTCTGATTAAAATACGAAAATGTACCCTCTTCAAACAGCATCACAGGGAATTGCCACGTCACAAATGTCATTGCACGGAAAAAGAAAATGTCTTTAATATAGTTCTTAGTTAGTTACGGCTGACCCTAGTTGATTATATGAACAAGTAACATTATCATGGCAACGTTTATGAACATACAAAAGAGACTATGAGTTAGAGCTGCCGAAGAAGAACTCTACTGGTTTGCTTTTAACCTAAGGAAACTGTCATCTCACTCTCGTGTACAAGAATTTCTGCTCCAACTTAGCTAATGGTTTATCGCTTTTAAGGTTTTGTACCGGCCTTTGCATCGATGCTACCGTATATTAAATCTGTAAATCAATCCTTTCTCGAGGGATAAACCAAAGCGGCAGTCCTTGCCTGCACTCTTCTCAGCAAACAACTCTATGAAATTCGACTAACAGTAATCTCACCATATGGGTTCCGGTGCTCTTGAGAAACAAAGGGATTTTAGTGACGTCATTAAGTTTTGGGGCATAAAGGATATCCTGATCATTATAAAGAATCTGCTGATCGGTGAGTTGAACTGTATAAGAGTTTTTCTCGAGCTTGATTTTATTCTCTTATACACCTGCTTTAAAAACCTCGATCAGACATTTAGAAAATATATATTCAAACAAATATAGCTTTCCTGATTTCATCAGACATGACCCACAGATGACTACGGTAATACTTTCAGTGTGTACAACATGGTTTGTGAAAATGTGCATTGTGCTGCCCCCTGTCATCACATATTTCGTGGAAACGCAAGAAATATATCTATGAAAATATGTTTTAGAAATGCCGGTCCAAACCGGAAGAGTTTTTTATAATAAAAAGGATTCAAGCACTTTGTTTTTAACGCAGTGAGGTGAAGCAAACTATGTTCTTCCTTCCTGAGTGCGGTTGATATAATTGTCTATTGGAAATTACTGTTTGCAGAAAAGGCAGAAATTTCCCATCAGAAAGTAACCTCCTTATTGAATTTACTAATATATTACATGTACATATCTTGCCGGACGTACTTTTGTGTTCATATTAAAATGCATAAACCTTCCGTCTATACCCTGCTTAGCTAGACTTAAATGCTTTATGTTAACTCAGGCGAGTCAAACACTTTGTTTTTGAGGCAGTGAGCTGAATCAAACTATGCTCTTCCTTCCTGAGTGCGGTTGATATTACTAACTTAAAACAACAAAACATATATGCAGTTAAAAAAGTAAACACTGTCTTTTAAGAGGCTGTCCATGAGAAAACCATGCAAAGCCATGCAGTAGGTGCTACAAGCTACACCACGGATTTGGCTCAAATTTTGCATGTAGGCATAACTTGGGGCAGTAACTGTAAAAATGGTATTATTTAGGTTCAAGCTCCTTTCCCTTGGTTTTCCTGGGGTCCCCCACGGGAACCCATTTTCCCTCTTCACCGGGCATGAATTTTCATAAAGTTTGGATGAGCTGTTCTCTCGTATTTTTCAACAGATTTAAAGACAACTGACCAGCATGGAAACTTTAGGCTTGTACTTTGTAAAAATATAACTAAAGGAGCTATAACGTTTCCAAGTTAAATTTTACGCTACATTGCCGGACGGTCATTTTGTTGCACTTTAAAACAGGGCGAAAATGATGCGTTTTTAAAAACTGCTCAAACAATCCTCGCAAACATTTACACAAATTCAAGTATTGTGAGATCGAAAGGGTACATTAAAGTTTTGCTTAGGGCTTCCAGATGTCTGGGTTTCGTAAACATTTCTTCACAGTGACCTCACTAAGTTCGCTAAAGTTGAAGATCGCTCACGGATTCTGCAGTATTGTGGCACGACGAAGCGAATTCAAATTCACCATATGACAACCCTAACAAGTACTTAGCAAGAAGCGTATATTTTAAAACACACCTTGCAGCTGATGAAATGCTTTGGAGGCAAATTTTTGTGCGTCTGCTTTCAACAATGCAAGGGCCTAGCTCATTTAGCACACTCTTGGCACTTTCGACACGGAGTGTTCGTTTCGACGAATGTAACTCGTATATCATCGAAGGATCTCTCCTCACGGCACAATATTGCCCTCTTTTTACCAAAACAGTTTCGTTCTTTTTCCTCTACCTGCTTTTAAAACGGAAAGTTTCCATGCTGTACCCTATTCTTCCGACTGAAATCGAAAGTGGTCGGCGACATCATTTGTTTACAACGCTGTAACTTTTATTGAGCCCACTGACATAATGGAGAGGTGGTCTGCGACCTTTCAAGAGAAACGTATGCTGCTTTGGCGCGAAAAGTGACCCAAAGTTCAGTTCAGCTATGAAAATAGATCCGGGTTGCCAAAATTTCATGGCTGAGGGCCCCTTTTGCTTGTTCGAAAAATATTCCTCAGCATTGTGTGGGAATTCCAGTCACTACCTTCTCAACAAAGAGTATGTGCCATTGCGAAGTTGCAACAGAGACATATCAAACCATCTTCGGCGAGTGAAAACAAGCCAAGCGAATATCGACGGCGAAAGGCACCTGATACTTTTGAGAGTAGGATTGTTTGAAGAACAGGGTGAAACGCTGACTATTTGTCCGCATCACAGGGATATTCTTGGTACGCTTTGGAATTCCAGTCGGCCTCCGACACAATGTAGTCACCCGCTTCATGGTGCGAGTAACGCAAAACCTGAAAGAGGGATTTCCGCTGCTTTCTCAAAAGCCATTCAAGATCACTGGGGTCTGTTTATTCCTACTGGGTCAGGTAAATAGTTTGCACTAATATCGTTGTTATAGTAGGAAATTTCACAGATGCTTACGATTTGTTGAAAGTTGTAAGTAATTGTTTGACTGAAATTCTGAAGGATTATGTGGAAGGTGTAGGAAGCTGCATTCAGAGGAACTAACAAGAAAAGAAACCAATAAAGATCAGGCAAGTGTATGTTAATTCATTTATCTAAACTTCTGTACTTGTCTTGTTTTTCTGAGTGTCTATTGCATATGTTGTTTGCTGGTCTGCCTGTTTGCCTTCCTGCCTCTTTATCTGTCTGTCTGTCTCTTAGCCCATCTATCTCTCTATCTGTAGGCATGTGTATATGGGCCCCGATTGTTACCTATCAAGATCTGTGCCTCGTTTGTCTGTCTGTTTGTGTGTCTGTCTGTCTGTCTGTCTGTCTGTCTGTCTATCTTGTTCGACATATTGGTCTGCCCAGCTACATCAAATTAGGGTCTTGGAACTGATGCTGAACTGAGAAGAATTCGGAAAACATACGAGATGAAGTAAAATTCACGGCAGGCGATCGAAAGCTCCGAAGAATTTCCTATCTTAGCTTAATCAGTCGCCCCAGACCTCGTGATGTTTCTCTGTTCCAGACCTCACAAGAGCTGACTGCGGATGGATTATTCAAAATGAAGACGCCGATTAACAATTTCATCATCATCATCATCATCATCATCATCATCATCATCATCATCATCATCATCAATAATAATAATAATTATTATTATAATTATAATAATAATAATAATTATAATTATAATAATAATAATAGTAATTACTTTAATGTAAAATTCAGTGAATCTTTTTACACGTACTACTAACAATAATAATCCTAATAATAACACGTTCCTTATTCTGTATACCCGTTGGGGAATTTTTTGAATTGATATTAATATTGATATGCTTTTAATTTTAAAAAAATTACCAGGAAAGTCCATCGTTAATTTGATTATATGAGGGATGTTCTCTTGTAAAAGGATACGTCTGTTCTTTTCAGGTATTACTTCCAGTTGTACCTGCCAGCAATAAGCTTATACCGTCACTTCCAGCAATAAGCGATGTTACAGACGAGACAAAGGTCAGTCAAATGAGTGGAATATCGTTTTTATTTCTTTTCGTCCTTCATATTCTGTCTGATTTTATTTTCCGACTTTCTTTTATCCAGGCACTATCTCAAGTTGCATCTGCTAACAATAAGCTCACACCTCCTTTACAAACAACAAGCGAAGAAGCAAAAAACGTGGAGGTAAATAAAATAAGTAAATTTTCATTTGAACATTTAGCATTTCTTACTTACTTTCTGTCTTTCTTTCCATCTTACTTTCTTTCTTTTTGTTTCTCTCTCTCTCTCTCTCTCTCTCTCTCTCTCTCTCTCTCTCTCTCTCTCTCTCTCTCTCTCTCTCTCTCTCTCTTTTAGTTCTTTTGCTGTTTCTTTCTTCTTCCGTCGTGGTTTCCTTTTCCCCCTTGTTTTTTTTTAATTCTTTAGAAACATTTTCCTCTTGTTTCTTCGTATCCTGCCCTATCCCTAGGCTCTTTGAAACACTTAGAATCTGTTGTAGACCAGGTGGTTGAGTCTTTTTTGCCTCCGCTGCCCCTCTTCACCCACCCTAGGCCGACTACCCAGCTATTTTTTTCGGCAGTTCCGAAAGGTTGGGGACTTAAATTGATAACAACTCCTTACCCTCCGTTCTTTCAGTGTCTGGTATTAAAATCACATTTATGTTATATTCTTAGGTACCATCACCAGACTCTAGAGTCATCCTTTCAGAAATTTACGATTCTAAAGCCGATGAAGTAAGATTTGTTTGCTAACGGTTGCACAAGCGTAAATAGTTAGAACAATATAAAATACTAGTTATAGCGGAACTCCTTTGCGGCCGAAGGCCGCAAGAGTGGAGCCCCATACCCATACTAAGAGGCGTCCTTAAAGAGGCATGCTGGCAATTTTTTATGGTCATTGGCAAGCGGAATGACTCGCGGGTGCGTCCGTACGTACGTCGCATTTCATGACATTCTTACATGTAGCAGTTTTTGTGCAGCTTCTAGCCAATGGCGTGCGAGGAATCGCGTAAGTCTTTTGGCGCGTGTTGCACAAGCGACTCGCGTAGCGGTGAAATAACTCTTGAAAACAGTGGATAATTTTACAGTAAAAAAGTATCCAGCGGCCATAACATGATGAAAAACAGGATTCTACATTCAAGGATGTAAGGTTAGAGCAAAATCAAGCTTATAAGTCGAGCAGAAAAGTACTAATTTGCGAACAAATAATTCTGACCTAAAGCATGACCTTTGTATTTTAAAACGAATGAAGCGTATCCGTTTGCCAAACAGAATTAGAAGAACATAGCTTTCCAATTGACAGTTGTAAAACAGAATCAAAGTTATTCACAATAAACAGATTGAATTTACGACAAAATGTGTCAAATGTGTGCAACACTGTGCAATAATCTGTAAACAAAACCAAAAGAGAATTTCTAGTAGTTTCGAAGCGAACACGCGTCTCCAATTACAAAATATAAAGCGACAAATAAAATAACAGCAATCAAAACAAACGAAAAATGCCGATAAACGATTAAATGAATTTGCCTAGCGAACTTAAAGTGAAAGCACAAATAGATACTAAATTTGCTTGAATCACGAAACAGAATTATAACTCTAAGTTTATACTAAAATGATACGCTTAATGAAACTATACAGTATTAAATTAACGAGGTCAAGTACCTAGGTTAATAACAGTAAACAAGATAAATTCTGAAAAATTTATAGGCGGCCGATGGTAACCGGTAGATATGGAGTTCCGCTTTTAGGCTTGGCTAAATCTATATCTTAACATTATTTACGTAAACATACATGTATTATTGTTTTCTTATATAAGAATTTTGCAATTTTGGCGAATCCTCTTAGCTTCTTACCTACGTGCGTATGGGTCATCATGGAATTATGCCATTACTACCTTATCTGGGGAGTCTGCATTTTTAAACTAAACATGACAATTGTACTTTTCTCCCGGTAAACTGGATACTTCTCTGAGACTGAGGAACTAATATTGAACATTTTTGTTTTACTTTATCTTTCGTTTTTGGAAGATTGATTGTCAAAACCATGATGTACGCATCGATGACATGAATGACTTCTTGTCTGAGGTAGAAATATCGCAAGAATGGTTTGCGACTCCCTGTTTCAAGACTGCATTGAAAATATTAAATGACTTTATCAGAGCAGTACCTAATTCAAATGGAAAGGTGGACCCAGTGGTACGGCAGTTAAGCATTCCGTGGAAAGACGCTGCACCAAGCACACAAAGGTATTACAAGCAAAAGGGGCGGGAGGTTGTCCAGCTTGCTCTTGATTGCCTCGCACCAGGACAAGCTACAACATTACTTGCAGAGCTCATATCAAAAGAAGATGCCAAAGTCTAAAATCAAAGGAAAGAGAGCGTAGAGACAAGCGAACTTTCAAGATTGGTAACTTTATACGAAGAAGCGAGCGGTTGGTTTACAAAGCGACAAATCCTGTCCGTTTTTGTTAATGACTACACAAAAGCACGTCTCCAACAGATAATCCCTGGGTTGAGTATTTGGGCCATAGATGAGGCAAGAAGGCATGCTGCCAAGACGGGTTTAGGAAAACCGATACCACCAACAGAGACACTTTCACGCACACGGCTAGCCCCCAACAAGGTCGATCACTTCCTCGACTTCATTAGTAGACCGAATTTCTTACAAGATGTGGCATGTGGGACAAAAACGCTCAAGCTGTCAAACGGTGACCTGATAGAAATTCCAAATGTTGTGAGGACAGTGATTGTCTCAAGGCTGGTCGATTTATACCATCGTTATTGCCAGGAAACAGCCTTTGAACCACTTGGGCGATCAACTCTGTTTAGCATTTTACAGTTAGGCTGCAAGAGTAGAGAGAGACAGAGAGAAAAAGAGAGATGGCAAAAAAGCACAAAGACGATTTAGTGAATTAGATAGTGTGCTCTCAACAAAGAGGAGAGGGTAAGGGAGGAAAGAGCTATGGGAAACGAGAAGGGCGATTCTCTACACAAGTTAGCTAAAGCCTGATATTTTATAATCCTGTAGGTTTGTGTGGCATCTCAAAAGAAATCCCTAGCAGGGTTAGACAACATTGCAACTGAAGGCTCCCAAGCCTTTGATACACTTGAAGATGTGGTGAACCGGTTGGGGAAACTCGGTCCGTACATGGAAACATGGTTGTCGATAAAGAACATAATGGTGATTTAAAGAAGTTGATTTAGATACTAGCCAATGCGTTTCTTTTTGCAGGAAAGTCACCTTCATGGACACGAGACATCAAACGTCGCTTGAAGGTTGGAAGGTATTACTTAAAAACAGACTTCAAGGTCCATAAATCCCCTGAAAGTCATTGCGCAGACCATTGCCGCGTATTTGCCTTGTCCGACACAGACTGTGATCTAAAGGAAACCTGTCTCCAAGAACATACGCTGTCTTGCGCAAGCTGCGACGACCTCAGAAATGTTTTAGCTGAGATAGAAATGGCTCTGTCTTGTGCAGATGTTACATTTAGGTAAGTTTAAATCTGAAATTTGTGCATGGTCGGCATAGATTAGTATATTTCTATTTGGATCAGAAAAAAGCCATTGGTTGAGTTGTTAGGTATTGCTTTACGTCAATAGATCCTTTTGAATTATACAGCTGTGTTCTTTTATTAAGATACCAAGAAGAAGAAGAGGAGCCACAACGCGATGTAAACAATGCCATTGATAAGATCGAAGCATGGAAAGCGCACATTCTAAGAGCAGTTCATCAAGACGTTGCGAAGGATGACATTCTGGACTGCATGACACCACAACAAGCCCTCGTCGTCATGGACTGGGCGATGAAGTTTCTGCCTATGGAGTTCAGAGAAACCCAAGGTGAATGGTTTGGGAAAAAAGGTCGTTCCTGGCACGTAACAGCTGTGATTACTAAACTGAGGGAATAATTTGAGGTATAAAAACCGTGAGAATACCTGGGTGCGAGCATGGCGTGTATTTAGTAAATTAATCCCTTCTGGTGGCTGGTAAATCGGAGGATAATGTCCAAGGCGAAAGGCTGAGAGACGAGGGCAACTGTGAAATTATGAGGGAAATATCGTGATTTATAGTAAGGAGAAGACAGTCAGTGAGGATCACAGCACTTTTACGGCTAAACAAATCCAAGTTGGCTAGTTTAGCTCATTTTATTGCACTGTGAAAAGTTCTAAAGTAAAATCTGGAAAAAGTGACGTTCTTTTTCGTCAACAAAATCGGATGATGGATATCGAATCCTGCCGTCACTTTACTTTACTCTGTGGTATTACAGACAATACGCGCAGAGATTTCATGAGTTGTGTAGCAGTACGTAGCCCAGGTCAATGTACTTGCAAATAAAGAAAAAGGAACAGGGAGGGGGGGTAACCCTGCGATGAACTAGCATCCCATTTATGGGAGAGTAATGATGCTCCCAGACACTTAAGCACTGGACACAAGACTTCACCAACCCTTTACCTACCAGATCATATCCTACTGGGAGTAAAGAGTGACAAGGAAATTAAAAAAGAGAGAGAGACTCTGACTCCAACAAAAATACCTTGACAGACATATAAAGTATTAATAAGTTGTTGTTCATTCCTACAGTAGAATAGTGCTCATGATAACCAGAAGTGGAAGTCAGTGATACGTGTGAGGAAGTTCAGGGGTAGATAGAAGTTGACGTAACAAAAGCAAGACAGATAAGAGTGAAGAGGCGTAGGTACTTCCGGCAAGGAACGTAAACACGTATGTGTATTTGTTTACTATGTAACAAATATAGTTTGTGTGACAACTAAGGAATCAGTTGCCTCATTGCAAAGCCATCCCACTGGCTACGAAAACTTCTTGTAAAAATGTTTCTTTTGTACCCTAGTACATTGAAGAATCCAATCGCGTGAAAGTGATATCTCTTGTTGTCATTTCTATGCAAACTTGCTTTAATTTTTCTGTGATCATTTCTTACTTTCTTTAATTAGGTGAGAACATATGTCCATCTGCTAGACCAGTGCAGCCAGAACCGGTTTTCTGTGGCGTCTCTCTACAAGAATACGCTGACGGAGGTAAAGAGGAAATCGCCTGAGATTGTGGGAACGTTTGCCAGATCGGATAACGCCAGCTGTTATCACTGCGCTCTTCTGCTGCTAAGTATACATGGAATTAGCCAGCGGACAGGTATCGTCACAAGTCAATATGACTTCAGTGAGTCAAACAGCGGCAAGGATATATGCGACCGGCACATATCCCCTATGAAGACCCACATACGCCAGTATGTCAACGCGGGTCACGACGTCGAGAATGCGTCTGATATGAAGAGGGCACTAGACTCGTACTCTGGTGTAAGGGGTTGCCGTGCGTCAGTTGTGGAAGTAAACACGTCAGCACAACAGATTCACATCCACAACTGGACAGGCGTCCAGATGTTTTCAAACTTTCAGTTTTCTGAAGGAGGAATCAGTATGTGGAAGGCCTATAACATCGGCCAGGGAACATTTGTTCATTACCAGAAGCTGACAAAGAGGGGAGGTAGTCAAGGAGACACAGGCTAGGTGGTTATTGAGCCATTCACTTCTCCAAGGATGTCAGTTGGGTGCTTGCAAACAGTTAAAAGCAACAAAGCCAAAAATAGCAATGATGACGACACCAAAGAAACTTCTGAATTCAGTTGCCCTCAAGCGGGCTGTATAAGGCTGTTTAAAACAAGTACAGCAATGCAGAAACACATAGATGTTGGTAGGCACTGCTTCCACCCGCAGAAAGACTCTGCTTATGACAAAATGGGGCTTATGCTTGCACAAGTATTCGTCCATCTTATGTGTCTTCTGAGGAATTCCCTCGGGATTTGAATGCGAAAGATTACCCCTCTGTTGAACTCGGCTGGGGCCTAAAGAAGAACAGGAGAGCTACTCGATTTTCAGAGCAGGTTAAAGGGTATCTCATGAAGTTGTTCCTTGAAGGAGAGAGCAGACGGGAAACAAGTGAGACCCCGCCGTTGTTGCCTTAAACTTGAAGTCGGTTCGTGCGGCTGACGGGAGTAAATTGTTTTCTTCCAGTGATTGGCTCAGCGCACAGCAAGTGGCATCATACTTTTCGCGCCTCGCAGTCATTGCTCGGAGTGGAAGGCTGAGGTGGAACACCGAAGAAAGTGTGCAAGAAGAAGACACGGTCAACGCTCTTGTTGAGAGAGGGCAGTGGGAGTCTGTGTGCTATCAAGTTCTCAAAAATGTAGATTTATAAGCTGGCACGGTCCAGAAAATGTAATAAGTATGTTGCTGATTTTTTCAGACCTATGTGAATCATTTGGCTAGAATCGTGCCAATACATATTCATGTAAACAGTTTGCTATTATAACTCCTCTTTAAACAAGGAAACAGTAGAGAAAACGAATGACTGAAACGAAAGGTAAGATTTCAGTCGCGTGTGTGCGATTTAAAATTAAGTTACATGTAATAGTTCCGAGCCAGCATTTATTTTTGTTCTGAAGTTGGAATATAAACCCCTTTTATTGAAAGTATGATATTCCACACCATTACACAACTACCGATAGAAGATAAGCAAATCACGCTTATTATCGCATGCAGAATTAGGGCAGTTGCACCGTATACACGGTCTGATGTCTCAGGTAAAAAGAGGAAAGAAAAAGTTGTTTGTGCATTTTTCTTTATTATTTTTCCATTTGAAAACGGGACGCATTGTGGCTTCTGGCATGATAGGTTACACACAGCTTCTGACAACCGCAGACCACTTTCTATAGCAAAGGCTCAGAAATCAATATGGCAATTTCGAGTCCAGGATAAAAGCGATCGTCTTCAGATCAAGGAAATGATAAAAAAACAAGCGATTTATCCGTAATATCTACAGAGGTAAAAGACACCTTGTCTGCAGTACCAGCGCAGTTGGATAAACAACAGGATGCGTCAGGCTAGGAGCAGATCCCCAGGCTAGCTCTCATCTTCGGCGTTGATGTATACTTCCTGGACGACTTCCTGTCATATAAAACCCGATGAAATCGACGTAAAATTCTTTGTGGAAGATATGAAAAGGTTAGAAATTGAATTTACAGTAGGAATGGCTGCAGGATTCTTCAAATATGTTTGAATATATCCAAACTATTGTCAGGAAACCACCATTGTTTACTTTGCAGTTTCACCAGAGATCATCAACTTTACGAGCTCACTTCTCCAAAAATGTTGAAAAACCCAGACATTTGAATTACCAGGCGAAAAGGTAAGGACCCTCTCTACGTCAGTATGTGCTACAATTCATGTGAAGCTTTGCGAAGTTTTTTTCGTCGAGCTAGGAAAATTTACATACATTCCTTTATTGACAAAGTTCCCTTCCGAAAATATTGAGAAAAAAAATTATGAAGGACAGTTGTAGTTATGTTAATGGTATTGTTAAAGAGTCTATACCTAGTGGATTATATTCAGTTGGTTTTAATTGATTTGCTTTATAAACTGGAAGAAGTCGGGGCATTCAAATATTCGCTAAATTCATGCCTGTTTGAGGGCGAAAATGGCCCTCTGAGGGGACCCCCAGGAAAACAGAAATATTACAAGTTTGAGCCAAACCAATACCACATGTAACAATACTTCACCAAGTTATGCCTGTATGCAAAGTATGAACTAAATCTTTGATGTAGGCTGTAGCACCTTTTGCATGGTTCTTTCGTGGGCAGCCTCTTAAACTAATTTTGGCAAGCAGGTGTCATTTAAATGTTTAATCTTGTGAGGAAGCTCGACTACAACTTTTGCTGTTCATTACCAAGAAATACGCTTACATTTGAGTAAAAAATTTAATCAATAATGCGCAGATACACTCATTTTCATCAACAGGCATTCATTAACGCGAATGTGATATTTATTATGCGAAATTTACATAACCACGAACATTCACTACCACTAAGCGACAAACATTTGCTTTTTTGGCCAATCATAAGCAGAAATCATTTACTTCATTTACGTGTAAAATAATATTAAAAGCAGTTGTATTAGCAAGTGCGCAAATAGACAATCATCTTAAAAGTATATCATATTTAATAAGATTTTTATTACAAAGATTAATATTCAATAACGTTTTCATACAACGATTAACGCGAATTTAACAACGAAAAGTGCGATTTGCAAACAATTGCGCGCTTATCACAGGCATTTAGAAAAATTTATTTTCAAAATAAAAAGTGATTTTGCAATTCTGGCTTGTGGCTTTTCAGCCCTCAATTTCTTCAACATTAATGCAGCGCGGTAAATAAGTCTGCGTAAATCTATGCCAGCTAGCGCATTTCGCGGCGGTGATACTGCCGATACAGCGCTGTAACGCTTACAGAAGTATACATGTACTGAACTGTGTGTGGAAGCTGCCCAGCGTAAGCCCACGGTTTCTTGCTTCTTCCCTGTCGTCCATCCTCACTTGTACGTCAGGCCTCGAAATATCTGCTTTGATGGCCGCCCTCAGACAACTGATTGCCTGTTCAACGATGTTCAGAAAGGGGCTGTGTGGTGGTAACTTCTTCGGCTCCGTGTTAGGCCAGGGGTCCTCCACGTTCCGATGAGCTGGTGCTGCGTCATAAATGAAAATCACTTGATCGTCTGGGTTGAGGTTGAGTCGTGCATCTCGAAGGAAGTCGTTGAACCGTTCAGCATTCACTCCCCCCTATAATGGCAGTGTGGTGCACAAGCCAGAACTGCAAAATCACTTTTATTTTGAAAATGGACTTTTTCTAAATGCATGTGATAAGCGCGCAATTGCTTGTAAAATCGCACTATTCGTTGCTGAATTCGCGTTAATCGTTGCATGGAAACGTTATTGAATATTATTCTTGGTAATAAAAATCTTATTGAATATGATATATTTTAAAGATGATTGTCTATTCGCGCACTTGCAAAAACGATTGCTGCTAATGATATTATTTTACACGTAAATGAAGTAAATGTTTTCTGCTTATGATTGGCCAAAAAAGCGAATGTTTGTCGCTTAGAGCTAATGAATGTTTGTGATTATGTAAATTTCGCATAATGAAAATCACATTCTCGTTAATGAATGCTTGTTGATGAAAATGAATGTATCTGCCCGTTATTGATTAAATTTGTGGCGCAAATGTAAGCGTATTTCTTGGTAATGAACAGCAAACGTTGTAGTAGAGCTTCTTCATAAGATCAAACGTTTAAAAGACACCTGTTTGACAAAATTAGTTTAAAAGACAGTGTTTGCCAAAATCACTTTTTTAACTGCATATATGTTTTACTGTTTTAATTTAGTAATATCAACCGCACTCGGGAAGGAAGAACACGGTTTGAATACATTTACACAGTAAATGATTGAATAAGCTGCGGTTTACTTTATGGGTTCAGTTGCACAGCTGTTTTACTTCGTTTAAACTCTGACATATTTCATGATGATTCTATGTTTATTTCAATTTTTTTTGGCGATAATGGCTACAAACAGATATCACTTCGTGGACGTTGGGACAGGTCAGTGTCGACCTAGGAGGTGAAGGCTAGTAGACGTATGACTTGTACACAAAGGAGTAGATGACCGTAAAACTATAATCCTCCGTCAGTAGCATTATTTAAAGAATAAGCTTTGTTGAGCCCATTAGAGTTCACATATCCATTTACTCCCTTAACGTTTGATGTATTGTCCCATTTAATAATGCCATTTTCAAAAGTATTTATCTCGTGCCATATATACCGCATCTCTCTGTTTGACCTAACCAGAACACTTAGCTATATGTTAATCTACAGGAGTCAAGCACTTTGCTTTTGAACCAAACTACTTTCTTCCTTTCCTGAGTACGGTTGATATAATTGTTTTAAATAAGTATTAATTCCAGGTTAAGTCCAAGCCATTTAGTCCAAGTTAATTAATGGTCAATGAAGGGAGGCCTAGTGCGTCTAGTGTGCTAAGAATAAATGTCGCAGCTTTTGGAATTAAGGTGACCCGCAAAAGAGACGTTGCTTAGGTCTTGTTGGCAAATTATGGGTCTTGTGTTACCCGTAGCAATAAAGTTTATAATCGACTTACAAGAACTGTGGATTTCAGGCTATAACTGGGACGAGATCCTGCCAGCGAGCATTCAAAGCAAGTGGATGGAAAATGTGCAAACCATGAATCATCTCCTAGCGTTCGAATTCGATCGAAAGTTGAAACCAAGTCATGCAGTTGGGGTACCCCAAGTCCATGGATTCTGTGATGGTGGCGGGAAAGCGTATGGTGAAGTCATTTTCCTTCGATGGGAGTTACAGAATGGAAGTTACAAGTGCGTCCCTATAATGATCAATTCCTTCGTTGCACCGTTGAAGAAGAAGACGATCCCAATACTGGAGCTCATGAGTTGTTTAACACTTGTAAGGATGTATGACACTTGCAGAACGTCACTGCAGTTTGCGAACATCCAAGATTGCAAAGCAGAACGTCACTGCAGTTCGCGAACATCCAAGATTACAAAAAAAAACCCTTCTGGGTGGACTCTTCTGCTGTCTCATCTTGGATAGGGACCCCACCACCGCCATTTAAACGTTTCGTATCAGCCAGAGTAGCAGATATCCAAGAAACTGTCGGAGTGGATGACTTCCGTTACATAAGATCGAAGAGTAACCCAGCTGACATTCTCACCAGAGGAACCGAACTATCACGACTCTTACACTGAAAATCGAAAGCCACTGACAAAATTGATTGGCTTAGGTGGGACTCGAACCCGCGACCTTTGGGTTACTAGACCACAGCTCTACCATCTGAGCTACAAAGCCACGAAGGGATGCAAGATTATGTAAGATCAAATTGGGTTTCATCCACGCGCTGTTCCCATCGTGGCTTTGTAGCTCAGATGGTAGAGCAGTCGTCTAGTAACCAGGACGTCGTGGGTTCAATTCCCACCTAAGCCACTGAATTATTTTTCAGTGGCTTTGGATTTTCAATGTATCGATTTATTATTATACACTGGGGTTCCTTTCGAATTTTCCAATTTTCCACGTTCACTCTCGTCATTTCATATGGGAGCTCTTCCTGTCCCCCCCGGGGGGGGGGGCTATGCATTGGGTTATACCCTCCTCAAATGAACTTATTTATTTGGTATCTTGAAGAACAACACAACACTTTTTAGTTTCAAAAACATGTTTCGGCATCCCTGATGCCATCCTCAGTTGAAGGAAAAAGTTACAACGTAACAAAGCTATTTATATGCAATATAGTGATTAGAATTGTAAATGAAAATGTATAGGCAAGAGTGACAAGAAAAAGGCGTGATTATGTGAAATCTAAACAAACAACTGCAAATTAACATGTTTAACCTGTTGATTTAAAGTGGGCTTTTCCCAGTGAATATGTAAGGATTCTTTGATCTTTAGTTGAAAACTTGTAGTGGCGCAGTCCAAAATGCTGAAGCAATTGGTCGAACACAAATCGCGGCAATTTTCAGACTGTTGCAAGTATTTGTACACGTGAGAGGCCCTATCCGTAGCTAAATGCTCACGTACGCGTGTTGAAAAGTGGCGGGTGGTTTTACCGACGTAACAAGCGTTACAGCCTGCACATGAAAATTTGCAAACAACACTCGAACGGAGATTGCTTGGGATAGGGTCCTTCGCGCTAAACAAGTTTCCGATTTTAAAAGAAGAGAGAATTAACTTAATATCAATGTTATTACAGTAGCGTTTTATCAGGCGGCGAATGCGTTTCTGAGTGACGCCAGAATAATGGCCTATATAAGGTAACTTGAGATAAAAAGTTGAGACCTTGTCAGGAACACAACCCACAGAGCAAACTTCGCTTTCGACCCTGGTTACATATTGATTAATAACCCTTTCAATGAGATGAGATTGATTTTGTAGGTTCGGTCAACAAGTGTCCTGATGAGACCAAATTTGTAGGAATATGAAGTGAAACTGAAAGATTGGTAAGGAGGCCAGTGAAGGTTTTCTTACGATAAACACTAGTGATAGGGGCATGAGAACAGTTGTTGTCGATAAGGACATCTAAAAAAGGTATTCTGTGATCCGCTTCTTTCTCCATGGTGAACCTAATGTTGGGGTGTCTGGAATTTATATAATGAAAAAATAATAAGGTGTCATTCTCAGAGTGAAACAAACAAAACGTCAGAATTTCAGAGGCATCAACATTTTCTAACCATGACTTTTCATGGCGTCCCATAAAGAGATTTGCGAGTACAGGGGCAAGGGGGGGGGGGGGGGGCATGGCCACACCATCAATCTGGTCATAGAAGGAACCATTAAATAAAAAATGTGTTTGTGCGGTTGCCACAGAAAAGAGATCCCTGAGCTCGGTGTCACTTAGTTTGGTATCGGGGTTTTCCCTCGAGGATATACTTAACCGCCAGGTCAATGCACTCCTCCAGAGGTATGTTTGTAAAAAGACTTTCTACGTCAATGAAACAAAAAATTTACCATGCATAGGTACGTCCTGAATGTCACGAACAAATGAAAAAGTATCCATAGCACAATGTTCAGATGGGATGTGAGGCGTTAAAGGTCCGCATAAATATTTAGACATTATAATTATATGTTCCAATTGAAGATACAATCGGACGAAACGGAGGGATGGAACCAGGTTCACGTTCCTTGTGCATCTTCGGGAGGCCATATATTCTGGCAGGCTGGGAACCCTTGGGACAGATGTTGTTGTAGACGTCGTTGTCCAGGTGGCCACTATTCTTTAACTTCCTAAGAAGACGTTGTAGTCTGCCTTCTCTGAGTAGGGTAGGGTCGTCCTTGATGGGTCGGAATTTGGAAGTGTCACTGATGATTTTTAAGATACCATTGTCATAATCCAACCGATCTAATACCACGACACCGTTGCCTTTGTCAGGCTTCAAGATGACAAGGTTCCTGTGCTTCCTTAATTCTTTTAGGACTTTGTGTTTCTTGAGATCCGCGGCTGATGGTCGATATGACGAAACGTAACAATGAGCCAAATGTGAAAGGTCTGCAGCAAGTTTACGTTCAAGTTTCGTGTCCTTAAGGTTCTTAGCCATAGTGTGGTGAATCAGTTCAAAACACGTGTGGACATCAGACGTGTTTATTTTAGGTGGGCAAATGGAGTATACTAACCCAAATTTGAGGATGTTGAGCTGCTCCGGCGTTAAATGGTGAGATGAAATGTTGGTGACAGTTTCGTCAGATGTGAACGGGAGAACTGCATTACGCTTAAGGTTTTCAAGTTTCTTCTGATGAGTCTTGATAACACGATTTGCGGCTTTGCAAACATTGTGTGACAAAGTCCGTTTGAGGATGTAGAAATCTAGACTGGTCAGTGCGCTCTTGATTGTAGACGTTAATTTTTCCACAGTCTGGACAAGTTTCCAATGTTCTTTTGATCGTCTAGCGATGGCACTTATTAAAAGTTGCCTACGGATGGACGTTACATCGTGTCGGCTAACGTTGGGTAAGTTGAAACTGATGAACTTGGGGAAGACGTTGAAGGATTGACAGTTGCGTAAAAAACTTTAATCCAATTCAGCCTTGCATGCCTTGATCGGGGTCTTCTCGAGCTTTCGTAGATCAGCAACGTTGATGCGAACATACTTCTCTGCTACGTCGTGAATTATATTGCCAAAAGGTCTTGGTAGCAAGAAACATTAGTTAATATTTTGAAGAACAACACAACACTTTTTAGTTTCAAAAACATGTTTCGGCATCCCTGATGCCATCCTCAGTTGAAGGAAAAAGTTACAACAAAGCTATTTATATGCAATATAGTGATTAGAATTGTTAATGAAAATGTATAGGCAAGAGTGACAAGAAAAAAGCGTGATTATGTGAAATCTAAACAAACAACTTCAAATTAACATGTTTAACCTGTTGATTTAAAGTGGGCTTTTCCCAGTGAATATGTAAGGATTCTTTGATCTTTAGTCTTTGATCTTTTGAAGCAATTGGTCGAACACAAATCGCCGCAATTTTCAGATTGTTGCAAGTATTTGTACACGTGAGAGGCCCTATCCGTAGCTAAATGCTCACGTACGCGTGTTGAAAAGTGGCGGGTGGTTTCACCGACGTAACAAGCGTTACAGCCTGCACATGAAAATTTGTAAACGACACTCGAACGGAGATTGCTTGGGATAGGGTCCTTCGCGCTAAACAAGTTTCCGATTTTAAAAGAAGAGAGAATTAACTTTATATCAATGTTATTACAGTAGCGTTTTATCAGGTGGCGAATGCGTTTCTGAGTGACGCCAGAATAATGGCCTATATAAGTTATCACTGGTTTTAACAGACCAAGTATAACAGTTTGGCAGGATTTTAACTCTGAAGAATCTTGAGTTGATCCACACCATATCTCATTTCAAAAATATGAATTTTAACAGTATCTTATACCCAAATCAATTTTCTGTACATGTTCCGGTTCTAGGTTAAAATAACACAAAATAACCTCTTTCCCCGGAAAGAGTAAATCCGGAACTTCCTTTCGGATTTGAAAACAAGCTCCACGGAAAGAAAATCTGCAGCCGCCTGGGGATAGAAGAACGCAGATACTGACTTACGCTTCTAAACGGTCAGGTTCGTAGAGACTAAAGAGTTTGCAGGTGATTTTTGTGAATTGCCTAAACGCCTGATTATCGATCTTTTAAGGGCAAAGAGGACTCGGGTCGCCTCTAACGTTGTAAAGCCAGATGCACACATGTACTGTGGCTCGAACACCCAGTTAATTACAGAGCAAGTTCGAAAAGCTATTGGCCACGCTGGAGAAAGAGAGCAAGGAGTTTAAAAGTATTACTGATTATTTGGCTTGCTAGTGAAAGAGGGGAGGATGATGCAATTAGCTAAAAACAAATGATGACCATTAACTCCCTCACGGAAAGGACGCGTACATTACTTGTCATCTTTAGAAGATACTGAGATAAAGAACGAGAAGCCAGCGAGATTCGTGAGGAAGAAAAGCACACATGGAGCCTCTTCGTGAAGCATTTTCACTAGACGCGTTTGCCTGCCATTTTCTTAATGACAGCTTTGCAAGTGGACACATGAGGCTATTACCAACTCATGTAAGCAGTCATAAAATGTTCTTGTTGCTATTGTTTGTTCTGTTTTTTTTTTCTTTACTTAACCCAAGTAAAGGGCAGTAATCTGCACAGTAACAATGAAATGAACGTCAGGACAAAGAAACGATCACCGATTGAATTGTACCAACCAAGCGCTGCAGTTTTACACACCAAAAAGCTCAGCCACATGACTAATCTTTGAGTAAAGAAAGGAAGATGTACTTTTCTGATTACCAGTGATGAAAACCATCGCAACAATTTTTAAAAGAAACTTTTATTTTACCTATAAAATTGTTAGGAACGATATAAGCTGAGGATTATTTATTCATTTTTTAATTCAATTTCAAATTAAAGTTGAGATTATACGTGGTGTAGAACTATATGAAACCCTGTTACAAATTGCAAATTTTAAACACTGGCTGAAAGCAAAATATACATCAATTAATATAACATGCAGAAGCTATAGTCGTCAATCACTAAATTCCCGTAAGAACTTTTATGCGCTATTCAAGCCAATTGTTTTTTTTTTTTTTTCAATCTTGACTGATTTAGAAAACCGAGTTAATAAAAAACTGAGATGGAAATCGCAGTTGTGACTTTATAACATTACAGACGACTACGTGTGCCGTTTTTATCGTTAAGAAAGCGACATTTAATGTTTAAAGATCAAATTTTACACCTCGCAAGCCGATGGTGAAACAACTCTAACGTTGCCTCTTATTCCAACTTTAAAATCAGACCATTTCTTGACATTACCCCACCCGCCATGGCACAACTTCGACAGCTTGGATATTTCACTTGCGGAGAGAACTCTGTTCCAGATGTTCAGATCAGTGAGTTCCCCAATATAGCTTTGCGATGCATCGAATCTTCCTCCAAATGAATCTTGTTCTTGTCCAACAATGAGGATTCCGTTGGTTTTAATGACGTAACCTCTCTTGAGTCCAGACCCACTGGATTGCAAGGCACCATCTTTGTAAGTTTTCCACGAGCCAACTTTATTCTCCCATGAAGTACAGATTTGATGCCAGTCACCGTCATTTACAGATACACCAGTCCGTCTGAGAAGAAAAGCAAACACTGAATTTGTTAGACAAGATAATGTCAGAACGTTGTGGAAAATAATTAATAAAATAATTGATTAAGAAAAGAATTAAAAGCTATTATAAAGTTAAATTAGCAGTTCAGCAATTTTATCAACAGAGTTAGGATATGGTATTTAAATTCAAAAGAGTTTTGCATAACAACTCGCTGCCTTAAACCTTTTCTTTGCTCTTTTATTGTGTTCACAAAAAACTTGTTTTGCAACGATATTATTTGACAATTTTTTTCGTACATCACGTTTTCGTTGACGAGGATTTGAATGTTTGACATCTTGTTGATAAGAACTTCGTTGTAGTTCCCGGATAGGCTATAGCTCACAACCGCTTGGTCATCCCCTGTCTTGTCTGTCGTACGCACTCGGAAGCAGATGGTAAAGGCGTTGGTTATCTGCAAGCCATGGTGGATGACATAATCACTTGTCCCACGACTTGTGAAATAAAGGTCGTATGAACTAGTTGGCAAACCTGTTAAGACATAAAACAGACCATCAGACAAATAAACACTCGTCAGCTAACAGGATACCGTTGACAATCCGGCTTATAAGCCCTGAGCTTATACAAATGCGAAAGGGGTTTTGGGTAGGCTTACAAACGGGTGGGGTGGGGGGGAGGGGGGAGGGGGCTGGTGGAAATCTTAGAAAGATCTTTAAAGATCTTTGAAGATCTGTTTGATGATCTTGGGGGTGACCCCTGCTTGATCTTGCAAACATTCTTGAGGTCCCTGCAACAATCTTTGAGGAACATGCACGATCCCTGAGGATCATGCGACGATCCTTGAGGATCCTGCAACGATCTTTGAGGATCCTGCAACGATCCTTCAGGATGCTGTAACGATCTTTGAGAATCCTGTAACGATCCTAACAGTCATTTGTTAAGGATCCTTGTGCAGGATCCTTAAAGATCTCACAGGATCCTAGGTAGGATCCCACCAAACATGAGGATCCTGGATAAGATAGGATTCTGTATAATCCAACAGGATCCTGTGCGATCTTAGTGGATCCTAGAAAATCCTGTAGCATCCTTATAGGATTTTCACAGCAGATAAGAAACAAATAAAGAATAACATATAGTGCTATCCAAATGCGTTCTCTATTTACTCACGTCTTTGGGCATTGAAACATCACAATAAATCGGGAATTTCGTTCAATACCGTTATTTCGAAAAAATGTAGTTCAATACTATTTGGAACGAAAACAACTATAAAACTCTAACAATGTCAATGCAACTGGAATGGAAAACAACTGGAAAGGAAAACGGAAGACAATTGAAGTTGTACTTTGTTCTCTAAAAGTACTTTTATTTGAGAAACAAGGATAAATAAAAGGGGCTTATATCAGGGGGGGTTATTATTGGAATATAATTTCTGTTAACAGGTAGATGGGCCAATAACAAGGTGGGCTTATAACTGGGGGACTGTAAACTAATATTTTACGGGGGTATTCCCAGGAAGTATATAGTACATTTGGTTGCTTTTCTCGTTGCAGCACCGATAGCCAATGCGTGAAAACAACTTTTAATCTTTTAATCCTTTAACCTTTTCAAATTGATGTTTGCGTCAGAAAAAAACTTTAAGGTATACACTGGACACGATATATTTTTTTCTATTTCTGCAATGTAGCTTCTGTGCGTTTTTCTGCCCCCACGTAGCTGTCTTCCCACTGTTTTATGTATCTTTCTACTGATCCAGATTTGCCTCATACATCTGGTACCACTCACTGGTTAGTCATATTGGTCGTGCTGTTCAATTACAGCTCATAGCCCCTTTATATTTAGGTCCCAGCTGGGGAGGAGTGGATCAAAAAGGTGGCACGACTGCAGTAAGATTGAAGGTCAATCGTCCAGCGAATTGTTTTCACAACGTGCCGCAGGTCAGACTCTTTGATTGACGAAGCCAACAAAAACAAAAAATCTTTGCCACGGATGATATTACAAAAGACCCTTGACTTGAGAAGGACGTGAATCATAAGCTACTTTTCTTTTACAACTGGATGCAGTGACACTCACGTTTTCGATCTCTACTTGCATGAAAGATTCCGGGTTTTTTTAATGTGAAATGAATGACAAAATATGAAAGATTCCACTGACTCCAAGACACCACAGAGAGAGAAAGCCTTATGTATATTTGGATTCTTCTGCCTTGCTAGTCATTTGCTAACTATTTGCGAATTTAGTGTGTTCATCAACTCCTCACTTACCCGGCTGAATCGTGCTGATTCGATTCTTTATCGTTTCCACTTCTTTCTTCAAGTCGTTCACCTCCTGTTGGAGTTGTTTATTTGATGCGCACAAATCGCACTGATTGCCCTCCAAGGCGACATTAATAACTGGACGGCAGTGGCATGCGGACAGAAATGGGTTATTGGTGCTGTTTGCGTATCCTAACAAGACAAACAGAGCGAGAATCAGAGATAACAGACCTCTTGCCATCATCATTAAGACCGTAACGCGTAAATGAACGACTCTTACAAACTGTAATAGCCTAATGCGATCACTGACGGAGTCAGACCAGGAACAGCGTATACATAATCACCCAAAATAACAAGCCAATCAGATCGTTATTTTTCCTTTATCGTGGTATATTTTTTAAAAGTTGACATTTTGTCACCGCATGGTAAAATGACGCAAATCATTATTATTATTTTTTATCTCCCCTTGCTCGCTGTCCTTAATTCGGGACCGACCGAAATATTTATTTTTTTTAAGGATGTGGTTGAGAAAAATGATCAGTTCAAAAGTTTGGTTTCAAGCTCTTCACTTATTTTTCTTTATTTTGATTCATTTTGCTTCTTCTTTATTTTACTTCTGACTTCTTTTTCTTGCTTTTATTACCTCTTTCTTAGAAGAGAAGAGGTAAAACGTGTAAACATTGGTTAAAACGGACTGCTCGACACAGGCTGGATAGATAGAAAATCATACAATGTTGAATCAGACGTCTGCTTTCAGCTGTTAGACTGGCTACCCAGGCAGTCTATAAGAGGAAAACGAACAAGCGAGCGAGCACAAAATCGCCTGTCGCGTTGAAACGTGACGTGCGTGTCGAGCCGCTAGTGTAGTACACTAGCGGCTCGACACGTCCTTCACGTTTCAACTGGACGCGGGCGATTTTCGCGCCCGTTCGCTTGTTTGTTTCCCTCGTCTATCCCTGAGCGAAAACAGAGACTGTTTGTAGTCAAAAGTCATATGGTACTTACTTGTAAACGTGTGAACTTTATGTATAATTTTGATTTTAGTTTATTTCATGTTTGTTGCTGAGATGACCCCAACTGGTGGCGAATCGGTGATGGCTAGATGACCTGACCTGGTGGTAAGGTGACTTGTGGTGGCGATGTCGCTGGTTGTGAGCCTTCCTGGTGGTAAGATGACTGGATACCTCGACGAGAACCTCTGTCACTTTCACGTGATAGATCCCCCCCCCCCCCCAACACCACCATATAGTTCTTGTGTATGTTTCTAAAGAGGACATGATGTGTTATTACTTGTTTTACCAGAAGAAAACAAGTATAATGGTTTGGCAGGTACTTAACTCTGAAGAATCTTAAGTTGATCCACACCATATCTGATTTTTAAAAAAATGTGAATTGTAAAAGCATCTTTAGCTTTAACAGGTCCCATTGTTTGTGCGTGCTCCCGTTCTAGGTTAAGGTAGCACAAAATATCCTGTTTCCCCAGAAAGAGAGAATCCGGATTTTTCTTTTCGATTTGAACTTCATGTAAAGAAAATCTGCAGCCGCCTGGGGATAGAAGAACGCAGAGTACTCACGTTTCTAAATGGTAAGGTGATTAAGTTCGGACTATACGGCTTGCAGAAAATTTCTTTGAATTGTCTGAATGCCTGATTATCGATCTTTTAAGGGCAACTAGCGTTTTAGAAATGCACGCATACTGTGGCTCGAGCACCCGGTGAATTACTGTTCGAAAAACTATTTGCCACGTTAGATCGAAAAAAGAGAGCAACGATGTTGAAATTGTTAGTGGTTATTTGGCTTGCTAGTGGAGGAGGGGAGGATGATGCAATTAGCTAAAAATGATAATGACCACTAACTCCCTCACGCAAAGGACGCGTACATGACTTGCCATCTTTAGAAGATACTGAGATAAAGAAGGAGAAGCCAGCGAGATTCGTGAGGAAGAAAAGCAAACATGGGGCCTCTTCGTGAAGCATTTTCACTAGACCCGTTTGCCTGCCATTTTCTCACTGACAGTTTTGCAAGTGGACACATGAAGCTATTACCAACTCATGTAGTCAGTTATAAAATGTCCTTGTTGCTATTGTATGTTCTGTTTTTTTTTTCACTTAACCCAAGTAAAGGGCAGTAATCTGCACAGTACCAAAGAACGTCAGGACAAAGAAACGATCACCGATTGATATGTACCAACCAAGCGCTGCAGTTTTACACACCAAAAAGCTCAGCCACATGACTAATCTTTGAGTAAAGAAAGGAAGATGTACTTTTCTGATTACCAGTGATGAAAACCATTGCAACAATTTTTAAAAGAAACTTTTATTTTACCTATAAAATTGTTAGGAACGATATAAGCTGAGGATTATTAATTAATTTTTAATTCAATTTCAAATTGAAGTTGAGATTATACGTGGTGTAGAACTATATGAAACCCTGTTACAAATTGCAAATTTTAAACACTGGCTGAAAGTAAAATATATATCAATTAATATAACATGCAAAAACTATAGTAGACGATCTTTTAGTTCTATTCGAAAGCTTAATGGGCTATTTAAGACCAATTGTTTGTAATCTTGACTGATTTAGAAAACCTAGTTAATCAACACTGAAATAGAGTTTGCAATTGTGACTTGATAACACTACAGAAAATTGTCTGCGTTTTTGAGCGTCAAGAAAGCGACATATTAAGTTTAAAGACAAAAGTTTTACACCTCGCAAGTAGATGGTGAAACAACTCTAACGTTGCCTCTTATTCCAACTTTAAAATCAGACCATTTCTTGATATTACCCCGCCCGCCATGGCACGACTTTGACAGCTTGGCTATTTCACTCGTGGAGAGAGCTCTGTTCCAGATGTTCAGATCTGTGAGTTCCCCGATGTAGCTTTCAGATGCATCGAACCCTCCTCCAAATGAATCTTGTTCTTGTCCAATGGTAAGGATTCCGTTGGTTTTGATGATGTGACCTCTCTTCAGTCCAGACCCACTAGCATGTAAGACGCCATCTTTGTAAGCCTTCCACGATCCAGCTGTATTCTCCCATGAGGTACAGATTTGATGCCAGTCACCGTCATTTGCGGACACTCCAGTCCGTCTAAGAAGAAAAGCATTGTTACTGGAATGTTGCTTTAGGTAACCATCGGTTTTGTACAGGGCTATGAGAATTTTCTCATTACATGTATTAAATAATACATAATATTTAAAATATGCTTTTGTTAACTACCGCGGCACTTAACTCAATTAATTAATTTATTACTGAATTAATCGAAATAGATAAAGGCTATTGTAAATTTTATATTCAGAGTTATAAAATTTCATCATCAGGATTTAGTTATAACATTTGAAGGCCATTGAGTTTTGTTTAACAACTGGCAACCTTAAACTTTTTTTGTAGATCTTTCCTCTTAAGTGAGTTCACATGACTTGTTCTACAACGAAATTATCCGGATAATTTTTTTCGTACATTGTGTTTTCGTTGACGGTGAGTTGGATGTCTGACATCTTGTTGATAAGAATTGAACTTCGTTGAAGTTCCCCAATAGGCTGTAACTCACGACCGCCCGGTACATCCCGGTCCTGTCTGTCGTACGCACTCGGAAGCAGATTGTAAAGGCGTCGGTTATTTGCAAGCCATGCTGGATAACATAATCACTTGTCCCGCCATTAGTGAAATAAAGGTCGTAAGAGCTGTTAGAAGAAGCTGAAAGACAAAACCGTACGAAAATTTTACCATGAGACATAATCATACACAATTGTGCGAAAAAAAAAATAAATGCCTCAGTAAAAGGGATATTGGCATGGCACTTTACTTTACCGTTGCAGTGCTGATAGTCAATATGTGGAAATAGATTAACAAACGTTGTGATTATAGCTATTTTTGTTTGAAGTTCTAAGACTTATCAAGATTTACATTGAAATCCAAAGACTTTTTAAAAATCACATCCCCTGTGAGGACTAGTTTGTGTAAGCGTGAGGTGGGTGAAGTGCTCTAAGACTTCAAACCACTTGGTCAGCAGCCTAGTATTCTAGCAGGAAAACTGCTTACCCACGCCTTTTTGGCAAACTGAAAGTTTCTGTTTTCCTTGATTCCTGAAAATGCTGACGAATGCTAAGTCCTAATGACAAATACGCAATTTACGAAGGCAAGTTTCGGCAAGTTGTTTTCTTTTCTTGCTGGTTCCTCAGTATGACCTCAACAGGGACATGAAATGTGGTACTGTAATTCCTCATTAACTCGGTTTTTTTGTACGCGTGTATATCGAAAAACAAAGAAACTTCCTTAACTTTTTAAACAGCTTAAATAAAGGTAAACATGTTTTGGCTGTTTGATTTCATAACTGCTGACTGAGATGTGTGATGAAAAAAAGACTTTCCACTTTTAAAACAGCTAGACCCAAATAAATAAACATGTTTAGCTGTTAAACTGATTCATTATTAAATATGACTGAGAGAGTGTGTGGATGAATTGCGTGGGCTTTGGTCCACTGTATCGTCCTTAAAGGAGCTACGTCACGGATAACGCAACTTGAAAAAGCTGGCAAGTTTTTTCAAGTTTGTCATTCGTAATCCGTCTTAATCTCCCTCAGTCGTAACCATCCTTGTTTAGTTTTGGTTAATTATTACGTTTTTGGTGTTTTTCTACCTTAGGAAACTATTATTTTGAGGTTTCCGTTAATGAGAAAATAATTTTGTCAAATCAGAAAAATAAATGAAAACGCCGTGACATAGTTCCTTTAAATTTTTTTCTTGCATTTCAACAACACGTGACATCAAATTGTGTACCTTTGCCTTAATTTTTAAAATAAACTCTTTCACGTTTGCTTATGGTAAACTGATGAAGAAATTGGCCTGAATTAATAAACTAGCAAACGAACATAAATTGTAAAAATGTCATTATAAGCTAACTTCTTGATTCTTTTGAGAGCTAAAAAAAATAACTCAATTTTTTGGTCCCACTTAGTTATGAGTTATTTGCGGGAGACAGAGTATTCCGAAAACAGGCGACTCTTTCAGCTTTCGAGTGATTGTTTTTATGAGCTAATTTAGCTTCCTGTCTCCAAAATTATTGTACAAATTTTGTAGAAAACTAAGTTCATGACTTAAGCCGTTATCAAAACTCAGAATATATCGAAGCAATTTTTTTGCGCTCCTGTGTAATGTTTGTTTCGCCTCACCGCGTTTCTGCCTGTTTGATGATAAAGAGTCATCACGTATAGTCGTTATGCTGCTTTGTATTCGATGTTCAGTCCCTATAAAGTCGATTTCCATTTCCGAATGGAACAATTTTCTGTTACAGCGAGTGTGAGCGGTGATTATATGTGGCGTAGATGCTGAAATCTTTCGTGGGTAGTGAACGAATGCCAGTGGTTGGATATTGGGCCAACTGTACAGATATTGGGGACTTGAAAGCTTTCCAAAAGTTAATTGATTCGTGAAGGCTGAAGTGACAGCGTCAACATTTTTACCTCATATACCTATGAGTAAATGGGTTTTTTCAGAACAAAAGAACTCCCTCTATCAAGAAAGAGGAGATATACAGTTGCAAACTGCAGTAATCGAATACTGGGCAACATACGATATTACATGGACAAGAGCCCCTTGATATGAGATCTAGAGGGTCGTGATTCTTTGCACGAAATAGTTTATTATAAGGTTTTTTGCTTAGGAAAAAAAACGTCAGACTTCTTTAAATGATTATCCCCGGATTTCTTTCCATTAAGAATAAAAAGTACAATGAAAGAGATAGAGGTGTGGTCGTTCCTATTTTGGTTGCATTATCCAGCTTCATTGTCTTCACTAATTCCTCACTCTTACTTACCCGGCTGACTCATTCTGATTTGATTCTTTATCGTTTCCAGTTCGTTCTTCAAGCCGTTCACCTCCTGTAGCAGCTGTTTATTTGCTGCGCACAAATCGCACTGATTGCCATCCACGGCGAGGTTTATCACTGGTCGGCAGTGGCACGCGGACAGAGATGGGTTATTGGTGCTGTTTGCGTATCCAAACAAGAGAAAAAAGGCGAGAATCAGAGATAAAAAACCTACCGCCATCTTAAGCAATACCTAAAGGATTAAATGTAATAATACGACAAACACTACTAGAGTGATGCAGTCACTGATGGGGAACAGGCGTGGAGTATCACCTAAATATCCGGCCAATCAAATATTCATCTTTCTTTTTTGAATTTGGGCTACCACCACCCCCTTAGGTTTGCATTTACTAGACGCACCGGCCTTTATTTGCAGGTCCAGGCATCATTTGAGACAGATTGCATATAACTGTTACTCAATTAACAATAGGTGTATTGACTAGGGTTTATGAATACCAATACAATTATCGGTTTCTCTGATACAATCTCAAAAAGGGGCTGCGAACAGACCATGCTGTAAGTCAGAGACGACAACTGAGCCAAGAAGGCAAACCATAGACTTGCTTTAGTTAAGAGTTAAAAGACCAGGGTCTAGCCAATAAGATCATGCCTTTCAAGCAAACTGACAAATAAGATCACGCCTTTCAAGCAAACTGGCAAATAAATTTTTACCTTTGTTAAGCGGCCACGCGTTTAATGGGCACGAAAAAACAATTAGAATTGCTTCTGTAGCATCTCACAAGTTTCATTTTTTCTGCAAGAATATTTTATTTCTTGCAAGTAAAAAAAAGGGATATTAACTACACAAGTACTCCTATGCTGTTTATCAATGAAGGCAACAAATTGTAGCTGAGCAACCGGAAAAATTCTAGCTTTTTTTAAACTGTTGTTTAAAGTTTACAAAACGTGTCACCATAGAAAACGAGTTAGATGAAAATAAAAGAAAAGACATCCCCCAAATTTTTGTTTAAAATCTCCTTACATAAAACTTCCAAAACCAAAAATAGTGACTCCTCGGCCTTAGCTTTTCATTGGCCAAACAATGTTACCATTCGTTTCCACTACTCTCATCCCATGATACTGAGATTCTATTTACCTTTTCCGGGCAAATTGTGCTACGTTTCAGTCTCTTCCAGTTTTTGGATACCAGGCCCCGGTTCCTGGAAAGCCGATTAAACTATCCCCCGATTAGCAGTTAATCCACGATTAAATTCCTTATCCCAAGAATAACTAATCCAGGGATAAAAAGGTGTTCCTGAAAAGCAGTTTTATCCCTGGGTTAACTAATCTTGGATTAGTGTCAGAATAAACCAGTTAAACCAGTTTTTTTAATTCATGGCGCGAAAAAAGAAGGTCGAGCGCGAACGTGCCTAAAAAAATCCGGCAAGAAAATGGTGGAGAATGAAGTAGTAGAAGTTGAGCCAAAGGCGAGGAAAAGGAAACCAAATTTTTCCGTCAGCGAAATTGCCATTATTACAGAATATGTGGGGAAAAATCTTAACGTAATTCAGTCAAAACTGACGAATAATATAACGAACAAAGCAAAAAAGGAAATGTGGGAGGAAATCACAAGGGAAGTAAACGCGGTGGGCCAGGCGAGTCGTTCCGTACAAGAAGTCAAAGATAAATGGAAGAATTTTTACTCCGACGCTAAAAAGGAATTCAACACTTTCCGACGAGAGTCCAAAAAAACTGGCGGCGGACCACCACCAAAGCCACCCTCACAGTCTAGTGAGAAATTAATTGAGCTTTTGGAAGGTACGCCTGCATTTTCCGGGCTGCAGGGATTTGAGGCTGGTGGCGACGACGGAGGGGCGGGTGAGTACATAATTGTTTTATTGATGAAGGTCATGTGATGGTTGTCCGCCATGTTATTGTTGTTTTTTGCATGCGGCCGTGGAGCATGATACGGATCAACATAAAAAGACGAGCGTTTGTAAGTTATACTTTGCCTTTTTACCTCGAGAAGTGGTATTTGAGCTCTCTAGTGAAGTGTTACTATCTTTCCTCCAGTTGGTTTCCACCAAAAAAGTAAGTTTATATAAGCTTATGATGTGGATTTTCGAACGGTGACTATTAATTTCCATGTTGACCATGATCATTGTTGACTTTCTACTCATCGAACGCACCTATTTTAAACAAAATGCACCAACAGCTTGCTACTGATCAATTTCTGTGTTCCTATTGATCTTCTTGAGCTCTAATCAATAACCTTGTCGATCTTGTGAAATGAACTTGAATTATTTTTCATTTACTGTAAGATACCTTTTGGACTTTTATAACATCTAAGTTCGGTTCTTTGAAATAGATTCAGTGAAATCATTTTTGTCAAGAAATCACTGTAAAAGAGAATATGAGGAATCAGGTAGTAGGTAGTTTATTGCTAGCAGATTTTGTTCCCATTAAGAGCAAGGAAGGAATTCCTTACAACTGATCTTGTAATTATGATTCAAATATTTTGCAGAGGAATACTCTCAGCAATGTGAACTTGAAGATGTCGGCAATGAAACATCTCAGCCTGGCCTGTCAAGACCAAGAAAGAAGCCAGCTGTGAACACCGAAGAAATCTCAAAAAAGATCCACAGAAAGAAGCGAGTCAGCAACGAGGATCTGTTGCAACTACAGTATGAGTGTCTGGTCAACCAGAACGAAAACATGGTGTTAAAGAGAAAAAAGCTCGAGCTGCAGGTGCAGCTGCTGCAGCAGAAAGTGAAGTCGTCCCCTGAAAGCTCACCAGCTGTGTACACAATGTTTTGAGAGGCTGTGTTTGTATTCTCTTGTTTACAATGCTAAGCTTTCAGCCATATGCTAAGTTTAATGATTTAAAGGAGTAGTTTTTTATTTATTTTTTTTTTTTTGCTTAGCCTGTTTAGCTGGCAGTATTGTCTGCATGTAAAGGTAATTCAATGTTACATCACTCATAAGGTTTTATACATGACTGTTCCTGTGATATTCAGAAATACATTCACGTAAATTATGCATTGAGAGTTTGACTTATTTGAAGTTTGGGGTCTGAATTAAATGCCGGCCAACAGCTGTTATTGCAGTGGTGGTTTCTTTCTCTGGCTGTATTCATGCCTGTGTATGCTATATAATTTTGTCAAGATTTACTTTATACTGGGACTCTCTTTTCTTTTCTTTTCTGTGAGGATACACTGAATTTATTAGATTTTATTTGAAAGGCACAATTTGTTCTTTACAATGAACTATTAACTTGGAATATGGAACTTGTGTATGTAAATATATGGAAAAATATTTAATGATTGTCTCTTAAATTTCACTTAAAGAGGTATAACAATGCTGTGAACAGGGTCAATGAACTGTGAATAAAATACCAAAAATGCCCACTTCATTTGCACCCCTTCCTCATGTGTACAGCTTATTCTCATGTCAGAACCTTGGGGATTAGCCTACACCTAATGTATCCCGAGGCATTTTTGCACTAGTAATCTTGCACTAGTAATCAAAGCTTGCTTTGTTGAGGTCAAAAGAGGATATAAAGGTGTTTGTATGGTAGCTGTTATGGTGTTCAGAAACAATAGAAATCAATAACATTAAATAATATAGTTTTCTTCCTAAAGACTCTAGAGAATGAAAAATTCATTGCTTTGAATCCCACCATAGCCACCGTGCAAACCACCAACGAAATCTACTTAGGGAAAGCACTTCTCAATTCTTTAGATACTTTCATATGAATTTGACACTTTTGTCCCACAATGATCATTTGAGTTTTTTCCTTTTGCAAAATGCTAATGCCCCAGACTGGAAGGGGAAAAGTTGGGGTAGGGAGGGGGGGAGAGGGGTGGGCATACTTAGGTGAAAGCATACTTGTTTATTTTGGTGGCAATAATGAATTACTGATAACTTTTTTTTAAAAATCTGCATCAAGGGAAATTTAAAAAAGGGTGTTACATATATGGTCTCTGATGGCCTTTCCATTTTCAGGGCCACAATATGCAGCAACGTCTGGCTGGTCATCGACATCTCGTGCATCACAATCAATGGGCTCATTTCTCTGTATTGCAATGTTATGAAGTACAGCACATGCACCTATCACTATGCAAGTCTTTTCAGGTTTCATCCGTACTTCAGAGTGAAGCACATGAAACCTGCGTTTCCACCAGCCAAAGGCTTGTTCAATGGCCACCCTGGTAGTTGTATGGGCCTTGTTGTATGCTTCTTGTTTTGCTGTTGCTGGGTTGAGGTAGGGGGTCATCAGATACGGCTTACAAGGGTACCCACTATCTCCCAGGAGTAAACCCTTTTCCAGTGAGAAAGACTGAGCCTCCAGCCTCTGTCCAATTCGGGAGTTATTGAACACAAAACTATCATGTGTGCTCCCAGGCCATCTAGCTACGATGTTGGTAAACATCCCCCAAAAAACATACGGCAAATTTAAATTTAGAAAACGTGCTATATAATTTCTTACCAACTACCAATATCTGACTTTCGAAAACAAACCCGTACACGACAAGAAAACAACCCCGTGCAGCCGAGAAAAATAAGTCAACTTCGCTGTTTCCGCTGCGGTCCGCATTGTGTTTTTGTTGTTTTTGTGTGCGCCTTTATGCGTTTTTGCCTACAAGTTTTCCCTGACCTTTCATGAAGACCTTGATAGTTGCCGATTTATTGTTTAACATTTCGCAGCTATGGAAGCAGGAGCTCATTAAATGGCGCTTCGTTTTCCTACCTTTGTGGTTGCACACTGCTTGGACATTTATCGAATGATATCCCTTTCTATTGACGTAATCATTTTCATTCCTGTTTGGCCCCTGAATCCTGACATGGGTCCCGTCGATGCATCCAACAACTCCTGGGAAGCCTCCTTTATCGAAAAAACCTCTCTTCACTTCGTGCATTTCGACGGGGTCTGACGGCCACACGATAAATTCGCTCTGCTTGTGGGAAAGAGCCAGGGTCACATCCGTTACTATTCTCGAAACGGTAGACTTTGGAAGACCAAAGGTGTCACCAATGACCTGTAAGAAGCTCCCACTAGCATAAAAACGTAGGGCGACAAGAATTTGCAGTGTCGGAGTGATTGCGTGATTACGCTTCGTCTGTCGCTGCAGGTCATCTCCGATAATTTCTGTTAAATATTCTATAGATTGGCTGCCAAAACGATATCTGGAGCGAAGTTCTTCGTCAGAAAATTCGTCAAGGGAAAATTCTTGTTGACGAAACCTTCTTTCGCGCATTTGCGGTACAATTAATGGGAACAATAAGTCCGCCATTTTGTTTGTTTTGATCACGGTTTTCCCCCGATTAGTGAGTTAATCGACCTCGCTAGGTGGATTAAATTTAACCCGTCGTTTATCCCCAGATTAACGCTAATCGTGCTTTCAGGAACAGAATCTAACCGAGGGATAAGTTTTTATCCTCGATTAGCGAGATTTAACCCTCGATTAGCGCTAATCGCCTTTCCAGGAACCGGGGCCTGGAGGCAGAGAAAGTCGTAACGGAAAGAAGTAATATCGAGTTTTTCCTCTTCCTTCTAACGCTGAGTTAGCCTTGGCTCTCTGCACTCCTGACGTGCGTTTCTGTAACGTGCAGAATTACTTCACACCCTGAAAACTAATCAGATGTGCAGTAACTTTTCCGGCCCGAAATACCTTCATGAGGTTTCATAAATGTACCCCTTGATATGGTCTTCGAGGATATTCCTTTCTTAGATTAACTAAAATATCACGTTTATTTTAAAACATAAACACGTTGTCCAAAAAGGTGCTTTTGAGAGGCCAAGAGTTGAATTGCAAAAGGGAACTAGACCACTCACTGTGTAAGTTTGTTATCTTCTTTGTTCATGTGCTTTTTAGCAATTCACTCAGTTGCTTCCTATGTAAATACATGAACAATGAAGATAACAAATATATCATGCGTGTGACACACAAGAGGGGCGACAAGAGGATTGCATATGGCGATGGAACGCTCCTGAGAGAAGGAAGCAGATGTAAGTAAAGATGGTGGCAATGGCTGTTCAGAGATCCGAGCCTGCGACATGGCGGGCGTAAACGGGGAAGGGGCAAGGGAGCAAGAACACGGGAAAAAATGGGTGACTGTGGTTTTCTCCCGTGTTCTCGCTCCCCTACCCCTTTCCCGTTTACCCCTGCTACGCAGGCTACAGAGATCAGACTAGCAAGGCCTACCTAAACCTCGCCAAAATCCTAACCCTGCTGAGTCTTAACCAGGAAGAAAGAAGCAATTCCCCCTTATTCCGACTAAAAGGCATCAAATTGCGCAAAATTGCAGATATCAGTAATCTTCAGGACAAACAAACGGGGTTTGTCGTGAATAAATTCGTGGAGCCAACAAAAGTCGCCATGCTGAAGTTCACGGACCACAAATCTCAGCCATATAGGCGTTTGCTTTAAGTTTAGTGCAGAAAATATACTTTTGGGACAACCAGTGAAGGACAGCTAATATACAATAGTTAAAATAAATTTATTTTACCGACAAAATTTATGGACGTCGCAAGCTGAGCATAATTTATCACATCTGTCATTTCAAGCTCAAATTTCAATTGCTCTTGAGATTACTCGCGACTTTTAAAGTACTAAATGAAGTCCAGTTACAACTTACATATTTTTAAAAATGGCTGAAAACAAAATACGTATCACTTTTAAAACAGAACATGCAAAATGTATAGCCTCCGATCAAAGCCAATTAATTCTCCTCAAAAACTTAATGCGCTATTTAAGCCAACTTCGTTTGAATGCTTGCCGACTAGTCTAGGTAGCCGAAGTAATAAAAAAAAAATAGAAAAAGTTTATTGCGACTTTATAACACTACAGATGACTGCTATGCCTTTTTTGATCAGAAATCAAAGTTTTACACCTCGCAAGCCGATGGTGAAATGATTCTAACGTTGCCCCTTATTCCAACTTTAAAATCAGACCATTTCTTGACATTACCCCGCCCGCCATGGCACGACTTGGACAGCTTGGATATTTCACTTGCGGAGAGAACTCTGTTCCAGATGTTCAGATCTGTGAGTTCTCCAATGTAGCTTTGCGATGCGTCGAAGCTTCCTCCGAAGGAATCTTGTTCTTGTCCAGTGATAAGGATTCCGTTGGTTTTAATGACGTGACCTCTCTTGAATCCAGTCCCACTGGATTGCAAGGCGCCATCTTTGTAAGCTTTCCACGAGCCAGCTGTGTTCCCCCATGAAGTACATATGTGGTGCCAGGCACCATCATTTACAGAAAAACCAGTCCGTCTGATAAGAAAAAAAAATTGAAATTTGTTACGGGGTAGCTTGTTTCTTTAAACATAATGTGCGCTCACATTGGTTTTGTAAAGGGGTTATGTATTTCCCAGCGCTTTAGACAAGTTATTGTTAGAACGTTATGGAAATTAATTAATTAATTAATTAATTAAAGGCTATGAACAATTTCAAGTAAGAGTTCAAAAATTTCATCATCAGAATCAGATTATAACATTTCAAGTCAAAAGAGTTTTTACCAACGTTCCAATTGAAGGTGCCGTACAAGCCGTGCGACGAAAGTTGGAGAGCGACCCCAGCCTTGCAGACCGCACGACGCTAATACCAGCTGAGATTGCGGTCATCTTGGATTTCGTATTAAGATCTATATACTTCCAGCATAACGGATCAATTTATGGACAACAAGATGGCACAGCCATGGGGAGCCCGGTTTCCGCGGTCATTGCTAACCTCTACATGGAGGTGTTTGAAGAACAAGCAATAGAGTCCGCACCCTACAAGCCCAAGATTTGGAAGCGCTACGTTGATGACGGATTCACCATCCTTGATCGCGGTAATGTTGGCAGCTTCTTACACCATCTCAACAGTTAGCAACCCACCATCCGCTTTACCATGGAAACCGAGAACGAGAGTAAGATCGCCTTTCTCGACACGTCAGTTTCTAGAGAACCGGACGGCCGCCTTACCACCAGCGTCTACAGAAAATCACTCACACTGATCAGTACTTGGCGTATGATTCGCACCACCCTCAATCAGTAAAACGCGTTATTATATGGCAAGCAATTCTCCAGTCTAAATCGAGTGTTCTGATTGGTTAGTTTTCGATCGGGATTTTACAGTACGGACCATTACCATGGAAACAGTCCTTTTTGGATAATTTTTTTTTTCACGCTCCCGCTCCCGCAAAATTCAAACTGCGAAAGTGCAAGAAGATAGAAAAAAAGGAAAGGTTTGGAGCTGGTACAAAACAAATGAACGAGGTAAACACGTCTGTTTAGAAAAAGCGCTCTTCAATTAACTTTACCGACTTTTTGATATAAGCAAAAGATTCGCCGGCAGTGAATCAAAAAGAATGGCCAACGTTCTTCAGTTGCGTGTGTTTATTGTTTTTTTGTACGGCTATAGACTGTAAGCTGTACAGAGCCGAGTAAATCGGCCAAGACTTAAACAATAATTATTAAAATTCAGCATTAACAAAAGAGTACGTTTCTCACAAGAAAAAAAAATGAAAACTGCAAAACAACTAGCAGACGGCTTTCATCGGCAACTGTAAATCGAAAGGAAACGATCACGTTCTTGTCTAGTTTAATATTGGCCATCGCCTCAGTCAGCGCTTACCACAAGAACAAATTAAAGCTACACGTACATGTATTAAACTAACAGTGTACCTTGATTCCTCAGCGAGAATTTTGCTCTTGTAGTGGACATTCTTAAAAATAATTTAGTTTGTTCACAATTCCGCTCTTGCTGTAGCTCGCGCTAAAAACAACTTTGTTAGGTGCGACGAAAATTTGCTCTCAGCGTCCACAAAGTTCTCCATAAAGCCACTGAAGCAAACAACTAGCAGTATTTGATGGAGAGATAATTTCCAGTGTCTGTTTTTTTTAAGTTCGAGTGTTCCTTTATTCACATTACAGACTAACACGCTGCCACAATTTCCGGTTTGAGAAGCACGTTTGTGAGATTTTATCGCGGCCTTTTCATTATTCTTCTTTTTCCCGAGTTGTCTCCGCCCATAACGAAGAAGTATTTTCAAATAAAACTATCTTGCGTTGTAGAGGACGACGAAAAACTGACACATCTAATAGAAGCAGAGCAGTTTTCATTCGGCACGAACCACGAAAGTTTTTGCCGATCGACAGCAACGATCATCAAACTGATTCGAAAGCCAGTTAAAATCGCTGGCTTCTTTCCTTGACATCGCGCCGGAAATTGACTTGAATGAACTACCGGAAGTGTTGTTGCGTACTAAAAATGATGCCACATAATAAACTACTTACTAACTTCACTTGCTCGGGACCGTACTGGGGAATATTGGCCCTCGGTCGTTTTTGTACGGACCTCGCTGCGCTCGGTCCGTACTGCCACGACCTCGGGCCAATAACCCCCAGTACGGCCGTCGCGTTCAGTTAGTAAGAGGGTAGTATTGTTAAGTGTCTGTACGACCGGGCGAAGCGCCTCGTGACCAAACCATCAGTCATCTCTGAGGAAAAGGAACATCTGTCATATGTCCTTGTTTCTAATGGTTATCCCTCCTCCTTCGTGCAGAAGCTCACCAGGACAAGAAAAGCAGCCCCCAGGGTAGAGCCTGAGACAGAGTTTAAGTCCACCGCAGTTTTGCCGTATATCAAAAAAGGAGTATCAGAACCTCTTCGCCGTTGCCTACAACAACAAGGTATTCGCACTGTCTTCAAGTCCAACACGACACTTAGGTCACATTTAGTGCGACTAAAGGACACCGTCGATTCGGCTAAACAAGACGGCGTAGTCTACAGGATTCCCTGTGAATGCGGAAAAGTCTACATTGGCGAAACAGGTAGATCTATGCAGGAGAGGATCAAAGAGCATGACAGGGATATACGACTCGCCAGTACCCAGACCTCCGCCGTTTCTGAGCACGCCAATAAGGCCCGCCACCACCCGCTTTGGAACGAGGTAAAGTTTATTGATCGAGATTCACAATGGTACGCCCGTTGTCTTCATCAGGCGATGAGGTCGATGAGGTCGACTGGGTTAAGGAAGCTATAACATCAACAGGGACAACCGAATTGAAATTCCTGAAGCGTGGATACCAACGATCAAGAAACACAACAGGAGACCGGTACATCAGCGAACCGCCGAGGGAACAACTTCAAATCGGGCCTCTCGGGAAACATTACTTCACAGCGGAACAATGAGGATCGAAACGCACCAATCACAGCTGACCATCGTGATTCATATGGTGACGCGCAACCAGTTATTTAAAAGAGTTTTTTGACAACTCGCTGCTTTAAACGGCCCCTGAACCATTCCTTTGCTATTTTGATAAACACTTAAAACTTTTTTTGCAACGACATTATTTGACAATTTTTCGTACCTTACATCTTCATTGACGTGGAGGTGAATGTTTGACATCTTGTTGATAAGAACTTCGTTGAAGTTCCCGGATAAGCTGTAACTGACGACCGTCCGATAATAATCCCCAGTCTTGTCTGTGGTACGCACTCGGAAGCAGATTGTAAAGGCTTTGGTTATTTGCACGCCATGATGAATGACATAATCACTTGTCCCACCATTTGTGAAATAAAGGTCATATGAACTGGTTGGTAAACCTGTTAAGACATAACAGACCATGAGACAAAATAAACACTCTTCACCTAACAGGATATTGCCAGGAGATACAATACATTTGGTTACGTTGCAGCACTGATAGCCAATACGTGAAAATAGCCCAGGGGCACTCAAGGGAATTTTGGGTAGGGGTGTGCCGCCAAGGCCTTCAAACCCTGATTAAGACAAAATCCGTTAATTTTTCTTCCCTGTTTAAGACAAAAAATTTTTTTTTCGTGAGCAGAAAGAAATTATTTCAGATGGTAGTTTTTATGACATCACAGAATAAGATTTTTTAAACAAATTGTTGGTACCACACATGCACCGCCAACGTTCACACCCTGTTCAAGGCTTCCGGTCCAGAACAACACCCTGTTCAAGACGCTAAATAGCGATATACAAGATACATATTGATGTTTGCGGCAGAAACAAAGGTATGCATTGGGCACAATATATCCTTCTGCTACAGTTTTTCTACGTTTCAGATGTTCCTCATAAATCCTGTACCACCCACTGGTTTGTCGTATTGGTCGTCCTGTTCCATTATACCTGACATCCCTTTTATTTTCAGGGCCCGGCAGGGGAGTGTTGGATCATAAAGATGGCACGACTGTGGTAAGATTGAAGGTCAATCGTTCAACGAATTGTTTTCACAACGTGCCGCGGGTCAGACTCCCTGTTTTACAAAGCCAACAAAAACAAATTTAATCGATGCCACGGATGACATTACCAATGACCCTTGACATAAGAAGGACGTGATTCATAAGCTGCTTTTGTTTTACACATGGACGCAGCTACATTCACGTTTCCGATCTCTGCTTTAATGAATGATTCTGGATTCTTTCAGTGTGAAATTAATGTTAAAATACTAAAGGTTCCATGGACTCCAAGACACAACAAAGAGAGAAAGCCTTTTGCTAGAGTCACTTGCTTTCTATTTGCACATTTAGTGTATTCACTAACTCCTCACTTACCCGGCTGAATCGTGCTGATTCGATTCTTTATCGTTTCCAGTTCTTTCTTCAAGTCGTTCGCCTCCTGTTGCAGCTGTTTATTTGCTGCGCACAAATCGCACTGATTGCCCTCCATGGCGACGTTTATAACTGGTCGGCAGTGGCATGCAGACGGAGACGAGTTATCGGTGCTGTTTGTGTCTCTCAACAAGAGAAAAAGGGCGAGAATCAGAGATAACAGACCTCCTGCCATCATTATCAAGACCTCAAAGCGTATCAATGCGCGACCTCGACAAATGCTACCAGTGGCGTACCGAGTAGCGTATTCACCCAAAATAGCAAGCCAATCAGATCGTTATTTTTCATTATCGTGGTGTATTGTTACATTTGACATTTGTTTACCGCCTAGCAAATTTTTTTTTATTATTTAATTGGCCTTATTCGCTGTCCTTAAAACAGGACCGGTCCGTGATATTTGAAAGGTGTTAGGATATGGTTGAGAAAAGTGATTTTCAAAAGTCTGTTTTCAAACCCTTCTATTATTTTTCCTTATCTTAATTAATTCATTTTACTTCTTTCGTAGAAGGGAAGAGGTAAAACTTATAGACATCGATTGAACGGAAACTGCTCTACCTGTGCCACTATATAGTCTATTTTAAAATCAAGTTGTTAACCATGTTAAATATGCACTTTTTTAATTCACGTTGTTCTAGTCTAGCATTTTGAACAGAAATTCTGACAATTTCTTTTACTGTAACCAATGCTGGGGCGGGGGGGAGGGCAATAATCTTTGCCAGGGGAAAGAACAGAATGAAAACAAACAAACAAAAACAAGTGCTAGGGCTTGTGGAGTAGGGATATAAGACAGGATACAGATAAAGTCACGATGTAATGTGACAGATGTTGTCACAAAGACCATGGGTTAGTCAGTTATCCGCCAGATAATTAGTTGATCAGTGACCTGTATTACTCGGAAACCTAACTTATATTGCTCATATGTTCGATTTTGTACGTCGGTTGTACCTCTCGATTGCCTTAGAAGAAGCGTGCACTAGCAATAACATTTCCTGACATTCCAAGGACAAAGGCAAGGCAGTTGTTTTGACCCTAGTGCATATGAGGGTACAAGCACGGGAAAAAAAAAAAAAAAAAAAAAAAAAATATATATATATATATATATATATATATATATATATATATAGAAATGAGGAGCTGGATTATATGGTCCAAGACATTTAATTGCTACTCAGAGTTTCATGCTTCTTCCGAAACAATCACCAGGCAACTGCCAGAAAAAACGGTTACAATCAGAGATGTTTCAAAAATACAGAACAATACATACTAGGTGTGGCGCGTGGCGCGTCAAGCGGGATCTTATCGCTAATTCCTCGCGAAACGAGGAAATTTGTCGCGTGGGGATCGCGCGAGGATTGCTAAGGGCGGTCAAATCGCGATCTGCCCGTATATATTTCGATGGTGTCCGCACAGTTGCCTAGCAACAAAACCAAATCGCGACCGCTGACAGTTGCGCACTCTCATGTTTCTTCGGCGTGTTTCTTCATTTCTTGCCTGCTTCGCTACGTACATTTACGTGCTGATATTTTTATTCATCGTCTGTGAACAAGTAATGAGACAGCAACCCCTGGTTTAACAAGTGGCTCAAAATCCATTCCGGGGTAGATTTACAACTGAAACTGATCGTACATGAGCGTGAACGCCGACTTGAAATTCAGCGCGAGCAACGAAGGCGAAAGAGTCGACGACAAGAAAGCACGGGTATATGGTGGCCCATCAACGCCATAGAAAAAATGTAACATAGTAGTGTAATTTTTGAAAGCACACATTTTTATTTTTATTCATTTCATATTATTATTTGTTAGTTTTTATTTTTTTTTTATGTTTATTTGAAAATATATCATGAGACAAAATATTCAAAAGATATTAAAAAAAAAATTTCCCTCTGTGGCCCAGCAACGCCATAGACCACAATGCATCGCGAGCAAAGGTATGTATGATAACCCATAATCCCCTGTAACGCTTCCTTATGCCATACGTGTCCTTGAATTTGATGTTCTAGATGAGTTTTGTCATGGCGTCTTCAAAAGGTCTCAGGTCATTGATTTGTGGCGGGGAATTTCTTGATTTGAATCCGTATGTTTCTTTTTCCGTTGTTTCTGCTTGGTTCAGGAAGTGGTAAGCTTTCCATCGCATTCGCCGTAGGAAATGTTCAGTCTTCTCAATAAATCTCTTCATGTACTTGCTTCATGCTGGCAGTGGGATGTTCTTGGTCGAGTAGTCCAAATTAATTTTCTCCATGGCAATAGTTGATGAGTCAGTCAGAGTGCTCAACAAATAGGAGCTGATTAAAACAAAATAGTGAATTTCCTAGACGTCACGCTTGACCTAAAAAGTGGGAAATACTATCCCTACACAAAGGAAGGAAACATCCCACTATATGTACACAAAAAATCCAACCATCCACCATCTATCCTGAAGAACATCCCAAAATCAATCAACAGAAGGCTCTCCGAAATATCGTCGGATAAAGAATGCTTCGATAACGCCAAACACGTCTATCAAGAAGCGCTCAACAAAAGCGGTTACCACCACAACCTCTCATACGATGAATCCCCCAGCCAGGCACCACACCCACGGAAACGCAGACAAAGAAACATCATATGGTACAACCCGCCATACAGCAATAACGTGGAAACAAACGTAGGAAAATGCTTCCTTTCCATTATTGACCAGCACTTCCCCAAATCTAATCCACTACACAAGATTTTCAATCGGAACACACTTAAATTAAGTTACAGCTGCATGAATAACATCAAGACAATTATATCCAACCACAATAAAGCCGAAATCAGCAAACCCACACACAATGATGAAGAGAACAAAAATTGTAACTGCCGTAAACCAAACACGTGTCCCATGGATGGAAGCTGCAACGCCCAAAACATCGTATACCAAGCTGAAGTTACTACACCAACCACAAGAGAAACATACATCGGCGACACCTCATTTAAATTAAGATATAAAAACCATATATGCTCATTTCGAACGGTACAGGAACGCTACCGAGCTCAGTAAGCACGTATGGAACCTGAAAGACCAGAACATTAAGTTCGACATCAAATGGCGTAAAGTAAAACAAGCTCGCTCTTACTCGAACGTTACTAAGAAATGTAATTTGTGTTTGTGGGAGAAATATTTCATAATTTGTAAACCTGAAATGTCAACACTCAATAACAGAAACGAGCTAACATCGTGCTGTAGACATTCTAGGAAATTCCTGCTGAAAAATGTCATCACTTAATTAGCGATAAGACCCCGCTTGACGCGCCACGCGCCACACCTAGTATGTATTGTTCTGTATTTTTGAAACATCTCTGATTGTAACCGTTTTTTCTGGCAGTTGCCTGATGATTGTTTCGGAAGAAGCATGAAACTCTGAGTAGCAATTAAATATCTTGGACCAAGTAATCCAGCTCCTCATTTCTACGTATATATATATATATAAATACAAATTTAAAGATAGAAAGTAATTGTAACGCGAGTTTCACGCACTAAGCGATCATCAGACTGAGTGTACATGTGAGAAAGTTTCAGTTAACTGAAACTTTCTCACATGTACACTCAGTCTGATGATCGCTTAGTGCGTGAAACTCGAGTTAACTGAAACGTTCTCACATGTACACTCAGTCTGATGATCGCTTAGTGTGTGAAACTCGAGTTACAATTACTTTCTATCTTTAAATTTGTATTTAGCTCTGCATATTCATGCATAGAGCACTCCTAGGATAAGTGAAGCAATCCCTTCATTGTTTATTCGTTTATATATATATATATGCAACACGTTTATATATATATATATATATATCCCGTTCAGGACAATTTTTAGGGTTTTCACTTTGTGTTTGTTTATTCTTTCTTTGACTGGTTTAAGTTCATTTGTGTTATTTATATTCGTCAAAAAGGCCTACAAGCCTTCCAGTCAGCTCCTGTGAAAACACTAAAATTTGTCGGGAGGCCCGTGAGCCATAAAGCCTTAAGTTCGGCTGCGTTGTTGCGTGGTCGTCCTGATGGTGCAGTGGTTAACACATCGGCACTAGAAAGTCGAGGACGCGGGTTCAAGTCCCGTTCAGGACAATTTTTAGGGTTTTCACTTTGTGTTTGTTTATTCTTTCTTTGACTGGTTTAAGTTCATTTGTGGGAGGGGAGGGGAGAGAGGGGAGAAGAAAAAGAGGGCTCCTGACACTCATATTTTTTATATTGTCTACTTTGAAGATAGTTTCTGAACAACAAAAAAGCACTCACGACAGACCGGCTCAGACACCTAGACCAAGCGGTACCGTTTTCAAAACTCCAGGTAGATGTTGGCATGAAATGGCCTAAAATGGCCAGGAGACGCTGAAAAGGCTCCTCATCAGCCGAAGTTTGGCCATTTTTCACCATCTGGCAACATTTCCTTGCAACAATATATATATATATTTAACAATTATTCTACGAGGGCGCGCTGGATATCGAATGATAGATAACCAACGAGGCGCGTAGCGCCGAGTTGGTTATAATCATTTGATATCCAGCAAGCCCGAGTAGAATAATTGTTTTATTAAAAACTTAACCACTATAAAAAAAAATCAAGAAAGAACGGGAAAAACGAGAAAAGAATTCTAAACGGAACAAGAATCCCTCACATGACTGAACGAAAAAGGCGCCAAAACCTTGCGAAGTGTTGCAGCGTTTCATTGCAAAGCTGAATGAATCAATGAAAACTGCTCGAAAGTGAACAAAGTAGCACAAGTGTTGGAAAGAAATCTTCTAATTATTGGCTCTGAAATATGGTACATGTTTGATTTTTCCTGAAACATTGTTGTTATCATCGTTCAAAGCGGATTGAAGCTGTACAATTTCACCATATTAGCTGCTGGAGTTGAAACTGAACAAGTTTGTAATCTGTTCGCACAACGGAGCCATCATGTGCGTGTTTCATCGAACTGAAGACAGAACAAATTTGAACTTGAAGAGGTAATTTCCATGCAGCTCAGAAGCAAGATTACTGTAGTGAGGAACATTAGAAGTCACCATCATAGTTTGTTAAATGCAAAGTGCAAAATGCAGTTGTTCTCGGTTTAGAGGTTGCGGACGGAATGGTATAAGCTTAAAGCTTAAAAACAACATTCAAACAACTGGAAAAGCGATTGAACTCCGTTTACATGGCATCCGATTTCTATCTGAGCATTTGGACCTGTTGGAATACAGAGCTACAACGAGTGCAGGTAAACCAGTGTCAATTTTGCGTGTTAAAGGCGAAAAAAATGTCGCCCTTCCTTCCTTCTTGGTAGTTTGCCGCTGTATTTTTTCTAGTACTTGTATAGACGTCCGCTTCATGATTTTCGCACCGACTCGCGCCGTGAATGTGTGATAGTTTTTATTATTTGCTCCTGTCCCATTTCACTGTGTTTTTAATATTTTATGTCTTGTCTTGATATTTTGAAGTGGAAAGCTTTCCTGATAAAACCTACCGTGTTCAATTTCAATGATCGACGTGACGATCGATGAAAGAAATTAATTGTAAACACGACGCTTAATGCTTAAATTTCTATTTCTGCACAGTTTCTTCAAACAATTTTGACTTGTGTTAGACTACGCTGTTGGTAATGCTTGTTGATGACGATGTTTGAATTTCTGCTTAATTTAAATTCGCTGCCAAGTGATTTTTCTCGTCCATTTTTCTCGTCGGGTTGCTCGCGAGGAAAAAACTTTCAGCTCACTTTGTTGTTGAGTGTTCATTGACCATATTTGTCGCAGCAGGTATATGAGCTGATAGCCTAGCTCCGTTCAGCCAATCAAAATGCTAGAAATCCAATATACCTAGTCCAGTTTTTAATAAATATATATATATATATATATATATATATATATATATATATATATATATATATATATATATATATATATACTTCTTGAACTTGAATAGAATAAATGTAGAGCGCTCAACTCTTAGAGGAGCAGTTATAATAATGATCAAAAGTAGAAAGATTTCAATTCATCGTTTTATTGCGACAACGCTGTTTCGTGTGATCAAAGGACGACCACACTCATCAGGCAATATCAACGAATGACCGTTAAAATACATAAACTGGCAATAAAAGGCTAACTTAAGGTTGCTATGCGATATAAAAACAGTTGCTATGATATATAAAAACTATGGGATTTAAAAACAGAAATTGCGTGTACTAAAGATTGCGTTACTTAATCACAAAGTTCTTGAGCAGGTATCTGTTTCTGTGTGGGCACGAGCTTGCTAGCTCATTTCGCTTGTTTAGACTGCATAAATTCTTCTTACAAATGATTACAAATTTTTCAAAAAGACATAAATTACATTTGTTGTTAATGTTATTGTAAGGTCTACACTGCTTAAGAATTCTCTACTTGATACTGAAAGGTTTGTTGGTGTCTTGGAGTGTCCAAATGTGTTTAGACAGTTCAGTCTCGTTCCTCTTGCTTTCATGTCGAAAAGATGCTGTGTGATTTCTGTAGCGGTCTTTGAAATTAGTGGCGAGACCTACGTATGATTCTGATGATGTTTGTGTTGTGACTGTGGCTTGGTAAACTACATTTTGTGTGAGGCATTTTCCGTCGAGTGGCCATTGATCTTTTTTCCTACAGTTGCATTCTTTGTTGCTTGTTTGTGTTTGCGACTGGTGGTAATCTGATAGTACTGCTTTGTTGTGTGACGAGATGATACTTTTCATGTTAGGCATGCAGGAGTAGCTGAGCTTCAGTGTGTGTTTGTTGAAGATCTTGTGTAGGGGGTGTCCGTTTGGGAAGCATCTGTCAATGATGTTTAGGAACTTCCTTCCCAGGTTAGTTTTCACGTTAGCATTCCATGGGGGGTTGTACCAGACGATTTTTCTTTGGCGATTTCTGTTGCGCTTCGGCTGTGGGTTGTACATGAGCTTGTGATTGTAACCGCTCTCGTCAAGCGCTTTCTGGTACGGCGGAATGGCTTCGTCGAAAACTTTCTGGTTAGATGAGATGCTGGTTAGTCGTTTGTTGATATTTTCTGGGATGTTCTTTAGAAGTGCGGGTGGGTGGTTGCTTTGTCGGTGGACGTAGAGGATTTTGTTGTTGGGTTTCATGAAGGGCTTGTACGATCCGCTTGTAAGGTCGAGGGTTACGTCTAGAAAGTTTATGGTTTTCTTGTTTGCTTCGATGGTGATTTTGAGGCCAGTTGATTTGAAAATTTCACAAACTTCTTGTTTTGTTTTCTCGATTTGCTTGGGTGTTGCTTTGCATACCGCCACCGACAAAGCAACCACCCACCCGCACTAAAGTGTCATCATACTCAAAAAAAAGATATGACTCCCTCACGTTATCCCACCAAGAGTGCGTTTATTTGATAGATTCATTATAGTTTCGTGGTAGGAGGAAGTGCAGACAAACCTTTTTTCTTGCGATAACGCTATAGTTATAATGCGTTGGCCACAAGGAAGAATTTAAGATGTATTTATGACAAAGGAGCAGAATAAGAAATGGTATTGACTAAGAAACGTCCTCGCGTGTGTAATATCGAGGAAATAATTTTATGTTCACGACTTTGGGTAAGCTAACTTTTTTGCAAGAACTATTTTTTCTGACATTTATTTATTTTTTTAATTCTTACAGCACAAAGAGGATGAATGCTTGACTAAAATTATGGCAAAAAAATGATATGTCACCATGCTCGTTTAATTTAGGAGAAAACGGCCATTTATTTCTATGAAAAGCTCTAATAAACATGGCGGTGGTGTTGTTTGTGAAACTGCATGAAATTCACTTCGTGCCATTCGCATGCAGATTGCAGCTCTTACAAACTTAACATTGTGAATCATGTTTCTTGGAAATTCTTAAACACCTGTTCAGAGAGATAAAAATGATATGTACATGCAGGTACCTGGCAAGAAAAAACAACACGTCCACAAAAACCAGCACAGTTAAATATATACTTTAATGATGAACGACTCCCAAACACACTTTTACAGTCATTAACTAGTTACGACTGTGCACATTTCTACATATTCAAAACCCGAAATGGAAAAAAAAGGATATCAAATGAAAAGTAAACCAATTTGAATAAGTTATGTAGAGGACCGACTGGAACTGTGGTATCTAAGCATTATTTCCCTAAATAAGATGTCTGGATAGAAAATATTACATTGTTGAATCACAAGTCTACTTCAGCTTTTAGACTGGCTACCCCCACTACCGCGCGCGCTAATTTTGTTTGATGTATATATCGATCTGCCTTTATCAATATCGAGTAAATGTTCGTATGCTAGCGTAACACTGATTATCATTTAGATGAGTTACTGCTGCAAAAGCGAAAAAAACATGTACAAACGAGAACAGACATTCCATTCCGCCAAACTCTTCTAAACTTCTTATCATTTACGGAGAGATGACACATTTAGCGTATTCTACTCAGAAAAGGTGCCTTATATGGCTGAGTTTTTTGGTTTGTATTACTTCAACATCGCTACTGTTGTTGGCCCCCACCAATTAGTGATTGCTTCTTTACCCTGAAGATCACCGATCTTTGACCTTCTATACAGTCTGCCATCCTTCACTTGGAACAAGGGGGAGTTGTTTCTCTTTTCCTGGTCAACAAATGGTATCAGATCAGTCACCACAGCAGGGTCAAGACTTTTGGTGGGTTTTCTGTAAGCCTGATACACTTGATCAACTGATTTCTGAACAGCGTCCGCTACAATCTTTAGGTTATCTCTGCTCTCCTCTTTCAGAAGCATTCCATCACCATACGCAATCCACTTGTCTCCCCTGTTGTTGGTGACGCGCAAGCCATATTTGTTGTCTTCATCGTGCATGTACATACAAAGCAAGTGGCCATCGTTGCCGAGTCTAGTCCCATTTCCCAGCTCAACTCTTGGCTTCCTGCCAGCAATAACGTTTGGTTAGATGTTGAATTTTTAATAGCGAATGGTTCAACTGTACTCATAGATGTATGAAAATACTATAGAATTCTTAACTGTGATGTCATCTTTTCCGACTTTCATGTGTTAATTAAGCCTTGAAAACCTATTTATCACATTCTAGGGACCGTTATTTTAATTGTTGCAAAGTGTTTAATCAAAAGAATCATTGATATGAAGATTAATGTTCCAATTTTCCTATAAAGACACATTTTACCATAATTTCATCTTGTAATGAACCAGTGAAAAATAACAGCAGTAATAACAGTATGGGAGCGGCTGATAATGATTAATCTTTCGGCTTTCAGAGAGAGTTTACAGAGGTACTTCTTGATAACATATTGGTTCTTTAAAAAAGTACTATTGTTATGCTTTCATACTAAGAACGTCATGGTTCTTCTTAACGAACCGAGAGACAGGGAGTATTTTATAAGAGCAAATGCTGCGACTGCCACGCCACTTCTATTGGTAAGACCGGCAGGAATTTGAACGTCCCACTGACTGAACACAAACGAGCGACTAGAAATGGTGATGTCAACAATCACATTGCTGAGCACCATTTAAAAACAAACCACACAATCGACTGGGACTCTCCTGAATGCGTTACCTACAGTACGGACCTACTATTAACGAATCACTCTGGAAAGCTGGTTTACTAACTTAGAACAAACACCACTGAACCGTTGCCAACAACTACCTGCACCTTACAAACGACTGATTGCCGACAATAACAAGACAGACAAACAATAGACAAACTGTCCTATTTGACTAACACTAGACCAACGGACATTTGACTAACAAAAGACGGATCGAAACGCACCAATCACGTTTAACAGTCATCACAGCCAATAACATCACGGCTTAACTGACAGACGACAAATAACATCACGAGATCGTCGACCAATCAGGACAACGACCAGAGACTTATAACATCTACTGACGATTCACAGTTCACTTGACTCTGATGATGACTTCCGCTTAGGTTGTCGAAACGTCAGTCAAAGTCACCACAAACAGTCCTTCTCAGGACTACACTCACCTGGACGATCATAATTTACCGACTTATGTATTTGCAATCATATTTTGTTCAAAGCCCAATAGAAATGGAAAAGAGGATCATAGTTTATTTAATAATAATTTATCGCTATAACACGACGACTCGATGTAAATGCAGGCAATAATATTTTAAATTCGAAGCGACTCAATTGGCAGTAAATAAAAATTGCGATTACCTTATGTGTCCGCTGGCAAAGCTGTCAGTAAGAAAATGGCAGGCAAACGCATCCAGTGAAAATGATTCATGAAGAAGCATTTTTTCCTCATGACATTGCTCGTGATATTCGCCGGCCTCTCGTGCTTTGCTAGTTGCCAACTGATGTCCAGTCAGGTAAGCATCCTTTGCGTAAGGGAGGAATGGTCGTGATTATTCTCAGCCAGCTGCAACATCCTTCCTTCTTTCCTGGGCAGGCCACCAAACCATTTACCACCGGTGATTTCGTCCCATGTTTTCGCATCAATGGTTTTACCTTCTTCGCATTCTTTCTTCAATGTGTCCAACAGCTTGTCCAGCTCGTCCTTCAATTCATCTTTCGGCACTCGAGCCAGAGTGTCATATGCATCTCTAAATCATTGGTGACGACCAGAGTCTTCTCCTCCCTTAAACGGATCGATAATTGGCTGTTTCGGCAAGCCATAATAATCTCCAGCAAGTGCTATAATCTGCTCGAAATTAATCACGACACCGTTTGGAAGCTCAGGTACTCTTAGTTCATCCATCTCAAAGCGGATGATCTTCCCAATCTCTTCGTGCTAACCTCCGTCAAACGTCTCAAACGTTTTGTTTGGTTCATCCAACTTAAAGCGGATGATCTCCCCAATCTTATCGTGTTCAAATCCACTAAACGTCTGTTCCGTTACGCTTGGTTCAGACGGTTAATCAATGTCTTCCAGCGTTATAAATGACATTTTACGAGCGTTGTTTCAACCTGATATCCAGCAAAAAAGATAATTTTCATTTGTATTGCCGATACACTACACCGTCAGTAATGTTACATGCAATTTAACGGGCTTTTATACAATAACGTTCTATTTGTTCTAGTCTTCAGCTGAGTGCGGAAAACGTTTTCGGCCTCACATGATGAGGATACTGCCAAAAACCAACATAATATAAACATAAAATTCTGAGTAAAATACGAAAATGTACCCGCTTCAAACAGCATCACAGGTATTTGTCACGTCACAAATGTCATTGCACGGAAAAAGAAAATGTGTCTAATATAGTCCTTAGATGCAAACGTTGTGGCTGACCCTAGTTGATTATGTAAAAAAAAGTAACATTATCATGGCAAAGTTTATGAACATACAAAAGGGTCTATGAGTTAGAGCTGCCAAAGAAGAACTCTGCTGGTTTGCTTTTAACTTAAGGAAACTGTCATTTCCCTCTCGAGTAGAAGAAATTCTGCTCCAACCTAGCTATAAATGGTCTATCGCTTTTAAGGTTTTGTGCTCCTTTGTATCCATGCTACTGCATATTAAAACCAGCTCTTAAAATTTACCTTAAGTCTGTTAACGAATCCTTTCTCGAGGGATAAACGAAAGCGGCAATACTTGCCTGCACTGCACCTGCATTCTTCCCAGCGAACAACTCTATAAAATTCGAGTAACAGTAATTAATCTCACCATATGGCCATGGGTTCCGGTGCTCTTGAGAAACAAACGGATAATTATCTTTTAGTGACGTCATTAGGTTGTGGCCGGCATACAGGATATCCTGATCGTTATAAAGAATGTGCCGATCTGTATAAGAGTTTTTCTCGAGCTTTATTTCATTCTCTTATACACCTGCTTTCAAAACCTCGATCAGACATTTAGACAATATATATATTTAAACATATAATTATGCCCCCTGTCATCACATATTTCGTGGAAACGCAAGAAATATATGTATAAGTATATGTTTAGAAATGCCGCTCTAAACCGGCACAGTTTATTTTAATAAAAAGGGTTCAAGCACTCTGTTTTTAACGCAGTGAGGTGAATCAAACCATGTTCTTCCTTCCTGAGTGCGGTTGATGTAATTGTCTATTGGAAATTATTGTTTGCAGAATTGGCAGAAATTTCCCATGAGTAAGTAACCTCCTCATTGACTTCACTAATATTACATGTACATACATATCTTGTCCGACGTACTTTTGTGTTCATGTTAAAATGCATAAACCTTCCGTCTATACCCTGCTTAGCTCGACCGGCTGAATGTTTTAAGTCAACTCAAGCGAGCCAAGCACTTTGTTTTTGAGGTAGTGAGCTGAATCAAGCTATGTTCTTCCTTCCTGAATGCGGATGATATTACTAAATTAAAACAATAAAACATGTATGCAGTTGAAAAAGTAATTTTGGCAAACACTGTCTTTTAAAAGAATTTTGGCAAACAGGTGTCTTTGAAACGTTTGCTTTTATGAAGAAGCTCTACTACTTATTGTTCTTTCGCGTGCACTGACCAATTTAATTAGAATACATTCCCACCGTAAAAGATTGAATAATTAGCTGTGGTTTACTTCATGGGTTCATTTGCACCACTGTTATTCGTCGTTTAAACTCAGACATATTTCATGATAATTCGAAGTAAATTTTATTTCAATTTTTTGGCAATAATGGCTACAAACAGATATTACTTCGTGCACCGAGGGACAAGTCAGTGTCGACCTAGGAGGTGAGGGCTAGTTGACGTATGACTTGTACACAAAGGAGTCTATGAACGTAAAACTATAATCCTCTATCTGTAGCATTATTTACAGAATAAGGTTTGTTATGCCCCATTACAGTTCACCTGTCCATTTCCTCCCTTTACGTTCGATGTATTGTCCCATTTAATAATGACATTTTCAAAAGTGTTTATCTCGTGCCGTATATCCCGTATCGCCCTGTTTGACCTAACCAGAACACTTAGCTATATGTTAATCTACAGGAGTCAAGCTATTTGCTTTTGAACCAAACTTCTTTCTTCCTTTCCTGAGTGAGGTTGATATAATTGTTTTAAATAAGTATTAAATGGGATAGCCACTTTTATTCTGCAACCGGTTTTCACCGTGGGTGTGATAACCTAGAAGTAAACGGTGAAAGATAATGAAAATGTTCACATGTTAAAAGAAACAACTAACGTTAAAGTGACTATACTAAACTAAAAACTGGAATTCCAAAGGCCAAAAAAAGAAAATCAAAAACAAAAAAGTTAATCCCAGGTTAAGTCCAAGCCAATTAGTCCAAGTTACTTGATGGTCAAAGAAGGGAGGCCTAACTGCGTCTAGTGTGCTAAGAATAAATGTCACACCTTTTGGAATCAATAATGTAACCCGCAAAAGTGTTAAGAATACGACTCTGCAGAAAGAGTCGTCTAATCCCGTCTCTCTAAGAGCGATTTCTCTCTTGGACGACATCGATAGCAATCGATGCCAATCGATAAAAATCTATAACAATAGATCGATTAACATCGAAAGTCGAAGACCCATCGATGAACAAAAAGGGTTGTTTGATATCATTAATTTCATCTATTGTCGTCGATTTTAATACCAATCGATTAATTGGCATCGATTTTGGCAAAAAAAACATGTAATGAAGATGATATGTCAACCAAGAGGATAAAGCAGGGTGAAGAACGTAGCCAGGCGTTCACGATGATCAAAACGTTCGCACTCCAGGTACGCATATATAGTTCAATATCAGAACGTGCTGAAAAGACGACTTCGATAAAATAAAAAAAAGTGGAACTGTGGAGGTTACAGAAAAGGAAAAAATGCAAATATTTATAGGTTTTAAGAGCGGCTTTCAGTAAACATTGAGCATTCAGCGGCAGAAGTTGAAAAATCGATTTCTTTCATATTTTGCACATAAGTGGGTATTGGTAAAACTAGAAACCTGATGTGGTTCGTTTTCCTCAGAAGCGCTTTATTTTCGAATAAAACGAGGAAATCGATTCTCGGGTTCGAGAGATCAAAATCACAGGAAATTAATCTTGAAAATCAGTACCATAAACTTGCATCGCGCTGGAAAACTAAAGCGCGAAAAACAAGATAGACACTTCTTATTAACAGAACAAGTCTTTTTAATTAACTGGACAGTAGTTATATAGTTGGGGGTACCAGAGCATTTTGAAAAAATGCTCTGGTATCCAACCCAACTATATATCTACTTTCCATCTGATGGTAATAATTTTATGGATAACTATATGTATTTTATTTCATGGTAATAATTTTATGGATAACTATATGTATTTTATTTCATGGTAATAATTTTATGGATAACTATATGTATTTTATTTCATGGTAATAATTTTATGGATAACTATATGTATTTTATTTCATGGCAATAATTTTATGGATAACTATATGTATTTTATTTTCATGGCAATAATTTTATGGATAACTATATGTATTTTATTTCATGGGCACAATTATTTGGATACTATATGTTTTTATTTCATGCGGAAACCAACGCATTTTCACATCGCGTGACTTCATACAACAGGAAGTCATACCGAGAAACAAGTCTGGACATGTCTGGTGAAAACAGGAAGTTTATGATGAAATGGGACTTTCCCGATGAGTCATCAGATTGTCATGTAATATCAGATGAACTTGTATTTGAAGTAAAGTTTGTCAGTAAAGTTTGTCAGTAAAGTTTGTCAGTAAAGTTTGTCAGTAAAGTTTGTCAGTAAAGTTTGTCAGTAAAGTTTGTAGTGAACAGAAAAGCAGACTGTGTTTGCGGAACTTGTATGGAGGCCGACACAGCTGTGTCGTGACGTCACATCTTCAGATTGCATAATGTCCGTAAGCGAAACTATTGATTCCATCGTTTGATATATATCTTTTGTCGTCAAAACAGCTGAGTGACACTTTATTAATTTCATAGCTTCCGAGTTGATGATTGTTGCTTCGGATGGTTTTCATAGTATGATGCATTTGTCTGTTTTCTAATAAAATATTTTTGTAGTCTTCATGTTTGATATTGTTCTTTATTATGTTCTTCTTGATTCCTTTGGCTGTTTTTCCTACTTTCTGGTTGTCTTTTATGTAACTATACATTTTTTGATCGCAAACCTATGAATTCTATGATTGGTATTCCAGCTGCTTCATCTTTGAATTTACCGATTACCTTTTTGTTTGTCTTATCGAAATAAAGTGAGTTTTCAGGATAGTCACTGTTGTCGAATAGATCTTTGTTATTCCAAAAGTCTTGGTAAACATCTTCAGCTTCAATCTCATATGTCAGACTGTCTGTGTCAGTGAAGAGCAGCTTGGCTTTGCTTCCATACTTTTCTTTTATGTAGTTATAATGAAAATCATACATTAATCTCTTACTTAGATCAAGAATACACATACCCACATATGCTGGCCTGTTTAGGGTTAGTGTTTCTTTGATTTTATGCACTGCCACCAGATTTTCATTGAATATTTTGCTACTTACATAAGTTGGTTTAGAAGCCATTTTCAATAATTTCTTTTCATCAGTAATAAGTCTGACATCAACTCTCTTTCTTATGTTCTCCATTGTCTTTCCAAACACTGAGTTATTCATTAGCTTGAAGAAATCTTTTTTGAATGAATTTTTCGCTTGAGTACGTTTTTGTGTATTGAAGTTAATGTATTGTTTGAGCCAAGGTGACTGATTGAATTCTAATACTCTGTGCACTTTCTTTACTTTCAATCCAAGATCAAGATACAGCTGAAGGTTTCTGTAGTGCAAGACATATTTTTCTTTGTTGCTTAATGTAGGAATTAATTTGTGTACTAGTCCTGTTGATATGTTAAACTTTTTCTGTATCTTTTTGCAATACTCAGACAACATATTTTTATTTACACAAACCCTTTCTGCAGCTAATGGGTAGTCGTTATGAAGGTCATGCAACTCTTTGGGGTATTCTAAATCAACTTCTAATATTAATCTTTTTTCACTGTTTTCATTATATTTAGCTAAATCTATATTGTTAATCTGCTTTTCTGTCATCCATTTGAAACCGCCAGTGGGGAGATATTGACTCATAGCCCAACCGTAAAGGTTGTTAGCATCAAGATACATGATATACTTTGAGGGCGCCTTCTCGTCGTATTCTCTCATGTACTTATTGTTTGCTTTTCCATATCGATTGGCTATATAAGATATACCACCACGCATACCTTTTTCAATGAATTGAAACATGTCTATGTCTGTCATTAGTTCCAATTTGATATTGGTCATCTTCAACATAGCATCCCATGACAAACCAGGAGATGTAAAGTAGTGACAGGGATCAAGTTTGTAATACTTAAGACAGGTCTTACGGAAGTTTTCGAATACATCAGCTAATAAAAGGATATCAGACTTAAGATATAGATTATGGTATTCACCCATTGATTGTAATTTGAAAGTGTTCCAAACATTTTTAGCATGTTGATAATCTTCATCTGTTATGTGTTCATCACTCAATATGCTGTAAAATTCTTCTTTTGTTGGTAATTCTGTTTTATTGAATTTTTCGAAACTATCCATGTAATCGTAAGGATAAACTCCCTTACGCGTCATCAATTCGAATTTTCCACCTTTGAATTTTTTGTTTGTATACTTTAAAGCTTCTGCTGGTAAGTTGCTGACTAATTTATCCAAACTTGAGCTCATGAATTGGAAACTGTCAATGAATGTCAGATGATTACCAAGCATGAAAGCCATATATTTTTCCATATTGTTCGGTATGGCATTGATATTCATTTGTTTCTCCTCTCCATTCTTATTTTTGTATGCATGTTTCTTAACAATAGCTCCAATCTCTTGCATTATAAAATGACTGTCATATCCTCTCAGATTGTGGAAGATCACTGGAATTTTAATTTCTTGTGGATTTATTCTGAGTTTGAGATTACATTCTTGATGAGCTGAGCCTCTGTATTTGCCAGTAATATGGCAATGATCTCTGACTCGTATGTCTTTTTCAGTATATTTTTTATCACAGATGTGACATGTTGTTGCTTTTTCAAATTTCTCTTCATTCTCTTTTGTCATTTTTAATGGTTTGTTGAAAAATGTCTTCATAACTTTTTTACAGTATTTCACTTCTTCTAACATATTTTCCATGAATTTGTACACAGCCTTTTCTCCTCTATATATTTGTATTGGTTTTGTATATTTGTCATCATAACAACAAACCACTTTATACCCATGACCACAGTCTGTATCCCTTTGGTAAGCTTCGGTGTATGATTTATTACCGTCTTGTTGACATCCATGAATCTTCTCTGTTATAGCCTCAAAATCAGCATAAATGACAAATGGCACAGGTTGCTGTTTATGAAAGTTGTTGAATTTCAGTATGTTATTGTCTTTGTCTGGCATTTTTATTGCTTGAGTACCATTCACTTGTATGCAAATGTATTTATGATTGTTTAGAACCCTGTCGGAACTGAAACATTGCATACAGTACATACAAAAGTGTTTCTTCTCTTTGTGTTTTGTTTGATTATACATGAACTTGTTGAAATCCTTTATGAGAACATAATGCTTGTTTTCATTTCTTGTTATCAGAAGTAGTTCCATATGATCTTCATACTTTTCTTTGGAAACATAGATGGGATATGGCTCTTTGTTTTCGTATCCGAATACGTTTATATTGATACTGTTTTGCTTCTCAATTTTGTTATAATGTTTGACACCAACTGGAAATTCAACATCTGAGTAATCTAACTTTTCAACGTATGGTTTATCGACTTTTTTAATCCTTTGAGGATATTTCTCTTGTGGGTTTAAGTGTCGGATATGACACCATCTGAAACATTCATTATCTTCATTTTTCATGTTAATTAGTCCCTTAGCACTATTTCGCAGTTCAGAAGGCAGTTGGATATATGAGGATCCTTTCATGGGCTTGTATTTGACAATGTTGAGGTAATGGCTATCAACTGATTGTACCGTCCATCCTGAACCTTCTGATATCCACTGGGATATCTTGTTTAAGATATTTTGTTTAGACATTTGTAATGCTTCATTGATTTCTGTATTGTTAATAATTGTTTGAGATTTACTATTGAAATATGCTGGCTTTTCAACTATTTCACCATTAGACATTTTATTGAATGTGACTTTCAATGTTTCAACGTATTTCAAGCCTTTCATTTCATTCAACAAACTAATTACACTGTGTTCTATTGCCTTTCTGGTGTTTTGCATTTGGGCTAAGGGGTCTTTATTGTTTCTGATGCTGATTTCAAATGACTTAGTGTAACCTTTTAAAGCTTTGTCTGTTTGTTTTATTATGGTTCTTGGTGTTGGAACTGGTTTATCCATTGGTTTTTTGGTTCTTGGTGCTGGAATGGGTTTATAATTATCCCTGAATTCTGGAGGTGGAAGAATGATGTTTTCTTCATATTCTTTAGCCATCTGTTTGACACTCTTGCGAGGTGTTGGTACTGGTGGTCTTGGTTTATAAGTCCTTGGTGCTGGAACTGGTTTGGTATCATCTACCACAATAATTTTAGGCTTCATCACAGATTGCTTCAGAAGCAGATTGATTAATTGACTTTTACTGAGTTTCTTCAGATCTTTCTTGTTCATATTTATATGATTATATTTTTCCATTCTATATATATATACTATAGATATTCTTTTAAGTGTTTTCAATTAGTCCGTTTAAATATTGTCAATAATTCAAATGATCCAAAACATAGGATCCCTTGAACTATATGAAAAAAGATTATCATGGATTTAGTATCCGTGTTATTTCATTCCTTACCTCTTTAATATTGATTTCATGGACATTTTTAATGTGCTTTTTTGTTTTCAAATGACAGGATTTTCCAGCTAGCGTGTAGTTACGTCCCGTCTTACATATATCACAATACCACTCTTTATTTAGCATGTACGTTGTTTTGTGGTTTTTTCTTTCCTCATCGGTGAATACTTTAGGTCTACCTCGACCTCTCTTAACATTCTGATTCTCCAGATATAATCTATATATATTATTTTCTCTTTATATGTATGTAATTCGAATGATTCTTTAATGTTTCTGTTGACTTGAATTTTCTGGAACAATGATTGCATTTTATCCTAACTCCATCAAAATAATGGATAATTTCTTTTATAATCTCATCATAATCATTACTAACCAACACTTTGAAATTGTTATTTCCACATTCTTGTAACATTATTTGTTGTTCATCTGATAACTTTCCATTTCCAGATGGAGATTTAAATTCAATCGCGAAACCTGAATACCTCATATGTAAATTCTGTATGATTAGATCAGGAGATCCTTTTTGATAACCCATATTATAAGATCTTAATCTCATATTACTATTTATTTGGTTTTCACCTAATGTTGCATTTAAAAGTGCTTTTGGATAATTGTTTCTTATAAAGTTAACCACTTTTTTATGTAAGTCATACTCTGACTGTATATTAAAAGTTAACATTTTAAAGGGTTTGTGGTTATATTCATACCGTCCATTTTTTCTGATTGATGGTAAAACATCTTTTGTGACCCATCGTTTGAATTCCTTTGCTTTATCCATATCAGATCTCAAAATGAGGCTATACAGTCCGGATTCATTTATATAAATCACATGGTTATTTTTTAGGGGGAACGATTCGTTCCCCCAAGATTTGAGGTCGTTTAATGTAATTTTATCTTCCAAATCAACATGATCACGAATAGCTTTACGAGTATTTGTATACTTTAAGATGTTAGCAACAATCTTAGCACGGAACCATATATCATCATCCTTTTTGATAATGTCCAGTTTTTTTCCTTCATAAATGAAATTTTCCATATTATATACTATATTATTTTATGTTTAAATAAGATCGCCAGAAACAATTATATTTTTGGCTACCAAAAGCAAAAGACAGTATATACTGTATCGATTGATATAATATATATTAGATAATTCTCTTTAAACCATTTTTATATATCCTTCAAGTCCTTGAACGGTATCCAACTGTTAAATTCATCACTATACCCCTTCCACTTCACCAAAGCTTGCTTCTTTTTATAATCTCTCCGAATGACTTTATCAATTCTGAATACCTCTTGTTTTGCTTTTAATAATTCAGGTTCATAAAAACTCCCTTGAATGTCTTCACCTCTGAGATCCTTTAGTTTGTAAGTTATTGGATTCGTATATTGGATTTTATCAACTGTAAAAACTTCCTCAGACCAATTTGGTGTATAGCCCTTATCAAACACATTCCGTTTATACTTACTTATTCTGACCTTATCACCTATTTTGAATTTCGGTTTAGATGATACTTGCTCCATATCACCATACAGATTAAAGTAAACAGTCGACTCATTCTTCTTTTTACTTGCTTCTGTAGGCGTCATCTTTATGCTTGAATGTTTATTGTTGTTATACTGTTTCACTAATTTGGGTAGCATGTCTAAATACTTTGTATTACCTTGAACAGTAAACTGCTTCCACATCTTGGTTTTAATTGTTCTGTTCCATCTTTCACAAACTGACGACTTTTCCTCATTCTCAGTTGAGTACAAGGTTATATTATTCTTATCAAGTAGTTCCTTAACATGTTTGTTGTAATACTCTTTGCCTTTGTCTGTCCATAAATATTCCGGTTTTCTACCTTCTTTAAGGATTGTTTTAAAAGCATTCATAACGGTTTCTCCTTTTTTGTCCTTTAATGGGACGATCCAACCGTATTTAGAGAATACATCTAAAACCATAAGAAGATATCTGTAGCCAGCGTTCCATTGACTAAACTGTTGCATCTCAATAAGATCTGAACACCATATCTCGTCAATGCCGTTTACAATTACACGCCGCCGAGTAAAGTTACGTTTTATAGGTTTATGAAGCTCATCAGCTAATTTTTCTTGCCAGTTTTCTTCACTCGACGGCCTTTCCCGTTTTTTGGCTTCCTTTGATTTAGACCAAGACCTAGTTTCTGCTTCGTGTTAATCAAGAACCGAGCTGTTTGCCCCCATTTTGGCATCTGTCCATAAGGTATTCCATCCAATGACTTGACCATTTGTTTGTCACATTCACCTTTGTTTTTCCCCATATCATAACAAATATCATGATGAGCTGCTATTTCATCCACTTTATTGTAAGGTTGTACGTGCCACTTGGTGACCTCTCCAGTGTTCCTATCATACTCTAACTGTTTATCGAGAGGATTGTATGGTCCCATGTATTTATACTTTCCAGGAGTCCATCCAGCTTTTGGTTTCGGTATTTTCCCAATTAGTTTATGTATATCTAAACTACCACCATCCAAATCCTTTCTGTTGGTTTTATACTTTCTATTTGGTCTGATTTTAGTAGATAATTGATCAAGAGCTTGACTTCCAACATTCTGAATCACTGGATTCAACTTATCCAGAGCATAATCGATAGCCTTTTTTTGCAGTTTTGGGTTTCTCAAGGCTTCTGATCCATAATATCTTCCCATTTCAACTGCCTTTTTTCCAAGCCAAGGAATACCGTGGTGAATCAATAAATCAGCACCAGTTGATGCTACTGTATCTAGTACGCCCGCCCCTTTCGACGGGCGACCCCGTTTCCCGCCTGTTTAACGAATTTCGTCTTTGTAATACCACATTCAGCACAAGTACACTTCATCATTGATCTCCCATTTTTGGCTTTTACAACTCTTTCAGAACCAGGAACGCATTCTGTCTGTTTCTTCTGTTTCACGCAATATGATTTCATATATAATATGATTAGATTAGATTAAGGTTCAATATATACGTTTTCATATTTACCAGTTTTCGGATTTTTCACCAAACGCATAACAGTACCCTTCTTTGGTTTAGTCCAGAATTTCTTGCTTGTTATACCTGTTTTATTATTAAAAGCACCTTTCAAAATATCACCAGACCAATATCGGTCAAATACATGGTTGGTTCATGGAATTACTTTGCGAGTTATTTGTTCGGCTATTTTGGCTGCCTCAAAAGCTTTACCTAATGGATTTTCACCTCCCTTTTGGCTTTTGATGAATTTGGTTTTTGTAATACCACATTCAGAGCATTTGCATTTAAGCATAAGCCTCCCATTTTTAGCCTTTTCATATCGTTCACTCCCGGTTACACATTCTGTGACCTTTTTTTGTTTCACGCAATATGATCTCATATATGTATGAGTTAGATATTTTTGAAATACTGTTCTAAGAATTTCTCATTCTTCGTCGTATCATATATGTCGAAAACTTCCAACAGATCAAAATATGATTTGCCCTTATTCATCTCATTTAAAAAGTATAAACAAAAGTAACCACATGTTGTCGTCATTAAATTTTGTATTTGGTTATTTTGATGAAGAAGTGTTAAATTCTTTTTTCTTGCGTGATTGACAATTTCTTGGAAGGGAGGTAAACCAAAGCTATCAAAGTAATTGACCACGTTATCTTTCACATATGTGGATACCCAATGGCTACCGCTCATATATGATGGTTCAAGATTGTAAATGAATAGAGCCTGTCTATGATTGTGGGGCACTGATTCATCTCTAGACAGAACATCTTTAATTGGGATATTCAGATATTTACACCATTTTATTAAATCGTAATTGCTTAATGGGACATTGTTATGGAATTTTGGTTTTACAACAAAATGTTTAGAAGAGGGACTTTTTTGAAGGGTGAGTTCTTTCCTAATAGCAGACCGTCGCCCTTTTTGTGAGCTTTTCTTTTTTTTTTAATTCCCATACCGATTGTATCGTTCGGCCAATTTCCATAAAAAGGTGGAGTTATATACATTGGGTCTAACAAACCACCATTTTGATTGTTAGATCTGGGTGGTCTTTGTTTAGGCTGTCCCATCCGAGGAGAACCATTACCAGTGATCTTCTTTATTGCCTCAATAGCTAAAGGAACTCCAATTGATGCAAGAAGAGTACCTAAGAACCCACCTGTTTGTACTTTCGTCGGTTTTATATGAACACCAGAGCCTGTTTGTAGAGCATTTAATATATCTTGTTTTTGTTTTGTGGTCAAAAGATGTTTATATGCTATCAACTGGTTGATTTTATTTTGTGGTATGAGAAACCCACCAGTTTGAATTCCTTTTCCAGATATCTTTTTGACGATCCGAGATGCTCCTTCACTAGCTGCTCCAGCTAAAGCCGACAATCCAAGAGTCTTAGCAATAGTGGGAACAAAAGTTCGTCCCAGATTCAAAACTGTAGAGAGGAGTGATCCACCAACTTGCTTTCGAATGTTTGTTTTTGCTAGTTTGATGTCCATTCCCTTTTTCAATTTTCTATTTTTATCCAATCGCTTAACTATATTCTGAGGTACGTATAGAGTGTCATTCCCAGATAATGAATCCTTTGTCAGTCTCAAAACGATAGTTTCTCTTTTATGATACGCGTTACTAAGATTCTTTTTCTGGTTTGGTGATAAACTAACTTTAATTTCGTATAGTTGTGTCATATATTATATGTTAGATAAATTCTATTTTAAAAAACATATTCATTTAAATTTTCATCGATGTAAAACTTATTTATTTAAACTATCATCAATTCGTTTCCAACTGTCTTAACAACAACCTCACTCTCGTAAAATACGATGCTATGAGCTCGGACGTTTGCTGCTGGGGCTACATTGAGACGATAATGGAGAATCAACTGTTTAGGATCTCTCGTCACTACCTCTTTCTGATATAACAAATCGAAATACAATAATCCGTACAAACTGGTGTAATTGGATACATTAAGCTGTGTTCCTGAATTGTAATCGTTCTTACGAAATGCATATGACATGAGATCATTAAATATCCGTATTTTAGAGTCACTATCATATTCCAGCTCTGGGTAAAAAACGTTATTCCCATATTCAAGCCTACAGCTTGATAGAGAGCTGTTAGCGTTAGCGGCATTCAACTTGAAAGTATCGAACAAATACGGACTCCTCTCTGCTTCAACATCATTCGGTGCGTCTGTTCGCTGGAGATAAATAAAAACATGTTTAACGTTATCAATAGCTGGACTGATTTGAAACATATTCTGAATAGCTCTGGTATTTGCCGACTGATTGTAGAGATCTCGCATATATGTCCAGGTTGTTGGCTTAAGAAACTCTGAAACGAAATTACTATACATACTGTCTTTTGGGATTAGTCTTGGTAGCCAAAGATACAATCTCTTTACTACAACACGACCATCGTCAGCCGCTGCTGCTTTGTGAATCAATTCATCATCGTCGTTCAGGGTTAGTTCAAATGTGAGCTGCATTGGAGGTAGCATTTTTCTTTCTAATTCTTGGAAAAAGCTGTATCTGTTTAACGGAATCATCTCGTTAATCGATTTAGCTCCTCCGCCGCCGTCATTCTGATTAGCCTGGGTTAAAATACGACGGGCTTCGAAACCTGTGTTTGTATCTGCTGTAGTTCCATCAGTATCTAGATACCAGAACGAATTCTTTCCAACGGATCTACTATAATCATCGCTGTATTCAAGGAGATTTTTCACATTCGTTATTCGATGCAAATTATCACTCTCATACACGATTTTGCCTGAAGATTTGATAACCATATGTCTGATTAGACTGTGAGATCCGTTTATCATTGTGATGCGATCTGCTGCAGCATATCCAGCACCATCTGCCCTTTTTTGAAGCTCTTTAGTTACTTCGAAATACCCATTGAAGAAATCAAACATAGTCGACCGATCGTTGATTGTGAATCTGTAACCCGTCTTTTTCTGGCTTTGATTGTTAGCAGGTTGCTCAATGACATTATCCAAATGGAAACGAACGTATTCATATCGTTGAAGATTTTCATTTGTTCTGAAACTCATTTATATGATTAGTTTAGATAAAATTCACTTTTTAATGACATTTTAACGTCTTAATCCAGTACCAGATATAAGTCTATTCAGAATTGTGTTGTAGTCTTCTTGTTTTGGTTTAGTAGGTTTGGTTGGTTTCACGATTTCATTCATTGGTTGTTTAGTTAAACCGTGTAATTTTCTCATAATAAGCTCTCCGCTTTTTTCAGCTGCTTTTTTTCCAAGTTTGTCTCCAGCATGTGAAATACCAGATTCAAGCGCTTTTTTGGCAAAAGGTTTTAAAACCATTTCTGGAACTTTACTTAACACCCTTCCAACTGGTTTGAATATGTTATCAACAATAATCCCAGATCCTTTATGCTTATACACAAAACGACCTAGTTTCGGGTGATATACACGTTTATATTCATATGATGCCATGTATAACTATTAGTTAGATTAATCTCTCTTCTCTCTTAAAATCAAACTGAATGAAGTGTCACTATGATTAAGATCTATAATTCTTCGTTTACCGTCGGTGATATAAATCCGAATTTTATTAATCGTATTTTTATTGACTGGATTAAACTGTACTCGTCGAGGCTCTTGTGTGAAACTATAACTCGGAGTGAGAGTTGAAGTACTGAAAATATATATAATATCTGACTCTTCACCATCGACAAGACTGTCACTTATCAAATCACAATGAACATTTAATATTTCTCTGTCTTGTGAGAGATTAGGAATGTAATCTCCAACATTTACACTACTTGTTAGAATCTTTTTATTGAAACCAATAAGATCATTAAAATCACTTTGAGTAAGATCTAATCTGTAATTTGAGGCAAGTGTTATTATTGTTCGAAATATTGTATCGTCAAACTCAAGAGTTATAGGATATTGAGGGTTTGATGATGTCCCTGTTTTTGTTTTTTCTTTGATTAAATTGTCAAAATCAATGTAATTCCATACTCCAGGGTTGAATATAATTTCCGTCCAATTAGCACCACTATCTGTCGAATATCTTATTTTCTGATTATTGAGTTCTCTCGTAATGTTAAACCATGTGAATGACATCGAAATGATTCGGTCGAGGCCGATTTCATATTGTCTGTTTGAATCTAGTATTATCGGATTACGGTATTTGATTGTGAAATCCGATGGTTTATTACCATTTTGGTTTTTTACTGTATGGGATGATAATACAAGTTGTCTATTCATATATATGATTAGTTTAGACTAAAATAGTTTTTGTATATTTTGTTGTATTGTGACTTATTGAGTATTGAATTTCTCAACAAGATGTCGAGAAGAGCGACGCCTGTATTCCGTAGTTCGATGCTATTATTACCAGCAACCTTTGATCCGATAATCAGTTCAAGTTTTTTCATCATTTCTGTTGGATTATTGAAAAACATTATCTGTCCACCTTTTTTTGTTTTTTTCTTCAAACCAGATCCTTTAATATTTTTCAGTCTTTGATTATTGTAATTTACATAATCAGTAAGAACCTTTCTTGTATCTTGAATAATTTTTCTTTGATATTGAGCCTCAGCTTCAGTGATTGAGCCACTATTTAATTTTTTAGTAATATTCATCGAATATCCAGAAAGTTGTTGTCGTTTCTCTTTAGCATTTTTCAAGATTTTTTTCAGATAAGATTTCCTCTTTTGGTCATTCATATCTTCTTGTTGAAGTCGTAATTCAATCTCATCATAGTTAGGAATTTGAATTTCATCCAAAACTTGGTTAATTGCATCCTCTTCAAGAATTTCATAATCTGGTACTTCTTCTTCGTACTCAGGTGGAAGATCTTCAGGTTCATACATGTATTCTGGATCTATATACATTTGTTTTTTACCTGATGCTAAATCCTTGAAGACATCTTCATAAGATGGAGGTTTTGGTACTACTATTTGTTTCTCGTTTTCAGGTAAAACAGGTTGATCAAACAAATCGTCCAATCCATAATCAGGCACTTCATCATCAATAGCTATTCCATAATCTGGAACAGATCGCTTTTTCTTTACCAATCTTCTCAACGGTGCTTTTGGGGCTGTAAGTTCCTTTAACTCAGATGTTATAGGTTTGAAAAGTTTCTCTGCCTCGACTTCACCCATTTGATCAGATATCTTTTTTTGTTTTATTGTATCTCTTACTGTGTTAATCTTTTTACCAAGCTCGGATCGTTTCTCAGCCATTTCTTTCCATTTAAGTAAACTCATTATATCATTTGTTTACATAAAATTTCGTATTTTGTTCGGAAAAATTAGGGTTATCATATATAAAAACGCTCGCATAGCGTGTCGCATAGCGTGTCGCATAGCGTGTGAAATTGTATAACATAATATCATATGAAGATTCAAAATTACGACATCCAAGATGATGACAATGACGATTTTGTTCAATTAAAGAGTTTTATGCCAGACCGATGTTTCAGGATGCTCCTTTGTGCTCCTTCTAATGGTGGCAAGACCAACCTCTGCTTGATGATGATCTACAGGTTATTGTTCTTTGACAAGATATACCTTTACGCTCGCAATCTACAGCAAAGCAAATATAAGCACCTGTTGAAATCTTTCGAACCAATATCAAAAGAGGTCGGTTATGATGGGATAGAAGCGAGTAACAATGATATAATCCCTTTGACAGATTTGTCTGATGAAGGTCAAAAACTGGTGATCTTCGATGATTATTTGAATACAGGAAAGAAAAACGACGAAAGGATAAGAGATTATTTCACTAATAGCAGAAACAAAAACTGCTCTTGTATCTATTTGTCACAAAGTTATTATGGGACAGATAAGACAATCCGTTTGAACTGTTCACATTTTTGTGTTTTTGATTTTCCTTCTAGTAACGAGCAATCGATGATTTGTCGAGAACTGAACATAAATAAATCAGATTATCAGAAAGCTACTAAGGATCCATATAGTTTTTTGTATGTTGATAAGGTCAAAAAAAAGGTAGCCCGAAATTTCGACGAAAAAATCTAAACTAATATTATATGAGTTATACCAACGGTATCCTTAATCATGATGATTCTCAAGGACTAGGTAAGATAGGTTCAAGAGGTTTATCTGGTATTGGATTTAAATTAGATGCTAATAATGATTATGATATGCAGAATAAAAAACTGGTTAATGTGAAACAGGGAACCAATAATAATGACGTTGTTACTAAACAATATCTTGATTCAGAGATATCTAAGATTCCAAGTATTGATACATCTAAATTTGTTGCAATATCTGGTGATACGATGACAGGGTCACTCATTGTCCCAAAAGACAATTATCCAGTTCATGGTGATCTCAACAAGGTTATAAGTTATGAATCACAAAGGGAGATATTCTTGTCAAAGAAAGAAGGAGGTCGGATGGAGCAACCCATTAACATGAACAATAATTTCATCACAAATGTGAAAGACCCAACACAGGCAGATCAAGCCACAAACAAAAAGTATGTCGAAAATCAGCTTGAAAAAAAACTGGATAAAGGATCTGATATTGATATGAAAAATAATTCAATTATCAATCTTGATCTTCCATCAAACCAAAGAGACGCCGCATGTGTCGAGTTTGTTAACAACAGAATTGATGACATGACACAAAAAAAGTTTCTCAAAGTTGATGGCACCAACAATATGACTGGTAACTTGAATTTAAATGAAAAAACAATAATCAACTTGAACACCGATGACAAAGACATAAAATCAGCAGCTAATGTCGGCTATATCAGCAGTAAGGTACGCACCGCCAAAGGTGATGTGACTGTAGGGCTGAAAACTTACTTTGACACAAAAATCAAGGAGTCTCACATCACCAGCTCAACCAATAAGAAAGACGTTTTCAGGTATCTCATGGAAAATGCCGATGAATCTTCAAGTGAAAACAACATAATAGTTGATGGCATTGTTGACTTTTCTGGTTCCCCCCACAATGTCAACAAAAAAGCTTATAAATTTAAAATGGGGAAAGACGCTCAAAATGAGTATTCTTCTCGCATTGGCTTTAACATGTTCAAACTTCCAGAAGGCGAGTACACTTTGGCTATTGAATTTTTCCCTCCAAGCACAACAAATTTGTCAGTGAGTGTCGTTTCCACTTCACTAAATATTGGTCAACAATCAACCAAGCTGTTTGTTAATTACAGCAGATCTATTGTTCACTTACATAAGTGGAACATAACTCCTCCCGAATACATTTACATTGACATGCATTGTCAGGGCACTGCAAGTAGCTCCACTCAAGGAGTTGGTTATTTGATTGTATATGGAGTCAAAGGATCACAGAGTAATGTAGACTCGGATGTGTATGATACGGCGTACGTTGTAGAAAATGGTAAAATGGTAATGCAAACGGATTTGTCTTTAAACGGGTACCAACTACGCTCTTCCATTCACCACATAAACGGTTTTTTAAATTCGACAAAAGGGAACAAAAATTTTGTTTTAAATGGTGCCGAAATAATGTCATTGCCAGGTGAAGCGATTTTGAAAAATATTGATATATATTGTACGCGTCCAATCACTTCTTCGGATTCTCATGTCACTGTACATAGACACAAAAAAATATCTTTGAAACTCAAAACATCTTTACGGAATTTTTTTACTGGAACTCTAAGCTCTTTAAGAAATTTTACCTCAAAAAAAAGTGGGTGGTATCAGACAATAAACCTAAATTCTTTCCAAATGCCTTCGTCTGGGATTTTGGCTTTTGAACTAAATATGAATGATGATATTTGGAAAAGTTACAACGCAATTATACTTCGTATCGAGTATCAAACAAGTGCGTGATAACTTTCCACAAAAATTTTCATTTATAATATAGCACAATTCAGAATATCCATCTGATTGGAGCATGGAATGCTTTTTAGAATATATTATCCCAAAAGAAATAAGCGTTGAGGTTTCCGATGAAAAACATAATAAATAATCCAACATAATAATATATATGAAAACAGCAACTTTAATCAACGAAATTATTGAGAATATAGAAAAAATAGTTCGAAACATTAGAAAATTATACATCAGTATTAAGAAATCGTTCAAAAAAGAAAAAATGTAACCATATAATATATATGGATAGACGTGAAAGCATATTCAATTGGAACCATGTTTCAGAAAAATTAACGGAAAATCAAATATCTGAGTTGAAAGCATTATACAAATTCTATCATAAGAAATACTGGCTTGCTAAAATGACTTACAAATATTTCAAAAAAACAGAACTTGCATGTAATATTGGATCCGCTTTATTGGTAGCTACAGGAACAATAGTTGGTGGTGTAACACTAAACCCTATTCCTCTTGGAGTGATATCCGGTACTGGGCTCTTACTTAAAACATATTCAGAGACTAAAAATTTCAAAAAGAAGATAGAAATGTCTAAATTCGCGTACACTACGTATGAAAAGGTTTTAACTCATTTACGGTGCTTTATGAGAGGACTGGAGTATAATGACAAAGAATTTATTGATTATGTTAAAGTTCTCGATGATATAATCATTGATATGTGTCCTATCACTGACAAATTTTAAAAGAAATATAATAAGGTATTCATCCAATAATAGATTTTATTTCATCCCCTATCAACAACATGATGTGCTTCCAATATTTATCGCAGAAAGCTTAAGTTTTTTTCGATTTACTAATTGGAATATTTTTGTAAGGTATTCCCATCATCTTGAATATCTTTCTCATAATAAAATTAACGCTAATCATCCTTTTCCGAGTTCCATTAACTTCATTAAGAACCTTACCTATCTCGACATATATAGCATCAATTTTTTGTTTCTGACAGTTTGATATTTTGATGTTATATTTTTCTTCAATATCGAGTAATATGTTGTTAATGTGGTACTCTCGATGGTAAACAGATTTTCTTATAAATCTATGTATATTTTCATAAAAATTAACATATTCTTTCACATAATTATATCCTTGTACTACACCACAACTTAAACATGCTAACATCCCATCGTCGTTAATAATATACTGATTATCACAGCATTTATCATCTTTTGGTTTTCTGGCAGAATCTATTTGTTTGTCACAAAAAGGACAAACTGCTTCTGATTCTTTCAGTTCATCATGTAATTCCTTGTTACAATTCATTCTATACTATTATATGAGATATTTTTTTATGTAAATACAAGTTCCGCAAACACAGTCTGCTTTTCTGTTCACTACAAACTTTACTGACAAACTTTACTGACAAACTTTACTGACAAACTTTACTGACAAACTTTACTTCAAATACAAGTTCATCTGATATTACATGACAATCTGATGACTCATTTCCTCGGGAAAGTCCCATTTCATCATAAACTTCCTGTTTTCACCAGACATGTCCAGACTTGTTTCTCGGTATGACTTCCTGTTGTATGAAGTCACGCGATGTGAAAATGCGTTGGTTTCCGCATGAAATAAAAACATATAGTATCCAAATAATTGTGCCCATGAAATAAAATACATATAGTTATCCATAAAATTATTACCATGAAATAAAATACATATAGTTATCCATAAAATTATTACTGTTGCTCCCGCATTTGACTTTGTATCATTAATGTTATTTTGCATGTTATTTCTTTGTTTTCGTTATTTCATTGTTTTCGTTCGCTTTCGTGTTTTCGTGCCATTTATATTCTGTTAGGTTTTTATGCATAATTTCGCTTTGTTTCGTTTTGTTATTCGTGTAAGTTTCACCGTTAATGAGTTTAGCCATTCGTCTTTAAGGTTTAGTATCGTTCACTACGTCCGATCGCATCTCAAGGATTTTAATTTCTCATCGTTTGTTCCTGTAGCCATACAACGTTTGTAAGTGTCTTTTCTTGTTGTCTTTATAGTATCGTTTATTTTCTTGTCGCTTTCTTTTCATTTTATTTTATCGTAACTTGTTGTTTTCGTGTTTGTTTTTTTTTTAGCAACCGTATCTCTTCGTATTTAACCGTGTTACTCGTATTTCTTCGATTGGTTATTAAACTTGTGAACATACGGTACGCGTCTGGAAATGTATGGCAGTCACATTTGTTGAAACGTTATGGATCCAACTGCGAATACCGGGAGCCAAAATATTCAGGAACAAATTGGAATGGATTATGACAGTTTGGAATCTACGGACGCTGTTCGAGTAAACGGAGTATCTAGACGAAGGCAGCGCACCGAAAAAGGAAAGGCTTACATCGCTCATCTTCGATGGACAGACTGTCATTCTATTGGAAAAAGAGTGCAACGGCAGATTAACGAAATTGATTCTTTGGCAACTAACGAGGAAAACGTGAATGTTGTTGAAAGGAATCTCACTTCATTTCGTGTTACCGTGGAAGAATTTAAAGGAAGCGTCGCTGCACTATTAGGCGATCTTGAGACTGATGAAGAGCTGAACGTGGCTAACGATTGGTATGCCGACCAGAGCAAGCAGATAAATGATTTTATTGAGAAAATCGTCCGCTGGATTTCGTCTGCGAAAGAGACAATCGAGCATAGCTTGGAAGTTAAATCGCAAACCAGTTCAAAACACAGTCGAACGTCGCATCGTTCGGGCCCGTCTTCAAGACCTTCAATCGCTACAAGTAGAGCCAAAGAAAAGGCGAAAGCCGCCGAGTTGATGGCGAAAGTTGCAATGTTGGAACGCAGGCAAGAGTTAGAGAAGAGAATTGAGAGGCTACGTTTAGAAGAACAATTAGCGCTCGCCCAAGTCCGTGAACGCATATACGCAGAATTTGAGAGTGGCGACAAAGAAGATTTGAGTCCTCCGCCGAAATTGCCTTCGGAAACCTTTCGTGTTGAAGAATTTCCGTTTTCTGAGCCGTCTTTTCGCACCGTGTCAAGTGCCTTCATTACTCCTGGTGTAACATCGACTATCGCAGCCGACGTCAGTGATTCTGCTGTTTTTCACGATGTTCCTGGAAAACAAATACCTCCAGAGCCAACGCAACGTCCGAAGTTTAATCCGTTCGCAGCTACAGATTACGTCCTTGACATCCAGCAGAGTACAACGCCGATGTCACGGAGAAAGTCGAACCCTTTCGCGGCTGAAAAGTTCCTCGCTGACATCCAGCAGAGTACAACGCCGATGTCACGGAGAAAGTCGAACCCTTTCGCGGCTGAAAATTTCCTCGCTGACATCCAGCAAGGGACAACGCCTTTGCCTCGTGGAAGGTCGAAAACTTCCGCAGCTGAAGATTTCCTCGCTGACGTACAGCAAGCGATTACGCCCATGTCAGATAGAAAGTCGAATCCTTTTGTAGCTGAAGATCACATCGTCGATATCCAGCAAAGTACAAGGCCTGTGCAGCTTCCGAGTTCAAATCCCTTTGTTGCTGAACCTCGCGTCGACGACATGCATCACAGTACGAAGCAATTTTGTGACGTTCTTGAGAAACAAAACAAGTTGACTGAATTATTGGCAGATCAACAACGACAAAATTTGCTGCCCACGTTAACATTGTCTAAATTTACTGGTGATCCATTGGAATATCCCACGTTTATTAGAAGTTTTGAATCTCAAGTGGAGGCTAAAACCAGTGCAAACGATGTCCGTTTCCAATATTTGGAGCAATACTTACAAGGAGAACCTAAGGAGCTTATTAAAGGATGCCTTTATCTGGATAGACACAGTGGATACCTGGAAGCTAAGAGGCTGTTAAAGGACAAATATGGTGATCCTTACAAGATATCAAACGCTTACATAAAGAAGATTAATGAGTGGCCTTACATCCGGGCAGGAGATGAGTTGGCGTTAGACAGATTCTCTACCTTTCTAACCCAGTGCCGGAGTGCTATTTCAAGTCTAACCTTTTTATCTATCCTCAACCATCCACACAACCTCCAGAGTATGGTAACGAGGCTTCCACTTCCGCTTCAAGATCGATGGCGCCGAGAAGCGAATAAGATGAGAGTTGCTAGAGGAGCAATTCCCGCCTTCGCCGATTTTGTGGACTTTGTTAATGCAGAGGCAGGAATTGCAACTGATCCTGTTTTCTCACGAGAAGCCCTCCGTCGCTTAGATGGTTCATCAGACCACCCTGACCGTTTTAAAAGAAACAAGGGTCCTGGCAAGTTTAAAATTTCAGGAGAACGTATACGTAACTCATACCGCGTCTCTAGTCATGCAACAGGGATTACCGCTGACCAGAAGATCGACTCACGCAACCCCAGCAGGCTCTGTAAGCTTTGTAGCAAGCACCATGACTTAGCCAGCTGCCAGGCTTATCTCAAGAAGACCTTAGCAAACAGGAAAGAGTTCCTTAAAGAGAAAGGGCTGTGTTTCGCATGTTATGACTCAGGCCACAGATCAAGCGGGTGTGCTCAGAGAAGAACTTGTAAGAAGTGCTTTCGTCGTCATCCCACGGGTCTTCATGATGACAATTTTCGCCTCATTCCAGCGGCTTCCGTACAGCAGATCTCGTCCCCTCCCCAGCAAGAGGATACAATGGTGAATGCTCACACCGAAATGAACGAAGCTGCCTGTAACGCTACTGGTATTGACAAGACCGTGTCCGCTGTACCCATCGTTCCTGTCAGGTTGAGATTTGCGGGGAGTGAAGTCGTTACGTACGCCATGCTTGATAATTGCAGTACTGGTTCCTTTGTTCTTAAAGAGCTTGCAGCTAGCTTAGGTGTAAAGGGCATTGATACGCAGTTGATGGTAAAGACCGTGAATGGTACGAAGTTACTTGACACTGAAGTTTTAAATGGCTTAATCGTTACGAACTTGAATGGTGACAATACCTTGCAACTGCCGAAGATATTCACCAAAGAAGATCTGTCTACGTGCGAAGATATGCCTACGCCTGAACTTGCCTATCGTTGGGAACACCTCAAGCGCATAGCGACAGACCTACCACCACAGTTGCCTGACGCCAAGATCGGTCTGCTGATTGGTTCAAACTGTCCGAAAGCCCTTGAACCTTTCGATATATTAGCTAGTCAAGATGGCGGTCCCTTTGCTATTAAGACGTTCGCTGGATGGGCTATAGTAGGCCCCCTTTACATGTCCAACAAAGAGCTGCCAACGATGAGTTGCAATAGAGTGGCCACTAAGGAAGTTGGTTCTGGTAGACATCTTGATCATCACTTCGTGGTAGAGAATAAAGTCAGAGAAGTTGTCACTCCACAAGCGCTGAACAAGATGTTCGAGTTAGATTTCAGCGAGAGAACTGAAAACAAGGGGCTAGAGTACTCACAAGATGACAAGAAGTTTCTCAAGATAGTTGACCAGGGTATTCGCCACACAGAGGATAATCACTACGAGATTCCTCTACCTTTCCGCTGTGATGATCCTCACTTTCCTGCAAACAAAGAGCAAGTCCTTCAAAGAGCATATTGGTTGAAGAAAAGGCTTATCAGAAGTGAGACGTTTTACAAGGACTATGTTAATTTCATGAATACGATCATCGCCAAGGGATTTGCAAGGAAAGTCCCGTCAGATCTTCTTTCTACAAAACCAGGCCGAGTTTGGTACATACCCCACCATGGCGTTTACATGCGAAAAAACCGAACAAGATCCGTGTTGTATTCGACTGTAGCGCCAGATTTGGAGGCACATCGCTGAACGACCAACTGTTTCAAGGACCTGACCTGACAAATAGACTAGTGGGAGTACTAACAAGATTTCGCCAAGAGCCAGTCGCTTTCATGGGTGATATCGATGCAATGTTTCACCAAGTCCGGGTTCCAGAAGGCCAGCGTGACTTCCTTCGTTTCTTATGGTGGCCCGAAGGAGATTTGACGCGAAATCTTGAAGAGTACCAAATGAACGTCCACCTGTTTGGTGCGGTGTCCTCACCGAGTTGCTCGAACTTTGCATTACGAAAGGCAGCCGATGACGCTGAGAAGATTGTTGGAGCAGAAACCGCTGATGTACTGAGGAAGAATTTTTACGTTGACGACTGTCTTCGTTCTGAAGAAACTGAAGAGTCTGCTATCCAACGAATACGTGGTGTTCGTGATGCTTGTGGCCATGGAGGTTTTAATCTGGCAAAGTTCGTTAGTAACGGTAGAACAATGTTGGAAAGTGTCCCAGAGGAAGCACGTGCTCAAGGAGTTAAGTCATTAGAGTTGGGCGATTGCTTCCTTCCTGTTGAGAGAGCTCTTGGTGTACAATGGGCCATCGAGTCGGACACATTTGGTTTTAGGATTATCGTGAAAGACCAGCCATTGACACGACGAGGAATACTGTCTACAATTTCTTCCGTATACGATCCCTTGGGAATAGCAGCGCCATTTCTGTTGGTTGGAAAGCAAATACTACAGGATCTTTGTCGTACGAAGCTTAGCTGGGATGAAGAGGTTAGCCAAGAGTTCCGTGTACGTTGGGAGAATTGGAAGAGCCAGTTGCCTGCCTTGGAACGTTTCTCCATGGAGCGATGCTTCAAGCCTGAGAATTTTGGTACAGTCGTGTCGAGACAGATCCATAACTTCTCCGATGCCAGCTCGACGGGTTACGGTCAAGTGTCATACCTCAGAATCGAGAATGCGAAAGGTGACATTCATTGCGCGTTTCTTATGGGAAAAGCTCGCGTAGCTCCTGTCAAAACTACAACCATTCCACGTCTTGAGCTCACCGCTGCCACGGTCTCGGTTCGAGTGGGTGAAATGATTGGCAATGAATTGGATGAACCTGTAGAGAGCAAGATTTATTGGACAGACAGTACGACTGTGTTGAAGTACATCTGAAATGACAAGAAGCGTTTTCACGTATTTGTAGCAAATCGCGTACAGATGATTCGAGATGCAACGAATCCTGACCAATGGAGGTACGTTGAGTCAAAGTTAAACCCTGCTGATGACGCATCACGTGGCTTTAGGGGAAACGAGCTATCTAAACAGCATCGTTGGATTACGGGTCCGAATTTCCTGTGGCTTCCTGAAAGTGAATGGCCTTGGCCTCCTAATGACCTGGACGATATATCGGTCAATGATCCTGAAGTCAAGAAGGTCCAAGTGCACAGTATAGACGTCAACGAGGGTACAGACCTTCTGACAAGACTTGCACGTTTTTCGGATTGGTACCGAATGAAACGATCCATAGCATGGATACTTCGTCTTAAGCCAAACTCAAGTAAGAAGTCGTTATCACCAAAGGTTGTCGCAAATAGAGAAGGGCATACAGCAGGTTTGAGAGATAATCTCTTGAAAGTGGAAGAACTGGAAAAAGCTGAGAAGGTCATTCTAAAGCTGGTGCAAAGCAACGCATTTCCTACAGAAATTAAAACCTTAAAGCAGATTCAACGTGAAGATTGCAAGAACGACCGCGATTTTGCGAAGGTTAGAAAGTCTGAAATTAAGAAAACCAGTTCCTTATATCGCCTCGATCCATTTCTCGACCAGGATGGTTTAATTCGTGTCGGAGGTCGACTGAGTAAATCTCAAGAGTTACCAGAAGATTTTAAGCATCCAGTGATCCTCCCGAGGAAGAGTTTCGTCGTTAACCTCATAGTTAGAGACGCTCACAAGAGAGTTGCTCACGCTGGCAGAGGTATCACTCTAAACGAACTAAGAAGTCAATATTGGATTGTTAACGCAAATTCTGTTGTGAGACATCTCATCTCCAAGTGCGTGGTCTGTCGTCGTCTTCGTGGACGAGCAGGTGAACAGAAGATGGCCGACCTTCCTGAAGAGCGAATAACGCCTGCCCCTCCGTTTACGTATTGCGGCGTTGACTACTTTGGTCCCTTCTTCATCAAACAAGGAAGAAAAGAAGTAAAACGCTATGGGGTGCTATTTACCTGTTTGGCCAGCCGAGCGGTGCACATTGAAACAGCAAACTCGCTGGAAACAGATTCCTTCATGAACGCTCTTCGGCGATTCGTAAATAGAAGAGGACCGGTTCGTGAATTCAGATCAGATCAGGGCACCAATATCGTGGGAGCGAAGAACGAGCTAAAGAAAGCCTTAGAAGAATTGGACCAAAGCGCAATCCAAAGGAGTCTTTGCAGAGACTTCAAAGCCGATTGGATAATCCAATGGAAACAGAATCCTCCAGCGGCGTCCCATATGGGTGGCGTCTGGGAGCGCCAAGTACGGTCCATTCGATCAATTCTATCTGCATTGATGCGAGATTTTGGCCACACCCTCGATGATGAGTCGTTTAGTACCCTGCTAACAGAAGTTGAATGCATTATTAACAGCCGACCGCTAACCGTACCGTCGAGCGATCCCGAAGATTTGGATCCTCTTACACCAAACCACATTTTAACCTCCAAATCAAGAGTCGTGATGCCACCACCTGGAAATTTTCAGAGAGCCGACGTTTATCTTCGAAAAAGGTGGAAGCGCGTCCAATACCTCTCTAATGTGTTCTGGACTAGGTGGAGGAAAGAATACGCGCAAAGTTTGCAACAAAGAGTGAAATGGAATCGTCCTAGAAGAAATTTAGAAAAAGGAGATCTAGTACTAATCATCGACGAGCGAGTGGCCAGGAACGTCTGGAGCTTAGGTCGAGTTATCGAGGTGTACCCAGGTGGAGATGGTCAAGTTCGGTCCGCCAAGGTTGCCACCAGTACGAACAAGCTAGATCGTCCGATCGACAAACTCGTGCTAGTCTTAGAGAATGAAGAGTAAGACCAGGGATATCCCCACCAGAGGAGCCACAAAACATGAACTTTGTTTTTTTTTTTCCTTTTTAACCGTTTTTAAATGTTAAGAACATTGAACTTAAGAGTTAAAACTCTTAGGGGAGCCAGATGTTGCTCCCGCATTTGACTTTGTATCATTAATGTTATTTTGCATGTTATTTCTTTGTTTTCGTTATTTCATTGTTTTCGTTCGCTTTCGTGTTTTCGTGCCATTTATATTCTGTTAGGTTTTTATGCATAATTTCGCTTTGTTTCGTTTTGTTATTCGTGTAAGTTTCACCGTTAATGAGTTTAGCCATTCGTCTTTAAGGTTTAGTATCGTTCACTACGTCCGATCGCATCTCAAGGATTTTAATTTCTCATCGTTTGTTCCTGTAGCCATACAACGTTTGTAAGTGTCTTTTCTTGTTGTCTTTATAGTATCGTTTATTTTCTTGTCGCTTTCTTTTCATTTTATTTTATCGTAACTTGTTGTTTTCGTGTTTGTTTTTTTTTTAGCAACCTTATCTCTTCGTATTTAACCGTGTTACTCGTATTTCTTCGATTGGTTATTAAACTTGTGAACATACGGTACGCGTCTGGAAATGTATGGCAGTCACAATTACCATGAAATAAAATACATATAGTTATCCATAAAATTATTACCATGAAATAAAATACATATAGTTATCCATAAAATTATTACCATCAGATGGAAAGTAGATATATAGTTGGGTTGGATACCAGAGCATTTTTTCAAAATGCTCTGGTACCCCCAACTATATAACTACTCTGGACAGTTACAAAAAAGCAGTAGCGAAATTTAATGAGCACAAACAATTCCAAACTAAAAGGCAGGTTCTGGTGTTTACGTAGAAACTGATTTGGAACCTAACTTCTGTGAAATAATTTAACATGTGTCATAACCCCAAATGGTCTCAATCCTCGTTTAATAGACAGTAGAAACATTGAACTAAACTATACCTTGAAACTGGCTTGGTGTATCTATGCTGCTGTCTTTGGGAAAACTTCGAAGATAGCGAATTTAACAAATGGGGCTTAATGAAGTTCAACTATGCCGCATCCCGAAATAAACCAAAATTTTCGTGTCAAGCTGCACAATCTCTCTTTTCTTCGTTGTTGCTTGATGCTTGATGGTGGCTTCAAACTAAAATGTTCGGTTGATCTCAAAAAAGGTAGAGGGAAAAGAAAAAAAATGAACGATACTGGTGATATCGTTGAGAGCTCTCTGTGCAAACCACGACAAAACGTGACTTAACGTACCACAGGTAGCCGAAGCGTAGTATAAGAGTCTGTATGGAAAATTGAACTGACAATTCCTATCCAAAAATAAATGGACTTTAGAAGGTAACGCTCTTGAATAAAGAAGGTGAAATGTTTAGCTGGTGTTTTTTGCTGTCTTCCTGTGAAGTTTTAGCGCCTTTGGAGAGGTTTTTAATCTTCTACCCTAACAGTGTATAAGAGAAAGAAAAGGTCGGTGAGCCGAGCCCGATCGGCGATCGAACCTGCCTCGACAAACAGCTAAAACGTTACGCGGAAAAAGGCATGCACTTACATTTTGTCTCGCCCTACTCACAAAGTAGTGGTTTAAGTTTCCCTTTCTGAAATTTAATGGAGTATACCTTGATTCTTCCCCGTATAAGACGACCGAAAAGTTCGAACACGAGTTCGAAAACCGCCGCCATTTATCCGTGACTCGGGAAAGTTGCCCAGTTCGACCGTTAAAACCTCGGCCGGTACTGGAAGCGAGCGTCAAATGACAACCCCACGAGGATAGGATAGGATATTTTTGAAGATACAAACTGTCTGTGAAATATAAACTGTCCTCTCCCGGTGGGGTTGTCATCTGACCCTCGTTCCCAGTGCCGGCCGAGGTCTTAACGGTCGAACTGGGAACCTTTCCCGAGTCACGGATAAATGGCGGCGGTTTTCGAACTCGTGTTCGAACTTTTCGGTCGTCTTTTACGGGGAATAATTAAGGTATACTTTATTGGATTTCAGAAAGGGGAACGTAAACCACTACTTTGTGCGTTCGGCGAGACAAAATGGAAGTGCAGGCCTTTTCTCGTGTGAATATTGGAGCCGTTTTCGAGGCATGTTCGATGGCCGATCTGACTCCATTCTCCAACCTTTTCTTTCTCTTATACACTGTTAGGGTAGAAGATTAAAAACCTCTCCAAAGGCGCTGAAACTTAACAGGAAGACAGCAAACAACACCAGGTAACATTTCGACTTCTTTATTCAAGAGCTTTACCTTCTAAAGTCCATTTATTTTTTATAGGAATTCTCAGTTTAATTTTCCATACAAGCTCTTATATTACGCTTGGGCTACCTGTGAACGTACATCTAATATGCTAGACCCGTAACATCATGTCTGCAAATTTGGTTAAACAATTTGGTCACAGTATTTGGTAACGCAATGCAAACAAATGTAGAGAGAATAATTGCACACGAAGGAACAGAAGTTTGGAAACGTGAAAATCGCCCATTTCGGGCTTTTTCTTCCTCTTTTTGGAACGCAAAAGAATTTTAACGCTGGAAATTAACAAGAACGAAGTAGAACGAGCCCGTTTGGTTAAAGAAGCAAAATTGTCCGTGTTTTTGTGTACGGCAGAATTCAAATTCACTAAGCCCCATTTGTTAAAACTTTGCTGAGTTCGAACTGGTCCCAAACAAAGTAGCTTGGATACCCCAAGCCAGTTTCAAGATATGGTTTATTTCAATGTTTGTGCTGTCTATTGAATGAGGATTGAGACCATTTAGAATTATGGCACATGCTCAATTATTTCACAGAAGTTAGGCTCCAAATCAGTTTCTACGAGATCATCAAAACCTGCCTTTTAGGTTGGAATTGTTTGTGTTCAGTAGATTTCGCTACTGCTGTTTCACAATTGTCTAGTTAACGAAAAAGCCTGATCTGTCGATAGAAAGTGCCTATCTTTTTCTCTACGCTTTAGTTTACCAGCATGATGCAGGTTTATAGTACTGATTTTCAAGATTAATTTCCTGTGATTTTGACCTCTCGAACCCGAGAATCGATTTCCTCGTTTTATTCGAAAATAAGGCGCTTCTGGCGAAAACGAACCACATCAGGTTTCTAGCTTTACTAATACCTAATTATATGCAAAATACGAAAGAAATCGATTTTTCAACTACTGCCGCGAAATTGAAATTTTGCTTGATTTTTACTGAAAGTCGCTCTTAATTTCATTCATCTGATGTTCAATACTTTTCCGCGTTAATATCTCAGTACAAAGAGTTGACTGCCTTTAATTACGATTGTTGGAACGTAAGTCGGATTTTTGAAAAGAAGACCTCAGAAAGGTTTTTTCACACTGCATATAAGTACCAAGCGCACTAGTGTACTTATGAACCCTGAAACAAGTGTGAGCCGACGTATTAGTTATTGTGACGGGGGTGGGCGTCATAACTTTTAGCTGGGGTTTTCTGATTCGTGGTTTGGTACCAGTTAGGGTTTTAAAATCTAAAATTGTCACCTTTTAAGTTGTCCTGTTATGCGTTAGCATATTAAGCCTTCCCACTCCCCCCCCGCCCCCCCCAAAAAAATAACATTATTAATAAATAATATGCCAGGACCTCATAAGGGTTGTACCTCATTAGGGTGACAATCAGTTCAAGCCAGACCCATGGAAAGAGTTACGGGGATCTTTTAGGGGTACCTTTCGAATTTTTCACGAGCACCCCCGTTACCGTTCATATGGGAGTTCATCCCCCCCAGGGGGGGGGACCTTGCATCGGGTTGGACGCTCCCCAAATACATTAATTTTTATATATTTGGTATATACAGTTTAGTTTCTAGTTGTTTAGTGGAGAGAAAATGATAGGTATGTTATTATTGGTTTTACTAGAAGAAAAAGTATAATAGTCTGTCAGGACTTTAACTCTGAAGAATGTTGAGTTGATCCACACCATATCTGGTTATGAATTGTAGCAGTAACTTTAGGTCAAACAGGTCCCGAATTAATCAATGTTTGTCTGCAGGTTCCTATCTTAGGTTAAGATAATACAAAATAACCTCTTTCCCCGGAAAGAGTGAATCCGGAATGGAAACAGTATTTGCAGCTGCCTAGGGATAGAAGAACGCAGAATATTTACGTTTCTAAACGGTAGCCGGTGATTAAGTTCGCGGGGATTATAGACCATCACGCAGTTTACTAGAAAGAAGGAGAAGACTTCTTCTTTGACTTAACCCAAGTAAAGGGCAGCAATTTACACAGACGATCAGATATCAATGAACTTCAATAAAGAAACGATCACCGATTAGATTGTGCAAAACAAGTGCCGTGCGTCTACACACCAAAACTCTCAGCCACGTGCCTTTCCTTGAGTAATTTCATATTGCAATTGAGATTACACAATGAAAATCCGGCTGTTAAAAATTGCAAATTTATAACTCTGGCTCAGTGAAAGCAAAATATATATCAATTAATATAACATGCAGAAGCTATAGTCGTCAATCACTAAATTCCCGTAAGAACTTTTATGCGCTATTCAAGCCAATTGTTTTTTTCTTTTTCAATCTTGACTGATTTAGAAAACCGAGTTAATAAAAGACTGAGGTGGAAATCGCAGTTGTGACTTTATAACATTACAGACGACTACGTGTGCCTTTTTTATTGTTAAGAAAGCAGCATTTAATGTTGAATGATCGTGTTTTACACCTCGCAAGCCGATGGTGAAACAACTCTAACGTTGCCTCTTATTCCAACTTTAAAATCAGACCATTTCTTGACATTACCCGCCCGCCATGGCACAACTTCGACAGCTTGGATATTTCACTTGCGGAGAGAACTCTGTTCCAGATGTTCAGATCAGTGAGTTCTCCAATATAGCTTTGCGATGCATCGAATCTTCCTCCAAATGAATCTTGTTCTTGTCCAACGATGAGGATTCCGTTGGTTTTAATGACGTAACCTCTCTTGAGTCCAGACCCACTGGATTGCAAGGCACCATCTTTGTAAGTTTTCCACGAGCCAACTTTATTCTCCCATGAAGTACAGATTTGATGCCAGTCACCGTCATTTACAGATACACCAGTCCGTCTGAGAAGAAAAGCAAACACTGAATTTGTTACTGGGTAGCACGCTTTCAGTGAAATAGAGCATTTGAGTATGGTGACATAATATGCGCCTACATATAAGGTAGCCATTGGTTTTGCGCAGGGCTTGTATTTTCTCGGCGCTTTAGACAAGATATTGTCAGAACGTTGTGGAAAATAATTAATTAAATAATTGATTAAGAAAAGAATTAAAAGCTATTATGAAGTTAAATTAACAGTTCAGCAATTTTATCAACAGAGTGTGGTTATGGTATTTAAATTCAAAAGAGTTTTGCATAACAACTCGCTGCCTTAAACCTTTTCTTTGCTCTTTTATTAAGTTCACAAAAAACTTGTTTTGCAACGATATTATTTGACAATTTTTTTCGTACATCACGTTTTCGTTGACGAGGATTTGAATGTTTGACATCTTGTTAATAAGAACTTCGTTGTAGTTCCCGGATAGGCTATAGCTCACGACCGCTTGGTCATCTCCTGTCTTGTCTGTCGTACGCACTCGGAAGCAGATAGTAAAGGCGTTGGTTATCTGCAAGCCATGGTGGATGACATAATCACTTGTCCCACGATTTGTGAAATAAAGGTCGTATGAACTAGTTGGCAAACCTGTTAAGACATAAAACAGACCATCAGACAAATAAACACTCGTCAGCTAACAGGATACCGTTGACAATCCGGCTTATAAGCCATGAGCTTATACAAATTCGAAAGGGGTTTTGGGTAGGCTTACAAACGGGTGGGGTGGGGGGGAGGGGGGAGGGGGCTGGTGGAAATCTTAGAAAGATCTTTAAAGATCTTTGAAGATCTGTTTGATGATCTTGGGGGTGACCCCTGCTTGATCTTGCAAACATTCTTGAGGTCCCTGCAACGATCTTTGAGGATCATGCACGATCCCTGAGGATCATGCGACAGTCCTTGAGGATCCTGCAACGATCTTTGAGGATCCTGCAACGATCCTTAAGGATGCTGTAACGATCTTTCAGAATCCTGTAACGATCCTTACAGTCATTTGTCAAGGATCCTTGTGCAGGATTCTTAAAGATTTCACAGGATCCTAGGTAGGATCCCACCAAACATGAGGATCCTGGATAAGATAGGATTCTGTATGATCCAACAGGATCCTGTGCGATCTTAGTGGATCCTAGAAAATCCTGTAGCATCCTTATAGGATTTTCACAGCAGATAAGAAACAAATAAAGAATAACATATAGTGCTATCCAAATGCGTTCTCTATTTACTCACGTCTTTGGGCATTGAAACATCACAATAAATCGGGAATTTCGTTCAATACCGTTATTTCGAAAAAATGTAGTTCAATACTATTTGGAACAAAAACAACTATAAAACTCTAACAATGTCAATGCAACTGGAATGGAAAACAACTGGAAAGGAAAACAGAAGACAACTGAAGTTGTACTTTGTTCTCTAAAAGTAGTTTTATTTGAGAAACAAGGATAAATAAAAGGGGCTTATATCAGGGGGGTTATTATTGGACTATAATTTCTGTTAACAGGTAGATGGGCCAATAACAAGGTGAGCTTATAACTGGGGGACTGTAAACTAATATTTTACGGAGGTATTCCCAGGAAGTATAGTACATTTGGTTGCTTTTCTCGTTGCAGCACCGATAGCCAATGCGTGAAAATAACTTTTAATCTTTTAATCCTTTAATCTTTTCAAATTGATGTTTGCGTCAGAAAAAACTTTCAGGTATACACTGGACACAATATATTTTTTTCTATTTCTACAATGTAGCTTCTGTGCGTTTTTCTGCCCGCACGCAGCTGTTTGCCCACTGTTTTATGTATCTTTGCTACTGATCCAGATTTGCCTCATACAACTGGTACCACTCACTGGTTAGTCATATTGGTCGTGCTGTTCAATTACAGCTCATAACCCCTTTATATTTAGGTCCCGACTGGGGAGGAGTGGATCAAAAATGTGGCACGACTGCAGTAAGATTGAAGGTCAATCGTCCAACGAATTGTTTTCACAACGTGCCGCAGGTCAGACTCTTTGTTTGACAAAGCCAACAAAAACAAAAAATCTATGCCACGGATGACATTACAAAATACCCTTGACATGAAAAGGACGTGAATCATAAGCTGCTTTTCTTTTAGAAATGGACGCAGCGACACTCACGTTTCCGATCTCTACTTGCATGAATGATTCCTGACTTTTTCAATGTGAAATAAATGACAAAATATGAAAGATTCCACTGACTCAAAGACACCACAGAGTGAGGAAGCCTTAGGTATATGGTTTCTTCTGCTTTGCTAGTCATTTGCTTACTATTTGCGAATTTAGTGTATTCATCAACTCCTCACTTACCCGGCTGAGTCGTGCTGATTCGATTCTTTATCGTTTCCAGTTCTTTCTTCAAACCATTCACCTCCTGTAGCAGCTGTTTATTTGCATCGCACAAATCGCACTGATTGCCCTCTATGGCGACGTTTATCACTGGACGGCAGTGACACGCGGACAGAGATGGGCTATTGGTGCTGTTTGCGTATCCGAACAAGGCAAACAGAGCGAGAATCAGAGATAACAGACCTCTTGCCATCATCTTTAAGACCTTAAAGCGTAAATGCACGACTCCGACAAACGCTAATAGTCTAATACAATCACTTACGGAGTTAGACTAGGAATTTCGTAATCACCCAAAATAACAAGCCAATCAGATCGTTATTTTTCATTTATCGTGGTGTATTTTTTGACAGTTGACATTTGCTCACCCCATGGTAAAATGACGCAAATCTCTCTCTTTTTTTCTTTCTTTCTTTCTTTCTTTCTTTCTTTCTTTCTTTCTTTCTTTCTTTTTAACTCGCCTTGTTCGCTGTCTTTAAAACAGAACCGGTCGGATTTTAAGGATATGGTTGAGAAAAATGATCTTCAAAAGTTTGTTTTCAAGACCTTCTCTTTTTTTCCCTTATTTTAAATTCATTTTCCTTGTTTCTTAGAAGGGAAGAGGGAAGAGGTTAAATTGAACTGCTCGACACAAGCTGTGCCAATAGATTCTACTAATCAAGACATACTCTCTTTTAATTGAAATTGTGACAATTTCGTTTACTACATTTTACTCAGACACCTGAATATATCAGAGTCTATTTCACATAAATTCGATTTTGTGCGTCGGCTGTTCTCAACAATCTACCTTTGTACCTTTCGATTGCCTTAGAAGAAGCGTGCACTAGCAATAGTATTTCCTGGCATTCCAAGGACAAAGGCAAGGTAGATGTTTTGACCCTAGTGCATAAAAGGGTACAAGCATGCAAAAATGTATCAGGAACATTTACTCTGGCGATCCTTCGTACAGTCTAATTAGAAGCAGCTTAACAGGAATGTTACCCCAGGCTGACGCGCAAGGACAGACACAAGTGCTTTGTAAGTAATAATATAAAATGTATTCCAGAATACTTTGCTGTTAACCGTTATTATTATTACTCGTGTAATTATTTGTTTATTTGTCATAGTTGACCCACGCTCAAATAAAAAAATTGAACAAATGAAAAATGAACGGACATTTTTCCAAGGGCGTAATAAATAGAGTCGACCAGCACCTCATTGAACATCTCACATGATTGGCCATAAGAACAATAAGATAAGGGCACAAACAATGCACCTATCCCTGAAGACAATGAGCAATATTGTTTTAGAATGCCTCTGAAATTATAGGTTCACAAGAGGTACTGGACTACTCAATAAATACGGGTACACATATTTGCACTTACCGATGACGCTAACAATTTGCAGCTGAATAACCTAAACTGAGTTCTTGCTGTTTTCAAACTGTTCGCAAGTTTACGTAGTCAATTGATGTGAGCCTAGATACTCTTCTACAAGTGGCTCAGCGGCCAGGAAACGTTGGATAGCAAATGATATTCTTGAGCATCTTCTGCCTGAGTTTTAGCCTTGCTAGGAACGCTCTGGTAGCGAGTGACTTCCTTAAAACTATTTGCACCGCAAACGTACCAAGCATTTGAGAGTGACACTTAGAAACCAAGCGTTTGAAAGCGCTTCACTTTTTCAGTGAAGAACTGAAGCGCGCTTTTAGAGTTCACAATCAATAATAAAGCGCTAAACCTGCTATGCATTAATTAAGGCACTAATATACAGATTTGATATAAATATCACAAGCAGTGCCCATTAATCATTGTACAAATTCTTGTGAACTCATAAAACTTAGTTCAATAAGGTATCTTTAATACAGAATATGAACTTATTGACTGAGTGGGAGGGCCTGATGGGTTCATCGAGGTCCCTGTGCCATGACTGAGAGCCAAATATTTTCCCGTCCAGCCCGACCAAACTCAAAGCAATACGTTTTTTATTATACCACCCCTCTTACGCTTCATATTAGTGGTCGATGTCGAAGAGATGCATGTAAATACTCAATGTCTTGGAAAGAATAAAGGACCGCAATGCTATAGCTAAAGCAACTTGTTTGTGGACCTGCATGAAGTTCACTCCGTACCAGTCGCAACGCAAATTACAGGTTTAGCCAATTTAACAGTAAAAAGAGTTTCTTGGAAATTCTTAAACATTTTATTTATTACAATTTAATGGCAATTTATTCAGGGAAAAAAGATATGTATGTATACTTATCAATTAGAAAGCAGTTATATCTTAGGAAAGCTACTGTAGTTTTTAAGTGTATGAATGGAATGGCTCCAGGTTACTTAGCGGATACGTTTGTCAAACGATTTAGCATTTCAAGCCGTCAAACTAGAAGCTCTCGTGATCAGTTATTAGATATTCCGCCTCTTAAAACAAACACAGGTCAGCGCTCTTTTTATTACCAAGCAGTTAAGCTTTGGAATGACCTAAGTGATAGACTAAAAGTTTGTAAAAATATTAACATTTTCAAGTTTGCAATGTGAAGAAAGCTTTTGAACGAATTTCTTAATAATTGGAATTTTATATTTTAGGCTATTTTAGGGACTGTTCGTTAATTATGGCTGAGGAAGGGGAAGGGCGGTGTTTACTTCTATAAAAGGCACAGTGAAAAACGTCCCCCCCCCCCTAATACTGCGTATTTACAAAAAACTTACCCTCCCGACTTATGTGCTGTACAAAATCTGTACCTTCCCTCCCTCCACCTGTTTGATCTGAGGTTTCCTCAGTCCCAGTTCCCTCGTCCAGGCAGGGCATATTGCCTAGGAATTTATTATCTATCGCTACCGAATTGCCGAATAGGCTTGGAAAAATTTTCCCGGAAGAATTTCGAGCAGAATCAGCGATTTTCGAGGCGAGCATTCTGCCGGCAAAATAAGGCATTTTCGAGCATAATTTGAGCAGAATAACGGAAATATGCGTAACAGTTGTAAGAAAACTGATTGAAAACTAAACACAAAACAAATGGAAAATACCTTGTGATTGATGACTGATTATTAGCTACAACGTGCTCACAAACTAAGATGAATACTAATACTCATTCTGCTAAGCAAAATAAATATCTATTAGTTTTAGGATATAGATATATGTATAGATATTCATTTTGCTATTCAAAATGAATATCCATCGAGTATTAGGAGTATTATGAATATCTATCTATCGAGTATTAGGGGTTAGGCCCAGGCTTCCTTCCATACTTGCATAATTACATAAGGCCTGACAGTCCGGGCCATAGACAGTTTTGTCTGTATGATTTCTAGCAATGTGATTGGTCTAGACATAACCAAAACAAACTCATTTGGCCGAGAGGGACTGGGACTGTTTTTATTTTTCTTGCTGCCTCATGCCTGGCGGCCATATTGTAATATTATTTTGGCGAAGGAGAACAGTGTAAAAATTAGCAATAAATTACTCGACATATCATTTATTTATTTTCACATCACAAATAACTTTCGACATCTGGTCGAATTTTCGAAATCTACTGACATATGCATTTCATTTTCACACTCCGCTAGCCCGGTTACGCGAACTCGATGAACCACTTCGGTTGCAAACTCTATCTCTTGGGCCGTCGATTTTAATCTCGCGGGACGTATGCTCCTCCGCCTCCCTGCTCATTTCTTTGGAAATTTTACTCCGTTTTGGGGCGAAAAATTACAGTGAGTTCTCCTCATACAATCCTAGGAAAGAGAGGACAATAAAACTTCATTACAACAATACATTTACGAGAAGCGTTCTTGATTCTAACGAACCAGCATTTCAACTGCTGCAGATTTAACAAATGGAGGCTTTAAGAAAATCTTTAATGAACTACAAACAGACCGTCACAGGAAGGTCAAACAACAACCTATGTCAAGATAGCTAAGCGCAATTAACTGCTGGAGAGCTATCTGTTGGATGCTAACAACACCATAAGACAATGGAGGTGCAATGTTTTAATTATTTCAACGACAACCATGCATACGTAAGAAGCAGTAGCTTCTATGTGATGAAAAAAAACTGCAACAGTCTCAGAATAACTTGGATCCTTTACACATTCACGACATCCGTGATAAAGAAAGTTACATGTCTTGCAGATAACCGCAAGCAAACATCGTATGACCTATTTATTAATTAGAAACTCGCGTATCCTTTGAGAACTGAAATATCACTCCTTTTAGCGGCTTTTAGTAGCTTTTAGGAATCTTGCAATCAAACTGAGTCCAAAAACCTACTTTATTGCCCCAAAGCTAGCACATCCAAAGATTTTAAAGGGCTCTACGAACCGCCAAAACGTCCAAACAGTATCACAACAACTTGAGCTCTCTCTCTCTCTCCCTCTCTCTCTCTCTCTCTCTCTCTCTCTCTCTCTCTCTCTCTCTCTCTCTCTCTCTCTCTCGATTAATATTTACGGCCAAATTTAGCTGTGTCGCAAATTAATTAGCTGTGTCCTTTGTATCTTGATCAAATGGACAAGGCTGTCACAATTGTACTTAGGAAAGCTCTATTTCCATAAGCTGAAAAGCAAAATCAACGAACTTTGGAATAGAAAGTCGATAAGCAGCAGAAGACATAACTCTAATTAATAGGCCATGGTGCCCGATCGCGATTTATAAAGGCCGTCGATATGAACTAAACCACCATTTCGATGGATCTGAAGGAAATTTACTAAAGATTACCGCTATATTTTTCTTTTGAACGCAAAAAATCTGACGTACCTCAATTTCCCATTTTCATGGTAGCAGGTAACTTCTCGCACGCTTCAAACAAGACATGGTCCGGCTCGACGTCAACAGCCGATTTCTTCGCTGCATTTGAACTGACACCATTCACGTTCCAATGCCTTTGAAGCTCTGTTGGTCCTCTTTCACGGGAATTGGGACCCAAGGGACAAAACAAGCAGAGACAAAAATGCAGGGGTAAAAACTGGGCCCGGTATAGGGTCTTGGGAATTGTACCTGGACGCCATATTTGATGACGTAGTCATATAGACAAAACTGTCTATGGCCCGGACTGCCTGAGGGGCCGAAATTTTTTCGGATACCGAGCAAAATTCGAGCAGAATTTAGGTGTCCGAGCAGGAACTAACCTATCGAAAAATCCGAACACAGAGCTTATTATACATCACCTGGACTGAAAAAAGGTTGTAAAAATCAGAGAAGCACTAAAGGTGGTAGTTCTTGTGAGAAAATCCCTTCAAGAATTGACACGAGAAGGTGCACTGTTGGCCCCGATTTTTGAAGTTCAAAGCGTTCCATAAGCAGAAAGATTGTTAAAAATACGAAAACTAAAAGTGTACTCCCATTTTTTTGCCGAAACGAAAAATGTACTCCCCATTTTCGAACGCTTATCAAAAATGTACCCCCCTCCCCCTTTCTAAACACCGGCCCCCTCTTAGCCATAATTAACGAACAGTCCCTTAGGCTGTTTCGTATTTATTTTATAAAATTCATTCGCATATTAGGTATTTGCATTCTAATTTTTATTTACCTTTTTAGGTTATTTATATTTATATTTATTTACCATTCTTGTGAGCGCTTCTGAAGAGCCCTGTAATGGAATGAAGTATAATAAAGTGTATGTGTGTTCGTTAAATCACAGCACGTATCGTGTCTATGTTGTGTCACCATAAAACGTGCTGACGTGGTACACTATCCTTGTGACGGCAGTGACGGTTGTTTGTTTCACGGTAGCATCGTTTGCTTTGAGTGGTTGAAAAGCTAAATGGATCAACCGTCTCATACAAGGATGTGGAGGGGTCTATAACGATATAACAGGGCCTTCACACGTGTCGTCTATATGTCGTATGAGTTTTTAATATCAATAGCGCGCGCATCCTCGGAGACCCAGGGGCAGGTAGTCAGGGCGAGAAGAAGAAGAGGGCAGTTTGGAGCAAACACAAAGACATGTGGCTCGCATGTAAATCCTAAGCGCATGCTTCGAAAAGTTCCTAAGGTGTGAGCTTTTCACAATACCTTAATCTGATTTTCGTACTTGTTGTTCTCTTTTGCCTTGAGTACCCTTGCCAAATTTCTCGATTTCTCAGCTTTGTGAGTCCCATTGTACTTTACTGGAACTTTCTTCGATGGTAGGCCTAGTGAACGAGTGAGACGGAAAGTCAGTGATTATGATTTCAGCACGCACGAGTGACATCTGGGTACAAGATTTAGCAAAGTTACACTCCGTATAAGACGTCACGAAAGGAACGGTGAAATAAGCTGATCGCTGATTGAGCACAAAACATACAATGCCTCAAAATTTGTGCTCAATCAGAAGCAAGAATGCAAATTGCTCTTGAACTAGTCCGTTAAAGGTATGTTCCCCGGGGCTCTTCCGCCCGTCTTGTAAACTTTCGCTCCCACCAGCTCGCACCGATTTCGCTCGTTCTATTTGCCTCTCGCCCCGACTATCTGCCTTAGGGTCTCCGAGGACGTAGCGTGCGTTGTGTTGCATGTTATAAATCACTCTGCTTTAGTCTAGTTTCACCAAAAAACAGGAAATCACACAGTATCGTCGGCGTGTATTTATGGAAACATGAACTGCGCATATCGAGTTCCAAGTTGAAAATCGAGGGTCTAAAAGGATCCATCAACAGAGACACAGCCAGTCAAACAAGTCACCTGATGAGTGAGACAAGGTTACTTTCAGCTCAAATTAAAGAACAACAAAGCGCCACTTCAAAGTCGGAACTCTGTCGGTACTGGCTTGGTGTACAAGCTCACGTGAGCCCGCTGTGATCGTTAATTAATATTTAGAGCAGCAGTTCAATAGATTACATACTAGAACTTCTTGAACAGTCCCTTCGCGCGTCGGCAACTGGCGATGATATGTTCATGCTAGGAGACACGCAAAGCTTCCGGTGTGACCTTGGTGACCAAAAGGTAACATCACGCGACGCTTACCATAATAGGGTAATGAGATTTCCGAAAATCAGTTATACACAGCTGTATAGATGAAATTTATTTATGTGTACGATTTCAATAGCTGAGCATGTCGGAGCGAACTCTTTCCACGCGCGCAACATTGCTTGTTTGGTGGTTTAGTGCAATATTTGACATGCATAAATTTGCATGCATAACTAAACGTTCTCGATCCATCAAGCGACCGATCAAGTACCTTGTCGAAATGCTGCATGTAAAGCCACCATATAGTCTCCCTAATTGTATAATCTCCCTATAGTATTCCTAATATTTAATATATAGCTTCCATTTCTTTTACTTGAATTATTTAGCTTACTGGAGTTGCTTTCCTTACTTGAGTTACTTTGCTTACTTTATTTGCTTGGCTTAATATTTGGAAGACCATATTGTTAAGAAGACTATACAGTGGCTTAACATGAAGTACTTGGGTTTCTCGAATTACTCATTTCTGGCTTAACACCATTCACGAGTTAAAAAAGGGGATCGTAGTTTGTTTGATAATAATTTAATCGCTATAACACGATGTCTCGATGTACCGTGCAGGCTAATTTAAAATTCGAAAGACTCAATTGGCAATAAATAAATTAAACACAACTGGCTATCATGAAATTGTAATCACCTTATGTGTCCACTGGCAAATCTGTCAGCAAGAAAATGAGAGGCAAACGCGTCCAGTGAAAACGCTTAATGAAGAAGCTATTTTGGCGTATCCTCGTTTTACGTCATCCTTGTGATATTCACCGGCTTTTCTCGCTTTGTTAATCGCCAAGTGATGACCAGTCAGGTACGCATCCTGTGCATAAGGAAGGAAATGCTTGTGGTTATTTTCAGCTAACTGCAACATCCTTCAGTTTTTTTTCCTGGGCACCATGCCATCTACCACCATGTTTTCGCATCAACGCTTTCACCTTCTACGCATTCTTTGTTCAACGTGTCCAACAGCTTGTTCCAACTCCTTCTGTAATTCCTCCTTCGGAGCTCGCACCAGAGTATTGTATGCATCTGTAAAGCGCTGGTGGCAAGCAGAGTCCTCTTCACCCTTAAAAGGAGCAATAGTTGGTTATTTCGGCAAACCATAAAAATCTCCAGCTAGCGTTGTAATCTCCTCAAACTTAATCACCATACCATCTGGAAGAGTAAGTATTCTAAGTTCATGCATATATGCAAGTGGGTGATCTTTTCAATCTTTTCGTGCTCAAATCCGGCAAAGTTAACTCTTCGGCGGTTTTAAGCGGTTTTGAAATGTGTCTCGGTTTTCTAGAAGACATTATGCTTGCGTTGTCTTAACCTTCCAAACAAACAAAACTAAGATATTTCGGTGCTGAGAGGAATTTCTGACGTCTTCAATGGCATGTTCATTGACGGAGTTGTTACACGGAATAGGAGAAGAAAACTCGAGCCATGCCCATGAGCCATGCCCATGAAAAGAGGTACGAGTACCTTTTACCCGCCACGCTTTTAACAATTTTAAATAATATATCAAAATAATGTGATAAAATAACTAGTCTGATCAGCAACGTTCGAGTACAACAAAGTCACGATATAGTATCACGTCCCTAATACTAAAATCAATGGTACCGGTTCCAATAAGAACAGGGATAAGTTTGTGTCACAGGTCAGTTACGTTGCTTAAACAACCGCTTCAAACCTGCACTGTTGAAGAAAGAAAAATAGAGGACTGTAAACAGACTGAAAAGGAAAATTAGCCTAACATCAGATGTTCTAAGTCACATTAGACTACGAGCAGTCTCTCTTTCCGCTCAGCGATAGTCGAGGAAAACGAACAAACGAGCGAGCGCGAAATAGCCTGCCGCGTTGAAACGTGACGGGCGTGTCGAGCCGCTAGTGTAGTACACTAGCGGTTCGACACAAGCGTCACGTTTCAATGACGCGGGCGATTTTCGCGCCCGTTCCCTTGTTGTTTCCCTCGACTATCCCTCAATTGGTGGCGAATTGGTGATGGCTGGATGACCTGACCTGGTGGCGAGGTGACTTGAGGTGGCGAGGTCGCTGGTGGTGAGTCTTCCTGGCGGCAAGATGACTGGATACCTCGACGAGCACCTCTGTCACTTTCATATGGTAGCTCCCCCACCCAACCCCCCACACCCCCACCAAACAGTTACTGTGTATGTTTCTAAAGAGGACATAATATGTTATTACTGGTTTTACCAGAGGAAAACAAGTTTGGTTTGATTTGGCAGGTATTTAACACTGAAGAATCTTGAGTTGATCCACACCATATCTGATTTTTAAAAAAATGTGAATTGTAACAGCATCTTTAGCTCAAACAGGTCCCATTGTTTGTACGTGTTCCCGTTCTAGGTTAAGATAGCACAGAATATCCTGTTTCCCCAGCAAGAGCCGGAAAATCTGGATTTTTCTTTTTGATTTGAACGCAAGCTTCATGAAAAGAAATCTGCAGCAGCCTGGGGATAGAAAAACGCAGAATACTTATGCTTCTAAACTGTAAGGTGATTAAGTTTCGGTGTATACAGCTTGCAGGAAATCTTGTGAATTGCCTGAATACCCGATTATCGGTCTTTTAAGGGCTAAGAGAGCGGTTATCGCCCCTAGCGTTTAGAGATGCACACAATATTGTGGCTCAAACACCCGACAAATTTCAGCTCAGTAGAGAATGTTCGACAAACTATTTCCCACGTTAGATCGAGAAAGACTGCGAGGATGTTAAAAGTGTTAGTGGTTATTTGGCTTGCTGGTGAAAGAGAGGAGGATGATGCAATTAGCTAAAAATAATAATGACTATCAACTCTCTCAAGCAAAGGACGCGTACTTGACTTGTCATCTTTAGAAGATACTGAGATAAAGAACAAGAAGCCAGCGAGATTCGTAAAGAAGAAAAGCACACGTGAGACCTTTTCGTGAAGCATTTTCACTACGCACGTTTGCCGGCCATTTTCTTACTGACAGCTTTGCAAGTGAACACATGAGGCTATTACCAACTCATGTCATCAGTCATAAAATTTCCTTGTTGCTTTTGTTGTATCCTTTTTTTGTGTGTGTGTGGTTTCCCAGTGGTTGAATGTTTGTGTCGTTAGGACTCTGAACGGTTACCCACAAGGAACATCACTGTTCCCATTATCTGCCTCTTTCTACAGGAGTGCCATGTCAATAATGTTTGGACGCCACTCTCATCCAAAATTGCATCATATTTTTTTGTATATATTATCTAATTTCTTTTTTTTTTCTTACTTTTTTCAGACAAAGAGGAAGACAAAATCGAAACGGGGAGAAATAATACTGAGTTTTTTGTTCCGCTACACCCCTCAGGCATGCAATTCGCAATCCTTTGGGGGAAAAAACAGATTTTAATAGTGGCAAATACCTAAACGATCAGTTGACTAGAAAGAGGGAAACAACTTCTTTCTTTGACTTAACCCAAGTAAAGGGCAGCACTCTGCACAGTCGATCAGATATCAGTGAACTTCAGGACAAATAAACGATCACCGATTCAATTGTACCAACCATGTGCTGCAGTTTTACACCCCAAAAAGCTCAGCCACATGACTTTCTTTGAGTAAAGAAAGGAAGATATCGGGATTCCTTTTCTGATTACCAGTGATGGAAAACATCGACAACGATTTTTAAAAGAAACTTCTATTTTACCGATAAAATTGTTAGGAACGACATAAGCTGAGGATTATAAAGGGTGTCAGTAAAACACGGGGTCGGGGTCCATTGTTCTTTTGTTTCGTTTTCTGTTGTCTTGCCCTAACCAAAACATAAAACCGAAAACGAAGCAAAAGAACAATGGACCCCGACCCCGTGTTTTACTGACACCCGATTATAAATCATATACGCCATTTTTAATTCAATTTCAAATTGCCATTGAGATTACACGTGGCGTAGAACTATATGAAACCCTGTTACAAATTGCAAACTTTTTTAACACTGGCTGAAAGCAAAATATATTTCAGTTAATATAACATGCAAAAACTATAGTCTTCGAAAGCTTAATGCGCTATTTAAGCCAATTGTTTTTAATCTTGACTCATTTGGAAAACCGAGTTAATCAAACACTGAAATGGATTTTGCAATAATATTGTGACTTTATAACACTACAGACAACTATGTCTGCCTTTTTGAGCGAGTAGTCCAGTACCTCTTGTGAACCTATAATTTCAGAGGCATTCTAAAACAATATTGCTCATTGTCTTCAGGGATAGGTGCATTGTTTGTGCCCTTATCTTATTGTTCTTATGGCCAATCATGTGAGATGTTCAATGAGGTGCTGGTCGACTCTTTTGAGCGTCGAGACAGCGACATGTTAAGTTTAAAGATCAAAGTTTTACACCTCGCAAGCCGATGGTGAAACAACTCTAACGTTGCCTCTCATTCCAACTTTAAAATCAGACCATTTCTTGACATTACCCCGCCCGCTATGGCACGACTTTGACAGCTTAGATATTTCACTTGTGGAGAGAACTCTGTTCCAGATGTTCAGATCAGTGAGTTCCCCGATGTAGCTTTCAGATGCGTCGAACCCTCCTCCAAATGAATCTTGTTCTTGTCCAATGGTAAGGATTCCGTTGGTTTTGATGATGTGACCTCTCTTCAGTCTAGACCCACTAGCATGTAAGACGCCATCTTTGTAAGCTTTCCACGATCCAGCTGTATTCTCCCATGAGGTACAGATTTGATGCCAGTCACCGTCATTTGCTGATACACCAGTCCGTCTGTGAAGAAAAGCATTGTTATTGGAATGGTGCTGTAGGTAACCATCGGTTTTGTACAGGGCTACGAGAATTTTCTCATTGCATGTATTATATTATAATACGCAATATTTAAAATGTGCTATTGTAAACTGGCCGCGGCGCTTAACTCAATTAATTAATTAATTAATTAAAATAGATAAAGGCTATATTGCAAATTTTATATTCATTATCAGGATGTAGTTATAACATTTGAGGGCAAAAGAGTTTTGTTAAACATCTCGCAACCTTAAACTCTTTTCTAGATCTTTCCTCTTTAAGTGAGTTTGCATGACTTGTTCTACAACGAAATTATTTGATAATGTTTTCTTACATTGTGTTTTCGTTGACAGCGAGTTGGATGTCTGACATCTTGTTGATAAGAACTTCGTTGAAATTCCCCGATAAGCTGTAACTCACGACCGCCCGGTACATCCCGGTCTTGTCTGTCGTACGCACTCGGAAGCAGATCGTAATAGCGTCGCTTATTTGCAAGCCATGGTGGATGACATAATCACTTGTCCCACCATTTGTGAAATAAAGATCGTAAGAGCTGTTGGAAGAAGCTGAAAGACAAAACCGCAAGAAAAGGGATTTTGGCATGACATTTTACTTTACCGTTGCAGTGCTGGTAGACAATATGTGGAAATAGACTAACGAACGTTTTGATTATAGCTCTTTTTGATTCAAGTTCTAAGACTTATCAAGATTCAGTTACCTTGAAATCCAAGCACTTTTAAAAATCACACTCCTGGTGTGGACTAGTTTGTATAAGCGTGGGGTGGGTGAAGTGCTCAAAGACTTCGAACAACTTGCTCAGCGGTTTAGTGTCCTTACCCAAGCATTCTTGGCAAGCTGAAAGTTTCGGTTTTTCTTGATTCCTGAAAAATGCTGACGAGTGTTGTCATAATGACAAAGACAAAATTCTTGAAGGCAAAGTTCGACAAGTTGTTTTCTTTTCTTGCTGGTTCCTCGGTATGGCCTCAAAGGGGACAAGAAATGTGGTACTCTGTTTTCTCATTAATTCGGTTTTTTGTACGCGTGTATATCGAAAAATAAAGAAACTGCCCTTAACTTTTTAAACGGCTTAAATAAAGGTAAACATGGTTTGCCTGTTTGATTTCTTAACTGCTGACTGGGATGTGTGATGAAAAAAAAAACGTTCCACTTTTAAAACAGCTGAGACCCAAATAAACGTGTTTACTAGCTGTTTAAATTCACAAATGACTGAGACAGTGTCAGGATGAATTGCGCGGGCTTTGGTGATGCCACTGTATCGTCCTTGCATTTTCTCTTGCATTTCAACAACACGTGGCATCAAATTGTGTACCTCACGTTTGCTCATGGTAATTTGATGAAGAAATTGGCCTGAATTAGTAAACTAGCAAACGAACATAAATTGTAAAAATGTCAGTTCACAGGTAGCCAAAGCTTGAGTTATGACTGAAAATTAATTATAAAATTTTATGAAATAGACAGTGTTTCTTTGTTTATATCTTACGTACTTGCTATCTAGAGCAAAAATTCGCTCTCCGAGCGAGAATAAGCGTCTTTCTAATTTTTGCTCGCAATTAGTATTATAATATTATGCAAAGGTTGCACACTGATCTGCGATTTCACCCGCACAAAAGCATACCTCTTTTCACTAAATGAGCTATATTTCTTGAAATGCGCCATTTCCACGCACAATTGCCTCAAACCTGAATGAATCCATAGTCGAAAAACAACTATACGCCGGAAAAGTTCCATCTTTCCCAACATTTGTCACCATAAACGGCAATATTTTGAGCTTCTTGTATGAGAAATCAAATGTCAGTATTCGACCGCCGACCTCTGCGCACAAATATATGCTAAATAATTCGTACAAGACAAAATCTACTGTGCCGGGGAGGCGTGCACGGTGAGCAAGAAGAAATTGCCACGCTTCAAACATAAAACGTCGCACCCCAACACAGTAGCTTTTGCCATGTCCACGCCATTGTGCGAATTGTCCAGTGACAAGAGAACAGCGAGATGAGATTAGCATATTTGCGTATATTTGTGCGCAGAGGTCGGCGGTCGAATACCGACATTTGATTTCTTATACAAGAAGCTTAAAATATTGCCGTTTACGGTGACAAGATGTTGGGAAAGATGGAACTTTTCCGGCGTATAGTTGGTTTTCGACTATGGATTCATTCAGGTTTGAGGAAATTGTGAGTGGAAATGGCGCATTTCAAGAAATATAGCTCATTTAGTGAAAAGAGGTATTCTTTTGTGCGGGTGAAATGGCAGATCAGTGTGCAACCTTTGCATAATATTATAATACTAATTGCGAGCTTATTCTCGCTCGGAGAGCGAGTTTTGCCCTAGATAGCAAGTACGTGAGATATAAACAAAGAAACACTGTTTATTTCATAAAACTTTATTAATTTTCAGTCATAACTCAAGCTTTGGCTACCTGTGGTCAGTTAAGCTAAATTCTTGATTCTTTTGAGAGCTAAAAAACTGAATAACTCAATTTTTTGGTCGCACTTAGCTATTAGTTATTTGCGGGAGACAGATTATTCTGAAAACAGGCGACACTTTCAGCTTTCGAGTGGTTGTTTTTATGAGCTAATTTAGCTCAGCGAATTCCTGGGGAGGGCGCCGTTTTGTTCAGGTGAATTATACTTCGACAATCAAAATTCAAAAACCTTCACAAATTTCAGTTGAGTGCGCACAGTTTCCGAACAGTTTTTTCTTCATGTCCAAAATTGTTGTACAGATTTTGCAGAAAACTAAGTTCATGACCTAAGCCGTTATCAAATGTATTATAATCAAAGCAAATTTTTTCGCTCCTGTGTAATGCATGTTTGTTTCGCCTCACTGCGTTTCGGCCTGTTTGATGATAAAGAGTTATCATGTATAGTCGTTATGCTGCTTTGTATTCGATTTTCGGTCGATTTCCATTTCCGAATGGAACAAGTTTCTTTTACAATGAGTGTGAGCGATGATTAAATGTGGCGTGGATGCTGAAATCTTTCGTGGGTAGTGAGGGAATGCCAGTGGTTGGATATTGGGCCAGCTGTACGGATATTGGGGACTTGAAAGCTTTGGAAAAGTTAATTGATTCGTGGAGGCTGAAGTGAGAGCGTCAACCTTTTTACATCATATACCTGTGAGTAAATGGGTTTTCTCAGAACAAAATTTTAGAAATCCCTCTGTCGAGAAAGAGGAGATATACAGTCGCAAACTGCAGTGATCGAATGCTGGGCAACATACGATATCACAGATTACTCACACATTACACACATTACATGGACAAGAGCCCCTTGGTATGAGATCTAGAGGGTTGTGATACTTTGCACGAAATAGTTTATCAGAAGGTTTCTTGCTTAGGAAGAAAGACGTCAGACCTCTTTAAATGATTATCCCCGGATTTCTTTCCATTAAGAATAAAAAGTACAATGAAAGAGATAGAGGTCTGTTCGTTCCTATTTTGGTTGGATTACCCAGCTTCATTGTCTTGACTAATTCCTTACTCTTACCGACGTACCCGGCTGAGTCGTGCTGATTTGATTCTTTATCGTTTCCAGTTCTTTTTTCAAGCCGTTCATCTCCTGTAGCAGCTGTTTATTTGCTGCACACAAATTGCACTGATTGCCCTCCACGGCGACGTTTATAACTGGACGGCAGTGACACACGGACGAAGACGAGTTATCGGTGCTGTTTACGTCTCCGAACAAGACAAAAAGGGCGAGAATCAAAGAGAAAAAGCCTCCCGCCATCATAACCAACACCTAGAGGCGTAAATGCATGACTCCGACAAACACTCATAGAGTAATACAGTCGCTGATAGGGAACAGGCGGGGAGTATCACCAAAATAACCGGCCAATCAGATATTCATCTCTTTTTTTTTAATTTGGTCTACCACCACCCCCTTAGGTACCTAAGCCTAGAAACGTACTTGTACAAGACCACTTGGTCTGTTACAACTGCTCTAAAGAGCACAAATTTTTTTAAGCAGCTCACATATGTTCACGCCGGACGACCCGCCAAAATGATGCCAATTAATTCATAACCTCTTCTTTTAACCGTCCATGTTGGCTGTCTTAAAAATTGGTCCTGAATAACCACCGAGTTCAAAGTTTTAAAGGAAAAGGTCACTCCAGAAAAGGTGTATTTTTTGAAATCGTCAATAAAAAGATAACACTAAGTTGAGTTACTGACCGTGGTTTTAGCTTCTAAAGTGCATTCGATCCCACTGAAATTCCACTCCAAAGAGGGCCAAAATTCATTACTGCGCGCCGCCATTTTGAATGGTACTTAGCAGCCTGGCCGCTTGCCCGTGACGTCATATCGTTCAACGAGACCAGCGGACGGGTAACGTGGGCTCGTTTCCAGAGCACATGTTACCCTCTTTGGAGTGGAATTTCAGTGGGATCAGATGCACCTTAGAAGCTAAAACCGCGGTCAGTAACTCAACTTAGTGTTATCTTTTTATTGGCGATTTCAAAAAATACACCGTTTCTTGAGTGACCTTCTCCTTTAAATAAACGACTCCCCCCCCCCTGCGTTTGTTCGACATAACGGCCTTTATTAATTTGCAGGTCCAGGCATCATTTGAAACCGATCGTATATGACTGTTACTCAATTAACAATAGGTCACACGACAGCTGAGCCAAGAAGACAAGCTATAGACTTGCTTTAGTTAAGAGTTAAATGACCAGGATGCTGATTCGATTCTTTGTCGTTTCCAGTTCTTTCTTTAAGCTGTTCACCTCCTGCAGCAGCTGTTTATTTGCTGCGCACAATTTGCACTGATTGCTCTCCACGGCGACGTTTATAACTGGACGGCAGTGGCACGCGGACGTAGACGGGTTATTAGTGATGTTTGCGTCTCCCAACAAGACAAACAGAGCGAGAAGCAGAGATAACAGACCTCTTGCCATCATCATCAAGACCTTAAAGCGTAAATGTGCGACTCCGACAAACTCTAATTATAGTGTCATGCACTCACTGAATTGGACCAGCCGTAGCTTAATCACCTAAAATAACGGGCCAATCTCATCGAACGATTGAGTTCGATTGAGCTCAGCAGTCGAACTCAATCGAACAACGAGTTCTGTCTCAGTTTGATTTCCGAACCAATAGAACTTAATCGAACAAATCGGACCCAATCGAACTCAATTCTGTCCAGAGCGGCCACCCCCAGTACCACCTGATCTGTTCTCCACCCAGGAGGGCACTCCTCTCCTGGTCCCCTGCATCACTAGTTTTAGTGCTTCCCTGCCACCCAAATTTGCCCACAATCTATTGGTTGTGTTATTGCGTTTTATAGGATAACCCTCTAGTCTAGGCTCTGGCTTTCTTTAAGCCCCAAGATCCACTTGCATATTCTCCCTACTTTATCCTTCCCTTTGGAGTAGCTGGAGGCTCGTATTCGCCTGTAGGCCTGACCATTCTTCATTCCCAAACGGTATTTATTTCCCTTCTTAGAGTGGGCTATACAGCGGCAGTTGGCTTCGAAAAGTGTTCATTAACAGATCGATTAACATCAAAAGTCGATTACCCATCGATGAACAAAAACAGTTGTTTGATATTTTTAATTTCATCAATTGTCATCAATTTTAATACCAATCGATTACTTGGCATCGATTTTGGCAAAACAAACTCGTAATGAAGATGATATATCATCCAAGAGGAAAAGTAAGGTGAAGTCCTTTTAATTTGAGCATAACACCTATATTCAAGCTACCGGCCGGCGATCCATCGAAAGAACGTAGCTAGGCGTTCTTGATGAACAAAACTATTCCCTTTCGTCGACCATTCCCTTCGTGGCTATTCCCTTCGCGGCTCCGCCGCTCGAACTTCGCGCAAACAATCCCGCCAGCTACGCAGGCTAGAAATGCGGAGGTTATAGAAAAAGAAATAACGTACTTATTTATAGGTTTTAATTTCATTCATCTGATATTCACTACTTTACCGCTTTTAAATCTCAGTACAAAGAGTTGACTGCCTTCTATTACGATTGCTGGAACTTAAGTCAGACGTTAAGAAAAGAAGACCTCAGATAGATTTTCACACTGCACGTACGTATACCATGCGCACTAATCAATTGCACTTATAAACCCTAATACAAGTGTGAGCCGACGTATTGGTTATTGCGACGAGGATGCTCGTCGTAACCCCCTCACGCAATAAGGCTTACCTGACTGGGCATCGGTAGGGCATAGATAAAGAACGAGAGGCCAGCGAGATTCACGATGAAGAAAAGCACAAGAGGCCTCTTCATGAAGCATTTTCACTGGACGCGGCGTTTGCCTGCCATTTTCTTACTGACAGCTTTGCAAGTGAACACACGGTGTTGTTACCAGCTCATGTTGCTATTCATGCAGTGTCCTTGTTTCTATTGTTTCTTTCCTCTTTTTTACTAGCAGTGGAACGTTTGTGTCGTTACGACTCAGAAGTTACCCACTAGAGAAGTCACTGTTCAAATTGTCGGCCCTCTTTTAGAGGAGTGCCATGTCAGTAATGTTTGGGCGCCACTCTCGTCACAGGCTCCAGCTATCTGTCAAAATTGTATGATTTTTGCATTTTCCAATTTCTTTCTTATTTTTTCAGAAAGAGGAATGATACTGTTTTTCTTCCATCTGCACCCCTCAGGCATGCGATTCGCAAACCTCTGCGAATTTTAATAGTGGCAAATAGGTTACCTAAGCCATCAGTTGACTAGAAAGAGGGGGGCAATTCCTTCTTTGACTTAACCCAAGTAAAGGGCGGCAATCTGCACAGACGATCAGATATCATAAACAGTTCAACAATTTTTTAACTACTTTATTAAACAAACACATACATTACAGTACAGTTGATAACAGATAAACAGTTCAACAAAGAAACGATCACCGATTGGATTGTGCCAACCAAGTGCTGCAGCTCTACAGACTTGAAAAAGCTCGGCCACATGACTTTCTTTGAGTAAGGAATGGAACATGTCCTTTTCTGGTAACCAGTGAAGGAAAACATCGAAAACAATTTTTAAAAGAACTTTTATTGTACCAAAAAAAATTGTTGGGGACGATGTAAGCTGGGGATTATAAATCATATGCCATTTTAAATTCAATTTCAAATAATTGCAGTTGAGATTACACGTGGCTGAGAACTAAATGAAAACTGGTAACGAATTGCAAATGCTTAACACTGGCTGAAAGCAAAACATATATGAATTAATATAACATGCAAAAAACTATAGTCGTCGATCACTTTTCAGGGAATTAAAATTCTCATCAAAAGCTTTATGCGCTATTTAAGCCAATTGTTTTTAATCTTGACTGATTTAGAAAGCCTAGTTAATCAAAAACTGAAATAGAGTTTGCATTTGTGACTTTATAACAGTACAGACGACTACGTATGCCTTTTTGATCGTTAAGAAAGCGACATTTAATGTTTAAAGATCAAAGGTTTACACCTCGCAAGCTGATGGTGAAACAACTCGAACATTGCCTCTTATTCCGACCTTAAAATCAGACCATTTCTTGACATTACCCCGCCCACCATGGCACGACTTTGACAGCTTGGAAATTTCACTTGCAGGGAGAACTCTGTTCCAGATGTTCAGATCAGTGAGTTCCCCAATGTAGCTTTGCGATGCCTCGAATCTTCCTCCAAATGAATCTTGTTCTTGTCCAAGGATGAGGATTCCGTTGGTTTTGATGACGTGACCTCTCTTGAGTCCAGACCCACTGGCTTGCAAGGCGCCATCTTTATACACTTTCCACGAACCAGCTTTGCTCTCCCATGAAGTACAGATCAAGTGCCAGTCACCGTCATTTGCAGATAAACCAGTTGCTCTGAGAAGAAAAGCAAATACTGAGATCGTTATTGAGTAAATTACTTTCTTTAAAATGGTGCATCAAATTATGGTGAAAAAATGCACGGTTGCATTATTGAGCCGTCGGGTTTTGACAGAGTTACATAATCATCGTTGTGATGCCAACTAATTCTAGAACAAATTTATCTCATCATTAAAAAAAAATAATTTAAGGAACTATACATTAAAACTGAGAGTTCAATTGTCGAACCAAACTTTTTGAGGATGTTGATACGAAAACAAAAGCTTTGGGTTTGAGACTTGGTAGTATTGATTGAATGACTGATTGATTGATTGACTGACTGACTGACTGACTGACTGACTGACTGGCTGACTGATTGGTTGATTGATTGATTGATTGATTGATTGATTGATTGATCGATTGATTGATTGATTGATTGATTATTATTATTACTATTATTATTATTATTATTAGTATTATTATTATTATTGTTGTTGTTGTTGTTAAACCTTGCTATTAGATCGTTACCTACTGTATTTCAAGGAAAAAGTTATAAAATTCAGCCGTAAATCCATCTTCTCCTGGTGCCTTATCATTCTGAAATGTTTCTAAAACCTTTAAACAATTGTTATTTTTTTCTTACATCATTTTATCGTTGACCCAGAGTTGAATTTGCGACATCTTGTTGATAAGAACTTCGTTGAAGTTCCCGGATATGCTGTAACTGACGACTGTCCGATCACCCCCAGACTTGTCTGTTGTACGCACTCGCTCGGAAGCAGATCGTAAAGGCTTTGGTTAATTGTAATCCATGGTGAATTACATAATCGCTCGTCCCACCATTCGTGAAATAAAGGTCGTACGAACTTGATGGCAAACCTGTTTAAAAGACATATAACAAACCATGAGACAAAATACAGTCGTCAGCTAACAGGATATTGCCATGAACGACAACATTTGGTTACGTTTCACGTTCCAGCGTGGAAGTAACTTTCAAATCTTTTTATTGCAATTATTTAAGTTTAAAGCAGTCAGAAACGTTCTATGCTTTCCCTTGATATGTAAGGACTAGTCAAATTCAAATCTTTAGACGAAAAAGATAAATTGGGCACAATATACTTCATTTTTAATTCTGCAATATAGCTTGTCTGCTTCTGTGCTCTCTTCTGCCCGCAAGTATCTGTTTGCTGTTTTAGCATCTTCAGCTACAGTTTTTCTACTGATCCAGACTGACTCATTGGTTTATCTAGTGGTTTAGCTGTTTAATTATAGCTCACGTCCCTTAGCAGAGGAGGGATGGATCGAAAAGGTGGCATGGCTGCAATCGTCCAACGAATTGTTTTCACAATCACGACGTGTCGCAGCTCAGACGACGACACGTATGACATTACCAGAACTGAGCTGTGATTCATGAGCGGTTTTAATTTTTAGAAATGGACGCTGACGTTTCCGACTTCTGCTTTCATAAAAGATTCCGGATGTCTTTAGTTTCAGATAGATGCTTGTGTATTCCATTTCATGGGCAGATCCCGGGGGGGGGGGGGGTGGATTGGGTGGCTAGCAATCCACTGAGGTGATTTTGTCTTGGATTGTTCCGGTATCGTTCTGTCAGGTCAGCCCCCTCCCCCCCCCCCCCCCTTCAAAAATCCTGGATCCACCACTGCATTTCTTCTTTGGTAGAGTCACTTACCTTCTATTGTTCTATTTGCGCAATCATTCAACTAATATTTTTCAAAACTTGCCGCATATCAGACTCTGTTTTCCAAATGACAAACGGCATAACAGCAAGGCTGATCTGACTACGTAGAAAGATTTGACTCTGCAAGACATCAACACGACACTAATAGAACTTCAACAGAGCAGGGTTGCAGCCGTAGACAGCTGTTTCGCTCTTCTTAGAGCTCATCAGTACGGCATAGCAAGATGGCGAAAATGCCGTAAAAATACCCGTGCACTCTGTTAAAAGCCCTAAACGAGGACGCACGCCCACCAGACCACGCCATCACGTGTCTTGGAAAGGTCGAGAGTCCAAGTGTCGTGTTGATGTCTCGCAGAGCCAAATATAGGATGGACAAACCCAACTTTATAAAGAAACATGGATAAAACCATGCTATAAAGAACAGCATATCGGATCTATAAAAAAGACCTACGGTCCAAAAAAACATACATACAGTAGAACAATATAAGTAAAGGACCGCAAACGAAAATGCTGTGCGTGTACGTAGGATCAAGTAAACCAGACCTGATCAGCCAAAGAAATACTCAAATGACAAACATAACAGCAATTAGGTTGATCTAACTACGTAGAAAGATTTGACTCTGCAAGACATCAACACGACACTAATAGAACTTAAACAGAGCAGGGTTGCAGCCGTAGACAGCTGTTTCGCTCTTCTTAGACCTACTCAAATGACAAATATAAGAGCAAGGGTATTTTCGCCATCTTGCTATGCCGTACTGATTGCAAGACATCAACACGACACTAATAGAACTTCAACAGAGCAGGGTTGCAGCCGTAGACAGCTGTTTCGCTCTTCTTAGACCTACTCACCGATACTCAAATAACAAACATAACAGCAAGGGTATTTTCGCCATCTTGCTATGCCGTACTGATAAGCTCTGTCTTGCAGAGTCAAATCTTTCTACGTAGTCAGATCAGCCTTGCTGTTATGTTTGTCATTTGAGTATTTCTTTGGCTGATCAGGTCTGGTTTACTAGATCCTACGTACTGTTCTACTGTATGTCTGTTTTCCAAAGCCAACAAAAACAAATCGATGTCAAAGGGTGACAATACAACAGACCATTTTCTTGAGAAGGACGTGATTCATAAGCTGTTTTTCTTCTAGAAAAGGACGCAGCGACACTCAAGTTTCCGAATTCTGCCGATTTTTTCAGGTTTCATTGACTGCAAACGACAACAAACAAAGGGATAGGTGTATTCGTTCCTATCATGATTACATTACTTATAGATTCATTATCTTCACCAACTCCTCACTTACCCGGCTGAATCGTGCTGATTTGATTCTTTACCGTTTCGAGTTCTTTCTTCATGTTGTTCACCTCCTGTAGCAGCTGTTTATTTGCTGCGCACAAATCGCACTGATTGCCCTCCACGGCGACGTTTATCACTGGACGGCAGTGGCACGCGGACGTAGACGGGTTATCGGTGCTGTTTGCGTCTCCGAACAAGATAAACAGGGCGAGAAGCAAAGACAAGAAAATTCCTGCCATCATTATCAAAGCCTAAAGGGTAAATGCTAGCCTGCGTTGCAGACGAAATTTAACCCTCGTAACCGGCGTTTTATTACGTTTTTGACGCAGGCTACAACCTCGGACTTTTTAAATGGAACACTCAGACCACCCCTCCCCCCCCCCCCAAATCAAGGATACAAAATGGCGCGTTTTTCTCTTCGCGAGACTTCAACATTGATTTTGGGGGGTAGGGGGGTTTCTGTTCCGTGTTATTCAGTCCGAGATTGTAGGTAAATGCACGACCTCGACAAATACTGATGACACTGATACTGTATATTTATAAATGCAGTCACTAGATTGAACCAGGCGTAATGAATCACCGAAAATATGGTGTATTGTTTGATTTCCAGTACCCGTCCCCTTAGGCGTCTTAGTCCGAACTTGTAGTACTTCATGGGGAACAGACTACTTGGTCTGTTACAACTGTTCTCATGAAGAGGTCATTTAAGGGAGGCTGGGAAGTAGTTGGCACTTGTTCACAGCCTGACAAACTGACGCTAAGCGAATCATGCTCTTACATTTTAGCGGCCTTTAAAAGAAACCATAATATTTGAAGGGCAGTAGTATACAGATCGAGGATATTACACGGTTGGGCGAAGATATGAATTTAATTTTCGAGTGATGAAAGGAAACAAAAACATATTAGGCCGGTTCACACAAGGCCCTAAAGTGCACTTGAAAATCAAGTAGACGTGAGGTCTACTTTGTAAAGACGAGAAAATAGATTTTCAGGCATGACTGCACACTGACAGCGAAAATTGGTTTTTGTATGAAAAGTCAATTAGTTTTCTTAATTGTTGTTTAAAATACTTACTTCTTCATCTGTTTTTTTTTTAATTTAATTATTGTTATTATTATTTTTTGCGGGGATTATATTAATAGGCTCCGCATGTAAATACGGTAAATTATATGTTCTCCTAGGTTGATCTTGTGTCTACAACTTGTCCCACTGTAAAGTCCATGCACATCTACACGTGAAATTCATTATTAACAACGGCATTTGATTTTGCGGCTGTATGATAAAGCAGGACAAAAATACAATGATGATTCCGTCTGTTTTCGTTTGCCTTCTCTTTAATTTACGTTTTTATCTCTGAAAATTATTCGTAGGATTCGTGCTTGTCATATTATGGCTGTAGTGTTGTTGACTGGCTAAGCCTGAGAATTAGACCACAACTTTTTTTCTCAACGTAGAATTTTTAACCCTAAGTCGGCTTGAAATACACCTGCAAATGAAACAGCTAAAGTAAGACTTGAGTGTGTTTTTGAAGTCGCCCGTGACTCCAGAATCGAAAACCAAAACGCCGCGAGCTCGTTCCCTGTGGAATTCAAAGTTGCACATGCTTCTAGTTGCAAGGTTGCGCTGTCATTGGTCAAGTGCGCTTCCAAGTAAGGCGTCAGGAACAAGAGAAAATAAAGTTCATATCTTCAAGCCACCGTGTAATTTTCTTTTCATTATATGGAAAAAAAACACTTAACAAACTTAAATCAAATTAGCATGACTTTATTTTCATTACGGCGCGTTACGCCTTGAAAAATGTAAGACTGCAAAATCGAGCAGTGTTTTTTTTTTAATAACTTACAATAACATTACAAAATGAAACAATAATGCTTAACATTTGTGTGATGTCTCGTCTCTCTTGAATGGTATCCAGATATTCTCTGAAGATTCTAACATCGTATCAGTTTTCTTTGCGGTATTTTCATCTTCATTTTCTTTAGAAAACTTAACTTAACCTTCATCTGAAATCTCAACAAACTGTCCAGAAGCCGCCATTGCGAAGAACAGACAAGAAGGAGCAAACGGCAAAAGAGGGGAACCAAAGCGCGCGCGCACATCCGGGACCTTGGTACAGAAAGTTTTCCATTTTTCACGGACCTTTGCTACGGACCTTTGCTATGTATATTATTACATAACGTTTCCATTTTTCACGCAGTGAAAATATGGAAAATACGAGTGTCTTAGTTTCCGGTAAAAACACTGATGTCCCTATAATAAAGGAATATAATTGAGACATGTGTTACAAAAGTCAGTTCGCTTACTGTTAACAAGGCTGAGGCGCTGAGCGGAGATGTCGGGGACCGATAGTCTTCTCCAGATTGTAGGGGAAGGAGCAAAATGGAGGTTACAAAAGAACAAAGGGGGAGGGGGCAGGACTGGCTTACAAGGGCATGAAATAAACTACAAAGGGTACGAGAATCAACGGGAAAGATGTTATCACAAAGACCAGGATCTAAGTTGTCGACCCGAGCCTTTCCTACGAAACAATAGGCTTAACTTTGGAAGACCTGTATTGCTGCATTTAATGGCCATGTTTATTTTTTCTGAGGGCGCCTGCTTAGAAGTAGACTACGAGTACTCTCTCTTTCCGCTCTGGGATAAAGTGGAATAAGTCGCTAGTGTAGTAAGTCCGTTCACTGCACACCAGTCACATTTCCACGCAGTAGTTTTGCGCTCACTTGCGTGTTGTTTTTGCTCCACTATCCCTGAGCAGAAAGAGAGACTGCTCGTTCTCTAGCTTAGAGGGAGAGTGTCCCATCAAACAAATAAATAATAATAATAATAATAATAATAATAGTAGTAGTAGTAATAATAATAATAATAATACTAATAATAGATTCTTTTTCCTAATTTCGATGTTATATTGCTAAATGCTATCCAATATAATCTAATACAAAACCAAATTAGATGAAAGGATTCTAAAGTTCTATAGAGCAAAGCAGCACTAGTGCTATGGGGATAAAGTGCAGGATTACCACGACGGAGGCATATTGTGGTTCATCAAACTTAATTTCGTAACAGGTGCTGTCCAGAAAACAGATTTGCGATTCTGATGATTATTTTGCCCTCTTGTTTATATTTCTTTCATCTCTTTTGTTGATTTTTTTCCTATCTCGATATAATCAAGCAAGATTTCGGTCGCTGGTGGCGAGATGACCGTAAACCATTTAAGAAATGCGACAAAACACGGTGTACGATATGTTAGCCTTGATACTATCCTTTAATAATTGCCTCTGTAGCACCACACAAGTTTTATTTCCTCTGTAAGAACCCTTTATTTTTAGCAATTAAAAAAGTGTGTATTAAATACTCAAGCTGACAAAAATGCAGTTCAACGATGAGGTTAACAATCTGTGGGGGATTAGCGAACCTGAAAAGTTCTTACATTTTCTGATTGTTGTAAACATTGTGTGCAGGTTATCATAAACTACTAATTCGTTAAAATAAGAACAAAGACATCTAAAATTATCACAACCTTTTTTATACACGTTTCTGTGAAAAACGTATAAAATCAAAAATAATGACGCCTCGGCCTTCTGACTGGCTGAACAATGTCATCATCCATGACGTCATCCTCTCCGCCGTCTTTGTCTTTTACTGCAGGATTGAGCACGTCAAAACACCCAGGATCCTTTTCGTTCATCGTGCAATTGACGTAAGCAAGGATACTCTGCTCCAAATAACTTAACGGCGAGGAACCCTGGGATAGCAAGTGATAGTGGAAGTCTCGAAGGTCGAATTTATCTCCCAGCATCTTCTTCGCCTCGTTTCTAAGTTTTTTAATATGCTGTTGACCAATCATGTACGCTGTACCCTGGCCGGGAGCGCTCTGGTAACGAGTGATATGTTTAAAGGCAGTATCGCTCTCATCCCACGCATAATCAGCAATGAATCGAAGCGCTTTTTGGCGGGAAAATCCTTTGAAGTGCAGGCCAGTGTCGGCAATCAATCGTAAAGCGCGCCAAACCTGCAAAATGTATACAAACTTGTCATAAAATGATCACCGATAATGTGATAACTCCTTCAAACCCAGGTCAGGCTTAATTTCTGGTGGTGTGGGCACATGTCAGTGGAATAGAAAATATCCTGACCTCCCATTTAAGCATTCCATATTTCTGAAGGGGCTCATTTCTGTATGTATCGGTGTCCTCTCCTATCAGTGGTTTCTCAGCGTACGCAGCCCAACCTTCACTGAAGGCGGTGTAGTCCGTTTCTTGATCAAGCCACTGGATTACTCCACCACAGCTATCCCTGAAGTGTTCCTCCAGACCTTGAACCTGTAATGAAACAAGGAGGTGAGCGGTTAGACTCGCAAAAACAAGAAGTCCAGCTTGAGGGTACTATTTAAAGCCAAAATGTGAACGCCCGCACTTGCGAATGTTATTTAGACAACTTTATCTGTCCTTTCAGCCAACTATACCCGGTGATAGGGATTTAGCTGTGTCCAACATTGAGCGCTGTGTACACGAGATTGATCACTGGATGTTGGTTAATCGTCTTAAACTGAAAAAAGATAAGACTGAACTTCTAGTGATCTCCGCTAAACATCTACCGAGACCAATCCTTCAAGAAATCTGTCGTCAATGAGACCATCCGCTCCTCGCAGAAAGCAAGAAATATTGGTGTCATTTTTGACCATCATTTTCGTTTCAATGAGCATATTGCAAGTATTTGCAAATCATCTTTTTATCATCTCCGTAATATCAGCAATATAAGAAAGTACCTGTCATCCACCACTACTGAAATACTTGTTCATGCGTTTGTATCTTCAAAATTGGATCACTGCAATTCTTTACTCTATGGCTTACCGAACTGTCTAATAAAAAAGTTACAGCACGTCCAGAATGCCGCCGCTCGTCTCATTACCCTCTCAAGAAAACACGAACACATCACACCTATTTTGTTAAATCTCCACTGGCTTCCTGTTAATTATCGCATCATCTTTAAAATTCTACTCATCACGTACAAGGCTCTAAACGATCTGGCACCTACATACGTTCGCGATCTTCTTACTCCTTACACTCCACCTCGTCAGCTACGTTCATCTTCAAAAGACCTTCTTTCAATTCCGCATTTCAATTTGAAAACATATGGCGCAAGATCTTTCTCCGTGGCAGCTCCTACACTCTGGAATACTCTGCCTTCTGACATCAAGAACAGCTCCTCAGTGTCCCGTTTTAAACATAAACTTAAAACTTTCCTTTTTAAAAAAGCATTTTTATAACTTTTTAGCAACATTTTTTATTAGTCTTAAGTTTTTAAGGATTTTTTTGTAACTTTTTAACTATTTTTATATTTATTTTTTTAATAGTGTTTTTAATATTTTTAACGTTACTTCTGTAAAGCGCTTTTGAACTTTTAGGATATTGGCGCTATATAAATATTTTATTATTATTTATTATTATATTTTAGGTAAGTTCTTCCTTAGGTAATGGCATTGTTTTGTACTTTCTGGAATTTTATCCCAGAAAAACAGGGCTTTTCTGGACTTTGAATGTCTGCTCTTCGTGGTAGTAGACTGATTAACTAAGACCAAAATGGAGTGAGAATCGCAGCGCAAAACAGCAAGAATACTTCTCAAAGATCTTTGTAACGGTGCCAAGCTGTTCACGGTGATGTCGCTTTGTTGGTGAGTTACTTTAGGAGTTACTGCCTTGACCCGCTAGGGTAGAGGCAGGATACAGCTGGCTTCGTTTGTGGTCCTTAGTGCCCTGTAAAAACTCAGGCTTGACATATCTTAACAAACGTTAAGCCTGAAATTCTAACTCTTAGGCTAGGAAAAACGGGGTGCTAAGAGAAAGCGAATGTAGGAGAATTCAAATAGGTAGCTTTGAGTGAATCGCGCTAACACAGCATTTTCCAGTGTGTATAAACAACTTACAATCCGTTGTTCAGAAAACTCACTTGAGTATGATGCCCAGGCCTTCCTTCGTGCGCGCTTGTGCTCCACTCCTCAAACTTGGGCCCAGGTCTCGTTAAAAAGAAAGGAATATTGTAACGCGCGTTTTCCTTACATTCTCTTCCTCCGTCAATGTAATTGGCCCCCACAGACGGGTTAAAATCTGGTGCCATCTTTATCGGACAGTTGGGCGTGGTTTGTTTCGGACCACTGAAATAAAACATGTCAATGGTTTTGGGATCCAGTAAACTAAACGCCTGGAGGGAAGAAAAGAAAGCAAAGTTGACTCTCGGACGTACAAGTTAACTCATAGCCCACCGTGGTACGAGGGGGGTTGAGGGTGTTAATGGGTTTTTGTCGTGTTACAATATTTCGAAGAGCTTTACCTAGATAGCCTGTGAAGTGCTGTACAAGATGAAGTAAATATTACTAGTTGTGGCGCTACTGGGGCGCCTGTTACGTTATTCAAAAGTATATATTATCAAAAGACAGTAGAAATTAAAAAAGATGACGCTAGACATGTGAAATAATTTTCCGCTTTCTGTCGATCTTTTGTGCTTCTATTCTCTGAAAAATAGTGAAAAACCCGCTTTTTTATTCAAAAATGGCTTGATCACATGCTAGTTATGACGACATATCTCGTAACCATAGCAACCGATTCTCCCCAAACTTAAGTCAAAATGTGTCTAAGAGATATACGTACAGTCATTGAAAACGGCAGGAGCTAATTTAAAAATCCTCTTGAAAAAATAAAAGGAAAACCTTCTGGGAGAGGGGTGGCATCGGCCCCTCTTCCCTTGTACGTCTGAGGGTTAAGATGTTATTATCCTCTTGTGTGTCGAAATAAATGCTTCGTGACTTTCATTGAAAAAAAAAACTTTTCTACAATCAGGTGTAAAAGAACCTGGGGCCCGTTTCTCGAAAGTCCCGGTAACGTTTCTGGCCCGGAGCTATATTTTAAAATCAAAATCTTTAGAATGGTGGTGTAGCTTTTCGCCCGCAAACCAGCTCGACTTGTTTCGTCGACATAAAATATTTTACTTCTTAGCTTCAAAACCAACAGAAATTAAATCTTTAAGGTAAATTTTACGCTCATAAAATAGCTTTCCGGACCCGAAATGTTACCGGGACTTTCGAGAAATGGGCCCCTGGCCAGTTGAGATCTTTCATAATGGTGTACTATGTCTATTATAATGCACTTTGGTTAAGCGCCTAATTACAGGACTACGCAGAAAGAGAGGCCCTCGTCAGTCAAAACATTCTATTGGTACTAAATGACCAATCAAAACCAGGAGGGGAAACACAAAGAACCAATCAGAAATCTGCGCAAAAATATGAGACCGTAAAATCTATTGACAGTAATTAGAAGAGCCATACTCAAAATAGGTGTCCTAAACAATATTAGTAATCTATTGACCTACCATTTCAGCCTCGGCGAACCAGTTTTGAATTGCCCGCCATCTTGTGGGGCAGTATTTCTTTGCACCTTCTACATCACCACAAATCACATGCGCGTTTTCGTCAGACTCATTCTGTGGTATTTCCTCCTGAATAAAGTACATGTCAGAATAATTCAATCTCTGGATAAACCTCTCTTTGGCTGTGTCGTTATCTGCTTCTTTTGTCACCAACCTTGCTACCTCAAGGACCTATTTATGATGGTAGAAAACACAGTCAAATCTGCATCCAGATGACAAACTGGAGGTTTGTAAACTCTAGGTTGCCATTTGAAAGCGCCATTAGGAAATGAGAAAGTCTCTTCTTAATACAGGCCCATAATTTTAACATTGGACGCAGTCAAATCAACAGTTCATTGAACCAGAAGGCTTCCACCGTCCCCAAAGTATTCAATAACTGTTATGGTTCAAAAAGTTTAGCCCTTTTAACCCAGGAATCATTATAGAAAATTCTCCTTACTGGTCTTCGGACATTTCATTGGAAACTAATTGAGAGAACTTGTTTAAACGTCAAGGCAATTCATCTTTGGTGATTATTTGCTTAATTCTCATGATCTGTTCTCTTATAATGCACTAATATTATGAGGAGAAATTTGACACTGATCACTGCTAGGGCTTAAAGGGCTAAATAAGGTAAAGCTTCTAGTCAAGTTCACATTCAAATTCCTCTGCTCGCGGCCTTTTTCTAAACTAACAAAGAAATATCGTGTAAAAACTGACCAGTGGCGATTCCTTTGATTTAAGGGACAAAATACACATTAGAACCTTTATGAATTTGCTCAATTTTCAGAGCAGTCTCAATTACGTGTCGTTAAACCTAAACCGAAGTAATTACCCTAACCAATCAGAAGACACAATAAACACAATAAAATGGTTAGATCTCGAAGTAAACAGGCGTGTAGCTAGCGCCATACCTGAAATAGTGAAAGGAAGCGTGTGACCAAGTTCCAATTACTTTTGGTTTTACTTCTGGTTCTAATTTCTCCTTACGGTATTACTAATAGATCAAACATACAGGTTATGAGAATAAAGGAAATGATCACCAATGATCAAATGTCTTGATTTTTAATCAAATTCTCCCAGCTGGTAACATAACAAATATAAGGAGAATAGAGGGACGAATATGGATGTTAACATTGGGCTTAGAGGGTGAACAAAGTGGCGCGAGATTTTTTAACCAATCACAGAGCTAAGTAAAGCAAAACCAAAGCAAATGCATCTACCTTTTTTTACAATTGATTTCAATTGGTTCTAATCTTGGAGTTTGTTCAGTTAAACACAAGTAACTCACGGCATGAAATCAGGAAATAATACATGGCCATCATCATCCTATTACCCTCTTCCCGGAACTTCATTGTGTAACCTATCGCATCGTTTATGATTTTTACCTTTTACCAAATCGACTACGTTTTCTATTTAGGCAAAAGCAAAGTCAGTGTATCACCACTCACTTGCGGATAAAGCTCATTAAGCATCTTATATCCCAGTTGATGTATTTCATCCGGGGTAATGCTGTTTGTCGTAAAATAAGTTACAATCTTTTCGTACGACTTCTTTCCGTCCAACCTTTCTCCTGTAGGGAGAGACTTGTTCGTCGGTCTTGACTCGTCAACGGTATCATTGATATAAACAAAGGAAAGAGGAAGTGTGGCGAGACCGCTGGACACGTTACTGGAGACGCAGTGTTGTATGTGGACCCTTCTGAGATACCTAAACATGGAGGATGGCCAGACGTATCCATTTTAGTTGGAGTCATCGGGACGTCCCTATATGTATATTTTGCATTTGTATGTATGTGTAAATTTTAGAGACTAAAGTTTTTTTTAAACTTTCTCTTGAAATTAACTTTCCTACACGACCCCACAAGCTAGAGGCCTTAACAAATATCGTGTTAAAACGAAGTTCATCCTACCCTTTCTCATCTTTCTTATTTCATGACTGACTACGTCATCTCAATTTGCGGGACTCGAAGGAAAAATTCTGTGATGTGTTATGAACTCACCAAGCTTCATCGCCATAGCTTTAACGATCTTGACGTTATGGAGCAAGGTAGTGGGGGGGAGGAGGTTGGGGGCGAATCAGCTCCACCCCTGGTCTGAATAGGGTTAATAATAATTACCATATACCAAACCAGTGGATAGTGATTTTCGCGATTTCGCGCTCAAGTTTTCGCTGATTTGTCAGAAAAAAGGAACTATTTGGTGCTGGCTATCCACTGGTTTGGTAAATACTAAAACAGTTATTTACCTCCGTGTCGGTGAAGAGGTGGTAGATATTTACCTCGACACTTTGCGGCTCGTCGAATATCCACCACAATTCATCTCCACTTCAATGAATAATTGTTAACTAATCTTTACCATTTGTGCTCCTTTTTAGCTTCATAGCTAGATTTCATCCTATTTATAACCAGTTTCTATGATACAGAACCACAGGGAATAACCCGACGCTATATTAGGCAGATTCGCCTAATATAGCGTGTCAGAATCCCTGTACTTATCTTATTTGACCTAGCGCCTTTAAAGACCCTGCGAATACCTCTTTTAACTAAAAACTGGTGATAATAGCTTACGTGAACAAGTTGTCTATTGGTTTCCCTACGTTGTCAAAAAGGAATTCTCTCAAAGACTCGTTCACAGTCCTTCCATATTTACTTTCCCATGAATTGTTTTCTTTTATATTGTTGGTGATGGTCTGAATAAATTCTGGTTGAAGAAGGTCTTGCACAAACTTTTCTTCGAAGATTCCTTAAAAAGAAACAAGTAAAAGTTAGAAAAATGGTAAATGGGAAAAAATATAGCAACGCTCCAAAAATAAAGATATACACACAAAAATAGTGATTATGTTAGCAAAAACATGATAGAAAGTTTTGTCTTGTTACAAAAATTTCCTTCACATGATTAGGTTAATATTATGGGTTTGGCATTTTAATAGCGCTGTTAAAAACCTGTGACATCATCGCATATTGCACCATTTTGGGAATTTTTCGTCCTTTCTGTAGTAAAGGGTACCAGGCATGTATTGAATGAATCATAATGAGTTTTGTCAGCCTTTTATAACTTTCAGCTATGAAAGGTTTGGATTGTAAAACATCTTTCTCTTTCTTCATTTCCCACTATTTTGATATCGAGTAAGCCTTTCGTACGTCTACAGATTTCTCATCCCAATTTCACCAAACGTTCCCAATATACATCTAAGTGAACAGAAAGTGGAATGAGCAAATGACAACAGAAAATTTAAAGATACTATAGGAAAAAACTTTGCGGGATTCCTTACCGTTTGCCCCTTTAATAGATATCCGACGGAAATACTCAGTTAAGCCATTGATTCCAGCTTTGCACTGCTCCACAGAGCGAACCATTCCCACGGACACACCATATTCCATGTTCTTTCTGTACTGAACAAACGTCTCTTTAATCTCTGCAAGTTTGCTTTGTAAGTTCTCCAAGTCTTTTGTGTTGTTTGGCTTGAAGTAATGCAGACTGCTTTTGATTTCATATGGCACGTCACACAGCGGCTGCCAACACCACAGATTAGGTCCCAGCAGAAAATCCCCTGCGTAATAATTTACGTCATAAGGAGTCCCAAACACGTGTTGTAAATAATGTTTGACTTGGGCCAAGGCCTTCTTTTCCCGTGGCTTGAGTTTATGTACCTCCAAATTTATTTTGTTTGCTTCATCAAGAAGGCGCCAGGCTTCATCCGTGACAAGTTTGATATTGCTCGGAGAAGCGTTATAGGAACGGTATTTTTGTCGTATCTCGGATGGTGATACTCCCGGCTTGTACGCGATCTTATTTGGGTGTAGCCGATAATAGCTATCTTGCACCTTCTTCAAGAACGCGTCCAGGCCACTACGTCTGGCTTCGTCAGAATAAGAACATCGGTCCGATGAGGGCTTAGCAGTACTCTCTTGATCACATGATGTGTCACGTGTCAGGAAAACGATTCCAATGATAAGACAAATAAGGCCAGTGACAGCTAGAAACCCTGCTAACACAAGGAGGACAATGGGAGCGCGCATGACAGGAAACGAAGAACTTAGTCAGCGAGCTCCAGTCCACTGCAATGTTGTAACCTGAAAAAAAAGTGTCAATGACTCACAAGGTTTTAGCTTTATATCTTGACTTTACAAACTGTTGAACTTAAATGTACCGTGTACTGTCGCAAAACGTAATAACGTTAATACCTCCTTTAAATTGCAATAACGCTTTTTGCACTTTTACAATAGCACACCATTGCAGTTCTAATGACAATGCCGTAATTTGTAAAATACCGTACCAGCTCGCAAATTATAATGAGATTAATTAAACAGTTCGGTTTTTTACACATTTCACCATCACACCAATATGGCAGGAATTGCGACAGGTCTTACGAAAAATGCAATTATAATTTGCGACGTACAATACAGGCTATAAGAACATTGTAATATCGTTTATTATAATATTGCTTATTAATGTTATAATAAACAACATCAAATCAAGGGGTAATGAAACGATTACTCAGTGAGTATTACCAAGAGTCAATGCATTTACTTCTTCGGCAATAACAGAGGCCGTATTACAAGCGATGAGTAATCAGCGTGCAATCAATAAGTAATTAAAGGGACACTGCCACGGGGACTTAAACGTTTTGGGGTGAAAAATGTGCTAAAATTTAAGCTAAATGTCTTCTCGTCCATAGAATACTCCTAGAACGCCAAGAAAAGGAAACGATATGATTTACACAAAGGAAGAACAAACCATAGTCAGTTTCTGGCGATTTTTCCAAGAAACAAAGGAAAAACTTGAAAACGTCAGGCTGATGTTTTCAAGTTGCAATCCATTTCGATCCTAGCAATTCGGCCAAAGACACTTAATTAAAGTCTTGGAGAACTGGTAGAGTAGTTTTAAACAAAACTCAACCAGTATTTTGGGGTTTCCCCAGATTAGAATATGTCTTTTAGCGTTTCAAAGTTATCCTAAAAAATGGTGACATTGTCTCTTTAATAACATCAATAAATAATCATTGGCTTCAATGAGCAATCAATAACATCAATGAGTAATCAGATGAAATTGTGAATATATGAAAGTCATATATTTGAACTGCGGAATGAAGAAATAAATGTAAAGAAGATCCTCGCAGTTATTAACGCAACTTATGCAGTTGCGAAAAGAAAGCCTGAAAAAATCAGGCTTGCCGGGACTCGAACCCTGACCTCTGCGATACCGGTGCAGCGCTCCAACCAATTGAGCTAACAAGCCAACTGGGAGCTGGTCATTAAATTGGTTCGTAATATACCCGGGAAAGATGAAGATGAAATTGTGAATATATGAAACTCATATATTTGAACTGCGGAATGAAGAAATAAATGTAAAGAAGATCCTCGCAGTTATTAACGCAACTTATGCAGTTGCGAAAAGAAAGCCTGAAAAAATCAGGCTTGCCGGGACTCGAAATAATCTCTAATCTGGGCGGGTAGTGTTTAATATAATAAATACGAAAGAAGTACGGCAGATAAGTAAATAAAATAAAATAAATATATGAATATAAATTATTTATAGAAATAAATAAATAAAGATGCATGGTCGAAGGAAATAAGCCTTTGCATGCTTAATACATAATTTACATCAAACAGCTCTTAGCAACGACCGAATGAGAGCTTGGGATTTTTGTATTAAAGTATGGACTTCAATATAAGTCTCCTCGTGTTCTAAAAGCTGCAGTAATGTTTGCTGCAGACAATTTTTGAAGGAGGTTTTATTTTCATTCGGAGGTGTTCCGGGAGTCCATTACTTATTTTGCATCCAATGCGTGAAAAGGGATGGCTCTGTTGTCTCATCCTTGAATATTCTATGTTGAGTTGATGCAGATCTAGCTTTATAAAAACGAACAGTATCTACGAGTAAAATGATCTAACAAGTTTGGAGGTGCATGCATTAAGATAGATACGAATCCTCCACCTAGAAACTAAAATTGAAAGGCAATACAGCCTAACTAGCCATGTACCTGTTATGTGATTTTTTATCAGCCAAGCAATATTCGAAAAAACCGAATTCCATATACAAGTAAATTGAATGAAGTATTGCTTTTAAGACCAAGTAGGCAGATCTTGTGAGCCGCTGTGAATGACAAAACTGTATAATGGTTAATAACAGAAACTAAGACCTCCCGAAGGGTCGAGGTGAAGGCAACCAAAGTGAAACTTAGTGAGACGGGGCTTGTTCAACAGTGACATGACGCTGAAATGCGCAAGTTTACTTTGGCGGCGAGACAATCAAGTCGACAAGAAAAAACAGTTTACACAATTGCCCTAGGTACTTCGTTGCTTTGCTCTTAAAATGCATATCGTAACAGTGCGCCTGCTCGCTGTTTAGAAGAGGTTTCAGGCGTCAAGAACTCGTTGCACCATGGAACATACTGTCGTCGCTAAACTAACACTCCATCTTTTCACTTCCAAAATCTCCCAAAATTGGAAAGGAAAAAAGAGTACCATTTGCAAAACATCGGCAAAAGGGGCATTACAACAGAAATCTAGTGCCAGTGTGCGATCGCTTTCGTTTGAATGGTTGCACGTATATCTGTCTCATGTAAATAGGATTTCATTCGAAGACTTATTGAACAACAACATTAGGATAAAACTATAATTGACATTTGGACTGTAAAGTCGAAAACTCGGCAATGTCATGGAATGTCATTTACCTTTTAAATGAAGCTTCCATGCGTCCAAACTCTGTCGTGAAGTGAAATCAACACCGCAATCCAGATAAATGGTTATCTTGTTAGCATAACAACTCAATATTTGATCTAATATATCGGCCTAAATACTAGATACGCATAGCTAATTGCATTTTTAAGGGGCACTATCATATATTTTTAGTATCACTTCTGAAAAGCCCCCCAAAAAAACACATTTGCGTCAGCGTGATTGTAGCCGGAAGATAATTGGTTCAGTTCTGCTAGAAATTGTAATTCAAGTGGGCGGATATTATTTTAACTAGTAATAGTTGACACTACAGCTGCCCCCGCTGTTAAGAGGTTTTGTGATCGCATTCATTTGATTTTGAAGGTTTTCTTTTTCTTGATTTACTTAGAAACACTTTTGTGTGGTATTTATTTTTCTGTAGTATAATTTAGGTTTTAGAATGTTCCTGGAGAAGCAGGCCAAGTTGAGATAAGTACCCAGTCCAGTGCTAAGACGTTTCATGAACTTACGGAATAGCGCCAGTGATGCAACACATCGATCACTAATGCAAATGAGCTCTGTTTTTTCTGCCAACCGTGGAACTTCTTTCTGCTTGGGTAATTGCTTGGGTATTGCTTGGGTGCAAATTAGTCGAACCTATCAATTGAATGAGGGACAATAAAGGAACAATAAGCAGCAGGAGAATAAAGGTGAAGCTACTTGCGCGAGTCGCGTGCCACAAACGATTTGTTCGTCCTATATTGCTAAAAGACCCTAAAACAAAACTTTTCTTCTTCGATGATCTAAGTTCTTTATCAGAACAAACATTGTAGTGGAAAGTTCAGATAGGGAAATTGTACTCAAATGCGGGAAAGCAACTTCCCGCGACATGAGTGGAAATAATTTCCTTATACGCAATGTAACATTTTACACTTTAAACTACAGTTTATACTGCTTACACTGAGCAATATTTTTTCTAGGCCGTTTATTGAATGAGGCCTTCATTTTCCCTCTCAGATAATTTTTTTTCTTGACTTTCTCTCTAGGGACGTCTACCGCGTTGAGCGGACCACGCGCTTTGCTCAGTGCAATTCTGCATACGTTTTGTAAGTCAATATAAGTCGGAAAAAGCGTTACCGCGAGCATTAAAAGCGACACCACAGGAGTTCCAATCTTGTGAAATGCGATCTTTGGTTACAGTTTTAATAATAAGCCATGGGTAGATTCAATCTATCCTTAGCCTAATTTGCATAATTTTTTCTGGTGGCCTAGGTTTGTTATTGAAAGAACCATGAACGTGACTTTTGATACAAAATGCGCTTTCTCGGACGCATTTCGTACATAACAAGTGAGATTTTCCACAGAGACAATCAACCACAAGAATTGAATCATGTAAAATCGCAAAAGCGGCTACTTTTGTTAATGTGCTGAAATTTCCTGGTCGCCCAAACTATCTTGCAATGTCTGAAAAGTTATAAATAACGAGGTTGCAGCTCAACTTGCAACTGAAATATTGACCTAGAAATTTCACAAGAAATTCACTGTTTCCATGAGCTTTTTCTGAAGGCAAGTTCTAGCGTTGTTGTGTTTCCACGCGACCTAATGCAGTATTGTAACGCAAGTTTTTCTCGCGAGTTAAAAACCCGTAGTGTTTCGGGTGTTGAGATTCACTCGTTCTCTAAGCAATTCTTGCTTGTCTATGGACCAAGGCTTTCAGTCCCCCAGAGTGATCTTTGTCGACAAATCGTTTCCAAATGATTTTTGTATATTAAATGCGTGTCTGACAAATAGTTTTACACAGTATCTCTGGATCCAAAATTTCTTAGGTCGAACTCGAACTTTTCCTTCTCGTGGCCTGACAATTTACGTTGGCTTTCTACGGGAATAAAATGAGGCAAACGAAGATAAAAACTACAGTTTCTCTTTCGCCTTCAAAACAGCTGCTCTTCGGGATTTTACACATACTGAAAACATGTGCGGTAAGGAAGCGCTCGCAGTATGACTAACGGAAAAACAACCCACGGGTTTTCTATGAACACCGTGCACCCCCTAGATAGAGATTTTTTATTTACTGACACCGTCACATGACCCATATGTTTACTGATGCTACGTCATCATTACCCATTTATTCTGTTCGGGCGCAGTGGTGGTTGGACACGGTCCGAAAGGCATGGTGGATCATTACATCAGCCAATCACGAGCAGTCTCTCAACCAGGACGAGAAATCAACATGGCGACCTTTGACGGGAATGTGAGCTCCACTTCTTGTCATTTTAACGTGCTATCTGTCCCCAGTGCAACTTACATTTAACAAGAATAATTAGGATTGGTGTGTATCTAGATGTCTTGAAATTTTTGGATCTGGTCTTCTTTTGTAAGTCAAGTTTGAACACAATTTCGTTGTAGGTGGATCGAGCAACGTGTGCTTTCATGATATTTGAGTAGGTCTTACATTTTGAGAATTTGTAGGCTAACCCAAAAATCTAAAACCGTTTATAAAATCATATAGCACCCGATAGCGCCCCTCTTGTTTGAGGATTATGCGTTGTTTGAGTTGTCGAATTTTCTCTCCAATATTACTCTGACGCTGTGGGATGTGAAAATACCCGCGAAATATTAACGCGAGCGATCGTCTTATTCTAATTATGACAAGTATCAACAGTATGGTGTGGCATCCCAATTGAGTGTTTTCCCTTCTTTGTTTTGTTGTCTTTAGGTTAAGAGGCAAAATGGTTTCTTCGGTCTGCTCTGTTGCCATGTATGCAACAAACTTTCAAGAATCGCATTTTGTTTGCTGAAATGACCAAAATTATTCGGGCTTTAGGGTCTTAATATATAGTCACATCATCTGTTGTGGATTGGTTTCCTAAGATTCCCTTAAGGTTCTTAACTTACAACCTCTGTGCAGTGAACCATTGAAAAACCGAAAAAAAATTCAGTATTGATCAGTAACTCAGATTGGAAATTCACGGTGCTATCTTAGACATGCAAGAGAAACCAAAACTTGTTTGAGATATCAAAAATTTGAGATAGCCAATAGTAAATAAGTGAGCAAGATAAACCGAGGAAAACAATAAAAATATTTTCACTTCCATATAGTTGTGAGCAGGTGGGGGGGGGGGGTGGGTTCAAGTTAGTGGGCTCTGCTGTAAGAAATAAAATCCAGAGCTATTGAGGGAGAACTGTGAATTATTGATTGAACATCCCTTTCAATTTGTCAGTTTAGTTGTTATTAATAGCAATTAGAGCTATTGAGACCCATAAAAGGGTTGAGAACTGTGAATTGATTAAATATCCCTTTTCTAATGGAACTCACAACTTTCGCTTTCTTCATCAATTTTTTACACTGATATCAATCCTTATTTGTTTTCTACTGAATTGTCTTCCAAGAGACAGATTTCACACCAAAATGAGTGGTCTTACCGTGTTTACATGATTATGGCACAGGTTTTTGCAACGGATGGAAAATCTTGATCTACACCCCTCCTGTTTGTTACTCGACTCAACAGGCAGACTCGGTGCCCAGTGGTGAGCCCAGACTTTCATGGAGGGTGGGGTCCAAGTTTAATGGTGGGTTGGGTGAGGGGAGACAACAAAATACAAAACTTTTGTGGAGTTATATGTTGGTATTATTCTGTACTATATTCTGACTATGAGTAAATCGACAAAAAAAATCAGATGCTTTCTGAGTGGAGTATGATGTTGTACACAAAAACTGGAGTTAAACTTTTAGGTTAAAAATAACACCTTTTTGGGGGTTATTTTAACTCCAATTTCGGGGTTATAATAACTCACTTAACTCTATAAAAGGAGTTATTAAACTCCATACGGGAGTTACTATAACTCCAAAAGTGGAGTAAAAACTTTAGGTTAAAAATAACTCCTTTTTTGGGGTCATTTAACTCCCAAATTTAACTCCAATTTCGGAGTTATAATAGCTCCAACGATGGAGTCACTTTAACTCTACTCCATCAAAGACTAGGGTTATTTTAACTCCATAATCAGAGTTGTAGTTACTCTGAAATCAGAGTGAATTAACTCCGGTACATTCACCCTATTAGTTTCTTAGATAAAAAGCAACATCACAAAAATTGACTGTCACTATAAAAGGTACAACATTTTTAATCAATCCTATTTCATTTTCTTATATGAACAATAGTTTCTTACAAAATTTGAATTAACAGTAACAATGTAAATTTCTAGGACACTATAATCATATAAATATATAATTATATAAAATGAAAATAAAGCATGTACAAGTATGTATAAATAAATCATGATTTCAATATATATATATATATGTATATATATTAAATTCTCTTAAAATTTTTCTGTATATTTCTAAATTTTGACTGAAAAACCGGAAGAACTCTGGTGAAGCCCTAATGAACAATCTTCCCAGGTAAGAAAGCCGAAACTTTATGAATTCGAATCTGAAGAAAGTTGGAATTCAAATGACAATATAGGAAAATTCAACAACACTATCTTTTGTTTACAATTATAACTGGCTCAAAATTCAATTTTCTTAAATTATTATCTGGAACAGGAACAAAAAATTTCTTTTGTGTGCTTTAATACTGGTATAAACCTAATTGCAATAATGTTGTCATAGAACAATGAAAAAAAGAGAACAGAACAAAGCCAAATAGGAATTCATTAGCCATGGAAATTACATTGTCAGGTACATGTATGTATCAATTGAGTTGATAAGACAACAGTATTGCCATAATCTAATTATTAGATTATGTATTAGCTAAAATGAAAATAGAGTACAAGTGATTTACAATTAAAACATGATTTTAAACTATATATTAACAATTCTCTTAGAGTGATTTGAATTAACCCGTGAAACAGATACTAAACTATTACGCACTATTACACACTAATTCCATTGTTTTCTTTTGTCCAGCTTTGACTATTAGACACTAATTGTTAGGTATTGTTTCACGGGTTAAGTAAAATAACTCTAATATTTTTCTGTATTTTATATTTTTAAAAAAACTTCAAAAATTAATGTGATTATTCTTCAACATCACTACCTTCAGCTGCATGTATGCAGGCATGTATGGAGCATAAAGAACTTTATAAGTAAGGCTGCAACAAACAGGATACAATCATTTTTAAAATGTGCCTTCAGAAACACCAATGTGCTATATCACCTCCAATTATTAATCTGCAGAAATGCATGGTTACAGATTTCATTTTTGCCCCTTGTGATATAAACAAATATCAGCTACAGTGGTTACTAATCACATGAACACCCATGTGAATTTTGGAAAATTCAATTAAAATTAAAATTGATTGTACTAATTTTGACTTAAAAACACTGGTCGGGAGCCAAATGATGAACAATCTTCCCAGGTAAGAAAGTCAAAATTTTATGAATTCAAATTTGAAGAAAGCTGGAATTGAAATGAGAATAAAGCAAAATTCAGTGCATGTTTGTTCAAATGCAACTCCATCTTTTCTTTAAAGTTATAACCATAGTCTGTGAAGTATGATCATCTGGGGGAGAAGGACTGTTTGTGGTAACATTGACTGACATTGACATCATCAGAGCCAGCTGGCTTGACCCTGATGAGGAATTCGCTCAGGTTGTCGAAACGTCAGTCAATGTCACCACAAACGTTCCTTCTCGGGACTACACTCACCCGGACAATCATACTTCACCAACTTATGATATGACTCATGGGTCCAAACCTTTTACAAAATTACAACCGGCTTAAATTTTAATTTTCATTTAAGGCCCACCTTAACCCAAAAGGCCCTGCACACTGTAGCCTGCATAGCAAGTGAAGTGGGGAAGGGGGAAGGGGAACAAGCACAGGAGGAAAACGGGGGTCTAGCCCCCAGACACCCGTTTTTCTCCTACGCTTGCTCCCCTTCCCCCTTCCCCAGTTCACCTGCTACGCAGGCTATGCGCACCGCAGTTGCTGTTTATGAATTTCATGTAACACGAAATTGTTTCTGAGCAGGTTTTCTTTGAAAACCCGTTTCCTTCAGAGTCATCTTGTTGAAAATCGTCCATAAGCATGCAGGAATTTATTCTTCAATTATCAAGCTGATGTTTCCAGGAATTATTTTGTGACTGTGCCAGCCAAACGTATGTTTTTTTCACCCCCACATTGTCCAATATGTTGCTGCTAAAGATACCTTGCAGCTGAAGATGCTGTATGGTTATCCCGAAGGAAAATATTGTCAGTATTTGTCTCAAAGGAGCTTGTGTTATGAAGCAAAAAAAAAAAAAAGAAACAGAGATTTAACGAATCTCTTGTAGTGATCTGATTGTATTGAATGTGGGACCTTCGCAAGTAAGTTTGATTCGTACCATTTGATTTTATTTGCGGGATGTAAACAAAATGGCTCGCGACTGTGTAATAAATGAATGGTTTTGCAGAACTGTTTTCTTTTTCTTCCTCTGTGTCTATCATCGTAGGATTGAATTCAATAATAGTCTTCTTAGTTAGCCATAGGGATCGAAGATTAGTACATATGTATGGCTGGCTTTCAAAGGTTACAATTGTAATGCAGGAGTCACCGCACCTGTGCTATTTTGCGAGCGATAATCAGTGAGTTGCTATCCAGTTGTATACGCTGTTTACATGTATTCCCCTTCAGAGCAACCTCTATAATGACTTGGAAAGACCTTCAAAATCACTGTTACTTTATAAGACAATAAGATTGGAATTTGCAAACAAAAACAATCGAATGTCGAAGTAAATGTTAGTCGCTTGCTGGCACTTAGAAATGCAAACATAAACTGAGTTCTCGCTTTCTATTTTATTGAAACTTTCATGTGGTGAACTACACATAATTCCAATGTTTTGGGGAGTAAATGCATTTCATGGAAGCCAAAAGACTTGTAGATTGAGGTCGTTCATGTAGATTGGTGCAAATCGCTATGAGTTCGCTGTTTCAATTTGTTTTAAATATGTGATGATCTTCTTGGTCGCAGAAATATTCTGGCAACCAATCAGATCGCGAGAAGGACAATAAAGCCATTTGAAAACAATAACAAATGGTTGCAAGGCCATTTGGGTGAAGGTGGGCCTTAAAGTATAAGAACTGGTAAAATTGTTCATCCTATTACCAACACAGCTTTCATTAATTGACATCCACCAAAAGTCAAAGTTGGCTTCTTGAACTTGCACCTACACGCATGAATGCAATTCCTAAATGACCACCAAAGCCAATTAATAAATAAAATGAATGAATTTTAGTCAAACATGGTATCATCCATTTTCTAAAATGCTTGACATCTGCAGAGAAGCAGGCCCTTAGATGTGGTCAACAACAACAGAGTTTCCAACAGCCTATAAAACATTGTTACAAAAACACAATGATAATGATATCATTCCATTTTCTTGCAATGTAAATTTGTTTTCATCGAGTAAAAAAAGGCTAAAACATGGAGGTCATTTAAGATTGTTTACCTTCCAATAATATCTTTCAAACAAGAATATTTTCACTAAAGAATTGTTGAACTCTTTACATTTAAATGCTACAGTTTTCAATGGCAATCCCCAGACTTTATATTGCTAACAATTATTGCAACTAAACAGTGTCAAAAGAACTGAACACGAAGATACAGGCATACAGCTTTCCAGCTAAGTAACATCTCCTTTGAATGACAAACTGGAAGGGAAGCCTTTAGGCTGAGAGTAAATTGAAGTTCCAAGCTTAAGCTTACCGGCAAAACGTCCATATTTCCCACGTTTGGCCTTTTGCGAATTCCACAACCCGCCAAAACAGTCGTTGATCCACTGTTGTTATTAAGAACTTATGTTCACAACGTCGATTTCATTTGTTCACTTCGATCCAAAAATCCACATGCAAGGCTCCAAAACATTTCTTGGCACGTAATCCAATGCAAACGATGCAATCGGCCACCTTTGTTTTAACTTGAGAGGTGCTTTTTTGTCCTCAAACTACGAACAAATGCTAGCTAAATGAATCTTGCTTCCGTCGAGCAACCGTCACTTTCAAAATGGCGTCTGCTCTAATGTTACAAAGATCACATGACTCAATATTGACAACTGCTGACCAGTGAATGCAGGCGCATTGCTTTCGGGCTCTTGAATTGAAATATTAGAATTCACGCCATTTTAGACAGGAACTTACCAAACTTTTGTTTTCAGTGGATGAATTACCACAATATCTATTATTTTATTTGCTTTATTTCGAAAAAATGCATTCATAATTAAATTGAGATCGAAGTTTCCCATAGAAATGATACGCGAGTCCCTGCACTCCGCCTTCAAACCTGACCCCCCAAAATAAGATGTACCTCTTGTAGCAGAGTAAAAAATGCAATAATAAAGTAATGACTCTGATAGGGAGTTATCCCAACTCCTCCAAAACGACTCCATCAAAGTCACTCCAGAACTGCTCTCTAAAAGGAGGGGTTTACCTCGGTGTAAGAACCTGACAAGATTTTCTTTGTTTGTTGGCTTTTGTTTTGCTGTACGGTATTGTTTAAAATGTTTTTGTTTCCTTTGTTTTACGTCATCCGTGAGTTTCACAGGTTCTTACACCGAGGTAAAGCCAAAAGGAGTAAAATAAGTCCACGAAAATAACTCCCAAAAGATAGTTATTTTAACTCTTGTTAGAGAGTTAAAATCACTCCCTAATTACTCCCTAAGGGGAGTTGAACTAACTCCTCCAAAATGACCCCGAAAGAGGAGCTATTTTAACTCTCCTTGCAGAGTTAAACTGAAATTTAACTCCAAAAAAGGAGTTAAATTTAACTCCAGAGGAGTACAATTTAACTCCAAATTGGAGTTTTAATAACTCCCACCAGCGTAACTCCAATTAAGGGGTTAACTTAACTCTCCTAAAGAATACAGTAACTCCTTTTCGGAGTTAAAATAACTCCTTTTGGAGTTAAAATAACTCCCAAAAAAATAACTCCACCTTAAGGAGTTAGTTTAACTCCACTACAGGAGTTAAAATAACTCTTCGAAAATCACTGTGTAAGTACTTTACTTCTCTTTACTTTATATACGCGCGAGCTATAAGGATGCCTAAATCCCTGCGGGCGCAACAACAGAGTGTATCTGTCGAGAGACGATCGACTGATTAATTGCCCCGCTGAAATGAACCGAGAAGTGAACCTTCGGGGGCTCATGTGCTAGTTTTAAGAACGTCTTAATTCCAACGAGCATATATCAGCCTATGCGTTCTGACAACGAAACACTGTACTGTTTTTACTGTAGACTAATACCACCACCACGTTTGAGTTTATAGATCAAAGGCTACTAGAAAAAATTAACCTTAACAGAAAAGAAAATGGAAAAGGAATAGGAAAAATAGACGAAACAGAGCGAAAACGTATATTAAAACATAATGAACAGTAACAGTAGAAGGGACGAAGGCATAAATGTATATTAAAGGGACCTTATTTAGTTGAAAAAGTTTCTGCCGATACTATCTATCCGGTTTTTTCACCGATGAACGCTTTCCTTAGTGGAGGAGCACTATTGCGACACGTGTTCAATTTAAACAATAAAAAACGGAGAAAACTTGGTAGTGAACTAAACTAATCAATATCTTTGGCTTTAGATAGTTAGGATCGAAATGGTTCCAGCCAGGAGCTCATGATATATCAGCACGGACACTGTCCCGTTTATAATTGCTTCAGTCTGTAAATTCACATACTTCTATTTCTTCTGTAAGGATCATTTATTTTTAACAATCAAAAGTGTACATTAACTACCTTGGGTACAAAAGACAGCTATCAATAGATTTCGGTACAACTATGCAGTTCACCGATGTGGCTAACAATTTGTGGCGAATTAACCTGAAAAGTTATCGCTGTTGTCAATTTGCTGTGAACATGACGTAGCCGCCATCATAAAATACGAGTTCACTGAAATTAGACAAAACCATCTAAAATTGCCACAACGTTTTTTTCTATGTAAAACTTGTTAAATCAAAAATAATGACGCCTTGGCCTTCTGACTGGCTGAACAGTGTCATCATCCTTGACGTCATCGTCTCCGCCGTCTTCGTCTTTTACTGCAGGATTGAGTACGTCATAACACCCAGGAGCCTTTTCGTTGATCGTGCATTTGACGTAAGCATGGATACTCTGCTCCAAGTGACTTGGCGGCGAGGAAGCCTGGGATTGCAAGTGATAGTGGAAGTCTCGAAGGTCGAATTTATCTCCCAGAACCTTCTTCACATCGTTTCTAAGTTTCTTAATGTGCTGTTGACCGAAAATAACAAACTAAATAAAAAGCAATGTAAACAATAAAAGTCTATTAGCAATACTTTTTTGTAGTACATCTGATTTATGAACTCCTTTAACTTAATTTCGATTTGAGCCGACCATTCAGAATGAAGCTGCACATTCCTGAAGTACTGCTAAATGGGCTGTGCGAGGTGATTCCAGCTGTTGATTCTGTGGATGGAATCCTAAAGTGTGGCCATTCAAATGAAAGCTACTGAGCAGTACCTCCTTGTGGGGCTGTTCATTATGATGTGCAAGGTGATCCTAACTTAAGATTCTATGGATGAAATCCCAGCACGTGACCATTCAAATGAAAGCCACAGAACAGCAAAGCAGTGCTGTTATTTTAGGATCATGTAAATGGATAAGTAACCAACCTCCCATTTTAGCATTCCATATTTCTGAAAGGGTTCATTCTTGTATGTGTCGGTGTCCTCTCCTATCAGTGGGTTCTCAGCATACAAACCCCAACCTTCAGTGAAGGCAGTGTAGTGGGTTTCTTGATCAAGCCACTTGATTACTCCACCACAGCTATCCCTAAAGTGTTCCTCCAGACCTTGAACCTGCATTGAAACAAGGGAATTTGTGGTTAAAATTGACTGGTGTTTCAAAAACAACAAGCCCTTCATGGAGGTACTACTTAAAAGCAACGAAAAATTTGAATAGTCACACTTGTAAATGTCATCCACAAGACATCTACAATACCGTTAAAATTGAATCATGCGTCTCCTAAATTTGTAAAGTCCCCTTTTAGTCTCTCTTGCTCATTGATTGTGGTTTCTAGAATTTTGAGACAGAAAATAGAGGACTTTTCTGGGTGCTAGAATGTCTGGTAAATGTTTTGAAGTTCTTCGCAAACATTCGCTAGCTATTATGGGTGATGCCCGTTGTTTGTCAGTAACTGGCGTTGCTTCGATTTTAGCTCGTAATGGCTTGTATAAAACTCAGGCTTGACATATCTGAGCAATTTTAAGCTTAAAATCCCAACTTTTAACCAAATGCGTCAACATTGTTAACGAAAACGAATGTAGGAAATAAGTTAGAAGAATCACGGCTAACGCAACCCTTTCCATTTCATCCGTTGACATCCATTTACCACAACAACAACAACAAGCTTTATTACCAAAAAGTTAAACTTTACAATATAATATATTAATACAAAAAAGAGGTAATGTTTACTCAGGATAACTATAAAGCTAATCGAGCTGAGTAAAACTAAGTAATGTTTAAGTACAGGAGGTAGGTTGGCACTAAAGCTTGGTGAAAGCAATTAATTAGTCAATAGAAAAGAGACGAAAAGAAGAAATAAAGAAATAAATAAATAAAAATAAATAAATAAGTAAATAAATAAAAAAATAAATAAACAAATACCAGTTCAAAACTCATGAACAGTAAGACTGTAAGATGTTTAGTTTGACTTCGTTTTTAAACGTTTGAAGGGGAGGGTATTTAATGCTTTCGTCAAGGTGATTCCAAACTTTTACAGCTGCAAAGCGAATGGTGAATTTACCATAGTTTGTTTTGATGGTATTGATGTAATAGGTCGAATTAGAAGCATGCCTAGTATTGTATGAGTGTACAGATGCTACTGTTTGAAAGAAATTTTCAAAGGAGGATGGAAGAAGATTATAGTATTAGTGATACATGAGGAGTGCATTGTGAAGGGTAACAAGATCAGTTAATTTAAGGACCTCTAATTCCTTAAAAAGAGGCTCAGAGTGTTCACAACAACTTTCGACAGTTTTACAAAACTCACTTGAGTGTGGTGTCCAGGTCTCCCTTCGTGTGCGTTTGTGCTCCACTTCTCGTACTTGGGCCCAGGTCACCCCGAAAAGAAAGGAACATTGTAACGCGCCTTTTTCTTGCACTCTTATCCGCCGGAATTATAATTGGCCCCTGCAGACGGATTAAAATCTGGTGCCATCTCTATCGGACAGTTAGGTGTGGTGTGTTTCGGGCGGCTGACGTGAAACATGTCAATAGTCATGGGATCCAGAAAACTGAACGCCCGGCGGAAAGGAAATAAACAAAGTTAAGATGTTATCCTCTAGTATGTTACGATATAAACCTAGTAATTTGAATTGATAAAAGAACTGTCCAGCAATCAAATGTGAAAGAGCCAAGACTTTAAACCCGTTTTAAGACCTGAAAAGCGTTTTTGCGAAATGCCCCGAAACTTTTCGGGCGGCCCATTTTGGGCACGATAATTTCACCCCTTATCTTGTAAACAAAGAAGTTTTAAAGCATAAAATTTTGCTATAAGTTAAACATTTATTATCTTAAAAACGTGCCTAAATAATAGCTTTCTAGAAAGGCTGCTTTTAACAATTTTACAAATGGCTTTTTGGAGCCGAAATGCTTTCGCAGGCATCCGAGAAACAAGCTCCTGGAGTCTTAACCCGTTTTCGTTCACAGCTTTCATAATTTTCTGTTTTGTCTATTATTATGCAATTTGGTCAAGTGCCTTAGTGAAGGATTACGCAGCTATTAATGGTCCATTCTGTCTATCATAAGGAACTTTGCTCAAGCACCTTATTACAGGACTACGCGACTTGAACGGCCCTTTCGTGTGATGTCGCCCAAGTATTCTATTTGTATCTGACCAATCACAGTCTAGCCGGGAAAAGACAAAGAACGTGTAACAATTCTAAGCTAAAATATGAATCCGATGCCGGCAACAAACGCAGGGATACCATGCAACCGGTTCCAAGCGCGGCAAAAACATGTAACTGGTGCGACTTGCAGGAAAATAGTACAAGCGGTGGAAAGCGTAGGAAAACATGCAATTGGTGAGAAGCGCGGGAAAAAGTGACAGCTAAGAATCCTGTTAACACAAGGAGGACGATGGGAACGCGCATGACAGGAAACAAAGAACTTAGTCAGCGATCGAGCTCCAGTCCACTGCAATGTTGTAACCTAAAAAAGAAGTGAAGTCAATGACTCACAAGCTTTTGGCTTTATATCTTGACTTAACGAACTGTTGAACTTAAATGTATCGTGTAATGATTTTGAAAAAAATCGCGAAATCTAATACTCGCGAAATATGGGAGACGCGAAGATTAAAATCGCGCAATTTATTACTATATAGTTTCAATAAAATAATCAAATTTAAGCTGTTGTTTTATTACTGTTATTCCAACATGTCTTGCGTCATGTTTAGGAGTTTTTTGTTTGATTTTGTCCATGCATCAGTTATCTTCCACTGCATCGCTCTCGCTGTCCGAACTGTCCTCTGCCGCTATCGGGTATTTAGACTGTGGAATACCTTGTGCTTGGTTATGTTTAGCTTGTTTTGTTTGCTATCAGGGTTTACGATGACGATCATATTAATTATGTTGTTACAGGGCCGAAGAAGAATAGCAAAAAATCGCGAAATTTAATACACTCCAATTCTAATTTCCTCTCAAAATCGCGAAATTTAATACTCGCGAAATATGGCTCTTGATTTTTCGCGAAACTAAATACTCGCGAAATTTAGTGAGGATAAGGGAATTTTAAATTACATAGGAGGGTTACTTAGCAACGACCGAATGAAAGCTTAAGATTTTTTGTATTCAGGTGTGGACTTCAATATAAGTCTCCTCGTGTTCTTAAAGCGGCAGTAAAGTTTGCTGAAGATAATTTTTGAAGGAGGTTTTATTTTTCGTTCGGAGATGTTCCGGGAGTCCATTCCATATTATACGTCCTATGCGTGAAAAGGAGTGGCTCTGTTGTCTCATCCTTTTGATATTTTATGTAGAGTTTCCCGGCTGATGCAGATCTAGCATAATAGGAATGAACAGAATCTACGCAAGTAAAATGATCTAGCAAGTTCGGAGGTGCGGTTTAACAGTAAATATGATGCATTTAGATAGATATGAATCAACGACCTAGGAACTAAAATTGAAAGGCAATAAAGCCTAACTAGCCATGTACCTGTTGTGTGATTTTTTTATCGGCCAAACAATATTCGAAAAACCTGATTTGCATATACAAGTAAATTGAATGAAGTATTGCATTCTAAAAAGTAGGCATATCCTGTGAACCGCTGTGAATGACAAAACTGTATAGCTATCCACATATGGGTGCATATAAGGAAGGGTCGAGGTGAAGGCGACCGAAGTGAAACCTGGTGAGACGGGGCTTGCTCAACAGTGACATGACGCTGAAATGCGCAAGTTTACTTTGGCGGCGAGACAAACACGTCGACAAGAAAAAAACAGTCGTTTACACAATTGCCCTAAGTACTTCGTTGCCTCTGCTCTTAAAATGCATATCGTAACAATACGCCTGCCCGCTGTTTAGAAGAGGTTTCAGGCGTCAAGAACTCGTTGCACCATGGACCATATTGTTGTCGCTGAACTAACATTCCATCTTTTCACTTCCAAAATCTCCCAAAATTGGAAAGGAAAAAAGATTACCATTTGCAAAACATCGGCAAAAGGGGCATCACAACTGAAATCTACTGCCAGTGTGCGATAGCTTTCGTTTGAATGGTTGCAGGTATATCTGTTTCATGTAAATAGGATTTCATTCAAAGACTTATTGAACACCAACATTAGGATAAAACTATAATTGACTCTTAGAGTGTAAAGTCGAAAGCTCGGCGAAGTCATGGAATGTCACTTACCTTTAAAACGAAGCTTGCATGCATCCAAACTCTGTCGTGAAGTGAAATCAACACCGCAATCCGGATAAATGGTTATCTTATTAGCATAACAACTCAATATTTGATCTAATATATCGGCCTAAATACTAGATACGCATAGCTAATTTCATTTTTAAGGGGCACTATCATACATTTTTAGTATCACTTAAAAAAGCCAAAAAAAACATTTGCTTCAATGCAATTGTAGCCGGAAAATAATTGGCCCAGTTCTGCTAGAAATTTTAATTCCAGAACGCGGATATTATTTTCACAACAGAGTGTATCTGTCGAGAGACGATCGACTGATTAATTGCCCCGCGGAAATGAACCGAGAACTGAACCTTCGGGGCTTCATGTGCTAGTTTTAGAACGTCTTATTTCCAAGGAGCATACATCAGCCGATGCGTCCTGACAACGAAACACTGTTAGTATTGTTTTTACTGTTCACCGTGCAATACCACCACCACGTTTGAGTTTATAGATCAAAAAACTGCCAGAAAAAAAATTAACCTTAACAGAAAAAAAGAAATGGAAAAGGAATAGGAAAAATAGACCAAACAAAGCGAAAATGTGTGTCAGAACATAATGAAAAAAAAAACGGAGAAAACGTGGTAGTGAACTATACTAATCAATATCTTTGGCTTTAGATAGTTAGCATCGAAATGGCTCCAGCCAGGAGCTCATGATATATCAGCACGGACACTGTCCCGTTTATAATTGCTTCAGTCTGTAAATTCACGTACTTCTATTTCTTCTGTAAGGATCATTTATTTTTAACAATCAAAAGTATACAATAACTACCTTGGGCACAAAAGAAAGCTATCAATAGCTCTCGGGTACACATATGCAGTTCACCGATGTGGCTAAAAATTTGTGGCGAATTAACCTGAAGAGTTCTCGCTGTTGTCAATTTGTTGTGAACATGACGTAGCCGCCATCATAAAATACAAGTTCATTGAAATTAGACAAAACCATCTAAAATTGCCACAACGTTTTTTTCTATGTAAAACTTGCAAGATCAAAAATAATGACGCCTTGGCCTTCTGACTGGCTGAACAATTTCATCATCCATGACGTCATCGTCTCCACCGCCTTCGTCTTTTACTGCAGGATTGAGTAAGTCATAACACCCAGGAGCCTTTTCGTTCATCGTGCAATTGACGTAAGCATGGATACTCTGCTCCAAGTGACTTAGCGGCGAGGAACCCTGGGATAGCAAGTGATAGTGGAAGTCTCGAAGGTCGAATTTATCTCCCAGAACCTTCTTCGCCTCGTTTCTAAGTTTCTTAATGTGCTGTTGACCGATCATGTAAGCTGTAGCCTGGCCGGGAGCGCTCTGGTAACGAGTAACTTCCTTTATTGCGGTATCGCTTTCATCCCAGGCGTAATCAGCGAAGAACTGAAGCGCTTTTTGGCGGGAAAATCCTTTGAAGTGCAGGCCAGAGTCGACAATCAAACGTAAAGCGCGCCAAACCTAAAATATTGCGGGGCAAAATATGGAGATTTGTCATAAACAACAAAGATAGAGCGACAGGTAAATCAGTGTACTATTTCAGGTTAAAGTTTTTTTATTGGTCTCAGGCATAACTAATCATCTACTAGTCAGTTTATTGAAAATGACGCTCAATCCACAGATAAAACAAAGCAATGTCTGTGCCTATGTTGGAAATTTAACAATTATTCACCGAAGTGGAGATGAATGATGGTGGATATTTCTCGAGCCGCGGAACGGCGAGGTAATGTCTACCACTCTTCACCGACACTGAGGTGAATACTTGTTTTAGTATATGCCAAACCTATGGACAGTAAGCACCAAATAGTTCCTGTTTTTCTGAGAAATGAGGAAAACCTTACGTGCACATTCCAGAACAATGCCTTGAGGTGAATAGCATATACTATGCCGAGTTTGAATAGCCAATCAGAGCGCGCGAAAAACACTGGTATATACTAAACTGGTATATTTTTTACAGTTCAATTTGTTTGCGGTGTGATATTTATATTTCCTTTGTTTCCCCTTCATATCAAACTATGGTAGATTTATGAATGTGAGACAAAGGAAGTAGCAAACCAAACAAAAAACAATTTTAACAATAAGAGTTTATTAGCAGCACTTTTATGTAGTACTTCTGATTTATGAACTCCGTAAACATAATTTTTGATTTGTGCCTACCATTCAGAACAAAGCAGCACATTCTTGAAGTGCTGCTAAATGGGCTGAACGAGGTGATTCTAGCTGTTGATTCTGTGGATGAAATCCTAAAGTTTGACCATTCAAATGAAAACCTCTGAGCAGTACTTTCCTGTGGTGCTGTTTATTAAGCTGTACAAAGTGAAACTTTAGATTCTGTGGATGAAATACCAGCACGTGACCATTCAAATGAAAGCCACAGAACAGCAAAGCAGTGCTCTTAATTTAGGAACATGTCAATGGAATGGTAACTGACCTGCCATTTTAGCATCCCATATTTCTGAAAGGGTTCATTCTTGTATGTGTCGGTGTCCTCTCCTATCAGTGGGTTCTCAGCATACAAACCCCAACCTTCAGTGAAGGCTGTGTAGTACGTTTCTTGATCAAGCCACTTGATTACTCCACCACAGCTATCCCTAAAGTGTTCCTCCAGACCTTGAACCTGCATTAAAAACAAGATAATTAGTGGCTAGACAGTGACTGGTGTTTCAAAAGCAAAAAGCCCTTCATGGAAGTACTACTTAAAACCAGCCAAAATAAGCATAGTCACGCTCGTAAAAGTCATCCACAAGACGTCTACAATACCGTTAAAATTTAAGCATACATCTCCTAAATTTGTCAAAAAAATGGTCTCCCTTTGGTCTCTCTTGCTCATTGATTGTAGTTTCTAGAATTTTGAGGCAGAAAATAGAGGACTTTTCTGGGTGCGAGAATGTCTGGTATATGTTTTGAAGTTCTTTGCAAACACTCCCTAGCTATTCTGGGTGATGCCTGTTGTCTGTCAGTAACTGGCGTGGCTTCGATTTTAGCTTGTAATGGCTTGTAAAAAACTCAGGCTTGACATATCTGAACAATTTTAAGCCTAAAATCCCAACTTTTAACCAAATACGTTAAAGTGCACCTAACCCCAAAATATTTTTTACGCTAATATAAAATTTTGCACCTGTTTTACAAAATACAGGCTTCAAAACGTATGAAAAACTAAGCATCATTTGTCGCACGACGCTAGCTAGATTTTGTAACTATAAAAAGTTAAGATTGAAGGGAATTAAAAAAAAGGGCGCAATGCTTTTCGAACAGGTGCAAAGAGTTATTTTAGCGAAAAAAAATATTTTGGGGTTAGGTGCACTTTAACATTCTTAACGAAAACGAATCAATGTAGGAAATAAGTTAGAAGAATCAAGGCTAACGCAACACTTTCCATTTCATCTGTTGACATCCATTTACCACAACAACTTGCAACAGTTTCACAAAAACTCACTTGAGTGTGGTGCCCAGGCCTCCCTTCGTGCGAGTTTGTGCTCCACTCCTCATATTTGGGTCCAGGTCTCCCCGAAAAGAAAGGAACATTGTAATGCGCGTTTTTCTTGCACTCTTTTCCTCCGTCATTATAATTGGCCCCTGCAGACGGGTTAAAATCAGGTGCCATTTCTATCGGACAGTTAGGTGTGGTGTGTTTCGGGCCGCTGAAGTGAAACATGTCAATAGTCTTGGGATCCAGTAAACTGAACGCCTGCGGAAAGAAAATAGCAAAGTTAAGATGTTATCCTCTAGTATGTTGCGATATAAACCTAGTAATTTGAATTGATAAAAGAACTATCCAGCAATCAAATGTCAAAGAGCCAAGACTTTTAACACGTTTTAAGAACCTGATAAGCGTTTTTGCGAAATGCCCCGAAACTTTTCGGGCGGCCCATTTCGGGCACGATAATTCACCTCTTATCTTGTAAACAAAGAAGTTTTCAAGCATAAAATTTTGCTATAAGTTAAATAAGAGCTTCGTAGGAAGAGTGGTTTTAACAATTTTACAAATGGCTTTTTGGGGCCGAAATGTTTTCGCGGGCATCCGAGAAACAAGCTCCTGGAGTCTTAACCCGTTTTCGTTTAGAGCTTTCATAATTTTCTGTTATGTCTATTATTTGGAATTTGGTCAAGTGCCTTATTGAAGGATTACGCAGCTATTAAGAGTCTTCATAATCGTCCATTCTGTCTATCATAAGGAACTTTGCTCAAGCACCTTATTACAGGACTACGGGACTTGAATGGCCCTTTCGTTGGATGTCGCCCAAGTATTCTATTTGTATCTGACCAATCACAGTCTAGCAGGGAAAAGACAAAGAACGTGTAACAATTCTAAGCTAAAATATGAAACCGATGCCGGCAACAAACGCAGGAATAGCATGCAACCAGTTCCAAGCGCGGCAAAAACATGTAACTTGTGTGACTTGCAAGAAAATAGTACAACCGGTGAAAAGCTGAGGAAAACACGCAATTGGTGAGAAGCGCGGAAAAATGCGTGTAAGCCAGGTCACGTTTAGGCTTGGTTTTCCCTTGACTGGAAAAGAAACGAGTACATTCGCATGGCAGACAATTGCACGGCTTTATTGAAAGAAGCAACGATCACTATCGAGAAAACGCAATAGTGAGGGAAACGTGAATTCTTGGCGGCAATTCGAGAGCCATCCTCGAAATAAGTGTCCTAGACATTATAATTATTGACTGACCATTTCAGCCTCAGCGAACCAGTTTTGAATCGCGCGCCATCTTGTGGGGCAGTATTTCTTTGCACCTTCCACATCACCACAAATCACATGCGCGTTTTCGTCCGACTCATTCTGTGGAATTTCTTCCTGAATAAAGTACATGTCAGAATAATTCAATCTTTGGATAAACCTCTCTTTGGCTGTGTCGTTATCTGCTTCTTTTGTCACCAGCCTTGCTACCTCTAGGACCTATTTGTGACGGCAGAAAACACAGTCAAATCTGTATCAAGGGGAATAACTAGAGTTTACAAATTTGGAGAATGGGAAAGTGTCCTCTTAACTGAAGTCAGTTAAACTTAATATACGGAGTTGTCGAATTAACATTTTATTCAGGTATACTCAGCCTCCCCCCAGACCACCCCCACTCTCATTGTACTGGTGCCCCTGGCAGGGCTCTGCCTAGGTTCGTCTGCGCATGATTATTTAGCCCCCCAGTTTTCAAGTTACAATTGGATTTTTTTCTTCCGTTTGTCGCAAGGTTTTTTAGCCAATCACAGAGGTAAGTAAAGTCAACCAAAGCAAGCGCAATTATACTTATGACATTAATTGAAATCTTCCATCATCATCTTGGAATTTATCTGGATTAAGCACCAGTATCTCACGATAATGTTGCCCTCTTCCCAGAACCTCGTTGTGTCGCATACCGTATCTTTATAGTTTTCATTTTTATACAAGAAAGGCTACGTTTTCGATTTAGGTGTATCACCACTCACTTGCGGATAGAGCTCATTAAGCATCTTGAATCCGAGTTTATTTATTTCATCCGGGGTCATGCTGTTTGTCGTAAAATATGTCACAATCTTTTCATACGACTTCTTCCCGTTCAGCTTTTCTCCTGTAGGCAGAGACTTGTTCGTCGGTCTTGATTTGTCAGCGGTATCATTGACATACACAAAGGAAAGAGGAAGTGTGGCGAGACCACTGGACACGTTACTGGTGACGCAGTGTTGTATGTGAACCTTTCTGAGATACCTAAACACGGAAGATGGCAAGAAAATTCTTCTTGGTAATTCAGAAATAACAATTGGTTTTGATTGAGAGTTTGCTTACGTTTTGAAGAAATTGTAAAATGGTGCAGGGGAATCAGCCTTCTGGTCTGTGAAGATTAAAAAAAATCTGGTCTGATCTATGTTAATTTTGTGAGTGTGTTGCGTGTTGCGTGACCTAACGTGTGCGAATTACTTTGTATGGCGTGACAGAATCAGACGGAGTCAGGCCAAATAACGTGACAAAGCATGACAGAGACATCTAAACTTATTTGACGTAACGCATTTAAAGACCCCCAAAATACCTCCTTCAATTCATAAACTGATGACAATGGCTTACGTGAAAAAGTCGTCTATTGGTTTCCCTATGTTGTCAACAATGAGCTCTCTCAAAGACTCGTTCACAGACTTTCCATGTTTACTTTCCCATAAATTGTTTTCTTCCGTATTTTTGGTGATGGTCTGAATAAATGCTGGTCGAAGAAGGCCTTGGACAAACTTTTCTTCAAAGATTCCTTAAGAGAAACAAAAATAAAAAATGGTAAATGGCAAAAAATTTATAGCATCCATCGCTTGCAACTTATATGCAAACACAATTTGTGTTAGCAAGTCATCAATAAGTTTTGCTTTGCTATAAAAATTTCATTTACAGTATAAAAGTTAATACTGTACATGGAGGTTTGGCTTATTAATGGTGGTGTTTATCCCTTCTGTATTAGACTATTAAAGGGGCTCACCTTCGTGAAGTATGATCGCCCAGGTGAGTGTTTGTGATGGCACTGACTGAGGTTACCGCACTGATCTTGAGCGGAAGTCATCATCAGAGTAAAGTGAATTATGAATCATCAGTAGAGCTAGATGGTATTCTACTGACTAGATGGTACGATTCCTGCTCGTACAAAGGTATTTATGCGCTTTTTATGTTTGTGCGGGAAAAGCAGATCTTAGCAGACTTGGCAAGGACTGTTGGAATCCACATGATCCAAAAAGAAAAAAATATGGTAACCACGCGTTAGAGTTCATAATTAAACTATAATTTGGAGAGAAAATGCCATACTTTACTTTGGTTGCTTAATTATCTCTGAAAAATACTTGGTTGCCCAAAATTTTAATTTTGGATTTTAACAGCCCTTGCTAAGATCTCCTTAATCGCATAGTCATAAAAATGTGCAAAAATAACTTCTGTATTAGGAGGCACCGTCCTATTAAATCTAATTGACAAATGTACAGCAACTGGAATAGGGGAGTGCCGACAAAGAAATTAAAACCTTTGGATTTCTCACCGTTTGCCCCTTTGATCGATATCTGACGAAAATAAGCGGTTAATCCATTAATCCCAGCTTTGCACTGCTCCACAGTGCGAACCATTCCCACGGACACACCATATTCCATGTTCTTTCTGTACCGAACAAACGTCGCTTTAATCTCTGCAAGTTTCCTTTGTAAGTTCTCCAAGTCTTTTGTGTTGTTTGGCTTGAAGTAATGCAGACTGCTTTTGATTTCATATGGCACGTCACACAGCGGCTGCCAACACCACAGATTAGGTCCCAGCAGAAAATCCCCTGCGTAATAATTTACGTCATAAGGAGTCCCAAACACGTGTTGTAAATAATGCTTGACTTGGGCCAAGGCCTTCTTTTCCCGTGGCTTGAGTTTATGCATCTCCAAATTTATTTTGTTTACTTCCTCAAGAAGGCGCCAGGCTTCATCCGTGACAAGTTTGATATTGCTCGGAGAAGGGTTATAGGAACGGTATTTTTGTCGTATCTCGGATGGTGATACTCCAGGCTTATATGCGATCTTATTCGGGTGTAGCCGATAATAGCTATCTTGCACTTTCATTAAGAACGCGTCCAGGCCACTACGTTTGGCTTCGTCAGAATAAGAACATCGGTCCGATGAGGGCTTGAGAGCACTCTCTTGATCACATGATGTGTCACGTGCCAGAAAAACGATTCCAATTATGAGACAAATAAGGCCAGTGACAGCTAAGAACCCTGTTAACACAAGGAGGACAATAGGAACGCGCATGACCGGAAACAATGGATTTAATCACCGAGCTTCAGTCCACTATCATGAATGGCGAGTCCTAAAGAAGAAGTGAAGTCAATGAACCATTAGTTTTTCCAGATAATCAATAAGTAATCAGTAGCATCAATGCCTTTAGTAACACTATCAGAATAAACCACGATTTAGGACGCTCAATCACGATTACGTAAAATAATGTATACCTTGGTGATAGTAGAGGGAGAGAGAGCAAACAGCCAGAAAGACACGCGAGGAAGTAAGAACCGTCGCTCGAATCTCTGATTATATCGTGTGTTTTAGGAACTTGTTCTGGTCAGTGTTGAACAGAAACAAAGTCACGATAAATGTTAAAATTTATGCCCAGGATTCACGTCGTGTGAAAGATGGGCGTTAAAAAAGTCCTTTCGTAAAAACTTAGCTCAAGGATCAGGCTAAATCTCAACCACTTAATTTTACGTGTTGTATTTGATAACTTGCATCAAGGAACTGTGAAACTCGTGAGGTCGACACTCATCATAAAAGCTTTTTACTACCACAGTAGTTTCTACTCTAGTGTTATGAGGATGTCTGGATACTATAATTTGCCTGATTTTGACCCCAGTGTCTTAACTAAATCTAAGATCGAACACTATATAAGCCTAATGCAACACAAATATATCCTACACTGGCAACATTGTATTCAACACTCATAAGAAACTAGAATTTTATAACACTTTTAAAAACGAATACACACCTTCTTGTTATCTAGAACTTACAAGCAAGTTAAATGAAAGGAAAGAATTAGTGAAATTCAGAATAGGTAATCACAAACTAATGATTGAGTTAATAGAATTTGCCCTACTTGCGGATCTAATCAAATCGAGGATGAAATTCACTTACTTTTGACTGTCCTAAATACTCAATTTCTAGAGACAGGTTTTACAGGAAACTAGAATATCACCTACCATATATAAAACGATTGTCTACATTGGACGCTACAAAAGAATGAATGAATTCTGATAATTATTTTGTAAACATTCAATTGCTGAGATGCTTTCTATTATGCTTAAATTTACGCAGTAATTTATTATCAATTCAGACTGATGTAACTTAATTCTTATCTCCTTATATAATTATTACATTATAAGTTCTTTTTGTTGAGTTGTATGCTTTTGCAATACTGTAATGACATATAGTCATGCAAATAAAGCTATTGTTGTTGTTGCCCCACCTTTTTAAAGAAATTGTATTTGTTTGAAAAGTTTTTAAAGTACAAAAGTAGCATCTTACCAACGAGAAAATAATGCCATACATACAAACTACAACACAATAAGTTCCTTTTTTCAGACACAATTTTCAAGTTAACTTACGTTATTCCTGATAGCTAAAATCTGATGTTCAAGGTTCGATTAATTGTGAACAAGAGACACCACCCTTCTCTTAATCTTAAAGGCTATTTCAACTTAAAAGTATATATATATTAGTTAAGTCTACTTAACTTAATTCATACGGCGCAGGAAAAACACTTTTGAAAGCTAAATCATGTCATTTAGGAGAAACATGTCAAAAGAACGAGGCAAATGAAGAGAAGATGGTGCAACATCACTGTCTTCGGTCATTGCTTAGAATGTGAATAAGTACTTGGTGCATCATGTGTTTTCCTAAATATATTTCTCTAACTTTCTTCCGTCCTCAGGTATCACGTTCAACAGTTTTGGTCCAATTCTGCCAAATAGGAGATTCCCAACAAGCGTCAGAAAAGGCTAAAAAAGTAGGCCAATTTTCGCGGGGCCAAAAAGCGAAGAATGCTTCAAACGCGCGGAAAAGCCTATGGAAAAGTCTGGAAACACTTGCTTAGCAGGCTAGGCGGTTCAGTATTCGTAGAGACACTGATACAGTAAATTTCTGCCACGTGGTTATTCAGTCCACTGAATATAAAGTTTTAGCTCAACGGGCGTTCTTTCTTTTAGCATCCACGGTCGTAAATTTACTTCATGTACACCATTATAAATTTAGAGTTAACAATTAATGTTTACGTCCTAGTCCTAAATAAACGCAATCTTTGAGAGCTCACTGGAGCCAGGTAAAGTGCAACATATGGAGAGTGTGAGTGATGTCCCACTTTTACAGCCCGACGAAACCAAGCGGAGTTTCCTGTTCTCAACGCCTTTGTCCTTCAAAATGCCCCAATCTAAAATACATTACTTCGGTCTACGGCAGCCTTAACTTTCCACCGACCGGTGACACTAATAGAATATGGAAAAAATTCCTTCTTTAGTGTACAGAGTCAGGTCGTAGCTTGGGCAATTGTTTGCTGTTGCTTGCTTATGCAAAGAAGATAGCCACATTATAAAGCTGAGAAAACTAAATAAGAGTAACTGGTAATACAGCACGATATCTTGCGCTCTGACTATCCAGAATACCCCGCTATCTTGAATTATAAGACGTTTCTCTTGGATGATTAATTTACTCACTTTTCACAATTGCTATATTAAGCTCTTGTTCGAGATAATAGGAGACTACTTCATTTTCAAAGAACTGAATCTGCGAGCTAAGGAACTTAAATAAAAAATCAATAGAGCTGAACTGCGCACTTTTGTATGATTTATTGTAAGGCAAACAAGAACGTTACTGTTGAGTGATTTTTTTGTTAGATAATCTGAAAACGAAAAAAGCCGATTTGCATACACATGCAAATTGAATTGTCTTCCTTTAAAAAAGTAGGCATAGACCCTGTGAAGTCGTTTGAATTTTTGAACTTTACAGTGGTTCAAACTCCTTATGAATGATAAATATATATATATATATATATATATATATACACCCGTTTCCAAAAACATTGCAACTTGAAAAATATATATACATATATATATACCTTTTGTTTTCAAATTTATTCTTTTGTTTTCGCGTTGTGAAGACAAAAGATGTATATCTGTATATATATTTTTCAAGTTGCAATGTTTTTGAAAACGGGTGTATATATATATATACAGTGTGTGAGACGTTCCCGGGGGTGCAGGAAAATGCAACCGAAGCAAGTAAAATGACGTGCTGAAATAGGACTTGCAGGACGTGACGCTCGGATGCGCATTTAGACTCTGAAAACGAGACAATCAAGCCGACTAGGAAATACAGTGTGTTCAGTTGCCCTCCGTACATAGCCTTTGCATCTGCTCTTAAAATGCAAAAATGTCTACCTGAACAAATGTACGTCAAGTGCATTTCGAAGGCCGGGTCAAATGATCTACCACATATTTGTTGATGTTTCGAAGCCATAGTTTTCTCTTTTATAGCGAGCAAGCGGTAACTCTAAAGTCGAATATAAGGTTGTGATGAGCTGCAATGTATGCAAATGTAAATAGCTGAGGCATTAAAGCGGAGCTACTGAGTGGTTTGCTCGCTGGCGGCCTAAAATAGTCCTAATATTTCCGGCGTCAGGGCCTCGTTGCACTCAGTAAAACACATCGCTCCACTACAAAACGAAAGCTCCATCTTTTCGCTGACAAAAACTCTAAAAGTTGAAAGCGAAAAATCTTGAAATTTTCATTTGCAACAAAGGAGCGCCACAGAAATCTACCATTCGTTAGCTTTCATTTCAATGGTCACATATCTGTTATTTGTAAGACTCATATCATTCGCAGACTACTAAACAACATAAGAATTAAACTACATCTGTACGTAGATTTGACTCTTGGAGTTTAAAGTAGAAAACTGCAATGTCATGGAATGTTACAAACCTTTAAAAAGGAAGCTTGACTTGAAACAAGTTGAAGGTAGCCACTGTGATATCTCCGGCAGGCGTACAAACTTTGAACATGGCAGGAATCGACACCTTATCAGCATAACAACTCTGTCGGCTTAAATATCAGTCACGCATAGCCTATTGCGATCAATCCAGGAGTTTGGGGGGAGGGGTACTGTGTTGTAGCACTCTGTTCATACTCCCCGACTCATTAATTAAAAATCAGACTACTTCTTCCAGCAAAAGCCCGAATATAAAAAAATAAAAATGGGTTTAAATTTTCGGCCTGGCTTCCAAACTTTGATCGTGATATGGAGCCGTCAGCACCGCAAACTGGACTGAACGGTAACCTTATCAGGGAAGAGGAGAGGGGTATCAAGCGGCGCTGTCCTCACGTCAGACTTCTTCTTTGCAGAAGGCCCGGACGACGAAAGTTTCAGCCCCACCGCACACAAAAACAAAAACTTCACATTACTAGCTGAAATGGCTTTACCTTTTGTAAAAGCTAAACACAAATCAGATTTACTCTACTGACTGTGTGTAGTTAGCCTGCGAATACAGCCGCCTCTCCGCGCTCCGGCCGCTTGCCGCGTTAAGCGGCCGGAGCGCGGAGAGGCGGCTGTATTCGCAGGCTAGTGTGTAGTTGGCTACCCGTGTTGTTGAATGGCCTTATATTACCACAGCACACCCAAGCTTCTTTATTTATTTCGTCTTGCCTTGTTTTTGCAACCTTCGCGTGGAGTTGCGAGTATCTGCGTTAAAATTCAAAATATTTTGCAGCTTTTTCATGGGCTTTCAATTCTTAACTTGAAACCATCCCGTTAAAGACCGAACATTTAGGGCACGTTGGTTTAATATGCAGGAGCACAGCCAACATTTCCCGAGCATATTTACATACCACTTTGTTTATTGCCTGGTTCCACTTTAGCAAGGTGTAGCTTTAAAATTCTCGGGATGTAAAAATTTCATGTAGGAGCCCCCACTCGTTTTTTGCGCTCGTATTCTCAATTCGCTTTTCCCACTCTCTCGGAGCCTGAAACAGGCTGGTCGTGAACCTAAAAAAAATGCTCACGATCTTGAACTACTTCTCAGTAAGTGAATCTTTGCCCTCTTATTATTTCCTTCTACCTTACTTTTTGAAAAAAATATATATATAAATTCTATAGAGGCAAAGCTGACTAATTTTCGAGGCTTACCTCGTAAGAATTCATTTGTGGACAGATTAAAATAGATTTCTTACTTTAACCGTGCATTAATGAGGTATTGTGCCTTACAATGAACACCTCTATTTTTATGAGGCGCCTTGTGGCAAGCTACAAAAAAAACGCGCGAGTGAAGGATCTGAGAACTAAATTTCCAGAAATTTTTGACAAAAATTTTTTGACGACCCATCTACAACAGCAAATTTCACATGTGGCATATGAAAATTTGGCCATCTATACGAGCTACCAAAAAAATTGACTGGCTATAGAAAATTTGTCATAGAAAATTTGCTCGTGTGCACGAGGCTTTATCGTGTAGTTTCTTTGAAATGTTTTAGTGTTAGTAATCTCTTTAAAAATCGTCCCCATCCCATTGCATAAATTGTTAGTTCAACGTCAACAGCGAGAACTACCATTTTACTACCTGTAAATTTCCAAGTTGGACGGTAAGCACTCCAGCGCCAAACGTGCCTCAGGAAGCCGTAGTTTGAGGCGTAGAATACAGTAAAAACCCGCACATAAGAACCTAGTGATTTAGAGCTACAGGCTGAAATTTGGCATTTAAATGCCCAAAAATATAAGAACCTGTTCAGCCTGGCAAAGAAAAATAGGTTCTTCTACAAAAAAAATCACTCCAATTTTGATGGTCAAAATTCTGGATTTTAAGGTGATTCCATTCAATTGCATTGCGCAAGCTTTCTGCGTATCATTTTTTGCTTGATTAGCGCGCGCACGAGCGCGCGCTCGTTCGGAACTTGATAGGTTTCCTATGGAAGCTGAGCTGTTGAAAGAAATAAATGGTCGTTTTCACCAAAACGAACTTGGTGACCCCACTTTTTTATTCCATTTATTTAAGGAAATTACGACTTTACATGATATATTCAAATTTGAAGAATTTTTCATTATTCAATTTTCAAATATTCCGCTTGATTCACTGTTACAGTCAGATTTTAGGCGTTTCACTAGAACCGTGCAGACGCTCGATTTGCCTATTATTTCAAATTAGCTTCATTGTTACGGCAATTTTAAGACGTTTTACTGTAACATTGTACTTCTATCATAAGAATAATGCTTATATTTCATTGCTAGTTATAACTTTGTTGAAGTAATGGGTGTCTCTAGTACATGGATAGGTTTTTTTAATATTGCTGTCTAAAGATAGCAAAGTACCTCTATACTACAGCCCCGTAGCGTGAAATCAGACAAGGTGACCCCCTCTTTTTATTTTATTTTTTTAATGTACTATGTGTAATTAGTAACTGTGCAAAGTTTCAACAAGTTCTCATAACAACTTCGTTTTCGATGGAATCACCTTAATTGTGCGAGAAACTTCTGACAATGTACGTTATTGTTGAGCAAACAAGGCAAGCATTTTTGTTGTTGAAAATACAAGTGCTAAACCATAATGTATTAGTAGTACAATATTTCTGCCAATGGTTACACTACGACAACCTCTGCAAAATAAGAACCTATTAAGAACCTAATCAGCCTGAATTGTGAAAAGCTACCCTAAAATATAACAACCTCTTCAGCCTGACCTCGAAATTCTAGGTTTCTATATGCGGGTTTTTACTGTAATTTCAGCTGATGAACATGTAAGGATGAACGACTGGTGTAAGAAAAGGTGGTAAGACTCATTTTTATATGATCGCGACAATACGCAGCCGCCGACTGAGCTTGACCTCAACATACCGTTTTGCAGACCACTACATCGCCACTCAGTGATTTAAACAAGCATGTCATTATCAACGTCACTTTAAAAATCCAAATATTTACAACCATTTGGCATTCAAGTCGTTAGTTATTCACAAAATGACATTTTTTTCTGTCTTGAACAAGCGAACATGACAAGTAAAGTCAACTTGAGCTCCTGTCTCATTTATACTTAGCGACAAAGGAATCTTAAAACTTAGTTAAGGTACTGAGACAAAAATGCTGCCATAACAGAGAACAACTAACGAAGAATTTCTTGTACGTGGCCAAAACAATGTCGTGCATACGAGGAATTTCCTTGATCCTGTCAATTATGGTTGAGCTGGCTCTATCCATCCCCAATCATGGTTCACAGAAGTTTCTCGGTTATTCATACTGGACGAATAGATATCCTTCTCTGGGATACGAAGATTGGGATGGCTTTTGGAACAATTACTACAGCGGTAGAAGGGAATATAAGCGAGTATCATCCGAAACCACGGGGCAAGCTTGCCAAGGATGTGTTTGTGACCCTGTCAAAGAGGAATTAAAATGTCTTCGGTCGCCACGTACACTGTGAGTCACATTTTGCATGTTACATATCGTCCTTTATCAGAAATATATTTCGTACAGTCAGTTGATAAGTTACTGTATCAACGTGTACTTGTATCAACGTCAATGCGTTTTTATTCAACATTTTATAAATTCTTCTCCTTATCTTCAGCTATTAGTTGTCTTGAAGGGAATTTTGAGACTTTTTTGCGTACATATGAAGTTATAATAGAGTACTACTCTGGAATTTACATTGCTTATACATTTTGTTATTTAGCTGTAGCGCGTCTGTTAGTAATAAATAATTTAAAGTAACACACTCACCTGACACACCGTTAAGTTCCGAGAGTAATTAGCTCCATTTGTATTTAGCAGCCTTTTGTTATATTTACTTTAGGCAAGGTTGTTACTGCTTCCGAGTAGTCGTTTCGTTTGGGAACCTTACGGTACTAAAAGAAAAGAGCAGTTTAAAACGGCCAGTTTAAAATACATTACGTTCTTTTATTGGTGAATATCGAGGCTCCATTAAGCCTCATTATCTCATGATAAACCCGGCCTAAGAATGTCTGCTACAGACAAGGCATTTATCTCCAGCTTATTTATGGTGACATGATTCTATCCCTGAAGTTTCTCAAGAATCCCTTTAAAATTAGCAAGCGTCCATGACAATTTGCACTATTTTGTTTTCTGTCTGTTGCTGTACATAGTACACAACGGCTACATTTTTATATGCAATCTGAAACTGTTTTTCTGGACTTTGTTAACGCCTATGCTCTGGAGACTTCGCGTTCACTCCTTATACTAATAATCCTACTGTGGCTTTGTTTTGTTACAGAACTGTACGAAATGAAGTCATCAAGATTGTTAGAAATGGACAGCTACCAAAAAGCTTTACAGAGATGTACGTAAGAACTGATCAATTCAGAGAAGAAATAATATAAACTGCAGAATAGTTACAAGTAGTTAATCTGGAATCAAAATTTGTGCAAACAAGGCAAAAACGTTCGCACGTAATGTTTAGCATGTGTTAACCCTTACACCTTAACGTTTTTGGAAATTCATGAAAGATACGACCATTTTGTGACTTGAGTCGTCTCCTACTGCGCGCATTTTAGAAAGTGGTATTCTAAGTTAGCTAAGTCAAAAAGAACGCTAGGTCAGGGAAAAAATTCTTTGGCCTTTTTCGTGGGGGGGGGGGGGGGGGTTTCCATAACTTTAAATTTCCTTTCCCTTGCTCAGAGTAAAGGAATGTCATTTTATTGACTTCGATAGTATTTTAATGACCCCTTCATTAATGCATGGCTTGTTTCACTTTACTTTTCTGCGATATAATTTTCACATGAAGACGCCAAGGACTTAGTTCTTTTGCATCATTTTTCTTCAACAGAAAAATTTTTAAATCTCAACTAAAAGAAATCGAAGAAGAAGCTTTCCACAACTTAACGCAACTACGAAAGTTGTAAGTACAAATACAGCGTGGTGTAAATAGTAAAAAAAAAATTAACGTACACGAAATGATCCTAGAACATCATGAGGAAAGAAATTGAATGATTTTCCGAAGGGAGAACAAACCATAGGCAGGTTTTAGCATTTTTTTCCCAAGAAACAAAGTTGTAATCCATTTACACCCAGACACACTTAATTATAGTGTCCGAGACCTGGTAAAGTAATTTTAAACGAGACTGGACCAGTATTTTGGGTTTCCCCTGAAGGCAATATGTCATTTAATTTAGCTTTTTAAAGTTATCCAAAAATCAGTGACAGTGCCCCTTTAATCACATCCAAACGAAACAATTTTAGTTTCATCTCCATTTAGGGGTCAATAACCTCATAAACAAACAATTTAGAATAACACAAACATTGGCAGCGACTATTTCATATTTTTCCCTCGTCCTTCTAAATATACAGGAATCTAGCTATGAATGAACTAGATGATTTCCCAGACCTGTCCACAAACACAGCGCTTCAAGAAATGTAAGTCAAATTTAAAATCCTATCAACTTAGTTTCGCGGTCAACCAAAGAGTAATAAAGAATGCTAAGTAGGCTGATCAGACGTCTGCTCTATATATATCTTATTAGATGCTTCGGGGAGTAAAAAGGGCGAATCAAAATACAAATACAAACAATGAGCAAAAATATACGGCGATACTTCACATCGAAACATCTAAAAAGAGTTTTATTATCAAACTTAACCTTTTTCAACCTTTCTCAGCGAACTTGAAAGGAAACTACAACTGTAAGAGGATGACCGCGCACGGTACTGTATAGTAACCAACTGTACAATATCGTGGGATATTTGTACTTGTTTCGCGCGCTTTCTGTACAATGACTAATACAGTTGGATAATAAACCGGGATAATTGTTAGACTGCAACCCAGTCCATTTTTTTGGCAATTTACCCTTTCCGGCCTTTCTGCCTTGAGTTCGCAAGTATCCACCGTATTTGTGATTCTACTGATTGAAAGTTCAGCTATGCAAATACGAGATGACTTTACAGTTGTAAGTGGGTGATTTAACCGTGCTGGATATTAAGGCTAGTCCACTAGTCCGGCATACGTGAAACTTTGTACTAGCCTAGTTAAACTGAGAAGATTAAACTAGCTCTTGTGTACCGTCTCCCGAATTTTGGTTCATCTAGAGAGCTAAAGTTTAGACTAGTAGCTTCCCCTTTTGGCATACTTCCATTCTGACTGACTAGCCCATTGCCCAGTACATTAAAAGCTGGAGTTGACTAATCAAACTGAATTGTTTTCGGGGTTATTTCGTTCCACAGCGATCTCTACAACAACAAGATTAGACTATGGCGTCACAATTACACTGCCTTGCCCAAGAATCTGGTCAAAATGTGAGTAAATTAAATTACATTTAAAGATTTCAATTCAGTAAGTTCTGGCTGTAACTGACATATCACGCTTATCACTTATCCAGTTCGAACCAATATTTTGGTCATATAGAGGCTCGTCTCAAAATCAAATGGCACCTGGTAGGACTATCAAGATCTACAAACGCTAAATATAATATTAAAAGCCCCAGGCGCGTACGGCTCGACAGAATTATTTTTAAAAACACTGCAAGTTGCAAAGCTTGCAACTTGATTTTTGTAGGCCACGCCAGACGGTCTGCAATAATGTGTGTGTAACTTTTATTCATAAGCGGTTTTCAATTGAGTGTCGTAAAACCAAAACCAAAGCAATCACTCTGGCCAAACTCAAATAAACACAAAGAACAAAAGGAACCAATCAAAAGTCCAAGTAAATTCAAGCAAATGGCGTCGTCGCGCGTGCAACGAAAACAACATTTATTGGCTTTGATTTTACTTATTATTGGTTGAGAAAGTAGCGCAAGTTTCCTATAACTGAGCAAAGTAAAGAAACCAAAGCAAGCACGAATTACTTTTAACACTCAATAGCAAACCGCTGTAATTCCTTTAGCTGTTTGATGTATTTGCTTGACTTTACTGATGGAATGGTCATTTTGTTTTCGTTTCGTAAGTAAGAGGTCGTATTTAAAAAAAAGAGAGATGAGAATATCTCTACTGAAGGGGAGAGAGAGAGAGGGTAAGCCATTTCATCCCTTTAAAGTAACTACTTTGATTTTTGTTTATACAGAATCCTCATAGACAATAAACTACAGTGGATTCCGGATCGGTGGTTTGATCTACCAAAACTGAGATACATGTATGTAAGAAAGTTTTTATGTATTTCTACAGATACTTTTGTACCTACACTGCACGAGAATCCACCCCTGGCAGTTATCTTTTACTAAGAGGTCAGCTATCTTTAATACAGAGTCGGAGATGTTTCAAATGCAATGTTGAAGGTGACTTCGTGCAAGAAACTCTCGTCTGTAGCTACGCCAAACGTTTCATACGAATCAAACGTTACAAAGCCTGTGAATTAATGCGGTATTAATCTCTTGTTAGCCAATAATTTTATATTTTGTTTGTCGTTAATGACGACAAACGATGTTAGGGATAATATTAACGCTGGTGATACTACTTTTCATTATGTTTTATCTTGGGTTTCACGTCACACTGCCACCGTCTGTTTTCATTGTTTACTAGTGCCTTGAGTATGAACAAGTTAAAAACGTTTCCAGGGGCAGCTTTTATCAACTGCAAATCCTTGACTTACTTGTAAGTATGATAGCCTTGTCATATTTAATTTTTGATAACGCGTCTTTTCAATCAATTACCTCGCTGGAATCTTCAGATCAACACAGAGTTAGTTTGTGTACAGGCTCATTAGTGGGCTAATAGAGCGTAAGAATAATCTAGGGTATCGGAGTAAGCCATGCTTTTCCTACTTAGGGGCCTATTCAAACGTTAACACAGAGGTTACTGCTGCTATCGTGGACGTTAAAGGATAGTCAAAACTGTTTGAACACTGCAGATCTCTGGATCTGGTGATAAAGCTCAAACACACCAACATTGAGCCAGCCCGCCTACCTTACTATTAGTTTCTTTCGTTGTGAAATTAAAAGATTTTCCAAGTATTACTTTCATAATTTTCTTCTTTTTACTTCCAGATCAGCTGACCATAACGAAATAAAAACGATTACTTATCCAAACTTGAAACCATTTTTTGGCAATGACTCCCAGCTTCTACATTTGTAAGTAATCTTTATAATACACTATATGATTCCATATAAAAATTTGCCATTTAAAAGCTGAAAACGAAATGGAAAAGCCCTAATGAAGACTCGATTGCAAATGAAGTGGACATTGGGGACTCAAAGCAACAAAGTATTTTTTCAAGGACAGAGTATAGCATTTTTCTCAAAGAGAAGGCCGCATGTCCGAATGCCGGTGACTGAAACATGCAGGCATGCATTTTGGGTCTTGGACTTCGAAGCCTTTTCTGGAAGAAAACAAAAAAGTAAAGTGCATGTGTAATTATGAGTTTACTTCGTTATTATGATCATATAGATGACCGAATAAACACAAAGTGCGGTTAAGCCCAAGGGCGTTTATCAGAAGTGTCACCTAAGTAGTCACATAAGTAGTCACGCAAATGTATAATTAGGTAAAGCAACCTTATAAAACATGCTATTTATTACTGTGTTGCAAAATATTGAAACGTTTCTTTTTCCGTAAAATAAAAATGTTATGTTATATTAAAATAAAATTAAATGAAAATAATGTTGTATTATAAATTTAATTCCAGAAACTTGAGCAACAACAAAATCAATAGCATAGCCTCTGAGGCTCTACAGCATTTAATTCACCTGCAGGTTTTGTAAGTGCCTATCTATAAGGTTTTACTTCGATTATAACTTATATGTGAAATTCCTTGCACTGGTGATATTTTAGCCTCCAACGCAGACGTTCTAAGGGCTCGTCTGACAATCGATTCCTTCCTGGGGGAGGAGCTCGTGAGGAGCCCAAAGAACTTCTGCGTTGGAGGCTAAAATATCACCAGTGCAATAAATGAGATTAGAACCTATGATCTTTTCGAAACCAGCTTATATATTAAAGGACCATGAATTATCCTCTTTTGTATGTCAAGCTTGCGTGTGATTCGTTCAAGTACCTAAGTTTCTTCGGTTGTTTTTCAAAAACAAAGTTATACTTCTTGTTTACAGGGAATTACATGATAATGAAATTGAGCTGATTGGTGCCAAGGTTTTCTACAATATACCCGAGCTACTGCACTTGTGAGTTAAGTTTTATTTCGCTAAAGAGGGTTGTTGTAGTTTTGTTTTTGTTTCACTGTTGATCGGCCTATACGTAATGTATATAAGTGTTGCTTATAGTAGTGGTAATCATTCATATTCATTGTTCAGTTATTGGACTTATCTCATTTGTTTGTTTGTTTGTTTGTTTGGTTGTTTATTCCGTTTATTTTATTTCCTAGTTTGCCAGCTTCTTTTTAGTAGGCTTTTGTTTTCTTTTTAAAAACATGTTCTATATACGATTCAGTGTTGGTTAAATCCACATCTTTTAAACATTCACTCATTCATTCATTCATTTATTCATTCATTCATTCATTCATTCATTCATTCATTCATTCATTCTTTCGTTTTTTTGCTCTCGTGTTCGTTCGTTTGTTTGTTCATTCATTCATTCATTCATTTACTTGTCTGTTTGCTTGCTTCTCTTTCAGAGATCTTATAGGAAACAAACTGCAGAACATTACTGCAGAAGGATACAGCCCTGCTTTTCAAGATCTTCCCAAACTTAGATGCTTGTAAGTATCAAAATACAGAATCAGGGATGTGGTCAAAGTATAGCTTGACGCTGCAACGTTTAAGTATTGGTAGCAACACTCGTTAACCAAAACTGGCTTATATCTATCTGAAAAAAGTTAGGCTTTGGCTCTACGTTTAGAAGATCTCATCTTTATCTGCTCGTTCAAAATAGTTTTCCGCGTTACAGCCAAATCGAAGCGAAAGCTACGTGCGTTCTTGCGCTTGTTACCTATTGCATGTGTTTGCTTTGAAATCGGTTTTTCGAGTCAGTTTTGATTACTAATTAACATTTTATTCCCAATGGCTATCTTTGTTTTGTAGAGTTCTTATGGCGCAAGATCCAAAAACGCGTCACGTGATGTTCAACTCTTTTGTCAGACTTCCTTCTCTGGAAGATTTGTAAGTGATGATTACCATCTAGATTTTCCTAGGAATATCAAGAGACTTTTCAGAAGGAAACGAGAATCAGAAAATTGTCAGCAATAGAGTTTCTACCTGTCAGTAACACCAATTTGTCAGCTATGGGGCGTCCCACTTGTCCGTTTACTGGGATAAAATAAAGAAAATAAAACTGAAAAAGGACCTTTGAAAATCTGTGAGTAACGTGCCTGCGCACTCACAAAATAAATGATAGCAGACTGACACTCCAGCGGGGTTGAGTGCTCGAGTGTGTAACTTAATTTGCCAGTAGGCACTTGTACTTAGAGGGCCACAGGGTCATCAGTGTTCACCACTGTCACGTGTTACCCTCTTAAAGTGAAGTCTTTTGATTTGATTTGATTTGATTTGATTTGATTTGACTTACAAATGACCATTTTCACAGCGGACTAATTTAAAGCAAAATCACTGCTGAATGTTTTAAAATCAAAAAGATATTTGACATATTTCTTTACCTGTCAGATCTTCAAAGCGAAACTGATAAAAATTATTTATAGTAAGAAATCAATCACATGATTTTGATATCTCATAGATGGCTGAACAATAACAGATTAAGGAACTTTCCGCATCCATCACTGTCCTACGAGCTGAGACCTGCTTTGAAATACCTGTAAGTTGCATTTCTCTAGCGAGAGTAGCAGTGAGGATCAGGAGACACCAGACGTTGGTCCTCATTTTAGATCCTTTTGAGAAATGTTTGAACAAGGCGTTGTTAAATAAACGTTGTTTTTGTGCTTGAAAAATTCGTTGTAGCGTTGTTGCGATAATTACGAAAAGCGCTGCAACAATTTTTCCAGAGTTGCATAGTCGAAATACTACCTGCAATTCATCTTGGAACATCGCAACGCCCTATTTTTAGCCGTTGCTAGACAAGTAACGCAAAAAATTGCCTACCATAACTTCTTTAAACAAACTTAGTTTGACCTGCGCTTCTGTTAAAAACGCCGTTTTCCTAATTTAGATAATTTGTATAGTTAATTTTTCAACTATGTATACTATTTTAAATTGGCGTTTCTTCCATTTTGGCAAAGCATACATTTTGATTTATTGTGTTACAGAAAGTCAAATTCAAAGTATCCCGGCCTAGTTCCAAACAACGTTGTTCTGTCCTCCTATTGCTTTTTTTTCTAGGCACATGGAAATCAACGAATTCGAAACGCTGACGGGTTACGACAAGGGCGACTTTCCGCCAGATCTGGAAACTCTACACAGGTAGGTCTTCTGTCATGTAGCACTTGCCCTGTTTAAAAAGCCAAAACCAGTTGCTAAGGTCAGAAAGCAAATGGAACGGTTTATTTCAGTATAATTATTATTAAATAGTTTACTTTGCGTTCCTCCCTTGAACCTACCAGAACGTGGGGAACGTTTCTCATCATTTGTTCATACCAATGGCCCGCTCTGTCCGCTTACGACAAACGTTCATGGATCGATTTTGGCAGCCCGAGGAAATAACGCCAAAAATCAGCTTTAATCCACGTCAATCGTCTCAAGACCTGACCTGTGAGGAGGCCAAGAGAGAGAGAGAGAGAGAGAGAGAGAGAGAGAGGCGCCAAGTCCTATAGTTCCAAGAAAGTTGAAAACGTAAAAGAAATGCTTCAAAAAACTAGCCGGGCACTTGGGCTCCACTGAATGAGGAAAATCACTTAGAAACACATTCATATTTCTTCTGTTTTGTACAAATCGACTTAGCAGTTAACGCTGCTCTTGCAAAAAAAAACGTTTATTGCGATTTCTTCAAAAAATTACTCTGTGATTAAAACATGTCCCTAAATTGAAGTTTTGGATTGCATCTAGTGGTAAAGTTCTAATTTATCGCTTTTCAGTGATTTGAAAGAGAACCACAAACCATTTGAGAACACGCCAAACCTCCTGAAACTGTAAGTGTTATACCACGCTGCAACAATAACGATCATCATTTTGTTGTTGTTGTTGTTGTTGTTGTTTATAGTTTACTTTACGTTCATTTTGGGGCGCAGTGGTGTAGTGGTTAGCGTATTGTACTTCAGATCTCAAGGGCGCTGATTCGAGGCCCACTCCCTGGCATCGTGTTTACCTCACATTGTCTCACCCAGGCCCCAGTTGTTCAAAAGTCGGATAGCGCTATCCACCGGATAAATCTCTGTCCAATGGATAACGCAATTGGTTTCCTAACACTTATCCACTGGATAGCGATTTATCCGGTGGATAGCGCTATCCACCTTTTGAACAACTGGGGCCAAATGTATAAATGGGTACCGGCGACATACTGCTGCGGATAACTCTGGGATGGACTTGTTCCATCCTTAGGAGAGTAGCAATACTCTCAGGTGCTTCATGCTACAGAAACCGGGTTAAGCTCCGGCCGTGGGGACCTTCTTGGTTCATGTGCGACTTACCTTTTTACCTGTATTTACGTTTCTCTCATTCTGTCCACTCTGCCTTATGAAATCAGTTTTAAAGGAAACTTGTTTTTCAGGTTTTTACATTCAAATCGAATCAAGGGAATCGGAGAGGAAGACCTTTGGATGTTAAACAAACTAAGAGAGCTGTAAGTTAATTCGTCCCTTTTTTTACACAAAAAAATATTGTACACACTTTTACAATAGCATTTTTAATCTTTTAAAAAAAATTAAACAGGCATGCAACTTGCTTTAACATAAAACAAAAAGCACAAACAAAAAACTGCACCAGCTTCATTACAGGTATGTCACGATGAAAAATAAATAATTAAAATGAGAGATAAAATATCGATCAGGCAATAAGAGTCAGTTTAAAGATATATGCTTTACTATGAGTAATTTTTAAACAGTTCAGTGGGTCAACTCTTAGCGATAGAAATCTTTATTTTAGAGCCATTTGGTAATTTCAAAAGGACATTGTTTATTGTGGAAACGGAGTAAATGTAAACAGTTAGAATAACTCCATTTGAGGATTATATAAAGTCATTTAACCTCATAGTTGGAGTTAAATTCACGAGTTAGAATAACCCACTAACCGAGGGCCTAAAAATTTAAACTCCATCATTTTATTTCGTTTTTTTTTTTTTTTATTCCTGTGTATTTACACCAGTTGCAATTGTGGACAGAAGTAACTTTTGGCGTTATCTTTATCTTTATATTTTAGATTCCTTAGTGCAAATAAGCTGGAGAATTCAACCGTGCACCCGGAGGCATTTCGAAATCTTACAAAGCTATCGATATTGTAAGTAAAAACAAAACACAACAAACAATAATTACTTTAGTGGAAATTCGACTCTGCTTTCATTAGTCTCCTTTTTTATGGACAAAGTTAACACACCTCCTTGCAACCTCCACGTTGATAACGACATCCATGTTTTTATGACGACCGTTTCGTGCGATTGCACAAAAGATAAGATACAGTCTTGACAAATCGTATTTAAGCAACCTGTTAGAGCGGCTTTCAACCGAGTGTCGTAAAACAAAACCGAAGCTATTACGACGCTGACCAATCACAAACATACAATCAACACAGTAAGCCAATCAGAACTCGAGGCAGGTACATGTAACTGGCGTCAAGCGCGGGAAAAAGCGCGTGGTTAAGTCCTGATTGGGTTTGGAATTACTTCTGATTGGTTGAGAAAACTTCCACTAGTTATTTTAACCAATCACTCAGCTTAGAAGTGTAAACCAAAACAAACAATTTTCAATTGAACGCCCCTCTGTTACGATCTACTGTTTCAATGATTCTCGAAGTAGAATGGTTTCAAAGTGTGTTGAAAACTGAGTATCCCTTTGATAATTGCAGATACTGACTTATCGGCAAATTTCTAACTGTCTGATCAGCGAACGACCCTGTTTTTAGCCTTGTAAGTTAATTATTCCCCTCGGGCTTGTTGAGGTAATAAATAGCAAACTCAGTGCTCAGTGCCTCCTTGGATTTTATAACTATTTAGAAAATAACAAACCAGTGGACAGTTTATTCCGCGGGCTCTGATTGGCTACTCATACTCGGCATAGAATCTGCTATTCATCTCCCGGTATTTTTCTAAATTTCGTGCGCGAGTTTTCGCTCGTTTCTTAGAAAAAAAAGGAACTATATTTGATGCTGGCTATCCACTGATTTGGTATATACTAAAACAATTCGCGTCTCGGCAAATAATCACCACTATTCACCTCCACGCGCACTCACGGAATAATTGTTAAGCCTAATTGTTTACAATTTGTCGCGGCCCCGGCCCGCTGCATTCCGCAGCATCCCCTGGACCACTCAAGGTACTGAATGATATCTCATTCTTGTCATTTGCAGGCATCTTGACTGGAACAAGTTTTATTACGTTCCTCTTGCGTTGCAAGGAAAGAGCAGAATTCCATCAGTGGATAGCTTGTAAGTTTGTAAAATCTTTGATATTATGTTGTATGATCTCATTGATACCCGTCATTAGCTTGAGCTACCTATTGTTAATCCCGGGAAGAGTGTTTTTTTTTTCTCTATAAAATAATTTCTACGAATGTGCCTCTTGTGGTACTGGTTTTTCCTGCTGTCTAGGTCTAGCTTTTTATTCATTTTTGGTTTTACATTGGCTAAAACTCCGCTAAATCGAGTTTCTTTCTTCTTGAAGATGAAACTTTGACAAAGGACATCGCAAAAAGGTGGCTTAGGTATAGGAAGCGAAGGCTTACCTAAAGAGTAGTTGTTTCTTAATGGCACCGGAGCCTTACTGCTTCAATCTTTTTCCCCAGGGACGTGCGAGGCAATAGCTTCACTTACATTCTGAGGGGAACGTTTTCAGAATTGGACAAATTAAGATATTTGTAAGTATGATTTATTAGAAATTATAAGTCAAATATGTTACTTCTTTCAGAATTTGCAAACTAAACATTTATTACTGCTTTCCCCTCCACAGGCATATGCCATTTAACAAAATTGTAACTGTAGAAAATGGAGCCTTCAATGAAAACATTCAGCACATGTAAGTGGCTTAACATTTTGCCTTATCTCAATTATGCATTACAAACCTTAAGAAAGGGACATGGCTGAGCTACATGACGCATATGATTCGTCACATGAGCTTTAACCAGGGGTACCTAACGGTTCGTTTTGGCGGAGTATTCCTTCCGCAGGCCAGAATCACCTGAGGTATTTGGATGTCACCTGAGGTATTTGGATGTCACCTGAGGTATTTGAGACTTCTTTGGCTAAACATAACTTTAGACTTTCGTAACAAGGGGACTGGTTAATTCATATTGTTTTCGGAGGGACAAATATGTCGTTTAGAGTGTAAAATAAGGCCAGCTAGCGTTTTCGGAGAGCTATCAGCAGCTCAGAAATTCGGCGGATAGGATTCTGTTTCCTACAATTTTCTGCGGCCTACATTTTCAGTTAAAAACTCCGAACAGATCAACCTATATTAGCTCACATAAATTTGCCTTTAAAAAGTTCCAAAACAATCTATAAGTAAGAAAGTAGAAAATGACATTTCACGTGTTCTGCTAAATTTTCTCGTTGGGTGCCCCTGGTTAACTGGAAATGAGTGATAAAGAGGATGCAATTTGTCATTTTAAAATCCTGGATAACCATACTTGATTTATCTTTCAGGTTTAGTAAAGTGAGTAGTAATTGACTTTTGAAATCAGATATTCGCACTTCATGGACTTACACTCACCCCGTTTGTTTTAAATTTTTTGTTAGACACATGGAGGGAAATCGCTTTAACTTCAAACATGAGAATCAGTTCACGAATCTGTCCAAGCTGACTCAATTGTAAGTAATAAGGAACAATACTGTTTCCTTAAAAGTAGTTTTGCTATATCCACTTATTTTCTTTCCTATCCTGTAGAGGTTTAAGGAGAAATAAGATCAGAACCATCCCTGACACAGCATTGCACGGACTTAAAAGTTTATCTTGGCTGTAAGTATTTCATGACTGATAAGGCGAGAGATGGTAAATGTTAAAAGGATTACGTCCAAGCGATATTTACGTTTTCGGGTCAAACCTGTACTGAAATTAAGGCGAAGGTCCTTTACGTGCCCTTATTAGAGGAAATTAACGCTATCGTTAATTAAGGTATGTGTAAACGCGAACCGAAAGCCTATTTTGTACGGTGGTCAATCACTGAACCTACGAATCCAAAAAGCGTGTCTGGTTTTCGGACGATAGCTTTGACATTACTATAATTATTATCATTCACAATGGGGAAGGGGAGGGTAACGGGCAAGGTGGGACCCCCATCCCCCCCCCCTCTGGCTACGCCCTCCGGAAGCCTTCCGCACACCATTCGGATCTCCGGGCATAACAGCTGAGCTACAGGGAAAACCGATGAGAACAAGATCATAATTATTTGCTTAGATAACGTACTATTCCAGTACCACAAGCGGTTCCAGTGGTAAAAGATGATATTAACACTGTATCTTTCTTGGCAGTGACCTTGGTGAAAACAGAATCGGCCGCCTCCTAAAGATTTCCTTTCGCGACCTTGCCAATGTAGCCACCCTGTAAGTACGATCCATAAATCTCTCTAAAAAGCTGCGAAAAATACGCTGAAGTCTCAATGAAACGCATTTAATTCAAAGATTATGTGAAAAGAATGTAATCTGTGAAAAAGAATGTAGATTTGTTTGTGAGGGTATATTATACAACAAAAGCACAAAATTAGGAAGAAATCCGCCTGACTGAACCATAGAGGTCCATAGAAGAAGTTTCGCATGGGAAAGTTTGAAAAATCAATAGTGAATTGATAATAGGCCCACCCCAAAGATTTGATTACGAATTCGGAGTGAAGTTGAAAGGAGCCTTTTTCTCTAAAAGGTTTGTATTTTAAAAATGCAGTTTTTCATGTATACAAGCCGTTATTTTAATGTTAAACGAGGTGGTCTAAGCTATTGCACGTGAACATTTTATTGATCATTTAATATATAAGGTCAGGACAATATTGAAAATTGACTGAGAAGATAATAAACTAAATAGGAAGCCGGAGAAAAGGTCTATGTGTGCGCGAAAGTAAAGAATTTGAAACGATTATGAAATTTATAACCTGTATAATTTGCCCTGCTGAGATCATTTCCAAAGTGTTACAACTTATTAGGTATAATTGCAATTGTATCTTATAAACAGGGATTTAGATAACAACGAGATTGCCTACATTGAAGATGGGACGTTTGCAGGAGTTAAACGTTTTGGTCGCTTGTAAGTACATTGTCAAACGCAGTCGTTCCTCTCCTTGCGGGCATCTTTAAATAAAATAAGAATGCATCTTCCTTGTGGACTCTTTCCTTTTATTAAGTCCTTCATTCACTCATTTATTCATTCATTCATTCATTCATTCATACATTCATTTATATTAAAGTGTATAAGTGAGAAGTTCGACTGCAAAGCAACTGCATTAATTACATGAACGGCTGTAAAGTTGTTTTTATTGGCATTACTTTCCTTAAAAGAGCCCTTTTGGTTTTCTTTTTAAGTGGAATTAAAACCTGCCCACCCCTTGTTGGAATTATCTGTCAGAAATTTTAGATATACCATACACAAAGTGCAACAAAGTGCAATCAAGATTGGTGCTTGGAGAACCAACTTTTGCTGAATCCTGATAAGACCAAACTCCTTTTATTTGGGAGCCGTCAGATGCTGGCAAAAGTAGATGATTTCCACGTGTCTCTCCTGGGTAGGCAGCTGACTGAATCTCATGCAGCGAAAGACCTTGGAGTTTTTTTTGGACAGTAATTTGACATTTAACGACTACATATCATACACAGCCTCATCTAGTATGGCACGCTTGAGACAAATTAATGGAGTGAAACATTGTTTTGATAGACAAACGTTAATTATCTTAATCAATGCCCTAGTTTTCACTAAGCTCTTTTATTGTTCGTCAGTCTGGAGTAACACAACTGAAACTAATTTCAGTAAGATCCAGGCCGTGCAGAACTTTGCTTGTAGGATTGTTTCTGGAGCCAAGAAGTACGATCACATCACACCTTTATTAAAGGAACTTAAGTGGTTACCAATTAAAAAGCAGTTATATCTTAGGAAAGCTATTCTAGTTTTTAGGTGTATGAATGGAATGGCCCCAGGTTATTTAGCGATTAGGTTTGTCAAACGATTTAGCAATTCAGGCCGTCAAACTAGGAGTTCTCAGTTATTAATAATAATAATAATAATAATAATAATGATGAATTTATAGAGCGCTATTCCTAGTGCTATCCAATAGCGCTTTACAATAATTTTAAAAATTTCACCAATAAAATTGATAAAAACGTAAAAATATCTGAAACATGAGAAAAATAAACTAACTAATAAAATAACTAAGCTGTAAAAATGAAAAACTAAGAATCATTAAAACCTTTAAATGAAACTAACTAACTAATTAACTAACTAACTTAACTAATTAACTAAGTAACTAACTAACTGACTAGCTAAACTATCTGAATAACTAATTAACTGACTAACCAATAGTCTAATTATAGAATTTGTTAAAAAGGTATGTGCTTATACAAGTCTTAAAATCTGATAGCGAGCCGCTCTCTCTTATATTATTAGATATTCCGCCTCCTAGTTATTAGATAGCTATCCTAGTTATTAGATATTCCGCCTCTTAAAACAACCGCAGGTCAGCGCTCTTTTTATTACCAAGCAGTCAAGCTTTGGAACGACCGAAGCGATAGACTTAAATTTTGTAAAAATGTTAACACTTTTTAAGTTTGCAATGCGAAGAAAGCTTCTAAACGAATTTCTTGATAATTAGAATTTTTATATTTTAAGCTATTTCATGTTTAGAATTATTTGTATCCTTACTATTATTTTACCTTCCATTTTATATATTTTATATTTATTTATTTCTCATTTTTGTATAATTTATACTTCTGAAAAGCCCTGTTATTGGATGAGGTATAATAAAATGTATGTATGTAAATCTTTTGGTGTGGTCACATACATTTTACATCATTACAATATTTGTGTAGCTAAATAAACCCTATTCAGCCTGGGCTTTTTTTGCGTTCCTGGGCCGGGAAGTGGGGGTCGGGGTGGGGTTGAAGTCACTTAATACGTTTTAAAAAATGTTTCTTTGAGCTCCGCAACAGGACTTGATGACATCACTTGAAGTGGGAATTGCATCATGATTCAAAATTTCGGCCATCTTGTATTTCTGGCTTTTTCCAAAACCCTGCTAGACCGTTAAAATTAGCCAAAAAGTGATATAAAGCAATAAAAGAACACTCAAATGCTATAAAAATGTAAAAGTTAGTGAAATAAAGTTTGGTGGACTGTGCTTGCATAATCGTTATAATCGTTCAACGTCAGCGTGGGGTAAACTGTCTCATTTGCATAATTTAACTAGGAAACTGCAGTATAACCAGCTTACGTCTCTTCCAAACGGTGGCGACTTCAACAACAAACAAATGAACAACATGTAAGTATTTTTTGCTATTCTGGGGAACCTATTCCTCTCCGACTGCCTTAAACGTTATTCTCCGGCTCTAACCGTCCTTCGGTTCCGTTTTTCATGAGGTATTTTTTCCTAACTCCTCCTCAGCTATCAGCACTCCTTATTTGACAGGAGAGAACGCAAACAAACTGAGAAAGGAAAGCCCAGATTACATCTTTGACAATGAGACATTATTAACTGTGACTTAAAGTAGGATGTAGAAATTTAGCAACAGCATGTCTGAGTGCTAGAAAGTGAGCAAATACTACAATGAATTTCCTCATGGCTGTTAGAAGCTCTGTGAATTGAATACAAAGCCAACATTATCCACAGATTTTCCTTGCTAAGCTATCCTTCGCCTAGCTATCGTGAACGGCATTCCTGCCCTGCAACCAGTCTACCATGGGGTCATACATAACATACATACATACATACAGACATACATACATACATACATACATACATACATACATACATACATACATACATACATACATACATACATACATACATACATACATACATACATACATACATACACATAAAAATATTCATAAATACATATATATAGATTGAAGCTTTTTCATACACCTCAATTTCCCGTGAAAAAGAGACGTACTTAGCTGTATGAAACCAACTGACATAACAGGGCTACTGCTACATAAACAGTATTCTAACTCTGCTAATATCCTATGGTGTCTTTGTATTGAAAGTGTCTCTCGTTTTGTTTGCAGAGACTTTTCTAACAATAGAATAACATCCATCGCTAACGGAACTTTTGTTGACGTGAGATGTGTATCAGGTGGATGCGGAGCTTATGACAAAGGAACGATATGGTAAGCGCTTCTCTTTTCTTGACGTGAAGGTATAAGATAACTTTAAAGCAACAAAATTAATGTCATTACATGTAGATGTCGAATCTTTTAGTTCGCTCCCGTTAAAGTCTATTGCCGATGATTTATTAACAATATCATTTGCGAATCGAAAGTATCAACTTAAAGGCAATTTCCGTTTGTTTGCTTGTTTGTTTGTTTGTTTGTTTGTTTGTTTGTTTGTTTGTTTGTGTTATTTCTGTGTTATAAGATGCAGATTATAATGGGTAGTGGCCTTTCCAAATATTTTTAAAATTTTCATCTCGAATTATGACTACCTCAGAGGGTTGGCGTTAAGCCGAGATCAAATACTCTTAAGGTACACAATATTATGAAAGCAATAAGTTCCATCGCAAGTCACTCATGTATGTAAAGAAAAATACACAAACATTTAATACCTTTTTCTCTATCATTATGTTTCTGAAGGAAGTTTTACGATAATGAAATAGTGTCCATCGACAATGGTGCTTTTAAAGGATTTGATGGTCGAGCTTGTACACTGTAAGTCAGTATTTGAGTTCACATAGGCTACATTATGAAACACGCGCTCACACCATTCTTCTTGATCTACTTTTTTGCTAGGCAAGGGTTGCCCATCTCGCCAAAGAAATGGCCGATGCCGAGAAACGAGAAAAACGTAGTGTACAGACAAGCGCAGCAATTGAACAAAGCTCATGCGCATCAACTACCAAAAAGTGAACACAAAAATCACTTTTTCGGTGTAATTTATTTTAGCTCATTGTGTTATTTTAGTCATATATCGAGCAGAAACAATCAGCGTACGAATCATGACAAGATCGTCGTTTGGCCAATCAAAAAACGCGAACGATAAAATAAAGAATTCTTATCTCCTTATCTCGTGCTACTGAGCAATGAAATCGTTTGTAAAATCCTTACGAAATGAAATAAGTTAATTTGTGGTGTGTATGGTGGTTTTGAGGGCAGGGGAGGGGTTAGGACACGCTGGCGCTTTCTTAATTTCTCAGGATGGACTCGTAGTATTACCCTTGTAATGATGTAATTTAACATTCAAATATTAACAGTACCCATAAGAAAACTACCGGCATTGTAAACTACCCCCCATAAACTTAATTTGGGTTATTCTCCATCATTTTTAATAGTAACTCTGCATTTCTTTTCTCTTAAGTCAATTTGGTGGACAAGTCGCAAAGAAAAATTTGCTGAAGAGTATTGACACGGGTGCCTTTGACAATGTCAGAGCGTGTCACATGTGAGTATTTACAGATCATGCATCGTAAGATATTTTGCAGCTCATCACATAATATCACATAAAGCTTCCTTTAATAAATTTTTCCTCAATCTTACTCTTTCTTTCACTTCTTTTACTCTAATCAGTGACCTTAGATTCTTGGAGCTGAAAAAGATCGCCTCTGAGTCGTTTAGAGACGTCCATGTTTCTAACGATATGTAAGTATTTTAGTAGTTTTGCTTGGATAAGTATTTTTAGTAGTTTCGTTCGGAAAAGGAATACTGCCTATGCTTGTCTTTGCTTAACTTACCTCATTTTAATTTTTTTAGTGAAATACTCGACAACAAGATTCAAGTAATTGAGGAGAATGCATTTTTGAGGATTAACACAAGACATCTGTAAGAATCAGTCAAGTTAAGAACTAGATGTGTTTAAGAAAAGTTGACATCATGATGTTCTTATTTTATAACTCGGGCTAACTGGGCAACCTGTTCTACATGCATTTTTAGTTTTAACCTTGGATTACTCCTAAGTATTAAAAAGTTTTAAGGTTAGGGTTGGGGTTGGGGTTGGGTTTGACTTTAGCTTTAGGGTTAAGGTTACCGGGAAGTTAGGGCAACAAAGTAAACTTCTTTGTTATGAACAGGTTTGGCACAAGCCTAAAGAACGTTTGTGCATTAAGCTACTGAGAAGCATGGATACTTTTTATTGCTTTTTAGGAGACTTGATAATAATGCCATTCAGGCAATTACTGTCAAGATGTTTGGGGATAGTGGCTCCATCATACGAGGACAGCTGTAAGTATTAGGCAGGTTAACCTTTTTTCTTCTTTAAAATCGGCCAACATCGAACCTAGCCAAAATTCAAAAGTTTTGTTTTCACAAATCGTTTTTTTTTTCCAAGACAAGCAACACAACCATAAAGAATGGTTAAAGAGTTTTCATTGAGATGGTTACCCTAAGAATTTTAGACCAAATGGAGTGATTCAAGGGATATCCTTGGGAGTTGAAGGGCTAATCTTTTTACTGTCCTTCCCGTCATGCGTCATGTCCAGAATGCAGAGACATTATGGGACCATGCATCAGTACGCGCAAAATAACAAACCAGAGACAATTTTATTATTTAACTCCCCTTATTTATTTTTCTGTTGAGCAATCTTTTAATACCTCCCTTTACAAGCATCCCTTTAGTAAGATCTCTTCTTTAGTGTGTTTTAGGGATTGCAAAGCTGAATGTTAAATTCCTTATTAGACTAGTAGGCTTCTAGTGGTTAAGCCGTTTTAGAGAGAAGTTTTAGCAAGAGACGGCAGCATGTTCTAGACTCAATTTGATTGTACTTTGATTGTGTTTGAAAAATGTAAGTAACGGTACGTGTCGCGGTTTATCGAAACGCTTAAAACAGCTCAAGTCACTTCATTTTTCTTTAGGAATTTCGCTTTCAACGAAATCCAAAGTCTCCACGCTGACTCGCTAAAAGGAGTGACAATCAGTGGAAAGATGTAAGAGTTTACAATACCTTACTTTGAAAATGGTGTGTTTCGCGAGTATGTTGAGAATTTTGCTGCGATTTGGCAAAAATTTCCCTGAGCAGAAAAGCATATTTTAGCGCTTGAAGAAAAAAGAGATAGAGAAAAATAAGAATGTGTTTATTGAATGATATTCTCATTATATAATACCGTTCTGCCTTACCTATGTTTTATTGTCAAGATAGAAGGAGTATAATAAGAGTGCACGATCACAGCGCAAAGACTGTTTCTTCTTCCAAATTTTATGCGATAGGATATCGCACAAAACGTGCTGCGGCAACTAATTTTCGCAAGCTGCGAAACCTCTGTGAAAATCGCAAAAATTCGTTGCTGCAATAAAGCTTAGCCTTTTGTTAGTAATACCCTGGCAATTCTCACGTGTAGTTATCAATCGCTAAATAAAGCGTTTGTAGCTGTACGTCTTTTCTAAAATGTTTAATTATTAGAACAAAAGTATAACACATTTGGGATGTGTAGAAAACGAACATATAACGCGTCTTGATATTATAAATATATATACACTTAAATATAAGAAGGTCCTTTTTTGGGCCAGGCTGTTTGTTTTGAATTTGTTTCATTATTTGAGGATGAAGCGTTCTTATTTTCTGCAACTGAGAGAAAGCGTTTTGCAGTGGATCACCCCCAAAACCAATGATCAAACAGCTTTGTTGCCAATATCAAGCTACATGCATTGTAAAATGAAGTTAAAAGTTGCAATATAGTGTACACACATGTTACCGAATTCTTTCCCACGAAGAACGTTAACTGTTACATAAAATGTTATTTATGTGTTTCTTATTATTAAAACTGACGAGGAAAATATAGTTATGTAAACGAATGTCAGGTTTAAGCTACCTTCTCAGTATATTCTTTAAATCTTGACCTTTCTCAGTCTCAACGTTCTTATGAAAGAAGTTCTTGTCAAAAAAAATGTTTGTACAACTAGTGTAGCTATTACGTCGTTGTACATGTGTTAAAAAAAGGTTTTTACAACTAGTGTAGCTATTACATGTAGTTGTACATGTGTAATTTAAACTAAGGCTTTGTTTTCCTTTTTACAGTCTACTTCGGGACAACAAGCTGGTTTTATTTCCTTCCAAGGCTCTGGAGAATCAAAATCCACGGATATTGTAAGAAAGGATTTCATTACGTAATTTGAAAACTCGAAAGATCATGAAAGATCAGTAAACAGAGGTTTTACTTTTCTTTCTAAGCTTTACCACCTTAATGTTTTGAGGGAATAAATCACTTTTCTGTGGATTTGCGGCAGGAGCACTTAAGTTGGATGTATTAAATTATAAAAGTATGAAATGTACCAGGTAAATTTCGAAGGCAGTCGATTTTGTCTATTATTAATTTTCACGCTAACTCTTTAAGGTACAACTCTTTAAACCAGCACAGTAACCAGCAGTCAAGCTCAAAACTGCATGGATAAACTTTCCAAGCTTCTTGCTGAAAATATCGTGTTAAATAAACTGTATGTCCGTATCCAGGCGTTGAAACTGTGAAGCGCTAACGACAAAAAGCGCCCAAAAAAAGGCAGCGAGCGAAGAAAAAAGAAAAAGACCATTAATAGGAAGAGAGGGCCCCTGAGGGTACTCCTTTTAGTGGACTGAATGGGAAAGCTACGACAGAAAGGAATGCCTTGTTTGGTATTGACGTTTACGAGAGGGTACTGAAATTTATTAAATTAGTATATGGAAGGGTTGGCGAAATTCACACTTCAAACTGAAAGGATAGAGCAGCTACTGATCTAGGTGCGCAAAAGAGTTGCAAAACTTAGACGGAGATTACAACGCAAAAATTTTCAGAAAACTTGGAGCTTAAAGCCCGAGATGATCCACCGTTCTTGGCCAATTTTCTTTAAGGTATAAAAATTATTGCAATTCTTTGGTACAACTTATGATAGGGTAACAGTATGAACATTGGGGCAGAAGCTCCTTTGATGAATCGCTATTGAGTACGCTACCCCACTCCATTACGTGGGAAGGCTGCCACTTCTGCCGCGGCTCATACGCTCCCCACGATATGGCAAATGGAACAGGCTAAGAGCCTTTCAGTCATGGAAAGCGGCGTTAAAGAACTTTGATTGAATGTTTGCATCTCCCAATTTCATCCACAGACTCAGAAGTTAACACCAATTTACATGAACGGCTTATGATGTGCCTCTAAAAGCTAATTAAGATGCACACATTGCCTTAGTTCTTGAATTGCTTCAGTACTCAACTTTATCTTTGAATTCCTCCAAGGCGAAACTGGAAATTGCTCCAAACATGCCAGTTTTATAGAGAATTTACTCTAAGTCCCGTTATTACTAACTTTGACTCGTTTATTTACAGAGAACTGCAAAATAATGAGATTCCATCGATTCCCAGTGGATGGCTAGATTCTTTTCCCAATCTCAGGGAATTGTAAGATGTGATAAATGTTTCTTAACATTATAGTATGTAAAGATTTTTCATATTTATTTCTTTTTGAAAAGAAATAAGTATCGGAACATGTTTTTTCGTCTATTTACAGGTACCTGCAAAATAATCACATCACCTCCTTGGGTGCTAATTTATTTAGCAAGCTGAAAAACCTTAACGCATTGTAAGTTTGGCATATATATTTTTTGAAAATTCATTTGATAATGCAGTTTATTGCCAGTGTAAGCCAATGTAAAGGAAACACCAGTGAAAGAAAGGATACAAAGAATGACCATGTTTAATGACAAGAAACCAAACTTCAAGAATTGAAAAGACTGTCATTTATTTGTGATGACCAACATGTTTTAAGTGCACTAACATGTTTTGTTTCTTTGGTCTTTCGTTCTCTCTTAATGATGAGTTGATAATTGCAAGCGCGAGTACGTTTCTTAAATTTCGGAATGAAGGCTACTTTCAAGGAAGAAGATTAGGCTGAAGGAAGCTACTAAGTCCAATCTGGGCTTTGTGAGGTGATGGGATTTTGATAAGCATTAAGGGCTTTTTTGTTCGCAATCACAAAATATTGTGTTTGAGAACTGTTACTAAAAATATGCCTCTTAAGGACATGTACAAAGTTTATCTCTAGGAAGGGTATAACTATAACCGGAATGGAATCTTGTTACCAAACTGATGAGTCTATGTCCCAAATTTTGCTGCACTGTAGGAAGCTGAAATAGGTTGGAGATTGTTTAAGTGTCTAGGCCGAATGATGGTAAACAAAGCCCTGCGCTGTTCTGTGTGTTTACTTTCGTTCCTTGTTTTCAACCTTTCTCCAGTATTTCTTTCAACGTTACTCCAGCATTTTCTTTTCTTTCCCCTAACAGAGAATTGCATAAGAATAAGATCAGTGTCATTGAGCCCGGAGCTTTCAATGGATTGGACAAGATGGATCGTTTGTAAGTATTGTGCTACAAGATCATAGACAACAAGTAAAAGTATGATAAAAGTGCTCATTCTGACTCCAAAACAAGGATTCCCTGGAAAGGAAAGTTGACAGGAGAAATGTCAGAACACTCACCAGCTATTTAGCAGGTCTATGTTATAAATACAGATTCAGTACGTCAGGTATATTATTGTCTCGATAAATTGCATATCCAGTTTAGTTTTTGTTTCCATCGTTGTGTTGCTCTGCTCGTTCACCCGGATGATAGCCGATGAAATATTAAGTGCTTTCTGTACTTACGTCTTTTGTCCACTGCAGGTACTTACACGGGAACCAGATTGTATTTTTGCCAACATTTCCTGAACTCAAGCTTCTTCGTGCCCTGTAAGTCTCAGTGATAACCATGATGATGACGATGATTACGGTGATGACGATGATGACGATGATGATGATGATGACGACGACGACCACGACGACCACGACGATGATGATGATGATGATGATGATGATGATGATGATGATGATAATGTTGACGACGACGATAATGACGATGATAACGATGACGACGACGTTGACGATGATGACGACGATCATGACTGTGACTATGCTTTTAATTTCTGGTTGCCTTATATTTACTTTGGTTTCCTTCTTTTTTTAAGGTGGCTTCAATACAATAAAATAGAAAATCTCGGCAAGGACTGCTTTAGCAAGCTTCCTAATCTCAAAGAGCTGTAAGTATACAATCTCTAATTGTTCGTAGTTACTCGACTGGAGGAATGCATTATATGAAAGTAATATTTTGCTAGGAAAGCGTCAGGAGGTCTTTTAAGCCAGGAGGTGGTGTCTTCCTTGGTTATCTTACCTGACTCACAGCCATTAGTTTACACCATCAACCTTGGCTAGACTAACCTTTGGTAGTGTTGTAAAGTTACAAAAAAATATTTAGCAGTCGATTTACGTCCTTAGTCCTGTGATATAGTAAACCACTTGTAGCACGTCGTAAATTGGTGGTTTTAAAGATATCGCAAGTTGAAAACTTGCATTAACTACCGTACTTGCGACTCAGTTTGGCCATGACTTGCGCGTACTTGCGATGGCTTGCGATTTTCACTGTTTGGCCACGCAAGGCAGGTCGATGCAAGTTGGTCTCAGTATTGTTTGTACGGGCACGCGTGCAAGGTTGCACTGAAAAGGGCTTTCTTGCTACTTGCGTTGAACTTGCGTCTACTTGTGATCCGTTTGGCCACCCATCGCAAGTTTTTGTTCGCAAGTTCACATTTCCTAACTTTCGTTGACTTTCGACTCCGTTTGGCCAGGGCTTAACTGTCTGCTAAATTTTCTATTGTGTTTTATTTTTCCTACACGTCTGCACGTTCTCTGTGTTTGGGCATGGGTGTTTTATTATTTGTTTGCCTTACGAGCCTTCATTCTACCGACCGTTACGCTGTATATGCAACACCATGGACATGTGCTGTATACGCCATCCTCGCGATGCGATTACGTGTCCATATCTATGCGCCGTACCAATGCCAATAATGCAAACTTGTCAACTAGCCAACTAAAAGAAAGTACTGTGAGAGGCGAAGATGTTACGTTTCAAGTTTCTTGTTTGCAAGGTCTCCTCTCAGAATTCTTGGATTTTATTGGTCAGTTGGTAAAGACACCATCAAAAAGGCCTAAAAAATGCCAGAAATGTGTCGGAAAATTAACCGAAAACTTCTGCAAATGGTAACGGCACACTGTGTACCACTGTAAATATTCGCCTCTCCAGGATACCGATGGTATATCGACCTTTCCAGATGGCAAAAATTACTTTTACCACCATTACTAAAGTGACCACTCTGAGAAAGAATTGGTCACACTTCCAAGGGTTTTGTCAGGGGCAACCAACGAGAAGAGTTTAGCAAAATACTTTAAATATCACATTCTACTTTCTTAGAATGTTTCAGAGCCTTTTAAAGCCATGTTTGTGTCAGCCAGCTAACACCGGTTGATCTGTTCGGAGTTTTTAGCTGGAAATTTAGGCCGCAGAAAATTTTCGGAAACAGAATCTTATCCGCCGAATTTCCGAGCTGCTGAAAGCTCTCCGAAAATGCTAGCTGAACTTATTTTACACTCTAAAAGACATATTTGTCCCTCCGAAAACAATAGGAATTAATCAATCCCCTTAATGCGAAAGTCTGAGGTGATGTTTCGTAAAAGAAATCTCTAGTTTTTACTGAAACTAGATTCGAATATCTCAGGCGATTTACGCCTCGCTGTACAGATATTCCCCGAAATGAACCGCTGAGTGCCCCTGTTTTGTCCTCAAGTTTTGACTCTAGTTTTAACTCGGTTATTTCCTTTTGCAGTAATCTTGCAGGAACAAACCAATTCGCCTGTGACTGTAATGTATACAACTCTGTTGTTGCTGTAATAAAAGCCTTACATTGGCAACGAGCCGCAGTCTGCCGCACACCTTCACAAGTAGCAGGAGTTAGATTCTTCCCCGGAGGATCTTACGAGAAGATATACCGTCAAAGATTTCTCTGCAGTAAGATTAAAGTTATACTTCTTAACCGCATGTGTGAAGTCATAAGATCCTGCGGTTCTCATTCAATTCACTTTACAACATCTTGAGCCTCACAGCTCAGTTAATAGAGCAAACTCACCGGGCTAATTTTCTTTCAATGCCCACTTCAAGATGGCGGACAACAACCTATTTCGTTTTCATTTTCATAAAGCATCAAACATTTAAAGTTAAGCGCTCTTTTATGGTTTGTGCTGTTTGTTTAAAGAGTTGTTTTCTTTTCCTCTGCTAAAAACGTTAATCGGCCGCCATCTTGAAGTGAGTGTAAAAAGAAAATTAGCCCCACCTGTAGGTGAGTTAAGTCGAATATGGACCGTAACAAGACCGCACGGCCGCCGTTTCCGTAGCGTGGAGTAACTGAGAGTATTACTATTACTACTCTCCCTTGATAGGATGCCAGTCCATCACATGATTACCTCCATTTTTGGGGGGGGGGGGGCTGGCACTCGTTTATACACTTGAGTAGAGAGATAAAAACTGGTGTAAAGTTACTTGTCTGACAAAACCACTCGGCAGTGTAGACTAACTTAGCCCCAGACCACCGATTCTTCGAATTTTCCGATCAAAAGTCCAAAGCTAACCACTGTCCCACCACGCCTCTAAAAGCGCACCAGGAACAAGTTCAACGTGATAGGTTTAAAATGGTAAGTTAAGACCTTGGACTTTGGAGCGACTAACATATAGATGGAGTTCATAATTACGACGGCCATTTTCTTCATTGACAAACAAAGCAGCAAGGCTGATCTGTATAACCCTCGTTTACATAACTATGTACTTGTACTCATTTGACTCACTGCCATCACCAAATTATACCCTATCCAGACACACTATAATTACATTGCTTGCTTTTTAATAATTATGTGTTATTAATTATTTTTCAGACCCTGCCAATGTATCGGCAACAGCTCCTGGTGATTACCAGCTGTTGGTCACGTGGGAGAGACCTCATGAGCTCCACTCGTTCATTAACTTCACAAAGAACACAACAACTCTCAGCACCTGGGATGCGGTCAAGGTAAATTGAATTATTCCATTTCATATGCTGGCCCTCCTTTAGAGAAATCTACGATTATTTCCTGATGTGAAAACGGTACTAAATTAAATTTTCCGACCTGCCAACGTAGTTCAACAGTTTATTACAAACTTTTTACCCTCGAACTACTTTACTTCAACAGCTGCTCATTCTTCGGGGCTTGGAATACATAACACAAAGGCATACTCGTGGCCAGAATGAGCAAAAAGTTTTAAGGCAACTAGGTTAGCAGAACAAAACATTCTAGGACTGCTTGGCCGATTATTCAAAGGAAAAGCTTAGAAACGGTTTTAAAAACGTGGCTTAAGTTGAAATTAAACTGGGTCAACCAGACCGAGGTCGCGTCAATAACATTTCGAAGGCATGTAACACAGGCTAAAAAGCCAACTGGGAACTTAGACCCGCCTGCTTATGTGTGGATTAATAACTATTTGAATACACCTAACCAGTTCTAACAAAGCATTCGTTTAAATAATTGGTTCATAGTGTTTCACCTATACGCTCAAAGGGTACAGTTACGTGAAAGACAGTGAAAATACTGCTCAACAGGTTTCGTTTGAAAGGTCACACTCTACAACACTGATCCACAAACTTGAAAGTAAGAATTTATTTACGTAGATCAAGTTTGACCAATGGAAGGAAAACCACAATCAGTTGAGCCAGGGAATTCTCACTCAATTTTTTTTATTTTCATTTTGTAGATTAAAAGCGTGAAGTACTCAGTCACGTGTTTAAGCGACGACGCTCCGACTTTATCTGGTACTTCAACGAAAGAGTTCCTCCTGTTTACGAATGCGGACGGTGTGCGCGCTGGGACCGACTATACGTGTCACGTGACCATGACAGTATCAGCTCACAATGGAACGTACCTCGGAGGGGGGCCCCTAGGGAAGCTGTGGACTAGGACGACACCAAAAAGCGAGAAAACGTCAGTTACCACTGTAGAGGGCAAAGGTACAGAATGAAGCTAGAATTTACCCAATTAAATAATTGCTGGTCTTGGTAATTATTATAAGCTAAAGTGATGAACGAAACTGACAAACACAATAAAAAATTCCCTTAACAGTGCAATTCCTGAACTAAGCGGTGCTGGTTTAGTGGTCTGAACGTTAACTTAACCTAATGTTGTACGTTGTTCATAGTTGAGGGTTACTGGTTGGAGGTCCTTGGCAAAATACGTCTACAATTTATCAAAACCAGCGGCAGACGAACAAAACATAATACTCCACTGTGAATGAGTAAATCAAGAGTAACGAGTAATGATGAATAAGTATATTGAAGGCAGAAAATCCACCAGAATGGCCACGTGGTCGGACTTTATTATAATCAATTCCATTTGCTCTCTTCGCGTAACATTTTTTCTGATTAATGCAGAAGATGCGCAATGCGTTAACATTAGTTTCTGACTAAATCAAGTTTTATTTTTGTTTCGCTTTTGATGTTTCAGCTCCAGTGACTAACACAACAGCAAACAAGACAAACTATTTTTTGGATGTTACCTACTACGATTTCAGGTAGGAAAAACTTTGGTATTGTTTTGGTCAGAGAATCGATAAAAAGTTACCATTTTCCAAATACAGCCTTCTTCAGAAGGCTAAATATGAGCTTTTAAGGTGACGATTTAAATGCTCGCACATGTCTCGCTGGATAGACTGGGTGTAAACGTAAAAATTTTGTAGTCTTTTTGTTCAGACTAAAACAAGAATTTCATCACTTGTATTTGAAAAGTAGTTCTTGATTTGGCACATGTAATACCCCCAATTTATTGATGTTCGGGTCTTCTTGATCATTTTTTTTCTTTTAGAGCTGCTGACGGTGACTTTGTGGGAATTCCAAGTAACTACCGTGAGATGTATAACAATCCGAGATACGTTGCAAGCCCGTACATTAGCTGGCTAGCGGTTTCTCATATTCCAACTGGAGATTCCTTCTCTGATTGGTTCAGATCTGAGTCTCCAAGAAACCTACATTATGAAGGAAAGCTGGAATTAAAGAAGCAATTGGAGACAGATTCCAATGGCAATCCAGTGTTTCGGCATTTTAATGACAAGTTTTTCCCAGTTGATGGACGTGGATTTGGAGCTGAAGGACAGAGAGACTGTTATACGAATGCACTTAGGAATTACGGGTACGAGCACTTGACATGATTACAAATATTTTCCACTGAAGGTCTTGCTTCACATTGTGTAAACTGGCTCCTGGCTGGCTTTATGACCCAAACTTCAGGAGGTTCATATTTGCTTTGATAAACAGGTGCTATTCTCAAAGAGAAAGTCATAACGTTTTGCCCGGTGCCTTTTTCAGATTCACCGCAGCTGTTCGCACATCGTTTAACTTCTCCGGTCAGGAAAACATGGCTTTTGCAGGTGGAGAAGAACTCTGGGTATTTGTCAATCGACAACTAGCGATACAGGTTTTTCACGATCCATTAAACAGCACAATTCCATGTGCGTCAATCAACTTATCTCCGGCCCTTAAAGGTACGTAAATGTAGGTTCACGCCATACATGTTTTGAGCGACCAAGCGCTAATATTTCTTCCATTTCTGCCATCATGGATTAGGAGAACAGAGAAGAACTGGGCCAAGTAACAAAAACGACCGAGAGAGTAGGAGTCACCCTATACGTTTTTGCTCATCCAAGATGGCGCATTCACAAATTCATGAACCTGCGCTCCCCCGCAAGAAAGCGCCTGCATTGCAGGAAAATGTAAGACAGATTTCTCAGTAAGAACGTAAAGAGACAAAAAAAACACGAAAAGTTGTGGAATGTTTAACTTCCTATACAGGAGGCGAGATTCACGAAGCCCTCTTAAGTTAAAGGCCCACCTTCACCCAAAAGGCCTTGCGCGCCGCGCCTGCTGTTTTATGAATTTCGTGTAACACGAAATTGTTTTTGAGGGGGTTTTCTTTCAAAACCGTTTCCTCCGGAGCCATCTTGTCGGAAATCGTCCAAAAGCATGCAGGAATTTATTCTCCAATTATCAGGCTGTTGCTTCCAGGAATTATTTTGTGACTGAGCCGGCCAAATGCATTTTTTTTTCGCTCTTACTTCGTCCAATATGTTTCCTGCCAAATAATTCCTCGCAGTTGAAGATACTGCATGGTTATGCCGAAGAAAAATATTGTCAATATTCGTCTCAGAGGAGCTTGTGTTATGAAGCAAAGAAACGGATGAATCTCTTGTGGTGGTGTTGTTTGAATTCCTGATCATGTTGATTTGGATGCAGGACCTTGGCAAGCAAGTTTGTTTCGTTTGATTTGATTTGATTTGCCCGATGTAAAGAGAACTGCTCGCGATTGTGAATTAAATGAGTGGTTTTACAGGACTGTTTTCGTTTTCTTCCTCTGTATCTTTCGTCGTACGATTGAATTAACCTAGGTTCAGGGAGATTTGATTGATTAGTACACACGTACGGCTGGCTTTCAAAGGTTACAATTGTAATGCGGGAGTCACTGGACAAGTGCTATTTTGTGAGTGATAATCAATGAGTTGCTGTCAGGTCGTATACGCTGTTTATTTCCCTTCAGAACAACCTCTATAATGACTAGGAGGAACCTTTAAAACTGATCACTGTTACCTTATGAGACAATAAGATTGCAATTTGCAGATTAAAACAATCGAATGTTGAAGTAACTGTTTGATTCTTTTGCCGAGATCGCTTGCTTGCGCTTAGAAATGCAAACATAACAAACTGACTTCTCGCTTTCGATGTCATTGAAACTTTCACATGGCGAACATCAAATAATTCCAACATTTTGGGGAAGTAAATGCCTTTCATAAAGGCCTAAAGATTTGTAAATTGAGGCCGTAGATGGGGGCGACGTTCCAAAGTAAATCGATCCGATATGGCTGCTCCGATTTGTTTTGAATATACGTGACAATTTTCTCCCCTCGCGGGAATATTCTGGCAACCAATCAGATCGCGAGAAGAACAATAGAACCAATTGAAAACAATAACAAACGGTCGCAAGGCCGTTTGGGTGAAGGTGGGCCTTTAAGGTGCAACTTGAGTGTTGTCTCATAACAAGAGGCTTTTGTTTTCCAAAAAACTAAGGACGCATCTAAATTTAGGACGTCTTCATGGATCCAGCTCCAGTTTCCTATGTATAAAGAGTACCGTGATCAGAAGTTTCCAAACGGCTGCAATTTCCAAATCCTTCAAGGAAGAATATTGAGCATTGGCATGGATCGCTCACCTACCTATCTTCGCTTATCAACTGCTATAAACCAGTTCGTTCGCTTCGCTCCTCTGATCCTCTACTTTTACAAGTTCCTAACGTCTCAACAGCCACCTATGGTCAAAGGACTTTCTCTTTCTGCGCCCCAACACTTTGGAACACTCTACCTCAAACTATAAAACAAGCTGAAACTGTAGTCATTTTTAAAAAGAAACTTAAAACATTTCTTTTTGTGACCATTTCAAACCTTAGGTTTATGTCTTAGTTAGTCACATAGTTAACTCATAGTTACATCTTTAGGCCAGTTATGTTACGTTTTATTATTATTATTATTATTATTATTATTATTATTATTATCATTATTATTATTATTATTATTATTATTATTATTATTATTATTTTACAAGGAAAATACCAGGCACGTGGCCATTGCCATTAAGCGCTTTTCTCATGAACACTCTCCTTAGGCCTGGGCCAAACGTCGAACTTTACTGTACATGAGTCGCACTTAATGCAAATTAGCAAAAGCAATAGCTTTTGCTCATTTGCATTAGGTTTGACTCATGAAAAGTTCGACGTTTGGCCTTGGTCTTAGTGAGGAATCTGTTGCCCCCTCCCCAGGGCTTCGCACAACTCTTTTCACTGGAATATATTTCTTGCACTTAATAATTCACAAACTAATGAGTCTGTTCATGAGCTATTTTCTGAGAAGTGTACCAGGTAAATATACTCTTCTTTTCCAAGGTGAAAGGGAAGTCGTTCCTAAGCACGGTGTTCTTGTTGGTGGAAAGTGTCAAGAATCAGGATATCTGAGTTCTCAAGCATTTAACTTGACTTTAAGGGTAAGTAAAAGCGTTCGTGGACGGCAACCTGAAGTTGAATTTTTCTCTTTCAACCCATTTTGAGGCCACCCGTCCAAAATGGCAAGTCACCAGACACCAAAGTAAAGAGTTCTCCAGACTTTAGTGAGAAGCAGAAGCCGGCCAACAAAGAAAGATTCAACCTCCAGTTGACGTCCGTGCCCCGGGAGCGTCTGTGCTATGTTCTCTTTATTTCATAAACGAAACCAATGTTGAAGCGACATCGATCTACTTTGAACAAATTTTTTCTTGCTGTCTATTTTTTAAATTCAAAAGTTGTATTTCCCTGTCAAACAAAAAGGCAAACAAAGAAAGGGTACGCGCAAAATTATCACGCATTGAATATACAAAGACCAGCGAGACAATATTTTACGTTAGAATTGATCCATCTAAGCCAATATTTTGAAATTCATGAGCCTGTCTTTGTTTATCTAGTGAAATTTTCTGGATGAAAGTATATTTAACTGCGTTTTGACAAACCAACGGAGGACGTGTTCAAATTCAGGTGAAATGGTTACCCCTAGGTGTTACCAATTATTGAATATATCAAAACATGTTTTATAAAACTAAGAAATGTCGTTTTGTATGTACAGATTGTCTTAAGGTGTTATTAGTGCCTTTTTACTTTATGTATACAGTTTTCCACTGCATTAAATTGGGTTGCTAGAAACTCATCTTTATTTTGTCTTCTCAGGTGGGCGAGCCGTACCGCTTGGATGTATTTATAGCTGAGCGTTTCAAGTGTGACTCAATCCTGTTTCTTCAGACGAGCGGCGTTAAATTTGTGCGACAGTGGGAAGAAACCCTGCCTGGTGACTACATCTCTGATATCAGTGAACATACTCATGTGGGAGCGTTGATACAGGTATAATATTTAAGCGATAAATATGGAAAAACATTTATTCGAGTTATGGTTGATATAGTATGCATCGTTTATGACTTGCTTTATGGTTGTTACAGCATTTAATAGCTTGGGCATTGAGTACGGACCATGTGGATATTGCGCGTCTTTCTGATGTAGCCAACAAGACTGATATAATACGTAAACAAAACAGACGTTTGTTTAGCCCTACCCTAATCATGTGAATTTCAACATGCTTTTGTCCAAGCAAACAAACTAAGAAGCGCATTTATTTGCTCTTGGTAACGCTGGGCATAATATGTTCCACTCTAATTTGTTTTATTTTTTTTGTTTGTTTGTTTGTTTGTTTTTGTCTTGCTTTGTTTTTTTTTCCGATTTCTTTATGAAGGAGTTTTTGGTGTCAGATGCCTTCTCAACAGGACCTTACAAAGTCGAAATTTTGTCTGGCAACGAACAACGCAGATTCCACGTTAAGGACGAGACATACTCCCCGCCCTCTCCTCCTACCACAGCTGCTCCTCCTTCTTTTGTGCTGGATGGTGAAACAGTTTTCTTATGTCCAAACGAAACGGCCAATGTGACAGTCCGACCAATCACAACCGCTATGTCAGGTGTGTAATAACATACTCCCCACCCTCCCCTCCCACCACAATCAATCACAACTGCTGCATCGATGTGTATAAGAATATACTACTCACAACTCCCTCTTATGCCAGCAACTCCTCCTCCCTCCTCTCCAAAGAGAAGTGAAGAGGAATCGAAAATCGGGGATTCTCTTCGTCATTTCCCAGTTAGCTAATGTTCTTTTCTTGAATTTTCGACAGGTTTTAGAATTCTGTGTTTTCTTTGTTTGTTTTAGGAATTGAGTCTTTCACTATCCACACTCCGTCAGCCAAGTTGGTTCTCAAGTCTGCATTAGATTACGAACACACAACAAGTTACGTATTGACCTTAAAGATTACAGATACGGGAAAAGCAACACAACCATCTGGAAATATCAGTATCAAGGTAAACAAATCTAATAACCCTTTGGAGAGTAAATGGCATAGTGGTTGGTGTTTACTATCAAGTGTATATAAGTTGAAGAGGTAATTATCTGATGGACTTAAAGACTGACCTAGGGTCACGATATTATTTAGGTATGGATTCATATTTTTCTTTCACCTTTATTAGGTATTTGTCTTGGACTACAACGATCATTGCCCCGTCCTACCAAATGTCGACTATGATATCAAGCCAATCCCTCCGCTTCAAAAAGCAGCCTTCTTTGTTGCCGTAGCTACCGATGGAGATAGCGGAATAAATGGGAAAATTACGTACAAGAGAAGTCATATATTGAAAGCGATGTAAGTCAAATAAAAAACTGAGAGGGCTTTTTTTTTCATATTCAAAAGAAGTATTCCTGGCGATAGGCGATTTTCTTTTTCAGTACATGTAGGTAGGCCAGGAAACCTATCCAAGACTTAGCATAGCAAATGTCCTCTTTACTTGTTTAAGGTATTTTATCACAGACGCATCTTTTGTAGGGATTTTAATATATATTTATATATGTCTTATTCGATGTTTCGGTGTGAAGTATCGCCCTATATTTTTACGAGTTGTACTGTATTTTGACGAGCCCGCGGGGCGAGTCAAAATACAAACAAGATTTATTATCCAACTTAACCTTTTTCAACGTTCTTCAGTAGATTGAAAGAAAACTACACGTGTAACAGGATGTGCGCGCGCACAGTACTGTACAATAACCAACTGTACAATATCGTGAGATATTTGTACTCGTTTCGCGCGCTTTCTGTACAATAACTAATATTATTATTCAACTGCGTTTAGTAGAGTACAAATAACACCCAAAACGAGTACAAATAACCCACGGTATTTGTACTCCAGAAGACCAGTTTGACAGGTTTTCTACAAATGTCACGTCAGGCATTAGGTTTACGTGGACGATGAAAAAATGGCCGAAAACGCTCATTTTTTTCGGAAGAAAACAACGAATACTTACCAAACTTTAAGGTTTGTAACGAGAATGAGTTCCTAGAGACAAGAAATGACCTAGAAGACAGTGAAATTTCTTTATTTATTGAAGAAAATCGAAACGTGAATACAACAAAAACGACTAAAACTGACATCGAAGTATGGAAACAATGGTGCGAGTCCGTTAAAGAAACAAAGGCCATTGAAGAAATTCCCGCTGAGGAACTTAACAATCTTTTATGTCATTTCTTTGCCGTGAAAGTCAGGAAACTCCACGGACTCTGTCTTCAAAAACTGCACTATTGTTGTCGCTCAGAAATCTCCACCGCTACCTCTTCCAAAACGAAAACGCGTGGTAATTGATTCGGACGAAGATGACTGAGCTTGAAGTCCGTTTGGATTGTTAACAAGTTGTTGTTTAATTATGTTTGACTTGACTTTCGAGTTCGGTTTGTTCTATCAAGTTCTTTCTTTTTGTAGTTTTACTCGGTGACCGAGAACATTGTTGTTAATCTAATTATCAACCCGAAAATAATTCAGTTTTGCCTTATTCCTTCTTTGTTTTCCTTGCAAGTTTGAAATAAAATCACGATGCTTTGCTCGAGTGACAGATTTGACAAGTTTTCGTTTTTGACCAACAACAACCTCACATCAAGCGCGCGAAACCTGGCCCCGCTGGCCTGCTCAATCGCTGCTCAGAAGTCACGTTAGTTTGTCACGTAACTTAGACAGTTTACAAGCGGACCACTTTTCCTTTCGAGGCGACAGGATACCACTGACCATATCTTTCAACGCCACTTGTCAGGAGTCAGGAGGAATTTTCGTGAATGAAACGAGCGGAGAAGTGTTCTTCAGGGCGCCGGGCATGACGGGATCGGAGTATCGTGAGTTGATTAGTAATTAGGTTGTATGTACACTCTGACTGAGTTAATAAAACGCAGTGCAGATCTTTTAAGCGCAGAAAGAATCAATGTCCTGAAAACAAAGAATATGTTATGTGGATTTCAAGTAAAATAGAATATTTGCTATTTCAGCCAGAAATTCAACGACGAAACCCAAGTGTCGCCGCTGTAGAACTGGGTACTACTGTGTAGGAGACGGAACGGAGGAAAAGTGCGGAATGACGTCACCAACTGAATTCTCATTTGGAGGAGCAACAAACTGCAGCGCATGTCCGGAGGGCTGGGTAAGGAATGACGTCACGTTTTATGCCTGTACTTCATCAAATTCACTACAGCCGGCTGGGGGCATTTTTCAGCAAATTTCTAATCTTCCTGAAGGACGCTTCCGCATTAAAAACCACCTTTTTTAACCCTATTCAGGTCGGGCTTTTCTTCGAAACCTAGAAGGCAGTTTGTACGTCCAAAGGTATTTCCTTTGAGGTCCACAACATGAGCTGATGACGTCATAAGACGTAAGAATTACGTCATGTTCTCAAACGCTGGCCATCTGGGATCCGCCATCTTGGATTTCTTGATTTTTTTCCAAAACCTTCGAAAAGGACCAAAATTGACGAAAAGTAATCAAAACCAATAACAGAACACTAAAATGACCTAAGCATGTTAATGTTACCTCAACAAAGTTAATTAAACAAAAAGAGAGGAAAATTCATATCTTTGAAAAAACTGCTTGTCAAATTGTGGTTGCCGTGGTAACGTCAAATTTGAGGAACAAGGACATGCTGAACAACATTGTTTCCAGATAATTTTGGAAAAAGTAACCAAGTCTGGGCGGGTAGATTACCAACCTCCTTTTTTTAGCAACCAGCTCTTCTGAGCAAACACCTCTCCGTAGCAACCACCTTTTCTTAGCAGCCACCTTTCCTTAGCGATCACCTTTCCTTGGCGACCACCTTTTCTGACATTTTGGTTGGTGATGCTCGACTGTATTTTACACCTGAACATCGTTTCATGTTCGAACTCTCAATAAGGAAATGTTAAATATATTATTTATCCCAAAGCTTAAAATGAACAATCTTTTAAAAGGGAAAGACTCATCTGTAGAATAGCTCACTGTTTTATATACGAGCATAAATGACAATGCAGTCCAGTTGTTACTCATTTCTCTTCCAGTTATGTCACAACGGTACCGCCTTGCCTTGCCCACCAAACACATACGTCAAATGTAACACAACGGTAAGTTAACGAAATCTTGACGGCTATGTTTTATGTAGACAGGTCTTTATTCATTACTCTTTGATGGCTAAATTAGTTCTAACCAATAAATTGACTCCTGTTATGGCTCATGACTCAGTGGTGCCCAGAAACGTGCTTTCCCTGTGAGCCTGGTACTGTTTGTAAGGAAGGAAGACAATACGAGTGTCACCCAGGAACCTACAGCGATGGAACTGGTGGGTAAACATTTCAACTTTTTACCTTTATTTTTTCTTGTTTTAATTTTATTTTTCTGATGGAATGATAACGGGAAAGGAAGAATTTCAAGGGAAAATTTCCAAAGGAAGGAAAACGTTCAGTGGCTGTGCTTGATAAGGAGATGAATCATTTAGAGGCGTCAAAATGTATGCAAAGAACAAGAACAACTGGAACATCCGGCAAAACTTCTATTTCACGAAAATGCAGAAGGTGTTTAGAAGGATTTATTCGAAGCTCCTTAAGGGAAGAATTTTTTAAACAAATAAGTATGCGAAGAGTGAAATTAATCATAAAATTAGTCGGCCCAAAACTTGTTCAGTTGGTTTGGTTTGGGATTGAAAGAGACGTTACCAAGATTTAAAAAATTTTAGAGAGGAAACTAGGATCCTGAAATTTTAACTTTCCAAGGTAAATTTCTATTTGACATAACTTATTGCCCTATCGTTTCCCTTTGCAATGCAAAGGCTGGCTCTTTTCTAGCCTAGTTATCCGCTGTAGAAGCAGCGACTACAATGAGCATTTTCAATTTGCTCGGTACGAACTTGAAAGAACACCGGTTGTGGTCTTGAAAAGAATGTTCTGTTTTTCCAGTCGAAGATTTCTCTCACTTCTCTGGTGACAAAAAAAATTACAAAATTAACATGCACAGATGCCATTTGTGAGGTTTCCAGCTCGTAGCGCTCGAAAAATCTAGATTTAACGGTTAAAAAAATATCGTTAACGTAGCTGTTGAAGACTTGTCTGCCATTTTGAACTGTTTTCTACGTTAAGTTTTATTTTAAGGCGTCTTTCGATTGACAGGTAAGATAAAATTAACAGTAGAAAACATTAGAATTGGTAGAGAAAAGGCATTGCGCGGTATGTGAATTTTCGTACTGCTGTGGGGGGCAGTCTTTCGAAACTGCGATGCTTGAGGGTAAATAATATGACAAAACCGATTTGGTGGAAAAATGAACTAAAAAGGCCACTACGGGCAAATAATTTAGAGGATACTAAGCTTCATGGCTTAGAACTCGCCCCATTCCCTCTTTACTTTGTTCAAGTCAACTTCTACCGTTTTTAGTCGCTCTACCGTTATCCCTTAGATACCTTTTGGAAAAACGTGGAGAGAATCAGCTGCTTTGGTTACGAGAAAATGATGTCATAAGAAGAATGAGATTGAGGCATTTTTTAATAAACATGATTACTATCAAACTAGCATGATAAATTTTGCAATAACTGAAAAACTCGGAAAAAGAAATTCCGAGTTCCAGGTGGGATTATTGTACAGAAAGCGCGCGAAACGAGTACAGATATCCCACGATATTGTACAGTTGGTTATTGTACAGTACGCGCTCATCCTCACACTTGTAGTTTTCTTTCAAGTTACTGGAAAAGGTTGAAAAAGGTTAAGCTAAACAATAAATCTCTTATTACATGTTTCGGTGTGAAGTATCGTCGTATATTTTTACTCGTTGTTTGTATTTTGACGAGCCCGCACCAAACATCGGTGTAAAGATAAAAATACAAGGCGATACTTCACACCGAAACATCTAATAAGATATATTTTTTAGCAAAATCCAACAAGTAAATTCTTGACGTTTTCAACAACGATTAACATGAAAGCTAGCTTGTAGCGTTAAACAAACTTAAGCCAAGCCAGCCAGTTTGTAGGCTGGTGTACTGATATTCATGAAATCCCTCAATTACTGATGTCAGGTTTTTTTTTACACACATTTTCCAAAATAAGATCGGTTTAAAATGTCAATATTCTAAATATCATGCTAGCTACGGATCTGAAACTATAGTGTAACGTGTACAACTATGAAATCTTTGAAAACAAGGTTACAACAAAGTGGCGAGTTAGCTTTGATCATCTTCGCTTACTTTGCAGTCGCTTGTTGCTTTTCTCATCGTTGTGACCTCTTGTAAACTTGATTTTTTTTCAGGTTTTCCTTGTAAGATATGTCCGCCAGGAAGTTACAACAACATAACCAGAGCGGAGACTTGCCACTGCTGCAGATCTGGTTACAGTAGTACTTACATGAAGACGTCGTGTCGTGCATGCCTTGCCAACGAGTATGCTGACCAGGGAACCTTCCCGAAGTGTACACTCTGTCGAACTTGCTTCTCGAAAGCATCATGTAAGTAACAAAAAATGTGCAGTTTTTTTATTGCCTTCGTATGTGCTAGTAAAACACGTTATACAAACAAATTCTAGAGGGGTTTTTGTAACAACATAAACAAAAAAAATAACTATAGTTTAAGGACGTTCACGCTAACTGTTTGGGCGCATCCTTACTGCGCGCGCAATTCACGGTGCCACGTCACTCATTGAGCGTGCGCGCTGTTAAAGAAATGTATAGCGATATTTTAGCTGCACGTGTTGGCAAAAGCCCACTTTAAAGGTTGAGTTTAACTGAGAGGATGACACCAGTTCAAATTACTTACTTGACAGACCCACTTAAACTTAGGTTTTCGTGCGAACGTCCTTAATGCTCTTCTAGCCTCCCTATAGGCTAGAACAGGGCTCCCACTGATAACAGCATTATCGTATTTACTCGAATAAGCGCTGCGGCGCTTATTAACTTTTTTTGCCCCAAATGCGGCGCTTATTCGAGGGCGGCGCTTATTCGAGTAAATACGATATTGAAATAGTGACGGGATTACCCTGGGGATAAATAAAGGTTCTTACTTACTCTAATCCTTATCAGTTTAAAACAAAAATAGCCGTTGAGGTCCCGGTTGTTCAAAGCAGGGTTAAGCTAACCCAATGTTAGCATCAATTTTGAACTCCATTTTATAGCGCAACTATGTGGATTCTTGTAAATTCCTTATGTCCTAAGTTTTGAATTTGGCTTCTTTCAAACTGTCTGAACTGTAACTTAAAATTAGCAGTGGAAATGCTTTATAACAAGAGAAACAGAAACCTTGGTTAGCCCTTAACCCCAGGTTAGCGTTAACCGGCTTTTGAACAACCTAGCCCGGAAGAATAATTTTCAAACAGATAATAATTTGCTCAAGGTAAAGATTGGGAGTGAGTCTCCACTATTTGATGACAAGATAGAGAAACTTCTTTTCGTCCAATAGATAAGGGGGAAGATTAATCTTCCCATACAAATCTCTTCAAACTAAATATAATCCACGCATCCAACTGTTCAGGTATTCCACATTTGAAAAAAACGGTTTTCGTGGTAGGAGTCACGTTCTTCATACGATGTGAAATCTCTCAAATTTGTACGTCAGTCTTCGAAATGTTTCAGAGCTCACCCGGATTATCACATTAGATCAAATAATGATAATCCTGGTTTTAAACCAATCACTTCCCAATATTACTGCAGGGAAACACCAAAGACAAATTGTCGAGAACAGTGTAAAGTTCTTTCCCATCCAGTGGAGAGCACTGCCTTTAGTCGCCAATCTCGTTTCCAGTGTCTTTGTATCAACGATTTAGCCCAAAGACCCTGGGAACGAGCTTGTATAGTCGCTTCATGATATCAACAACAGAACATTACTTGTTCATTTCCTAGGGATGAGAAAGATTTAACGTGCCCGCAGTCAAATAATCTCGTTGACATCAGGCAAGATCGAAACCAGTGGACTAAATTTCGAAAATTTATGCGTTCCAACAAATGAAGCACCTGAACATTGAAATTTCCAAACTTATAACGGTGTCGTTTTAACAGGCAAAAGTAAACACAGAACATCATATCAACATATCCACATCTAACTCTTTCAAGTCACCTAATTTGTGACCTAAAATACCTATTAATGACCGCTTTGTTTAGAAATAATGTCATTCGTTAAACACAACTATTTGGCATATAAAACTGGTGTTTGTTTTCTAGATGTGATCGTAAATTGCAATTGTTTTTTTTTTTCGTTGGATGTGAAAAATTGGTAGACAAGACTACGAGCAATAAATCGATGGTTGTTTTAGTGAATGTTTCAGTCTTTTTAAAGGAGTTAATCAGCGATTATGAAAATCATCCGGAATAGCGTTGGCCAGTTTCATTCTAAAAACAACATGCCTAGAACATCAAATAAAAAAACAACGTCCGCATCTTGAGGTCATGGCAAAGCTGTAGCCATCATGGATTATATACCTGCAATATAGGAGATAATGACATAAAACTTTAAAAAATCTTTTTCCGACGTTTTATGTGCAAAAAGGCCCAAACTCTTCGAAGTTTAAGTGTCACGACGTATCTCCCGATAATATACCTCCTAGCTCCTTCCTCTTGTATTCTGTTTGCTCTGTAGGTCCATGCATGAGGGATCCCTGCTTCCCATCAGTAAACTGCCACAATCTTGGAAACGGGACATTTGAATGTGAATCCTGCCCTGACGGCTTTGAGGGAGACGGTCAAACATGTACTGATATTAATGAGGTACTCCACCAATACTGGGCCAATGTAGTCAATCTTACACCTTTGTGATCTCATTTAGATGGGACTGTTTCGTTCTAGTTGTAGTTTTCGTTTGTTTTTATTTTTTTGTTTGTTTGTTTTTCTACGTTCGCTAGGAAAAAATAAGCTGTAAACAGATTCATGTATTGTAGGCTATGAACGACCACGCCCATAGTGGCTGCCCCGATGAAAAAAAGTGAGCCGAAAGCCGAAACCTAGTTTACCGGCAACAATCAGAACAACATAATCTTCCTCTGTGCGAAGATTATGCATTTCAGATTGCAAAGATTCAAACTTTATTAATCTATAAATAAAAAGAAAGTCAAACCATGGTATGAATTGACCATTCTATCCGCCATATTGTTTCACGTTTTGTTCACAAGATCGTCATTGTTTGTCTTAATTATCAGCATGGTATGCCATTCTCGCTAAAGAACCATTTTTCTCCATTTTAGTGTGCCTTGGCGAACCCATGTTATGAGCCCAGTGAATGTGAGAACTTGTCTCCTGGGTATCGCTGTGGAGGTTGTCCAACCGGTTACCGTGGCAACGCTCCTTCAGGTGTAGGACTTGAGCATGCAAAGAAGTATAAACAAAAATGCGAGGAAATAGATGAATGCACTGAGGGAATCGACACATGTGATCGAAACTCGAACTGCATCAACACACCGGCAAGTGTGGAATAATTCTAACATCCACTTCTAACACCTTCCCCCCCCCCCCCCCCTCCCCAAACAGCTATCTACGAGTCATAAATTAAATAAACCGAACTGTTGGTTTTTGTTTCCTGCTGTTGTTGTTAGATGCATAAGCCAGACACCCCTGAAAGTGTAAACAAACCAAGCTGGTTGCAAGGATTGCACCACGACAACGAAAGGCAAATTTATTCACGGACATTAACTGCCAGAACTAATCTTTACCACTGTTATCGCTATGTTGCTGTATTGTCTCTTGCCAAGAGATTATAATCTCTTGCTTTTACTAGAACGCTGACCTTAAAGAAGTCTAGCTCTATGAGCAGGGACCCCCCCCCCCCACTTTTTGGTGCCAAGAAAATAAATAAATAAAATAGATTAAAATAAAAAAGTTGAAAATTTCATCAGTCATAGATTAGTTTCAGGGTTAAACAGTACTTGGTTTTCTCAAGTTAGATCTAATTTTCATCTGGGCCAAACAGTAACGGAATAGTAACGGAATACTCTGCCCACAAAAGTTCAAATCGCCTTGCTCCCATTCGGCTCACGTGCGCTCTAAGGAACTGTAACTTGAAGTTGTATCGCAGTTGTAGTTTCATTTGTGTTTCCGCAGTTCGCATCATTTTCATCTGTTGTATCTTGAAGAGTTTGAAACGGCTTAGTCTTTTAATTGCAATCGACTGAAGTTGACATTCTCGCTATCGTTTGGCCTCTTACTCTCGTGAACTCTCATTGACTCCGTTCTGCTGTAAAGAGTATGAATTTTTGTCGACTTTCGTTTTTGACTGGCCAGCACGACATTACGAACTGCAGTCTGTCTCCAGATATGGTTATCGGCAACAGCGTGCTTTGATATTTGCTGAAAATCAACGTCAAGCTTCTCTATATGTATGTAAATTTTGCAACTAGGATAGCTGCCGAAAGTTTTGCCGAAAGATCTCTGTTGCCCCTAACGATAAGAAATAAGGCATTCATGCAGCAGTCAGGACATACCGACCAATGACTTTAGTGAAATATATAGTTCATGATACTCAGCTCAGCTTTCTTAGGTGGCCTTATTCTGTAATTTGACGACAGGTTTGCTTGTACAAGTCTTAAGAAAAAATGTTTTTGAGTTTGAGACCTTAAATGAGAATACGTCAAGATTTGCACCTTGCCTGTTTCGGCTTAAAATGTGTGTAGAGATGCAAGAACAGGCTCAGGCACATTATTTTGGAACTATCCTGGCTATTCCTTTTCCGATTTAGGAATAACAGAACATCCAGAACACTGAATTCCTAAAAGAACGCGGTTTTTCCTATTCTGATAAACCAAAAAATTCCGACCGCATTCCGTTCATTTTCTTATCGTTAATATATTACTGAGGGAAGGGAATAGTGACCACACTGAGAAAACACTAACTGTATATTGTCTTCTATTCCGGATTATACCACCAAAAGGTGCCCTCAATATCAACATTATTTATCACTGGTTAGTTCAAAGAGTTTGATACCCTTAGATTAGCTTTGATCCTTTTCTAATGGGTCTGTGTACTTCAATCAATTTATATTGTGCATGGTCCATGTGTCTCCATGTTCCAATTTATATTGCGCATTTTCTATGTGATGTGTATAAACTGACAACTTTTAACACACTTGGCCGCCCTAGATGCATTGTTAGTCACTAAAAAGAAAAAAATTTTCGTGAGGCTATTACCTCTCCCCCCCCCCCACCCTACCCCCATCGAGTTAGCCACCCCCACTTTAAAATAGGTTGCGCGGTCCCTGATTAGGTAAGATATCGGCCATAAATCTGGTCTTTTTTCGACAAAACCACCTTGCAAGTTCTATGATTTAGCTACTCCCCCTTTTCCCTTTCTTGGAAGATCACTTACGAATTAAGCACCTAGGCCTATACATGAATGGATTTTCGGTTTTTATTTTCATTATTTTAATAAATTAAAATGATTGAAGATTGCAAAGTTAACTATTTAAATTTTCGACCGCTCTCCATTAAGTTTTGTTTTGTTTTACTTTCACTTTTTTTTTCGTTTTCGTTTTGATTCTGTTTTGCTTTATTACGTTTTGCTTTATTACCATTTTGTTTTGATGTTTCGACAGGGAAGTTTCAAGTGCAGTCCCTGTAAGCCAGGGTTTATTGGTGACGGGTATCTTGGATGTTATCCCGGTGACCTGTGCACCACTGCACAGCATACCTGCCAAGTGAATGCACAGTGTTCCTCAACAGGAGCGGGCAGATACAAGTGCACGGTATGAGTACAAGTTATTATAAAGTACCCTTGGTGAATATCTGCATGGTGCGACAGGTTGTTTTAAAATAGTGCCGGTGATTACATGTCTGCACGGCTAAACTCAAGTCATTTTAACCCATTAACAGCCTTGCCGGCCAAAACCGGCCGCGAAGAACCACAGTTCTTGTTGGGTTTTTGATGTTATCATTTTGTTGCCAGCAGATGTTTTTGATACCCAATTGGTGCAAAAATCTAACGAAAGGTACCTTAACTATAGCCGTCAGAGAAACTGGACCAGAGTTTCTCTTTGTGCCCCTTTACTCTATGTTTAGGTAAAATATTTTCCAAACCAAAAAAGACTGTAACACAGCCAACAAACCAAAAAAACGAATTGAGCACCAAAAACAACGGGACTGTGCACTAATATCGAAAAACGTTGGTCTGGTACGGCGTTTTTTCTCAAAATTGTGAATTGTGCGCATGCGTGAGGTCAAACTTTCAAAACTGCCTTAGAAGTGAAAGGGAAACTTAGTTTCCATGCCGCAATGGGCGTTTTAGACCTTTTAAGCATATAGGGCAGTCAAAAAACAGTGTTAAACTTCATCTGATCATAATAATTCTCTTGGGAAACTAGGGAGAAGGTCCAGGGATTCAGGGCTACCTCCCCCCACCCCCCGCTTCCTTTCTGGACAAGTGTTGTAAATGTAATCATTTCTGTGTGAAAGTTTCCAGTTAGAACCGCTAATTAGAAAGGCTCTGAACGACGAGATGCCTACAGCGTTTCTCTAGTTACTTGTGCTTTGGTGTGCGGTATGAAAACATCGTTACAACAGTTTATTTAATAGCGTATGACATTTTTGAACGGCGTGACATGAAATGTGAGAACGTGACAGAGCTTGTTTTATCGACATGTATCAAACGCCGAGTAGAGAGCTAAGAAACGCAGCCAACTTCGTTAAAATTGAGTCATATTGGATCGTTTGTGCTCAAAAACGATTCAAATTTTCTGATTATCGATTTAAAGATCGTCAGTGGGATCGAAATAAGGAGCAGTTTACATCCAGGGGGAGGATAAGGGTTATGGCTGACACGACAAAACTAACGACGCTGGGATGAAGGGTATACGAAAGTTTTGTTTGTGAGACATACTGTATTTAAATTGATCATGATATCACGATTGTTAAGAACTTCTTCAACAACGCACTAGTTGCATGAGTTCGCATGGAAATTTATCTGAGAAAAAACCGTTCTACTCTCGCGCCTCAGAAATAATAGTTGATTAAATTCACATGGAAAGAAAGCCAGCTGTGCGTCAAAATCTTCTTTTATTTAAGCAGTTGCTGTTACAGGGGTCACTTTTTCTCGGCCCTTTAAATCTCGTTAGTTCGCAGCTGTTTAACTAATCCACGAAACAGAAACGGTCATAATCCGTTGACGAGCACGTCAGTGTGCACTCTTCTGAAGACTGTCGATGCTTATTGACATCAATTTTTACTAAGCTTCATTTTAGTACCAAATGCCGAGCTAAATTTGTGCCAGTGCAGCTGTCGTAACACACTGATAAAGGGCTATGCGCAAAATGCTCCCGGTTTTCACAAATTAAAATGACGCTTTTTTCCTATTTTTATTCTCTTACTTTTCACATTTTGTATAGTGATAAACATAATCATAACGCATATTTATTTCCATATAAGAAACGAAGTTCTTCGTTCAAAGTTCAAACTTTCGTATTTTCTTGGAATCACTAGGATTATACAGGGAACAGGAAAGGGTTATGGGATTAAAAACACAATTGTTTAATTGAGCTCTCTGCGTTTACCTCCATTTTATGTGTTAAAACAATTAAGTGCTAATACCAACATAATCATAATATGTACGTTCTTTCGTCCTACTTTCGCGTTTTCATTCACGAGGATTAGATAGGAGAAATGGGATAAGCTTATAGGATTAAACACATAACTGCCTAATTGAGCAGTTTCATTACCTTCATTTTTGTTGTTGAAACAAATTAAAGTTTGAAGATTTTTTTTTTTTCAAAAACAAAGTAGTTGGAACTCTTAAACCAACTGGATGTTACATACAACCTTGCATGCAAGCAGCTAAAAAATTTCGAGTAAAGAAATTGACTACGTGCGCAATGGGTTAATATCAAGAAATCAAAAGCAAAACAAGAGTTAGTCTTTTGATTGAAGCTTATGTGCTATTCGAAAATGTATCATTTCACGTAAACTAACAATCGGGCGAAAGGGTACTTTAAAGTATTTCTAACCGTGCATCATATGATGCAAATTTTTTTGGCTTGTTTTGCAGATCCAGAAACAATAAAGCTTTTGGGAAAAATATATTTCTGTGAGAAAAATTATCCTTTTCGTGAAAGATTCAACATTCATTTTGTTTTTTTGTTAACTTTAAAAATGAATGACGTTTGTAAATGGGGATCGAGCAGCAAAACAAGCGAGTCCACAAGTGGTACGGCCCTAAAAAAAACAGCGAATAAGTGCTTAGAATTCCTAAAATGTCTTCTTTGTGAAAAGCATAAATTGTAGGTCGAATACGAGTTACATTAAAAATCTTCGCTATCTGAAAGATAATTCTATAATTGCAGGCATAATGCATGAATCGGAAAACAGAAATCAAACAAGCAATTTTTCATCAAACGCCGGATAAAATACTACTTTTCAGATATCCTTCTAAGCGAAGAGAAACCAAGAGTTGTCGTCAACATGTTTATTCACATATCTTATCCTATCTAAGAATTTTATGAACTAAGTCAAAATACTTTTAGTGCTACAAATAAAAGCCGGTTTATAAATTTCAAGAAAGACAGTACTAAGGTTGTATAGTTGGGCATCACTGAGTTTTCATTTATTGTTAATTGCAAGTGCCAAGCCTATCGGCTTATCTTGGAATACTGTTCGCTGTTCTGCCTATCAGCAAGTCACTGTAAAATAACAGAGGGTTCACCACGTAGTGAAAATTTGCGGTTGACGTTGTTATAACCACCGCATCGATTATAGTGTCATTGCGAATACGACCAAATTGAAACAAGCCTATAGCAAAGAAAGGTGGCAACCAACATACAAAAAACACACCGCAGACCTTGTAAGTCAGCCATGTTAGTTTGTTCTCTTGGCGTCTGTGAAGGCTGAATCAGGCAAGGGAGACGAACGCAGTCTTTTTATAATACGAATAGCAGTTACAGTATGACAATTGTGAGAAAAGAAGCTATATTAAACGATTTTATTAGACTGGTGTGGTATATGAAACCCGGGTGCTCTTTGCTGAATCTTTGTAAAAAAGGCATTCGGATCGAATTGATCACAAACTGGCACGCTCAAAAAAGAAAAGCTAATTAGGCCTAAACTCAACAATGTAACCATGTGGCAGAGGCAAACAAAAGCGTTTCCCACAAATCCAAACAAAATAGCGACTGATAATTGTGTCATTTCGGCGACTATGACGCCTGGAATACACCAAGTTGGAAACCATGAACGTTGAACGTTGAATTCATTTGGTCTCCTAGGTCCAATTTTTATTTAAAGAATATGCCTGTCTTGTTCTATTCTTGCCTTCCTGTACCAAGGAGATAACTTTTCTTTAGATCCTCGCTTCAGCTGGGTTTCAAGTCCTGTCTGCCTTGATATGTTTTTGTTGTGTTTTTCAGTTTGCGTTCTGCTAAGTTCACTTTTTCATCTTTAAGCCCACGTCTTACCTTGGTTTAAACCAGTAATTACCAGTCAATCCGTACTTGAAACAACTGTGATATTCCCTCTCTCTTTTGTGTGTTTACTGTAGTGTTTCAATTTTTTACAAATGGTTCTCTCCGGCTGCCCAAGGACTACGACTTTGAAACAACAGCTGCAGTTGTTCGAACATGAGTGTTGAGTACGTCGATACCCGAGAAAAAAATAATAAGTGGCACGTAGCAGGCACAAACCTTTTTATTTTACAGTGAACTTCTCTTTTTTGTTTTCTTGTTTTCGTTTTTGTTTTTTTCGTTTGTTTGTTTCTTTGTTCGTTTTTTTTGTTTGTTTGTTTGTTTCGCACGAAATCATACTAAGAATCCCCAATCATCTGTTCTCGGCACTTTCCCTTTTGTCCTGTTGGCGCTGTCGCCTTTTCTTCCCAATAAATTTCCATAATTGTTCCAAAACGTACGTCTAATTTCTAATGGCCAAACAATTATTGCCAAAAAAAACAAAAGAAATCTAAGATTAGATTTTACGATATGATCGGCAACATTACGACTAGTAGATTTGAATCAGTAATTTTGAAGCACTTGTCTTCACCACTTTATGAAGCGCCATTTCATTATTTAGGACTCCTGCGCTTTTATCGCTCATAATAAATTAGACAGGAGGTGTGCGATTAGTTTATACGATTAAGGATTAATCAGAAGGGAGGCCGAATGAGTGTTTACGATTGATACCAAATTACTAGATAAAGGAGAACCTGTCAACTGTGTTTTATAGATAATGGAGATCCCACTTACCTACTGACATGAACAAACATATCAAAACATTTCGGTAATGCATGCAAACGTTAAAATGTTCCGTACTCAGAGCAAATAGATGATTTTGAGACAGTAAGTGCTGCTGTCATTAGCAACCACATAATATCTAGCGACAACGACATTGACTTCAACTTCTGCAACCAGTGAGGTTCTTTCAGATGCTGATCAAAAATTAACTTCTCCCTCAACGTCAATGACATTAGAAATAACACAGTTGGGTGAACTGGAGAATCTACGACATAAGCTCTAGAAAAATGAAAAATCTCCATGTGGGATTGGAAATCTATGTACTAGTTCGAGTATCGAATCGCAGCACTAGGGATTATTTCGATTCGTGTTAAACTTTTTACAGTTTTAGCAAGCCATTCGTAAGCTGTCTGCTATTTTATTTTATAAGATAAAAACACACAATTGCTAATTGATCAACATTGTTTGCCGTCCCTTTTATTGTTTACATAATCTAGAACGTTTCCTCCTGATATATCATTAAAGTGGTACTATGATCAAAAAATCACTTTTATTTTTCTTCGGATTTCGAAACTATGTTTGTTAACCACTCCCCAAGCGAAATTATAAGCCTTAATTTTGAGAAGAGGACCGTTAATTTAAACTGCAATTTTCCGTTTTAATGGTCCGCCATTATTACACCAGAAAGGATACAATGACATCATTTACTCAAGAGCTGTAGAATGTAGTGTGTGAACGCGGCTTATAAATTATGCAAAACACGAGTTTGAGAGTGTGAAAGCTCAAAACTCCCGTGCTGCATACTAAATAAGGCACTTTCACACACACCGCATTCTAAAGCTCGTGAGTGAATGATGTCCTTCTGTCCTTTCTGGTGTAATAATGGCGGACTATTAAATCGGAAAGTTGCAGTTTAAATAAACAGTCTTCTTGTCGAAATTAAGGCTTAAAATTTCGCTTGGGGAGTGTATAGTAAACAAAGTTTCGAAATCCGAAGAAAAAATAAAAGTCATTTTTTGATCGTAGTACCACTTTAAATTTGAAGAAAATCATTTTTTTTTTACTCTTCATGCAATTCGGTGTCGCATGCAATCTTTAAAAATGCTAAAAAAATGTTTTCCTTATCGTTGAACAACTGGATGAATCATTTGTAAAAATTTAAAATATTTATGGTTTAAACACTATTTTTCAGCGTAAAGTTGTCACTTTTGGCTTTTATGTAATAAAATTGTTTTCCGACTCCGTAAAACTAGGGCTTAAGATTTTTTTTCAAATACTTCTTACTGTGTATCATTTTCTGCAGATCCAGAAGAAGTGAAACTCTTAAAGGGGAAATGTATTTTGTAAGGATGAGTAGATTTTTCGTAAAAGACTCATTATCCGTAATGACGCTTATAACGCTTATGATTTTCTAATTCCTAGCTCCGGCAACGCAACAACTGGTACAACTTCAGACACCCAGCAAAATACACATACACACGGAAACAAACAAACTAACCTCAATGCTGAAAACGCCCCCCAAAACATTCTTAATTAGAGGTGCAAACTGTAGTTCGAGTATAAATTTACTTAAAAATTTCCAGTTACTGGGGGAGATATAAAAAAATAGTTCCATAATTGCAGGTAGAATACGTACATTGGAAAACAGAAATTGAATAGGTGCTTAAAGTGCACCGCTTTATTGCACGTTTATTTGCAAATTATATACAGTTTATACAAGAATGTCATTCGCTGATTTGGATATTTATGAATTTAGCCAAGATACTTTTAGTGTTAAACAAGCACAGAAAGCCGGCAGCGTGGCCATATATTTTGGCATCACTGAGTTTTCATTTATTGTTAAAGTCAAGTCAAGTCAACTTTATTTAGGCAGGGTAGCCCCATCAGCCATTGGCTGGTATCAAAAGGGGCCCTGCGTAAATTATGACTACACTATAAAAATTTAAAAATTAAAAATTACTTTAAAATTATGTACAAGGATTTTAAAAAGTGAATAAAAGGGAAGGTTGATTGCAAGCGTCGTGCTTGTCGGCTAGTCTGGAATATTGTTCGTTATTCTGCTTTTCAGCAAATCACTGTAAAATAACAAAGGGTTCACCACATAGTGAAAATTTGAGATTGAGATTGCCATGACCAGCACATTGACAATAGTGTTATTGCGAATACCGCCAAGTTGAAACAAGCCCAAGGTAACGAAAGGTGGCAACCAGAACGCAAAAAAGATACCGCGTATCTTATAAGTCAGCCATGTTAGTTTATTCTCTTGGCGTCTATGAACACTGGCTGAATCAGGCAAGGGAGATGAACGCAGTCTTTTTATAATAGGCATAGATGTTATGACAATGATAAGAAAAGAAGCTGTATTAAAAAATTTTATAAGACTGGTGAGGTATATGAAACCGGGGTTCTTTTGTTGGATCTTTTGAAAAAATAAAGGCATTCAGGTCGGATTGATCACAAAGTGGCTCGCTTAAAAAAGCAACACTTATTAGGCCCATATGTCGTTTACGGAGTGCCAAATAAGGTCAGCTAGCATTTTCGAAGAACCTTTAGCAGCTTGGAATTCGGCGGGTAGGATTCTGTTTCCCAAAAGTTTCTGCGGCCTAAATTTTCAGCTAAAAACGCCGATTAGATTAATCCGTACTAGCTTACACAAATATGCTTTTAAAAAGTTCTGAAACAATCTAAGAAAGCAGAAAATGACATTCAAATATTTTGCTAAAATTTCTCATTGGGCGCCCCTGCTATCTTTTAGCTGTGTGTTTTGGTTTGCGTTCTGATAAGTTTATTGGTTCACCAGTGACTACCAGGCAATCCGTTCTGGAGAGAACTTTGATGTCACCTTTACCTTTTGCTGATTGTGTAGTGTTTCACTTTTCCACGAAGGGTTCACTCTGGCTCGACCGAAGTCTACAACACTGAGACAACAGCTGCAATTTTTGAAAATAGCATTCATACATGGGGAAATAATAGTTAGTATTTCTTTGAACTTCAAGCATAAGCTTTTTATGTCACAAGAAAGCTTTGCTATCTCACATAACATATTTGTGGCAAGAATACCCATTCACCTCTACCCTCGGCACCTTCTCTTTTCTACTGTTGGGGCCCTTTCTTCGCAATACGTTCATTGCAAAACCGACGTATAATTTGGAGTAAACAAACACTCATTGCAAAGAAAATCAATTACACCTAATTTTTATCTTATCTAATTAGAATCAAATTCACCTAGATTTTACGATATGATCACCTGCGTACGTCTGCGACTATTTAAATAACAAATTTTGAAGCGTGTGTCTTTACAATATTATAACGCCCCGATTTCAGTCCTTAGGTCTTCCGCGCGTTTACCGTTCACTATGAATTAAACAAGAGGTGTGGGATTAGTTTATTTGATTAAGGATTAGTCAGGAGGGATGGCCGAATTACTGCACACAATTAATTAAAAATTGTATAAAAGAAACCTTGTTAAATGGTAAAGTGAATAGAATAAGTAAAGGTACGTTTTTTCTTGGGGGGAGGAGGGCTGGGGAATTGTGGTTTTTTTTTTCCCAAAAAATGTTGGCCCTCCCTTGCGTTTTAATAAAAAAAACTCCTGACCCCCCCCCCCCACCTTAAGGTGACTGACAAAAGTGCGACCCTCCCCTCACTACTACATGGTATGTTTGTTCGATGTTGTAGAAACCTCAGAACGTTTCGTTTGTGAACGCAATTGCTAAGTGTTTGAATATGAATATATCTCGATATTGAATGTGTGCGCGCTGAAACAAGGAAAACGCGAACAATCAGTGTGGGATATTTACGTTTTATAGCTGAAGTTTGAATATGGAAGTATTTGAGTATTATAAAAGTTTTGAATATAAAATATCTAAGGGAAAATACACGCGCTTCTTTCTCTGACTAGCCGGCATTGCTGTTGGTTATTTTAACAGAAAGGTTTATTTGTTTAGCATGCGAAATCTACCTCTCAAAAACAAATATTTCCTAAATTTCCGACAGGGTAGAGCGCATTGTTGGATCTAATACCTAGTAACACTTCAGAACTATGCGACTCAGGAGATCAGGCAGCGGATAGCCAACAGCAAGAAACTGAAGAAACGATACCTGAGTCAAGTACTTCTCGATACGAACATGAATGAACATGTGCCATGGCATAATATACATGTAGAAATGTAACCTAGTACCTATAATAAAACACCAAATTAAATCAAAGTAGGTGAAAAGAAAAACTTAATGTGTAAGAAAAATGGAAAGCAACACCACAAAAAATCCTCATTAAAAATTCTGGAAAAGATGTGTGACGCTCCCTTGAATAGCTCACATGAGGTATGGCCCTCCCCTTTTGGTGCTCACGTTCACTGATGACCCTCCCCTCTGAGGCCCCAGCCCTCCCCCCCCCCCCAAGAAAAAGCGTACCTTCCCTAGTTTGTCTTCGATTTCCTTCTTCCCTTTTCGAGTCCCTTCTCAGCAATGCATGCAAACTCAACCAAAATTTTAGTTCTGTGAATAAATCAGTTTGAGAGAGTGCGTTTATTATTGTAACCACGACACATCATCAGCGAAAACGATATTGACTTCAATTTCTCAACTTTGTTGTTCTTTACATACCGATCAAAAGCTAACCTACCACAATGTGAACGACATTACAAATACTATAATTGGGGCAAATATAGGGTTAAAAAGTGTCTTCTTTTATTGAAAAAGACAACACGAGCTCTCGAAAAATGACAAATCACCAAGTGGGTTTCCAAAACCTGGGCATTACTATCTGGAAGGTCTACAAGTATCGAGACTTTTTTACATTTTAGTGCCCGAACCGATCTCTGTTAAACAAAACAATCAAAAACATTTCGCGCATCTTCTTGCATGCAAACTTTGAAATGTTTAGTATATCAGAGAGTAGGTGCTTATGCGAAAAAGATATCGACTTCAACTTCTGTACTTGTGGTTCTTTTAGATACTGACCAAAATTTTACTTCTCCCTCAACGTGAACGACATTATAAACAACACAATTGGGTGAACTAGGGAATCTACGACAAAAATCTAGAAAAATAAAACATTTCCTTATGGAATTGGAAATCCTATGCTTTACTTATGCTTTACTATCTAGGAAATTCCACATCAGTGATTACTTTGAGTATCGAGGAGCAGTACTTGGAATTATAATTTCGATTCGTGCTATTCTTTTTACATCTTTAGCAAGCCATAAGCCGTCTCTTATTTTATTTTATAGGATTAAAAACACACAATTGCTTAATTCAGCAACCTCGTTTATCTTCCTTTTTATTGTTAACATAATCTACAACGTTTCCTCCTAAAAAATCATTAAATTTGAAGAAAATCAGTTTTCAATTTCTTAACTCTTTATGCAGTTCAGTATCGCGTGCTAAAACTCTCCGAGCACGTAAAATATCTTCCTCGTCGTTGAAAAACTGATTGAATCATTTGTAAGTATGTAAAACTGAATAGTTCCAGTTTTAACACTTATCAGTGGAAAATGCAGACAGTATAATTATATTTTTTGGCATAAAATAGTCATTTTTCGCTTTTAGGTAAAAAAAATCTACTCCGATGCCGCAATAATCAGGCTAAGGAGTTTTTCTTCTTTTTTTTTTTTTAAAGATCTCTCACCGTTTTTTATTTTGTGCTTTACCAGACGAGACGAAACTCTTAGGTGGAAATATATTTTTGCAAGGATATGTTTTTCGTAAAAGATTTAAAACCAAAGTTTCGTCGCAATACGCTGTTATTCCAAACTATACTTCTCCTGTAGGAGAATTTAATTTAGTTTAAAATTAAGGTCGAGATTTATCAGGTTCAAATTTTGGCTTGCAGCGAGCAAAAAGTTTCGAAAAAGTTGTCCCGGTAGGCAAGCTGTCCCCAGCTAAAGTAGCTCTAGCACGCAGCTAGGGTAACACTAGCACTAGGGATACCCTAGCTGCCTTCTAAACTCGACGCGTAAAAAAAAAAGAAACGTATGAGGGTTAGGGTAACCCTAGCACTAGGGTTGCCCTACTCTCTTGTAAACAGGCCCTAATTATCCATAATGACGTTTATAACGTTTATAAGTTTCTGATTTCTAGCTCCGGTAGCATAACAACTGGTACAACTTCAGACATCCAGCAAAAAAACACACACACAATAAAAAACAAACAAGCAAATAAATAAAGCACCCATTGCTGAAAATGCCTAAAAAACCGTTTTGGGCAAACGTGCAAACTTTGATCCGAGTATGAGTTTATCTAAAAAGAAATTCCACTTGCTGGCGAGAAGAAACTCGAAATGTTCTTTTTTTAATCCTGCATTTCTGTGAGATAAGAGAAGTACGAAATCCGAGAAATATTATTCTGTCTACTTAACTAAACTTTCTTTTGTAGAACAATTTGTTATTTACTGTATATACTAATTCGTCCATCCCTCCTGACTAATCCTAAACTAATCTCACATCTCCTCCCTTATTCATAATGAACGATAAAGCGGGGAAGACCTAAATAACGAAGTTGCGTTTGCAAGACACATCCTTCAAAATTAAGTGATTTATTTTCAAATAGAAAATCCCGGACAGGGCTGATGATATCGTAAAAATCTCAACTAAGACCAAATTTATTTTCTTTGCTATAAATACAAATGAGAGGCATGTTTGGAACTTAAATTTCGCGTGAAGAAAAGGCGAGAGCGCCAACAGGACAAAACGGGAAGTGCCCACCGGAAAAAATGACTGGGTATTCTTACTTTTATTAAAAGAGGTTTCCTTCCAAACAGAAAAGCTTTGGCTTGCAGGTGAATGACGTGAACTAGCACGTATTATTTTGCCCTTGTATCAACATTAACGTTATTTGCAAACTGTAGCGGTTATTTCAGTGTTGAAGACTTAGGTCTAGCCCGAGTGAACCATTAACAGAAAAGTGAAATACTGCTGTCAACACGCAAAAGGGAAAGGTGATATCAAAGTTGTTTTCAGCACGCGGACCGGGTTGCCTGGTAGTCACTGGTTAACTAATTCAGTTAAGAAGCTGACTTACAGATAAGGAACTCAATTTTTCAATACGAGAACCGAACACGCAGCTAAAAATAATCAAGGAAAAAAAACTCAAAACTGCAGAGAAGGCCCGAAAAAATATATATATCCCCGGTAAAGGAACGTTCTTCAACTAAAACCTTAACCTAGAAGACAAAATGAATAGCTCAAATTTGGACGATCATCGTTTCGCACTTGGTCAAAGTCCAGGCGCTGTAATCGCCGACATGACTCTGTTATCAGTCGCTATTTTGTTTGGATTTGTGGGAAACGCTTTTGTTTGCTTCGTTCTAAAAAAGCGTCAAGACCTGCGCAAGGTTCCACACTTTTTATTTGCAAGTCTGGCGGTAAATGGAATTTGTTCATCCCTGATGCCTTTGCCTTCTCGCTTAGCAATGAACGCCTTCTACTACCACCTTGACAATTCAGGGAATGCTGAACACGCTTGTAATGTTTGGGTACCAAGTAATTTGTTTTGTGTTATTGTTAATGCTGTTAACTTGTCGTTAATGGCAATTGATCGACAAGACTGTGTTTTGCGGCCGTTTAACCGACGCATGACATCAAACAATATCATAGTTTTCATAGTTTTGTCGTGGATCGGGGCTACATTGTTAAGCTCGGTCATAATTTTCTACCCTTTTTTTGACGAGTCAGTTTGCCATCAATTCGACCCGGGTGCTTTTTTTTTCAATATGCAGCAAAAGCACCCCGCTTTTGTGTACATCAACGTTCTAATAAACTCTCTCAATATCATTTATTTTCTTATCGTTGTCATAACTGCTTTTCGTATTATAAAAAGATTGCGTTCATCTCCCTTGCCTGATTCAGCCAGTCTTCACAGACGACAAGAGAACAAACTAACATGGCTGACCTATAAAATCTGCGGTGCGTTTTTTGTATGTTGGTTGCCACCCTTGGTTTCTATATTCTTGTTTCAATTTGGTGGTATTCGCAATAAAACTGTGATCGATGTGGTGGTTATAACAACGTCAACCGCAAATTTTCACTACGTTGTGAACCCTCTCTTATTTTACAGTGAGTTGCTAATAAGTAGAAGAGCGCACAATATTCCAAGACCGGATGATAGACGTGGCGCGTGCGATCAACAATAAAGCTTAGCGATGCCAAACTATGTCACCAAAGTAATGTATAAATGTGAAGAAGATCCTCGCAGTTATTAACGCAACTTATGCAGTTGCGAAAAGAAAGCCTGAAAAAAAAATCAGGCTTTTTGTTTTTCAGGCTTTCTTTTCGCAACTGCATAAGTTGCGTTAATAACTGCGATGATCTTCTTCACATTTATTTCTTCATTCCGCAGTTCAAATATATGAATTTCATATATTCATAGTTTTAAAGTAATGTATCTTTAAATTTATAAGCCGGCTTTAATTTTTGTTTATACTTAAGATATCGTGGCGAAGATTATGAAATATCCAGAGTAGAGAATGAGATTTTCGTTCACACTGTGTATATGAATAAACATAAATAAAGCAGTATTAATGCGCAGTTTGCTGAACAATATTATTTATCATAATTACTCATACTCGAACAACAATTTAGACCTCTCACAACGAAATTTTTTCACGCGTCTTGGGCTTTCTTTCTATTTTGTTTGTTTCGCTGGATTTCTGTGGGCTCATTACCAGTTGTTACGCTACCAGAGCGAGTAATGAGAATTTTTTAACGTTATTGAGTTAAAAAACAATTGTATCTATGATGAAATGAGTCTTTGACAAAAAAGGTATCCTTTTGCCAAAATATATATTTTTCCCGACAGCTTCATTTCTTCTGGATCTGCAAAAAATGATTTACGCTTAGAATCTCAAAAAAACCTTTTTGCGTTTTTGCAATTTTTGAGGCGTTGCGGTAGATTTTTTGTTGCAAATTGTATAAAAACAAACGAATAGAGACAGTTTTGTGCTGAAAAATATATATTGTCAGGACTTGTCCAGTGACAAGCGTTAAAAACAAAACTATCTTCACATTTGTACGAATGATTCGATCGATTTTTCAGGAGATAAGGAAAGGAATTTTATTTTGAGTGATTGGGAGTTTTCTATTTAAGACATGTTATGCGACATTGGCGATAGATTAAAATCAATAGCACTTTCTGTCACGGATAAGGAAAACACCCCGCGTTGACTTTCCGAGCCAAAGCCGGGGCAATTTTCGCGTCTCACTTGCTCTGACGTTTTGCCTCTCACTTGATCAACTACTCATCCACGTTTTGGATGATTTAATCCTGTTATAAGGTCTGAGCGCGCGGGCGCGAAGAGCGAAAACAGAGACTGCCCTGATTTCATACTGCATTTCTGAAGCCCGGCACTCTGGTGACGGAGTGTTTTGATTGGTCGGTATATGACGCGATGACGCGTTTCTGTCAGCAACATCACTTGGAGACATGCAGCGCGCGCCAAATTTCCCTAAACAATAATGGCAGCCGTTTTAGAACGTGTATGCGAGGAGAATTTGGGAGGAGTGAAGTTAAAAAAAGGAACAGGAACAAGCTGTACTCGCTCTTCTCGAAAAGAAAGATGTTTTTGCCGTTTTGCCGACAGAGTTCGGTAAAAGCCTCATTTATCAAAGCTATTCTGTCGCAAAAAGTGTGATCGCTCTTCGCGCCCGCGCAACTCGCGGCTTCGCCGCTCGAGAGACTGATCGCAGTCTAGAATGAGTCTTTTATGTAACTGCATTTTGTCATAGCATGTTTTCACCGCTAAATGTTTTAATTCCACATGAGGCTTTAAAAAGTCTCGGTAAATCCAAGGTCCGAAATGCATACCTTATTTTTTAGTTACCGACATTCGGATAAGCCTTCTCTTTGAGGAAAATGCTATATTCTGTCCTGGAACAATCAATTGGAGCCCTCCAATTTCCAGTCCATCTGGACCCGAAGCTTTCCCATTTGTTTTCACCTTTCTTGCTAGCCTCCCTCGCAGTTGCTTTTAGGGGAGTCGTATTACCCTCCTCTCCACAAACGTAGGGTAAAACGACTCCCCTAAAAACGACCGCGGGGGCGGCTAGTATAATGGCCAAACCCTCTTGAAAATTGATGCGTTCAACAATCGGACGGGCCACGATTTTTTTAAGTGGTGTATCCATTTTAGCTTCTTCTTTTTTTTTTTTTTTACAAATCAGGCCCACAGTAATTGGCTATCCGCTGATGTTGTTACCCTGCCGTATTTATTCGTGTTTTGTGTTTTGCTTTGTCTATTGTGTTAGTTTTATTAGTAATTTATTTATAATAACTTCCTTTTCTTGTTCTTCTCTTTGTTTTCTGATATGGCGAAGCTAATAAAATAAAATAACTCTAGTTTCGCCTAGAACCTCACATATAAGGGTGGTGGAGGCCGATTGCAATAACCTAACCACTCCCCAAGAAAAACGTCAAAACACAAGCCTTTTTCCCCACTTCCATGAAATTTCATTAAAGTGCCACTGGGACCAGAATTTTGGTATTCCATATTTTTGCATTTTCGAAAATAGTCTGTGGTTGTTAGTCACCATGCCAAATTTCAACTCATTAGGCCGAATGGAAGTCGCTTTTTTCGGACGGTTTTTGTTGAGATTTTACGGCCGCCTTTACTGGCTCTTGTTCCGGAAGCTGGCTTGCAAATTAGCGGAAGTGACGTTAGAGGCTCACCTCAAACCTAATACCTTCATACGTTTACTTACCGCAAGAAATTTAACTGTCGTCGAGGGAAGTTTTCCTGCCAACTGTTTGCTGTACGGCCTTGAAATTCACGTTGCTACAGCAGTTATAAAGGGTATTACTTGTGTTGTACAATGCTACAACAATAAATCCAACCACCGAGCTGGTGTTTCGCTTCATCAAAGCCTTGCGAGCGGACCCGCAATGGAAAAATGGATAATTTTTGTAATCACACACAGTGCAAATTTCAACCCGAGAGGTATTTTTGTCGGCTGTTCTGATCACTTCACGGACGAGTGTTTCCAGACGGCTGTTGATGTCGAAGGATCCCAGAGGTCGATTATTCCATTGTCCATTCCAAGTATATGGAAAAAAGATCCGGAAAAAACGAGACGAAAGGTACCTAATCTTAACGCAGTTGAAGTGATAGTTTGTTTCTTTTTCAGCGCATCCACCATTGAGCAAAACTTATTCTCTTTTAACGTATTTTAAAGTTTATTTTTCTTGTGGAAAACCCTTTCAGTTCTGCCGTCTGCTAGCGCGAAGATCTTCGGCGTAGTCCTCATAAAATGCATCCTAGGCGAATGCAGGACCGCCGCGATTAAGCCAATAGTTTGTATTGCTTACCTTTTTTTTAATTCCGTGTGTGTTAATTTCAAAGCAGTAATCGCTTAGAAGCATGGTCATTTATTTTATAGCATACCATCCTGAATGTGGAGAAACTTTTCTCCTTATTCCCTGTCGGTGAAGAGTCGATTGACACTACTGTTCGAAATATATCAAGGCTTCAACAGCTCGGATCGTCTTGCGTGGAAATTTAAGTTGGTTGGGAAAGAATATCACACGCCACTATTTGCCTACTGAAGGGTTTACAATGTTATTTCTTTTAACTGTCATAGCAATCTTAGTAAATGGACTACCAAGAAAAATGCAAGGCAATGAATAAAGCAAGTGAAAGCTTCGTTTCTTCGGCGGTCCGCATGTTGTTGTTGAGCGGCAGAAAATTTCCTTGTGGCTTTGATTTGCACGACAAATATTTAGATTCTGGTCACAGAAGGCCTCCAGTTCTTTAAAAAAGGTCTTGGTTTATTCCACTTTTTTCGGCTCAAGCTACAAATTCTACAAAAACTGTTCAAAATACATGAGAAACCCAAGCACTTGTGTTTCTATACAAGCGACCACTGTACTACGATTGACACGATAGCCTTCATCAGCTGACTGCCAGATGACTACAGCATTACAGCTCTTCAAGAATTTTTCCCATACTATGCTAAGAATGGCCAAAAATCTCAATGCCTCACAATATAAATATAAACAACGGCAGACTAAGTATAGCTCCTTTTATTTCTCGAACGAAGCGAACAATAAAATCAATCGACGATGCTTGGAAATTCGCGGGCATCAAATTCTAGAGTTTTTATAGGTGTTTTGTCTAAACTTCCAAAGCTTAAAACATCAGTTTTTCGAATAGCTGGACAGCGATTTATCCCTTGGATGAGAGTTATCTGCTCTTTGAGCAACTTGTGCCTGAACTGTAATCACTGTAAGCATTATTTTGCGCATATTTTGAACTCCCGCCAGCATGGCGACAAACACAACTTGGAACAGTTTGTTTACAAGCTTGTTATAAGCTGAAATCTCCTGACATCAGTTCTTACATCGTACGGTAAGAAAAATTCTTCATTTGCCGAATGAAATGAATCCTCTGATGCTTCGGAAGCTAAAGACTGTTCCGAATCGTAGAAATACTCTTCGGAGGTCTCGCAGTCGACGGTAGGCATCTTGAGTCAAAACACAAGGAAACGCGACTGAGATGAGCCTCTGACGTCACAAGCTATTAAATTGCGCAATCACCCAGGAACACGTTTTCAGTAATGGCGGACACATTTTACGTAACTTTGGAGCTAAAAAATATTAGGATGGACGGTTTCTTGTTCAGTTTTCTGGGTAAATATAGACACAACCCGATATTCTGCGACAGAATTTGGCCGAAATAAACCTACGAATTTTCGTCTCAGTGGCACTTTAAGCAATCAATCAATCATCGTGACCTTGAACAACTTACTACGACGAATCTTTTGCTGAACTAAACGATGGCGCCCTACAGGCCTGTCTTTGTAAGAGAAAACGTTCCAAATTTTGCTAGCAAAAGCCTGGGCAATCGATTAAAATCTATATCGGAAAACCATTCTACAAATCGATAACTATCGATAGCAATGACCCAAACGTTATCAATCAATCGATAAAAATTGTTTATTATTATTATTATTATTATTATTATTATTATTATTGTTGTTGTTGTTGTTGTTGTGGTTATTATTATTATTATTATTATTATTATTATTATTATTTTTATCGATTTTATTGATGGATGTCGATCACACGTCTTAAATGGCATTGATTTTGTTTTTAAAAGACGTGTACCTGCAGTAAGGATTGCTTGTGTTTATCAATTGAAAGCGAGTGCCTAGAATGTTTCAGTGCAACGTTGGTCTGCAATCCTGAGTACTTAGCTTGTGAGTTTTGTGAGCCTAGAAAAGATTTAGAAGAGTTATTGTATAGCAATCTAATTGTCAAAACTGGTTACGGAGGCTTATCAAGAGATAAGCTCATCAAGAGAGGTAAGGTAAGGTAACGTAAGGTAAGGTAACTTTATTTAAACACGGTATTTCCTTCAGTTATACATTTACATTGAAGTATAGAAAAAAAAACTAACTTCCTAACTAATCTAAAAACTAATATAAAAGAAACTAAAATAATAAAGATGAAAAGAAAACACCTGCTTTTCAAGGAGGCCGTGTGTAAAAACAGAATATCGCTAATTAAGTTATTTGTCAATCGAAATTTATGTCTCTTAATTTTCCCTTAAATATACTAGGGGATGTCAATTGCCGCACCTCCAGAGGCAAGCCGTTCCATAACACAAAACCGCCGTAAGAAAGACTTCTTTTGTAAAATTCAGTATGGGGTTGCGGAACAGCAAGGTTGTATTTATTCTCTCTAAGGTTATAACTAGTTAAATCACAGCGACGAACTAATATTTTCTGCAATTTTTGCAATTTAGAAGATAGGTTCTTAGAACAGTTTCCCCATACTACATTACAGTAATCAAAGTGTGGCTGTACCAGTGAATTATATACGTTAAGTAGAATCTCAAAAGGGAGAAAATACTTAATACGCTTAATCGTTGCAACTTGTTGCAATTAACGAGACACGTTTGCATACGATTTCTCGAGTAAGAACAGAACCACTGATTAGCAGAATCACGGATACCATATGCTTTAAGTTTTGAAAGAAGAATAGCATGGTTTACCGTGTCAAAAGCCTTTTTAAGGTCTAAGAAGACAACTGCATTGACCAAGCCGCGGTCGACGTTCAAAGACCAGCTATCTGTGGCTTCGATCAATGCAGTAACTGTGGAGTGGAGTGTGCGAAAACCAGATTGGTAACAACAGAGAAGTTTGTTTTCGGATGAGGATGAACTAAGAGAGTGAATCCCCGATCCCCATGAAGTTTATTATTAGTTTTCACCCATCCTGCGAAGGTTATTTTTATCTGTTGTTTCCGCGTCAACAAACTAAAATCACACGACGTCATTCTAACTCATCAGTGAGGTATCGTCCTTAAAAATAACCACGCAGTAGGACACAGAACCAAAAATAGATTTCAAATAATTTTCATCGGAAGAGGCCCGTGGAAGGGGGATTCGCTCTCTTCCTTCATCCTCTCTTGAAGCTCTTATATTTTGACACATCAAATGTTACCAATAAGATCAATACTTTCGACAAAATCTATAAAAATTGTTTAATAAAATACATAAGATAACTAAATATCGATTACTCGCAACAAATCCTTTTATCGATTTTTATCGATTAATATCGAATACTATCAAGTATTCATCTTATCGATTGCCCAGGCCGGAGAGTAAACAAGGTTGCTAAATTAAACAAATGTGTGTTTTCCTGAGTAATCCTTCAAAGTGATTTTACTTAACCCGTGAACTTGTATTGTATAACGAAAATTGTACCGAGAGCATTATTGTCTGATGGGAAATAAAACAATCAATCAAAAAACTATCACGCACTATTACACACTAATGTTATTGTTTTCTTTTGTTAAAGGGACAGGCTCACGGCTGGGCGCATGCGCATTAATCAAATTACTTTTTTCCGATTTATTAGTAATTCTATCGGTTAATAATCCCTGACTCACATGCATCTCAGCGATCACCTACCATAGTAAGCCCAAGTAGAACGGCGGAGGACTAAATTTTGATATATTAGTGGATTATACCAACACTGCCAACGTTGAATTTATTGTTGACCCGAAGATTTTATTCCATGGTTGATGAATTTAACGCTTTTACCGCGCGCTTTGGTCAAATGGCTGCCAGGGGTGTGTGCAGATAGCTGAGAAATCATTAAACGCGAGACTTTGGCAAGAAAATTTCACATAGCGTGCACAGGTGAAAAACAGCATTTAGATTCGTGAGCATGCACTAAACCGTAAACCCTTCCCTTTAACTTTGGACTGATTTGACACTAATTGTTAGATACTGTTTCCCGGGCTAGGTACAATGACTCTAAAATAAAAGAAGATGCGATGTTCGATCGGCGTGCCAAAAATATAAAACCTTTTAGCGTGAAATAAATTCCTAGTACGTCGTCTCGATGCTTGTACTAGTTCATGTAGAACTTTCGCGGATGGTAATATTCAGGTGATTTCCAATCCCACATGGAGATTCTTCATTTTTATAGAACCAATGTCCTGGTCCTTCATTAGAGAGGACATTATTTTCTTTAATCCTCCAATTCTCCAAATTGTGAAATGGGGAAGAAGTTAACTTTTGATTGAGTTAACGTTTATAGGTAGTGTGATGAAATTCTGACCCTGTAATGAAACAGGCATTTCTCCCATGCCTTTTCTTTCTGATGTCAACTTTTTTGATTCTGTGAATCAAATCCTAAATGTTTAACTATTCAAATTCGTAACGGGGCTGTTAAGCAGCGATTTCCTATTGCTGTTTATTTTGCTGTACATGGTGATTGTAACTCTTGAATCTGTGAATGAAATCCAAAAAAGTGAGACCACGAAACAGTACTTAGCTGCAATGTTTGCTTGTTTGCTTATGTTTTGTTTCGTTTGTTTTTTCTTAGTTTTTGTTTGTTTACTTTGAGACTTAAGCAAAATCACAAAGTGCCCTTGAGTTTGATTATCCAATTGATAAATTGAGTAGTAGTTTCCTTTTGTGCTGTTTGATATGAAGTGCAGTCCAAACTTGTGACTCTGTAGACTATAACAGTACAATCCTTTGGTGCTTTTTGTTTCCTAATTAGTTTTAAGCGAATATTTTACCTTGATATTTTACCCAACTCCCTAGGTAACCTAACCTTACCTGGATATTTTCCCTAACTTGAGGTAGTTGTGCACCCCGCTTTCACATCTATTCACATTATATTGTTCCACAGTGTAGGGACGGTTACGCGGGCGATGGAGAGGAGTGCGAACTGGACCCGGACTTGGATGACATTCCCGTGAAAGGACTCAGCTGCACCTTAGCAAACTGTAGAAAGGTTCGTTCATACATATATTAATTAGTGTTTAACCTGGTGTAGTTTAGTGCATATGAAGTGTCTATGATTATTTCCAACCTGAGAAAACAGACGGCGTTTTACCCTCGCGACCAATAGGCCTTCCGGGCAGTGCGTAGCATGAGAAATTTTCAACGTTACGGCTCAACAGTCGCGTATGAATAATTTTTCGCCCGTTTATATCAACCAATTCCTTACCTAAATACGCCATTTGAAATCTATGATAGGTAAAATTTGTATATGCGAAACGAATTTAAGGTCGTAGTGAGATCAATATCGGAATATCGAAACTTTGCAGTTTACCTTTCGCGCAGTGTAATAAATTTGTTTTTCCCGTTAATATAAACCAGGAGCCATAATCGGGGATGGAGACCGTAACTAACTGCCATTTTCAGTATTGGCGTTGGCCCCATCGAAAAAGACAAATGTGTTATTTTTAGAAAAAATTGCGCCATCGCGCGCGACACACGCGCGTGTGTGTTGAGAGGACTCTGCGCAGAGAAAAACAAACAAAATGGCGTCGGAAATTACATTTGTTGGAGATGAATAAATTCAATTTCTGTCATCAGTGTCACTTCCTAATTTGAGGCAAGCCCTTGGGGAGAACTTTCTGGATAGTGACTCTGGATTTGAGGATTATACAAGTGATTCCGATGATGGCAGTGAGAATATTTTAGAAAAATCCTGTGGCGAAGATGTGTCGGACATGTCGGACGAGGATTTCCCCGTTAGACGGAAGAAACGTTTTACGGGCAAAAATGGCGTCGAACTACGAAAAAATCAGTTGAAGGCGAATCAGGCAGAAAAAAGGAAAATACATCTCGATATATATTTCCTCTGAGGACGTACAGAGATTGAAGGGCAGCCGCAAAGACTGTAAAATGATTTTCCAAGCACGTACTGAAGAAAAGTAACGCACTGATAAATCGTTGTCACTTTTTTCACTGCAAGAAAAATAGTAACATATATTCAAGTACCGAGTCAGTAAAGAGAATGTCTGTCGAGATTTCTCAGCGTATGTTTTCTGAAATAATGCCCGCCTTTACCGAAATGGCCGAATTGTTTATAATGAAGACCAAGAATAGTGAAAAGCGCGCCTTGTTTTCAATCAAATGCTCTCGTGGTGCGTTATCAATCGTCGACAAAATAGAAAACTGGAAAAACACGAAGAGAAAAAAAAACTACTTCCGTCGATGAGAAGGAGGAAGATGAAGTGAAACTCCATGCTGCCCTAATACTTAATATTACTTTCTGGGCAATTTACGAACCTAGAAGGGATACATAGCGCAGTGGATGTGGCAAGGATTTCAACGACAGTTTTTCTCTGCCAGCAACCCGGCGAGAAAAATCACTTTGTATCGAAGCAAAATTAAGAAGAAATTACGACTGAACGTCACTGAGTCACAAATCTAAGTTGTTTCAGAGTGCTTGATTTCTTAGGACGAAAAGAAACTGTAGAAATAGAATTTTAAGCATTTAGCGCTTTGTTTACAATTTCTTTCATCGTCCAGTCAATCACTTGTTCTTAAAATTTCACAAACAGCAGGTTTCATACGGAAGGCTTTGACTCCGAAATATCGAGACAAGACAAAATAAAGCACAGTAAAATTGGAAAGAAGCATTTAATAAAAATTGTCACACTTTTTATGGCGAGTCAGTACAAAAATCATGCAACAGTCTGAACGACAAGCATTGAACAAATCCAGTACCAGAAAAGGCGACATTTTTTGGCTATACCACACAAAATTGACACTAGTTTACCTGTACTCGTTGTGACCCTATCTGTGTTCCCTTGAGCAGCTCCAGACATTTAGACACAAGTCGGATGCCATGTAAAATACGTTGAATCGCTTTCACAGTTGTTTGAGTGTTATTTTTACCATTCCGTCGGCGGGCTCAAACTAAGAAAAACTGCGTTTTGTGGTTTGCGTTTAAAAAGTAAGATGGTGAATTCTAATGTTCCTCACCTCCGTAGTCTTGTTTCCGTGAGCTGCATAGTAATTATCGTTCAAGATTTATTATTAATCCTGTCTTCACTTCGATCAAACAAACACATGATGGCTCCGTTGTCAGCGTTGTGCGAACTTAGCGATTTCAAACTCGTTCATTTGAACTCCCACAGCCATAACGGTGAGATCGTACAGCTTCAATCTGCTTTGAACGACGATTACAACAATTTGCAGGAAACATCAAACACGTACCACATTTCAGAGCCCATAATTGGGAGATTTTTCCCAAACCTTGTGCTTGTACGTTCACTTCGGAGCAGTTGCATTGATTTATTCAGCTCCGCAAAGAAACGCTGCAACACTTCGCAAGGTTTTGGCGCCTTTTTCCGTCAGTCATGTGATCGCGATCGATTCTTGTTCCCTTTTCTCTCGGAGTTTCTCTCCCTTTTTTTCTCTTTCTTGATTTTATAGCAATTAGTGATTGCGTTTTTAATAAGAAAAACAATTGTGTACTCGAGCATACCGGATATCAAATAATTATTATTCAACAAATTGCCACTATGCCCATATATGGTAAGGAAGCCCTCAATATCTGTCATCCGTACATGACAGATATCCCACGATATACGTAAATGACCATATTTGGAAGTGCACTGCAGATTTTCTTTCATTGCTTGTTTGGCGGCCATTTTGAAAAGCGAGGCACTTTCGGCAGTGTTCTCCGGAAATTTTAACTCCCTGGAAGAAACTTTTCACGATTAAATGCTCTCAAAAAGTCAACAAGTATTTGCTTCAGCTCACAAAGATATCCAGAGGTTGACTTGGAATTTTCACAGTGAGAACTCAACCAAGAAAATGCTATTGCGAACGAAGCAGCACACTTGCTCACGGGAAATTGTAAAGACTAAAGTTGAAAAGATTTTAATTCACAGGAAGAGGACTTATTCTCGGTAAGGTAGCAATATTTTTTTTACTTTGTCTTGTCCTTTCTGAACATGAGTTTGTAAATAAGTCTTCTTAAGTGAACGGTTAAGTAAACTTCGATTTCTTGAAGTTCTGTTTTGATCTTTATTAAGCTTATGTGTTGCTAGCTTTTAGCGTTTTCATCATAGAGCCGTAGTTTTTCTCATTCTGAAAATGGTAGTCGATGGGAATTTGTTGAATAATAAAACAATTATCCTGCTCAATCTTGCGGAATATCCCCTGATTTTGCCAACTCGGCCTACGGCCTCTTCGGCTAAGTATCAGGTGATATTCCGCGCGATTTCGCATGATAATTGTTAACTATAACCACGCAAATTTGCGTGTAGCCATGCGCGTTTATGACGTTGAGGGTGGCGCAATTTTTTCTAAAAATAGCACATTTGTCTTTTTCGATGGGGCCGCGTGGACCCCGCGCTTACGGTCTCCGTCCCCGATTATGGCTCCTGTATAAACCAAATTTTTCGCTAAATACAGCTTTCGAAAGCTAAAACTGGTGGATTCTTACAAGCAAAATAAATTTGAGGTCACAATGAGGTAAATGTCGAAAAAATCTTGCCTTTGCTGCGCTATTAAAGAAATATTCAACGGTGCGCCTCAACACTCGCTTGTGAAAAAAATTCTCCTGCTTATGTCAATGGCAGAGCTTTCTAATAATACTCCATTTCGTGGAAAAGCTAAGAGAGCAAAGTGTTTAGCGGAGCCAGCGCGCTAGGGCGTCAGCGGAGCTCCATTGCTAAGGAAATTTGGTAACCTATCAAGCCAAGAAATTTTGGTTGTGACGTAATAGTCACGTGACCGTCCGTACGTAGGTAGGAAAGTACCTCCGTCCGTCCGTCGGCACCAGAGGGTTACCAATACACTTCATACACTGGATGTAACCCTGTGCTGAATCCCATGTGTTTTTGGCGCGAAATCGCATGTTGACCCGCGTTGTAGCAAAACAGGCAAAGACAACAAAAGTCAAAAGCAAATTTGTTAATGGAAAAAAAAGAGTTCAAAAGAATACTCAGTTGTCTTTTTGGTGGAAGGGGAAAAGTTCAATTTAGGCGAAAAAATTTACGCGATAAAGTTCAGGCGAAAAGTTCAAATTTGCCTTGTCGGTTCTGTTCGAACTCGGTCGGCACACCGCTTGAGTTCGCAGCTTTTCGCAGCGGTTTCGACGCCAAATATATCAGAGCGAGAGCTTTTTGGTTTTTTCTGTCCACAACCATGGTTTTTACGGCGTTCCGAACACATTTTGCCAGGAAAAACACCAGTATTTTCATGCTGATAGGCAGCTTGTCACGAAGAAAGAAATAAGTGTTATTATTATTCAACTGCATTCAGTAGAGTACAAATAACACCCAAAACGAGTACAAATATCCCACGGTATTTGTACTCGAGAAGACCGGTTTGACAGGTTTTCTACAAATGCCACGTCAGGCATTAGGCTTACAAGGTGAACGATGAAAAAATGGGCGAAACGCTCGTTTTTTCCAAAGAAAACAATGAATGCTTACCAAATTTTGAGGTTTTTAACGAAAACGAGATCCTAGAGACAAGCACTGACCTAGACGGCAGTGAAATTTCTTTATTTATTGAAGAAAATCGAAACGTATTAAGATACAACAGTAAAGACGAAAACTGACCTCAAGTCCGTTAAAGAAACAAGGGCCATTGAAGAAATTCCCGCCGAGGAACTTAACAATCTTTTATATCATTTGTTTGTCAAAGTCAGGAAACGGAACCCATCTTTTCTCAGGAGCTGTCTTCAACAAATGCACAATTGTTGTCGGTCAGAAATCTCCGCCGCTAACTCTTCCAAAATGACGCGTGGTTAGTGATTCGGACGAAGATGACTGAGCTTGAAGTGCTGTTTAACTTTGTTTGACTTGACTTTCGAGTTCTGTTTGTTCTGTCGAGTTCTTTCTTTTCGTAGTTTTACTCGGTGACCAAGAACATTGTTGTTCATCTAACTGTAAACCCGAAAATAATTCAGTTTTGCCTTGTTCCATCTTTGTTTTCCTTGCAAGTTTGAAACAAAACCACGACGCTTCGCTCGATTGACAGGTTTGACAAGTTTTCGTTTTTGACCAATCAACAACAACCTCACGTTAAGCGCGCGAAACCTGACCCGCTGGCGCGCTCACTCGCTGCTCAGAAAGTCACGCTAGTTTGTCACGCAACTCACACAGTTTATAAACCACTTTTCCATTTTGTAGCTAAGTTGAATAATAAATCCCTTATTAGACGGTTTAGTGTGTAGTATCGTGGGACATTTCTACTCGTCTCTTGTATTTTGACTCGCCCTACGGGCTCGCCAAAATACGGTGCGACTCGTAAAAATATCCCACGATACTACACACTAAACCGTCTAATAAGATATATAAATTAACGTGCTCATGGCAAAGTGGACTAATATCCGGCTTCATACGCCGACGACCCGAGTTCGGCTCTCAGCGAGGTTAAGAATTTTTTTTTTTAATTTAACGACTTGAATGAGAGTATTTTCACAAATTAATAACTGCCAGCAAAAAAAACAAACAAACAAAACAAAACAAAAATGGGGACTCCGCTTTTAGGCTTGGCTAAATCTATATATTATAACCCAAATGAGCTTGAAGAAACGGTGAGATATATCGAAAGAATCTTGCTTTGTTTACTGCTCAGCTGACTGTTTTGTAATACCGACGGCCGCTTACTAGTTACACGCGGTAATAAGACATTTTCAACACGACAAAGTATACCGCATTTATCTCACCATTGCCCAAAATTCATTTCACTGACAGAAATCTACGCATTGTTGTCTGAATATGCTGTTAACACTATAGGCAATTTTTCTTGCAACTTGCACGGCAATTTTGTTGCGCCGTTGAGAGACAAGTTGCACGTAACGTTGCATAGTGTAACACCTCTACACAACGCTGGAAGAGTTTCAAGGATCGTTGCGAAAAGTAGAACCGACTTCTACTTCTCGCAACGAATGCGGTACCAAAAAAAGTTGCGAGACATGTTCATTTCAGGGTACGTTACAATGGGCAATTTTCCTGCAATTTGTATCGCAACAAAATTGCGAGACAAATTGCAAAAAAGACTGCCTAGTGTAACAGCGCCTTTAGCTGTAAATGGTGTACTTAGGCAAGAACTAGTTGGTATAAAATGGAGAAAAAAGGATTCAAACGCGAGTGTTACAAACTTCATTATTAAGCGGCGATATGAAATGTGGATAACGAAGACTTTTTAACTTTAAGATTGAAATCATTGTGACCTCAAAATCGTTTTGCGTAAAAAAATCTGCCTCTCTTAGTTTTGAAGTGACTCCTTAACATAGAAATTGGTTGATATAAACCAAAGAAAAAATTATTCCTCTGCGAGTATTTAATCAACCATTAAAAGCTCTGCACAGATTTGGGTAGCAATACTTCATCAGTACGACATATTTGAGTTTCATTCCCCAGACGTATTTTTGCGGGAACCGTGGTTGTGGCGAGCGCGAAACGATGTTCGTTTTCTCAAGCTAGTTTTTTTTCCTATTGATGCAAATTTACCAAAACCAAAAGAAGTCAGTTTTGACCAACAAAGAAACGCAAATGACACAAAAATGCATTTGGGCTTCAAGACAAAAACCCGCAACCAGTTCAAACGTTTAGCATTCAGGCCTTTTTTTTTTGTCTTTTTTATCTGTGAACAGTTATATTGAGCTCACCAGAGAAGTTCAAATCAAAAAGCAAACTTACGCGAAATCATTCGAAACCCGCCGTCATTACCAATGTTATTAATGATCCTGTATGCCGGCTTACGAGAAATATATTTGACCTGTCATGAGTTAAGTGGCAATGTCTGTAAGAGCGGTCCACTGCATTTCGGGTCAGAAAAAAGTCTTCCCTCAAACTTTGCCCAGGAAACCATCTTGGGTCACAAGTAAATGAAACGAGTTTCGTTTTAGGAAATACGTTAAAATAGTTTTTTTACAGCCCACAACAGTAAGAGCGGCAAAAGCCGTAAATTAGCACCTGGCCAGACGCGAAAATTGCATAAGTTAGCGACCTCACTGCTCAAAAACCACAACACGCAGCAAAAAAGTGTTATTATTTTTAAGTTAAGAGGTCCTTCAAGGGTGTAAAGCGTGTGTTAAATTTAATTTGTGTTGAGGTGGAAGCTCGTGATAATTGATATATTAACACTCATCTGAGCGCTTTCTGAAAACTCGCAAAAGTACCCTGTCTTCGTCGGCCTTTATTTCCCGAGTCCAGACCGAGTCGCTCTAAATTCCTATCGAAGTGCGTTAATGAGATGTTAGGGAGTACAGAAATATAGAAATACCTTGCGCTTATTATCGTCCTTTACCACAGTGACTTCGAACTTTTGGTGATTTTTGCGAATATGACACATGCATTATGCAAATTAGGTTGTTGAGCAAATTCGGATCGTGTGAACTGAATAGCTTCTAGATTTTAAGATTTCTCCATTTCAAGTCATAAATACAGAAAAGCATACACAAATAGAAGTTTTGAACTGTTCAAATTGATGAAATAAGCGAATTACTGAGTCCTGATCTTTGGATGCTAATCCGGAGAATTGCGTGACTCACATTATGCAAATTAGGTTGTCTGCTAAACTTGGTCCGTTCCGGTAACTGTTGCAAAAATTAAAACCTTTTTAAAACTGTTTGGATCCCACTTTTGCTTTAATGGAATATTAAAGAAATGTTGAGACTACATGCACTGTAGGTAGAAAACGTTGACGACGAATTCAGCTAGTTAAAGCACTGACTTCTATTCACGTGTCATTTGAATAACTCTGTTTGCAATGAAATGGACAACTTGTAACAATTAATGAATCTCTACTTTTTTGTAGTCGGGTTTGGTTTTTTATTCCTACAATTTGCTCTTTGATCTGCCTTTTCCACAACGCCTTCGAAATTTTGGTGCTTTTGTCCCGGGACTTTTGTCAAGCGTTTTATCTTGTTTATACAAGTCAAACTAGGTTGTTCGCGTCAGTGGAGCAAGCTCAATAAAAAGACCGCGAATTATAAAGTGCCGATGTTTGGATGCTTTGGGGCAAAATGTGACGAGAATTATGCAAACCAAATTTTCTGCCAAACGTTTCATCAGGTTATAAGAAACTTGAAAGTTTTTGTTTGATTTGAAACGGCTAAAGCTACGTCTTGGTAGGTTCCTTTTCCAGGGTTGGTTAGATGGCCTTTTATAATATATAACAGTGCTCTGGTTCGTTTTGTTCTCTCAATCAGTTTTGTTGCATTCACAAGTATTGCAATTAGTGTATAATGAGAAACATAAGAGAATGAATACAATATCAGAATCACAGGAAAAATAACAACAATGAGGCTCAGGCAGGCTGTTATAACTATAAGCTTTTATGATACCTGAGGTGGCCAAAAATTACTAGAAGCTATTGTTTCCCAGTTAAATAGTAACGTCCAACATCGAAATTAGTAAATGCTTGTCAGATAATTTTCCACCTTGGCACGTCAACAGCAAGCCAGTGAAGAGGGTTTGTATAAAAGCCGGTACCATTCTTCGTTCGGCGAAGCCCTATGGGCGGGAAAAGCCCCGGAAATACAAAGGTCATAGCTAGGCTTTCCCCTCCCCCCCCCCCCGCCCCACGACATGATCGCTAAACTGAGATCGTGATCGTGTCTAATGATTCAAAAGAAATGTTTATCCTTCAAGTAAACTGTTCAAAGGATGCGGAACTTAGGGGTAGTTCTTTGTTTAAGTCGAGAATTTAATCAGACCTGTGAGCGAGAAGTGAAATAGGCCATTTCCCAACTAATAATAATAATAATAATAATAATAATAATAATAATAATAATAATAATAATAATAATTATTATTATTATTATTATTATTGTAAATTTCTATAGCGCCATTTCCCAATGGTTCAATGGTGCTTTACAAAGTTGTCATTACGTTAATCTACAAATAACCTTAAAAAACAATAAATAAAAATGAACTAAAATTGATCATAACGATAAATAAATCAGAATTCCTAGCCAAAAGCTTCTTTAAACAGCCAGGTCTTAAGTTTAGACTTAAAAGTCGAAAGAGATACACATTTTCTTAATTCTAAGGGAAGGCTGTTCCATATGGTCGGAGCGGCAACTGTAAAGGAACGACCGCCATACGTTTTCAGATTAAATCTGGGAAACCAAGGAGATAATGACTAGATGATCTCAGTGTCCTATATGCTAGGCTTGTAAGGCCTTAGAAGTTCCGTGATGTAACTGGGAGCAGCGTCATAAAGAGCTTTGAATGCAACCAGAGCGATCTTGAAAATAATCCTTTGTTCAACAGGAAGCCAGTAAAGATTTAAAAGCAAAGGTGTGACATGTTCAAATTTACTTGTTGAATAAATGAGTCTTGCTGAACAATTCAAGACACGTTGTAAATCTTGTAGAACACATTTAGGTTGACCACAATTGCTTTAAGCCTCCCTTTCAAAGCGAGGCTATGTGCACAACCTTTCATATGAAAATTAGTTTTCATTCACGTGTAAATAAGACCATATTTTTAAATATTAAAGGTGTGCACCTAGCCTGCCTTTGATAGAGAGGCTTAAGACAATTCCGAAATGGCTTATCAAAAGACACCTTCACCAGAGTGCGAAAGTAGCTCGAAAGTTAAGCGATTCACCGTCGTCTGTGAGGCGCTTCCACTTGAAGTCAGCAAGGTTCCAAGAAGCCTCCAGTTCTTTAAGAGTTAGGTCTTAATTGAATTTGGACATGAAATCAAAACACGCGATGCAGAATGATGCAGAATTAGACTTTTTTGTTTTCGCTGTTGAAGCTTTTTTATATCGAAACTGATACAATGATATCCAATTCTTTTGATTGAACTGAAGAAAAGGAACCAGAGCACTGTTTTAAAAACGGGCATCTGTGACCAGGTGACTATCCCATGAACACATGGCTTTAGCCGTTTCAAATCAAACATCGATGAAAGAGAGATCCAAAAAGTTACACGTCTCTTATTTGGCAAAAAATCCAGTTGGCATAATTTTCGTCACATTTTGCCCCAAAGCATCCAAACATCGGCAGCTTATAATCCGCGGTCTTTGACACGCAAACAACCTTGCTTGTCTCAAGCGTTTGCATAAACAAAATAAAGCGCTTAACAAAAGCCCCGGAAAAAAAGCCCAGGGCGGGGGTTACTCCCCCATATTGCCTATACGGGGACGTGCCGCTGGACAAGGCATGGTTTTTGGCCTCTCTGTCCTAAACAGGATACAAAATTTTAACCGAGTCTGTCCTAAATAGGATATCAACTTGTCGTAAACAGGGTATGGTCAGACCCCATTGTCGTCATTAAATATGGCTTACACAGTATTTAGGTATCCTAGATCGGGGACGTTTGCTGGTCTTTGAAACACTTAAAATTGTGTAAAACAAGGGAGTTGATATAATAATCATTTGCTCTAAACAGGGACCTAAAATAGAGGGTGCTGTCCTAAACAGAGTAGGTAATTTAGGGCTTTTTTTTGTCCTACACAGTCAGGCCCTCAAACCCTCAGTTCGTCAAGTGTCTCTCCCCCTGGGACAAAAGCACCAAAAGTTCGAAGGCGCTGTGGAAAAGGAAGATCAAAAGAGCAAATCGAAGACATAAAAAATCAAAACCCGACTACAAAAAAGTAGAGATTCCTTTTTATCCAACACGCTGTCCATTTCATTGCAAACAGAGTTATACAAATGACACATGAATAGAAGTCAGTACTGTAACTTGCTGAATTCATCGTCAACGTTTTCTACCTACAGTGCATGTAGTCTTAACATTTCTTTAATATTCAATTAAAACAAAAGTGGGATCCAAACAGTTAAAAAGGTTTTTTGCAACGGTTACCGGAACGGACCAAGTTTAGCAGACAACCCAATTTGCATAATGCCAGTCACGCAATTCTCCGGATTAGCATCCAAAAATCAGGACTCAGTAATTCGCTTATTTCATCAATTTGAACAGTTCAAAACTTCTATTTGTGTATGCTTTTCTGTATTTATGACTTGAAATGGAGAAATCTTAAAATCTAGAAGCTATTCAGTTCACACGATCCGAATTTGCTCAACAACCTAATTTGCATAATGCGTGTGTCATATTCGCAAAAATCACCAAAACTTCGAAGTCGCTGTGGTAAAGGACGATAAAAAGCGCAAGGTATTTTTATATTTCTGTACTCCCTGACATCTCACTAACGCACTTCGATAGGAATTTAGAGCGACTCGGTCTGGACTCGGGAAATAAAGGCCGACGAAGACAGGGTACTTTTGCGAGTTTTCAGAAAGCGCTCAGATGAGTGTTAATATATTAATTATCACGAGCTTCCACCTCAACGCAAATTAAATTTAACATACGCCTTACACCCTTGAAGGACCTCTTAACTTAAAAATAATAACATTTTTTTGCTGCGTGTTGTGGTTTTTGAGCAGTGAGGTCGCCAACTTATACAATTTTCGTGTCTGGCCAGGCGCTAATTTACGGCTTTTGCCGCTCTTACTGTTGTGGGCTCTAAAAAAAATATTTTAGCGTATTTCCCAAAACGAAACTTGTTTCCTTTACTTGTGACCCAAGATGGTTTCCTGGACAAAGTTTGAGGGAAAACTTTTTTCTGACCCGAAATGCAGTGGACCGCTCTTACAGACATTGCCACTTAATTCCCGGTATTTGCCTTCCAGGATAACTGTCCAAGTGTACCTAACACGGGTCAGGAGGATAATGATGGTGACACAGATGGAGACGCTTGTGATGAAGATGATGATAACGATTTGATTCCTGATAAGCAGGTTTGTGCCAGACAATTATGCCGTATTACGACCTTTGCTCCCTCCAATTCACCCAAAACCCGTACTCCTTCACTCTTACAATTTTTTTTGTATTGACCTTTCGATCCGAAGGTCGATGGACGGTTGTTGAAGACTTGGTTTTTGAGGTCGTGTTCAGTTCATAGACAAGACATGCACACTGAAGTGCGTATTGCCTGTCTTTTTCCAGCGGTATATAAAACAGGTAGCATCAGGAGCCTGTTAGCCGGAACGTACAATTTCCATACTGTGTCTGTGAAAAGGGCTTTTATCAAGTTGGGTTGTTTTTAGATACGAAGTCTTCTTAAGATTTCCTACGATTTCCTGAAGTCTTCCAGAGATAACCGAAGACCACCTAAAGTTAAAGTTGAGGGTAGGCTTATCTAAAAATAACCGACCCAATTCAGTTGCAACGCTGTTGCACTATTACACAGGAGTTAAACGCTCTGGGTAATTGGTTCCTGGTTGCCTTGAGCAAAATCTTGAGAGTAACCTTGTGATGTTCGCTGTTGACCTCTAACTAATGAAATATTTGCTTTAGGACAATTGCATCTTTGTTAAAAATCTGGACCAAAAAGACACAGACAAAGACGGAGTGGGTGACGCCTGTGATAACTGTGTGTCCGTACCCAATCCCGATCAGACAGACACTGATGGAGACGGTGTGGGAGATGCGTGTGATAACGATCAAGATGGAGATGGTAAGTAATAAATTAATAAATTCTCAATCTCAGTTCTTGAAATTCAAGCTTTTTGATTGGTTCACACACCGGTTATCAGCGAATAACTCTGCAGTGGTTTTTGCCTTATAGGGAAATTGGATGCCATGCAAAACTTTTGCCCAAAAATATGCCCAAAAAATTCAGCAACGATGACGGAAGTCGAGAATTTAATAAGACAATTATTCCACTAGTGCTTGTTGGGTACGAGGTGATTTATTTTAATATGATAAATAACCAGTTAATTATTTATTACCTGACATCCAGCACGTGCTCGTGAAATGACTGTTGAATAAGTATGCGTTTTGAGGCAACTCAACCCCTGCCAAGAATGAAAAACTTAACCTCTTAGTTTTCATCTTACCTAATTTAAATTTATGACCATAACAAATCTGCTGCCTTTTTCGTGTGTCAAAATCTTGGTATATTTAGCGGACAAATGACGGAGTTGACGAGAGAAGTTTGTTTCTGAAATATGTTATGGACAGGTTAATAACGCCTTACAAATATGATGCTTTCTGGGCACTGTTCGGAAAGGTCAAGGAAAAATATTGAGTCACGCCTCCAAGTAAAAGATTTGGCATTTGGGATTTTAAAAGTCTCGCCATTTTGTTACCAAAAATATCCAGGAGCACAAATGGCGAGAAATTCAAATATCGACGTAACGTTAGCTTTGATTGGATCATCAAATTTCATACAATTTTGACATGTTGAAATTCTGGTGTGTTTCTGGTGAACCCAGAACGAGACATCCCTTTATTTTCCCAAAGTTTAACGTCATTCCAATGACATCGTGCAAAACTTGTTTGTGTAGGACAGACAGGAGGAAAAGTTTTCTGGTTTGGTTTTCTTCTTGCCACAGGAATAAAGAATGGCCTTGATAAGTGTCCAAAGTTGAACACCACCGGAGACCAAGTCGATGATGACGGTGATGACGTGGGTAACCTGTGCGACAACTGTCCTAAGAATTATAACGCCTTACAGGTAGGATGGTCGTAATCCGGATCTTTTTTTAAAAGGTTTATATCAGTGACTGTATAAATTGAAAAACAAACTAATATGTCCAATCACAGTTAACACAAATCACCCAATGAACCAATGAGAACTGAAAGAAATAACGAGAAACGTGGAAAACACGAGTAACAGCACTTTGAATATGATTTGCTGGAACAAATATGTGCGCAAGAGCAAGCACGTACACACTTTTGACAGTTAATAATCTAATTCGAACCAGTTTATTGCGTAATTCAGTCAATCTCATGTCCCGTTCTTGCCGACTCAGTAGCAACAGCTAAGAAAACACTGAAGGTCTAAAGCACTGACTCACTGAATTTCTTTTTTCAGTCTGATATTAATAAGAACGGATATGGTGACCAATGTGACGGACCAGGCAAAGATAAGTAAGTAACAAACGATAACAAGTGAGTTCGCATTTCTTAAAATTGTGTACGAAGTGATCAGAAATCTTGTTTGAAGCAGCCAATGGAAACAAACACTAAGATTTCCACTATTGCTCTCCTGCGTTGCTCCTCCGTTGCCTCGCTTCAGGGCGGTTCCAATTGGGTGTATTATCGAATGTTCCAGACAATACAACTTTTCAATAAGTGGCACTCAAAGATTTATTCTGTTTTATTGTTTTTAGGGACGGAGATGGAGTCCTTAACGAGTTCGACAACTGTCCTGATCTTCCAAACGGTGAACAAGCGGATACTGATGGAGACAAGAAAGGTGACGGAAATTTTGATGAGACAGTTTTACTTAGTAGAAACATAAGAAGGAAATAATAGAAAGTCCCAAAGGAACACTGGTGGTTAAAACAGGACACAATTGAAGTAGATTGCACAGGGCATAAAATAAGTGTTTAGCTAAACCGACAGAAAACAGCTGCAAAAAAAAGCGTTTTATAATGCGCGGAAACAGGTGCATTCGTGTTTCGTTATTTGTTTCACAGCTGAAAGAAAAAGCTGGCGATTAAAACATTTGTCAATGCTAGATTGCTAGATTCAGCTTTGACCTCAATGAGTAACCAAAACCGCAGTCAGTGTTGATTCTGCTTTGTTGGCGATCTTTCCCTAAGACTTATAGCAGTCCCTTTCTGGATAGTCGAGAGGGCGCGCGAAATAGCCGAGCGAAAAAGTCTCGTTTTTTTCTCCTCTCTCCAGTTTCTCGCTCGGCTATTTCGCACGCCCTCTTGACTATCCAGAAAGGGACTGCTAGCAGTTTATCTTTCCCTCATGGAAATGGGATTAAGTGATCAAGTACGGTGGCAGCAACCGGAACGTTACTATAAAAATTGTACATACTTTATACATCATAGTTCTGTTCGGCGTCCTCTTCACTGACAAGAAAGGGGGTTTTGCAGAATAAGAGTGCTAATTTTTTAAATGGTTTCTAACGATGGTTTGTTGGGCTTCAACAGGGAAATTAAGGTTAGCTTTGCCGCTTATATGTGGTGCGCATTGAAAAAATAGTTTTGAAATTAAACCAGGACCATTTATCATTTGTCAACAAAAACCGGAATTTTCGGTTGGAAATTTATATGACACGGCTCATTTTGCTGGAACGTTTCCGGGAAAGATAGAAATCCACAGAAGTATTCCCCCTTTTCCATTGCAATCTAGTTGACCGGAATTCTTGAACCATTTGTCAAAGCCATGCTTGCTCCGGTCCGTTTTCGCACGCCCGTACTACCAGAAGGTTCCCATTCCGACAGGTGTTTTTTTTTTTCATGCAAATGAAAAACGCGCCAGAGAGACGAATTGGATAAATCCAGACAATTTTCAGCATTTCCTTTGTGTTTGCGCGTACTTGTTTACTGCAAAGAGTGTTCATCTCACAGCTTGCATTGCATATTAGGTGATGCTTGTGATGATGACCAAGATGATGACGGGATATCCAACATCCGGGATAACTGTCTTATGATCAACAATCCTCTTCAGGAACACGACAAACTGTCTTATGACGTCAAAGGTAATAAAGATGTTACCAAGGAAATGTGATGAAAAAAAAACAAGCGACGCACTCGGAGATTCTACCTCCTTCGCTTAATTTTATTCTATCTGTTCACCTTTGTTTTCTTCTTCCGTCTTCTTCTTCGTCGTCGTCTTCTTCTTCTTCTTCTTCTTCTTCTTCTTCTTCTTCTTCTTCTAACTTCAGTATTTTTCCAAGTTGGCATATGTCATAAATCTTTGCAGGACGAGAAGAAATCTACTACGATACTGTCAAAATAGTGTTATTAATTTGTCAATAGAATAGTTAGGTACTAAGTATTTCCATTTAATTCTACTTTTAAAACTTACACGTCTTGACATCTTTGTCATTACTTTATTTATTTACTTTCTTTTTTACTTGTCCATATACTTGCCATGACCAATAGTTTAATTATTTTGTTTAATATTTCAAGCTAAGGCATCAGGGGCCCGTTTCTCATTTATTTGTCAGCTAATGGTAATTATTGACGCAAACTTAGCGATATGCTTCACAAAATTATAAAGATTAAAATTTAGCTTTCAAAATCAATAAAAATTGTATGGCTATTTGAGAATATTGTGCACCTAAAATAGTTTTCGGGCCTGGAAAGTTATCGGGAGTTTCGAGAAACGGGCCCCAGGTACCTCATTTTATCATCAAAATAATAATGTAAATCTAAACTTCTTTATTATTTTTGTTAGCGGTTAGGCTTATTGGCTTTTCCTTGAGAGGTACGTCATCGGTGCAAGGGTAGCTTTAAAGCGATTTACACTGCGCAACTAGAAACAACTAAAAAAATTTCCGTGCTAGCGAAACATTGCTTGCTTTAACAACTGAAAGTCTCTTACTTTTCAGCTAATCCCGTGGGTGATGCCTGTGTGGATGACTTTGACGGTGACGGTGTCCCGGATGACGATGACGTGTGCCCTCACATCGCACACATCAGTAGAACAAGCTTCCTTGATTACTTTACTGTGGACTTGTTTCCAGGCCACCGGGACCCACGCCCGGAATGGAGAGTAGCAAAAATGGTAAAGTTAAAACTCAGAAAGTCTGTAATTGTTTTCCATTGACTATCAAAACTTGTCAAATTCTGTTGCGCCGCTTTAGTGTTGGTTTCGTGTGACCACCTCAGTAAATACATTATATTCCATATAGAAGACCAAAGCTTCTTCAACAGAAGATAACGGTGGAGTTCCAATTTCTGACCTTATCCTGAATTTTTTCAACGCGTGGCCTCTACTGTAGCTTATTCGTCAGTGGATGTGACATTATATGCAATATTGAGATCCGCAGTTTCTCCAATAAATAAAATAAATTTAAAAAATAAATTGGAAGTTGCGGTGGCTCTTTATCCACTGATTCCAGATGGAATTTGGAAATGTTGGTTTTTGTGGAGGGAGGAAAACCGGAGAACCCGAAGAAAAACCCTCGGAGCAAGGACGAGAACCAGCAACAAACTCAGCCCACATATGACACCGGGACCGGGAATTGAACCCGGGCCACATTGGCGGGAGGCGAGTGCTCTTACCACTGCGTCATCCCTGCTCCCCTAAAGAGAGCTAGTAGGTGTTTCCAAGTTTGTCCCGAAATTCTTCAACGCACCCTCTTTACATTAGCTTATACGCGGGATGTGCAAGTTAGTTTCATACTTTACCAGGTATGCTTGGTAGACCTAAAAGGTTCCTAAAGGAAAAATATCGTACAACAAGTGTCAAACAGTATAAGAGTAAACTTGTTACTTATCAATTAAGCAGAAGCAATTCTAGATCCAATCGCGACTACAAGCGTTTCCCGTGCTCGAATACTCAGAGACATTGACTCTTTTCATTTGCTTGGTTTTCTATCAACAGGGCGTTGATGTTGAACACGTATCCAACACAAATCATCCCGGAATGCTAATTGGTAAGATAACCAATTTCAAAATTACGTCTTATCATCCTTAGTGATCGTAATGTCTTCACCCTTAAACCCCAGCATCGTTAAACAAATTCTCCCTGTAAAGTTTTAGTTGGAAGAACTCGTTTAAAAATCAAGAAAATTCTTCTTTGGTGGTCATTTCCTTGATTCTAATGCCCTGTACGTGTTATAACGCACCGATGTAACGAGGAGAATTTTAATGTTGATCTCTATTGAGGCTTAAACTGTTAAGCAAGTAATCTAGTGTTTTAGGAAGACGACTTTTTCATTGAACCCGCCGCAGGTTCTACACGATATGGAACAATGGATTACAGTGGAACGATTTACGTTAAGGACAAGGAGGGTTCCGACTACTTAGGCGTGGTGTTCGGATACCAATCAAACCGAAAGTTCTACGTTGTAATGTGGAGGAGAGAAAACGTTAACTTTGCTAGCGCGGATATCAACACTGGAATAAAAGGACTGCAGTTGAAGGTTAGAATCACCGAACGTTTTGGTCCTGGACTATGAGCAGGCTTTCATTAATTCGTGTAACCCTGAAGCTGCCGTCTTGAATGCATATTTATATCAAGACACGTTCCAAGTAAATAACAAAATCTCATAGTGTGACCTTGCATAAATCGCAATGCACTGGAGATGCAAACTATCAAAGAAGACAAGTGTTTTGGATAAATCTGGCCACGGATGTGGCTGGTTTAATTGAACCAATGACATTTAAATGATAAGCCTAAAACGGAAAGCAAAAAGCCTAATCAGATTAAATTATGTAGCAAACGTGGGGAGATAAAAAACGCCCACTCATAAGAAGATGAAGAAAAAGTTAAAAGTATTTTAAAAACAATTATTAGTGATGACACGTTGGGCGGTGAGAGGGGAGGTGACGGGAGAGATTTTACTGAGATATTGACGCTCCGATGGCCAGTAATAGAAGGACGAATCATAAAGCGAGATATTCTGCTTTTAACGTAGACGGGTCCGCCCTATAACCTTACTGGCTAATCCCTGTGTCAGGTACGAACTAACCCAACGGATCATCACATGCTAATAAGCCTCGACATAACAATAACAACAACAACAAGCTTTATTTGCATGACTATAAGTACATACAGTATTGCAAAAGCGTAAAACTTAAACTAAAGCGAAACTTATAACAATCATAATCATGTAATAGGAAAAAAAGCAATTCTGCATGCGTTACATTACTTTCATTCGATAGAAGATTATTTCGTAAAAATAAGCATCTCAAAATGAACTTCATCAGTTGTGAATATTTAAATAATAATTATCAGAATTCATTAATTTTTTGGTGGCTTGCATAGGAGGTAATTGCGTTATGTTTGGTATTTGGTTCTCTATTTTTTTGTAAAATTCATCTCTAGAACTACAGTATTTAGTACAATAGAAAAGTAAATGAATTTCATCTTCAATTTGGTTTGATTTTCACGTAGGGCAGAGTCTAAAAATAACGTTATGTCTGGACATACTGTTTGTTTTTAGTGAGGATATTTGGAGGCTTTGTAGCAGCAATGATTAACAACAGTTGAAATGACAACTTCAGTCATAAAAGCAAGGCATCCGCTTCATTTGTGGGTCTTAAGCTTACGAGAGTCGCTACATTATATTCCTGAAATTCGGTCAGAGGGGATAGCCTTTGAGAATGAGGGGCGGTAGGGAATGGGCACGCGTATTGTATGAGGAAATTGGATGACAATCGGCGAGTTGTTTAAGGAAATGGATGACAAATATGCGTGGAAAATGAAAAAAAATTAAAATTTTAGAGCTGTTTGTGCTTTAAGGTTAGAAAAATGAAATTCTTTTAATTGTTAGGTTGTAGACTCAGCCTCTGGACCGGGTGCTAGTTTAGCAAAAGCGTTATGGCATTCTGGAGATACCAAGAATCAGGTACGTGATAAGTGACTTATTCGATCACCGCAACAGTGATACTATGTTTAAGAAACGTAATTTAATGTTTGCCACGACAAAAATGATTGCGATCGAGACGACGATTACGATGACGACAACAATGATGACGTCTAGGATGATGGTGATGGCGACGATGATAATGATGATGATGATGATGATTATGATGATGGTGGTGGTGGTGGTGGTGGTGGTGGTGATCATGGTCATGATTCGTTTAAGAATTGAACATGTTATTTAAACCGTTCATCTCCAGGTTACTCTGCTGTGGGATGATCCAACCATGGAAGGATGGCAACACCAGACACCATACGGTTTCCATGTGACCCACAGACCGTCGATTGGACTAATCAGGTGAGATATTCATGGCATATGGAAGTTATATCCAGGCAAAAGAAAACACCTTTTTGACAGCAGCATACAACGTGAGGGCAAAAAGCACGTCCGCAAACCACAAGTCTGTTGAGCTAACCACACACCATTTGTCCAAGGAACCTTCACAAAAAATAGCATTGAAGTATATTGAGAGAGGCCAGGGATGTTGTTTTGGCTAAACAGACACGGTAAGGGTCAATAAACAATACTGTAACAATTAATGTCTCAGTCTTGATTTCCGATTTTTTTTTTCAGGGTCCAAATAAAACAGGGAGAGAAGATTCTAACTGATTCTGGAAATATCTACAACACGGTACTGACCGGGGGGAGACTGGGAATGTTTGTGTTTGGTCAGCATGACGTAATCTGGTCCAGACTTGAGGTCCGCTGTTCTGACAGGTAAAAAATACGCCAAGTGACGTCAGGCTAGGGTAAATTTTGAAGCCAGTGAATGGCTTAACGACATGGATTTCTGTAAATAATTTTTGTCCTACTCTTTGGCTTCTTTCAGGCTGTAACCGAAAATAAGCAGAAGAAACACTTTTTAAACAAGAGAAACAGAAGCCTTAGTTACGTTTTAAACCCGGGTTAGCGATAATCAGCTGTTGAACAAGCGTGCGCATGCCCTGGTGGAGTGGTTAACTTATTAAAGGAATCCATTTAAAGACAAAGACCTCTAGGGTTGTTCCGAAAACGCGGGGTGCGGGGTGCGGGGTGCGGGGTGCGGGGTCATAAAAAAAAACGAATAATGAAAATAAATAAATAAATAAATAAATAAATAAATAAATAGGCAATGTCTGGAGTACGGATCATGACTAAATACCAGGCAGTCCGAAATTTTCGAAGGATTTCGACGGAAAGGCTTTTTCTAACGTTTTGAAAGTATTCTATATTTGTTTAGAATTGCCAAGCGATTCAGAAAAGTGTTTTGGTTTTAGTTGACGAGTTTTCCGGGCTTTAATATGCATGCTACAAAATGCGATGTTTGCGACACCTAGAATTATTTGTGGCTGCACCTGCCTGTCAGAACGCATAGAATTTGGACGGAATTTCTCACTCAAACTTTCTGGGAGCATTCGAAGTTTGTTTAGAATTACCAAGCGATTCAAAAGACCAATTTAGTTTTGTAGCTGACGAATTTTGTGAGCTTGTGCATACTAATAAAATCGCTATGTTCGCGACACTTTCTGTGACTAGATCCGCCAGGCCCGCCAGACCCTCCAGTCAGAAACACGCGGAATTTAGACATGGGAGTATTCGAAGTTTGTTTAGAATTGCCAAGCGATTTAAAAGATCAATTTGGTTTTATAGCTGGGGAATTTTCCGAGCTTGAGCATACTAGAAAATCGCTAGCTTGCTTGATCCCTGTCTCACCCGAGCCGCCATGCAACCATAGTGAAAATTGTCACGGATGCTGTCAGACTGAAACTTTATTTCAGTAATTTAAAAAATGACTGAAAAACCTCTGAGCCGCGGTGAACTGCCGAGCATTTACCATTTCAATTAACTGCGCCGGCTGCCAGGCATGTAGACACGCCTGGCACTCTGGTTTCCGACAACAACTACAACAATTACCTTTATTTGCGTGACTTTAAGTTCTTACAGTATTGAAATTGCATACAACTCAACAAAAAGAAATAATAATGTAATAAGGGGATAACAATCAAGTTACAGTCTGAATTGATAATAAGTTATTGCGTAAAGTTAAGCATGACAGAATGAATCTCATCAATTGAATGTTAACAAAATAATTACCAGAATTGATTAATTCTTTTGTAGCTTTTAATGAAAATAATTGTTATATATTTGGTAGGTGGTACTATTTTTCTGTCAAGTCTGTCTCTAAAAATTCGGAGAATTATCCAGGTTTTAGATAGAGTCCGTGACAATTGTCACTACACTATGGTTGTGTGACGGCTCGGGTCAGACGGGGATCAAGCAAGCTAGCGATTTTCTAGTATGCTCAAGCTTGGAAAATTCCCTAGCTACAAAACCAAATTGGTCTTTTAAATCGCTTGGTAATTTTAAAGAAAACTTCGAATACTCCTACGACGTTTGAATGAAAAATTAGGCCTAAATTCTGCATGTTTCTGATTGGCGGGTCTGGCGGGCCTGGCGGAACTAACTAGTCACAAAAAGTGTCGCGAACATTGAGCGATTTCATTTCTAGTAGGTACAAGCTCACAAAATTCGTCAGCTACAAAACTAAGTTGGTCTTTGGAATCGCTTGATAATTCTAAACAAACTTCGAATGCTCCCAGGACGTTTGGATGAGAAATTCCGTCCAAATTCTTTGTGTTCTGAGGTGTAGCCACAAATAATTCTAGGTGTCGAGCGGAAAACTTGTCAACTACAAAACCAAAATACTTTTCTGATATGAATCGCTTGGCAATTCTAAACAAATATAGAATACTTTCAAAACGTTAGAAAAAGCCTTTCCGTCGAAATCCTTCGAAAATTTCGGACTGCCGGGTATTTAGTCATGATCCGTACTCGGCTGCCGGGTATCTAGACGCTGCCTATTTATTTATTTATTTATTTATTTATTTATTTATTGGTTTATTATTTATTTATTTTTTAATTTTCAGTTTTCTTTTTTTTAATGACCCCGCAGTCCGTACCCCGCACCCCGCACCCCGCACCCCGCACCCCGCACCCCGCACCCCGCACCCCGCACCCCGCACCCCGCACCCCGCACCCCGCACCCCGCACCCCGCACCCCGCACCCCGCACCCCGCACCCCGCACCCCGCACCCCGACCCCACGTTTTCGGAACAACCGACCTCTACCTCCTGAAAGAACATGTCACGCTCCAATAGATAATTTGTCGTTCTCTTTCTGAGAACGCTAAGAGAGCAAGCAGAGAAAAAATTTTAGCAGCGCTCCCGCAGGTAAAAAAACGCCGCAAACGCTGGGAGTGCGGGTGGCTGCATGCAGGATAGATTTGTACTGGATGTAAATGGTCGTAAATGAAGACGTCTTACATTCTAGAGTGGCATGAGCTGCAATAGATTTGAACACTTTTGCAGGCCTTCCAACCGCAGAGGTTTCTGCGGGCTTATACTTTCACCAAAACGTATTGCAGTCATTCCATGTAAGTATTTATTCGCTGTTGACCCGATTATATAGCTCTACGAGAAGGGTGTATGTGGTGAATTTCTTCGCATGTTTTTTTTTTTATTTTTGTAAGTTTCTATTTTGTTCTTTTTTCGTCATTAGAGTAAACCAGGCGCTGATGTTTGACGGTGCAGATGACCACGTATCTTTACCATCCATTCATAACTTAGGTTTGACAGACAGGTACATAAATTACCGGAAATTTTGTTTTTGAATTTTTCTCCTGCTTCAGGATCGTTATTCTCATTGTCAAATCCACCAATGTTCTCTTGATCGTTCAGCTTTACCATCAGCGTGTGGGTACACATGGCAGCGGACTACCCCTTTACAGTCATGCCCATTGTGTGCAGTGAAGAAGGAACACTGTGTTTGTATCTTAATGACAGGTTTGTATCAGAGCGGGTTTATGGTGAATGTCTTTCCCCTGCAAAGGTCTAGAAGAGTTGTTCCAACCTCGCTCCCACTCTCCTTTCTCCCTTCCTCGAGGGGTGGAGAAGTCGCCTTGGGAATGAGATTGGAGTTGTTCAGGTGCTGGCGCAGACCATCGTCCACCCAGAGTGAATAATGCAATGTGGCCTAGGTGCTTAAAGTGCAATAACCAAGAACTCATTCCATAACTGCAACCGATACCGAGAGCGGGACAACAAACATAGGTCACGATTGGTTCTGATTTCGCACCTGACCTGCAAAACATTTCGTTTGATTTGACTGGTTTAAGGAACAAACCCATTAGAAATCAGGAGCGCGGAACTAAATGATAATTCAACACAGTGGTGTAGAAAGTCATTGAAACATGTAGAGGGAGGGGGTGTATCTATCTATCTATCTATCTATCTATCTATCTATCTATCTATCTATCTATCTATCTATCTATCTATCTATCTATCTATCTATCTATCTATCTATCTATCTATCTATCTATCTATCTATCTAAAAGATAAAGATGAAAGTGTTAAAGATGAAAGTTCCCTTAAAAGGTTTGTGTGTAAACTGGACTCCTACACTACCGGTACCAGCAATGCCTCAAAGTAATTTCATATCATACTTATATCGCAGTATATTGTAATTATTTAATTAACTGTAATTAGTTTTACTGAGATAATATCGTGTACGGATTTTATGTAAAACAAATTTTAATATGTTGTATATTTTAATTTGATGAAATTCCGTGGGTAAATAAAAGATTCTATTCTATTCTATTCTATTCTATCTATCTATCTATCTATCTATCTATCTATCTATCTATCTATCTATCTATCTGAGTCAAGTGTGAAGTTTACAAGAACTTGTTTCCGTCTTAAATCCAGTTAAAGCATCTAACAAGGAACTACTTTTAAAAAAATGTTTGGGTGATTTGTTTGAATTATTTATTTCTTATTAGACGTATCCATGGAAACCTGGGATCTTCCAAAGTAGAAGGAAGTGAAGTCATAGAGCCAGAGGAGTGGCATCATCTAGTGTTCAGATTCGATGCACAAAGTAAAAAATCGACTCTGCTTTTTTAACTGTACAGTTGATAATGTTGAAGGGAAGAGGTCGACAAGAGTCGTTGTGGCCGGGATTGAATTACTTGCGCAGTGATTTCAGTATGTAATCCTTGACCACGCGACAAGTCGGGAATGACCCTCAAAACATGTACAGTACGGATAACTGAGGTGCCGCTTGCGGCTTTAAAGATATTCTGCGTAGCCGACTCCTCATTGGATCAAATGAATTTGAAACAAAAGAACTGGAAGATATTAAGAACCAAGAGAGGATAAAGGGTAAGAGAGCTACTCCCCCGTATAGGCCCTATCCCCGTCGTAGTCCCTCTTAAGTTTTTTTTTTAGTAACAAGATGGTGGGAAATTCAAATTTCAAATAACTTCTTGAGTGTTAAAGCAATTACCCTGAAATTTCGCAGCAATAGAAAACTCGTCATTCTGCATAATTAATGATTTTAGTTTCTGAAAGACCTTGTTTCAAGGATCTCAAAGCCTAAAAAAATTGAAATACGCTTATCCACTCAAAAGATATAACGTTTTGAAATTTGAATATCCCGCCATTTTGTTACTAAAAATAACTTAAGAGGGATTACGATGGGAATAGGGCCTATATGGGGGGGATTAACACTCTTACCCCTTCATCCCGGTTCTCTCGTTAGAACCTATCGGTAGTACTGCTAGTCGTGCTACATTAATTTATTAGAATAAGGTGGTCATTCCTAAGACATTGGATTAACGGTCGTAGCATTTCATCTTTTTCTTGTTTTAATAGGACATGAAATCGAAGTCTTTGTGAATGGATCGTCGGTTGGAAAACAGACTGATGCCACGCCTTACTTTTGGGTAAAAAAATGTTTTTTATCTGCTATTTGAGCAAGATAAGCTGGCCTGTGACTCTAACTTATAACTGTCTGTTTATTTTATTTGTAGGCTTCTTCTGTGAGGCTCCTACTAGGGAGGGATAAGAAACACTTTCTGAATGGAACGATAGATGACGTAAGTAATGATAAATAAATCAATCGTCGTAAGGCCACAATCATATTGGAGGACTGGTTATGCAACCTCACAAGTTTCAAAGGCCATAGCACTATTGATAACTGTGAACAATCTTTTTTTTAGTTTACATTATGGCAGAAACGTTTCTGTTTCTATTGGTTAGTTGCTGCAACACCGTTAAAAATCTATTGTGTATATTGCGTAGTCAAGGCTAAAAACGGTAACAAAAACTAAAAACATAATAAATTGTCCGCGGGCCTCATAACTATTAATCTGCTCTTACTTAAATCTTACTTAAAGGAGAAGGTCACTCCAGAAACGGTGTATTTTTTGAAATCTCCAATAAAAAGATAACACTAAGTTGAGTTACTGACCGTGGTTTTAGCTTCTAAAGTGCACCCGATCCCACTGACATTCCTCTCCAATTTAAAACTGCACCAGCGGTTGGGTAACGTGGGCTCGTTTTTTAGAACCCACGTTACCCGACCGCTGGTCTCGTTGTACATTTTGACGTCACGGACAAGCGGCCAGGCTGCTAAGTACTATTCAAAATGGCGGCGTGCAGTGTTGAATTTTGGCCCTCTTTGGAGAGGAATTTTTGTGGGATCGGATGCACTTTAGAAGCTAAAACCACGGTCAGTAGCTCAACTTAGTGTTATCTTTTTATTGGCGATTTCAAGAAATACACCGTTTCTGGAGTGACCTTCTCCTTCAAATCACCGTGTATAAATAAATGTTATTGATTGATTGATTGATTGATTGATTGATTGATTGATTGATTGATTGATTGATTGATTGATTGATTGAGTGATTGATTGCTTGCTTGCTTGCTTGCTTGCTTGCTTGCTTGCTTGATTGATTGATTGATTGATTAATTGATTGATTGATTGATTGATTGATTGATTGATTGATTGATTGATTGATTGATTGATTGAATAAACAGCTGACTCTATGGGGAGTGCGAGTTCCAGACGACGAGATTATCGATTACATGAAACTAGCGGGATTAACATGGCCCATCCACAAGGGATTGGTACGAGCGCACTTCAACATGGAGGATACTTCAGGCTCCATTATATTGGACCAAGCAGGCAGTGGTTTCCACGGTAACCTTTTCGGACGACCTGTCTTTGTCCCGGTAAGGAACAACAATCCGATGAGGAGAAAATTTCCTATAAAGAATTCAATGAATGTTGTGCATTGCTCTTTTATTTTGCGGGAATGGAACGTAAGTCCAAATGACAGTTTTCTTGCCTCGCACGTAGTTTCACTGCGGTATTTTACAACTGATTTGCTCTCAGCTTGCGAACCTTCATAGCCCGGTTGCGCTTCTCTACGACAATAGGTCTTTTCCAAGGACTCACCTGAGCCCACTCTACACGAGGGGCTGAACCATGGGTGAGTGCATGGGAGAGGCTTGTTGAGAATTCAGGATTGAGGTGCTTTGATAGGGTGGGGTAAGTGGTAGTGATCAGTGCTGGTGGTGGTGGCATTGTTCGACTAAAGTAGCCAACAACGTGTTACCTTGCTCTTTTTTTCTTGATTGGTTTTTGTCACTAGTTAATCGTGATTGTCAATTGTTTCTGCTTTTTGTTTGTTTGTTTGTTTGTTTTTTCAGAGCACTGTGGATAAGAACCGTTTTGTGATCTCGTACCCAAACAATCGTCGAAGGAGAAGTGTTAAGAATCCTCTATTCAGTATCTGGGCCAACAGACATTCCGAACTGTAAACACCCTTTACTCAAGAGTTAGACTGTTTTATATTAAAGTTGATATTTATTTTTAACTTGCTATGTGGATGATTTTACTTCACTGCATCAATTTCTCTTTCTCGTCTCACTTACATTTACTATTTGTCCTGAACCTTCATTTTTCGCTCTCAACTTTGACTTTACCCAATCCTTTTAAATGAATCTTAGAGTCATATAACAGGAAACGTTTGCTACCGACAGAAATTAACTGGACGGCGACATTTTGAATTTTCTTTGTTATGGTTTCCCCGATAATACTTTCCGAATTAGAGAATATAGATGAAGCCATTTCAGCGAATGGAGTATAAACGACCGTCACTTTATATATTATTGTCGTTAAAAGACCTTTCTAAAAATTAATAACCAAATTTCCTGGTAAAATAAAACTTGTACCAACGATTACACTGTCGTTTATTTTCGCTGTCATGTCGAAACTGTCTTAAACTGATTGTCACTAAAAAGTCTTTCTATTATAATCAGAGGCAAGTGACTATACTAGCTATATGGCTGAGTTTTCTGGTTTGTAAAACTGAAGCATCGCTACTGTTGTTAGTCCCCACCAATTAGTGACTGTTCCTTTATCCTGAAGATCACTGATCTTTGATCTTCTATGCAGTTTGCCATCCTTCAGTTGGAACAAGGGGGAGTTGTTTCTCTCTTCCTGGTCAACAAATGGAATAAGATCAGTCACCACTGCAGGGTCAAGAGTTTTGGCGGGGTTTAGGTAAGCCTGATACACTTGGTCGACTGATCTCTGAACAGCCTCTGCTGCAATCTTTAGGTTATCTATGCTCTCTTCTTTCAGAAGCATTCCATCGCCATATGCAATCCACTTGTCTCCCCTCTTGTTTGTCACACGCAGGCCATATGTGTTGTCTTCGTCGTGCATGTATTTGCAAAGTAAGTGGCCATCTCTGCCGAGTCTAGTCCCCTTTCCCAGCTCAACTCTTGGCGTCCTAGAAACATAGGTTATTGGACAACATGAGATTACTGTTTCAAAATAACCGTAATCAGACTTCAATAATCAATACATAGAACATTCTCGAAGACCCATAGCTAGGGGTTCAAACAGTCCAGGTTACCTTATCGAAATTTTGGACGGGACAAAAACACTGGCTATTGTTTCTCTTCCGCGTTGACTTGTTCTCAACACGACTTTCTGTCTCTGTTTCTCTGAGAATGTGAAAAGACTAAAATACAGCTGCACAGTGCTGCTCAGAAAAGCGGAGGAACTTTGAAAAGCGCGACAGCCTGGGATGAGAGTGGCCTTATGGCTGTGTATGGCTATGGCACAATTGAGGTCAAAATTGCATGGGAAAAAGAGAAGAGGATGTAAACAGTGACATCCAAGTGGCCAAGCTCAGACTCGTAAGGACTCAAACTTTACTCCTCATTGAAACAGTAGAAAAAAGGAAAGCAAATTAACAAAAACAGGGAGGATACGAGCTGTTAATTACCTTATGTGTCCACTTGCAAAGCTGTCAGTAAGAAAATGGCAGGCAAATGCGTCCAGTGAAAATGCTTCATGAAGAAGCATTTTTTCCTTGTGATATTCGTTGTGATATTCGTTGTGATATTCGCCGGCCTCTCGTGCTTTGTTAATTGCCAACTGATGTCCAGTCAGGTACGCATCCTTTGCGTAAGGGAGGAAATGGTCGTGATTATTCTCAGCCAACTGCAACATCCTTCCCTGTTTCACTGGCAGGCCAAATATCCATCCACCGCCCGTGATTTCGTCCCATCTTTTCGCCTCAACACTTCCACCATCTTCGCTCTCTTTTTCCACTGTGTCCAAAAGCTTGTCCAACTCCTTCTGTAATTCATCCTTTGGTGCCCAAGCCAGAGTGTTGTATGCATCTACAAACCGTTGGTGGCGACCAGAGTCTTCTTGGTCTTCTCCTTTTAAAGGATCGATGATTGGTTGTTCCGGCAAACCGTAAAAATCCCCAGCAAGCGCTATGATCTCCTCGAACTTAATCACCACACCGTTTGGAAGCTCAAGTACTCTGCGTTCGTCTAACATCCCCAAGAGGATTGTCTTTCCAATGTGGTTGTGTTCAAATCCAGCAAAGTATTCCGGCATGGGGAAAGAGGGGAAGTTTAACCTAGTACAAGAACGAGAATAAAAACGACAATTAAATTGAGACCCCTTTGTGAGCTAAAGATGCTGTTACAATTCAGTGTTTTTCAATAAAGACATGCTGTGAATCAATATTTGTCAGAGTAAAGATGTAGCCAAACTATTGTACTTTCATGTTTTCTTGGGTGCAAAGCGACGACAAAACGTGGTAAGAAAATAAATCAAGTAACTCTTAAATGATGCAAGGACCACTTGGACAAACAGCAGCGAGGTGAAGCCGGATCTTGGTGTAGATCAGGATCAGCAATATTGAGTTTTGTCTCCCCGAAATATTGGGCAATAAAATTACCCTTTTTAGCTTTCCGATCAGCCTTGCAATTGGTTTTATTTTTTGTTTTTAAGAAAATAAAGCTGACCAAGGATATGAAATCGACTCAGGGACACTCACATTCCTACCTCAGTTGCCTAGAAAGGAGCCATGTAAAATGGAGTTTATCAGCTTTTTATACAATAGCGGGCTAAAAAGAATGATAACATGCTCTCAGAAATGCCAACGCCAGACACGGTTATCATAGACAATAACCTTCATTTGGTGCGAAAATATCCACGGATATTTGTCCTTGGAAATCATTTGTTCTGAGTAAAGAGAAACCTATGAACTTCTGGAACAGCTTTACAGGACAAATAACCGTGCATATTTTGAATATCAATTAGAGTAATTGCTTTTTTTATCCTTCAAATATATTTTGCTAAAACCGCCAGTGTGTAGATGTTTTGTGTAGATTACTTTATTTTCATGGTATTATCTTACTGTTATTTCGGGGGAGAAACGGAGAAGGGTGGGCGGAGGCACCTCGCATGGGTACCCTTTTGGATCTTACACTTGAAATGTAATTTAAATAAGGTTTGTGAAGTACCAGTTAACTTAAAAAAAAAATCTACTACGAAAGATGTTGAAAATTTTCCCCGTTTTATCAACAAGTATTGTAATGACCTCGTGTTACGACAACAAAACTTTTTTCATCTTAAAGTCATCAAATTTGTTATTTAAAAATTCTCAATCGTGATAATTGAATTTCTATTTTTCCCGTTGGTTTCCTGCACAGACGTTATCAGAGAATAACACTGCTTTTTGCCTTATAAGGAAGTTGGATGCCGTGTAAAGTGCCGCAGCGGTCAAAAATTTGCACCGCGAAGCAACCGCTTTGGCCAAAACAAGAATCGATGAACTACATCATCCTCTCTTGGTCGAAATTATGGCAAAAATTATTTCAGCAATGATTCCTGATGTCTCGCGCCTGTTGGATTTGACATCATTGTAGCCATCTTGCTGCTTCGTGTCTCGTTGGTTGTTCAACTCTCGCTCGTGGAATAAACGTTCCCCAGGTTTTGTTGGGACATATTGTAACACGACACACTTTGACCAATCACACGCAAGCGAAACTATTTAACTGGATAACATCAGATGAGTATTCTGGTTCAAATCGGTTTCGATTCAGTTTCCATATTCAAATTTGGTTATCATAAGTTAACATTATCTGAAACAAAAGGACGAAAAACCTCAGAATATGCCACTGTAATGAAACAGGCTATTGGGAAGAACTCACTACTCGACTCTGATGCCTCCTATCGGGTTTTGAAAATATCTCAAATCAATTCATACTCCACGAAACGCTAATTCATTCACCTCCCGATACCTGGATAGGTCGAGTTTTAATTCATTATCTCGGTCGACTTCAGTAAGTTGTGACTAAAACTAAGAACCAGCAGTGACTCCCCCAAAAAAATTAGTTCTCACAATACAATTCTAATTAGATCGACATGTTTAACTAGAACATTTTTAAGTCGACAATTTAACTGAGTTATATTGGTGTTCTGTTATGTTCCTTCTTACTCGGGACTTACCTTCTGTTAAAGTAAACAAACTTGGAATTATTTCTTCTTTGCCAAGACTCCGCCGAACAGAAAATGTTGTTAACTCAACAAATTCTCTAATTCATGAAATAATGTAAGGCCATCATCGAAAAAAGATTAAGAGAGTTAGCCTACTCTCCTTAGAAACTAAAATAAGTCACGAGTACGTCTCAGCGCCGTAGAGAGTATCGAAACCCCTATAAAAGAATTTTTTTCAGATTCGTACAGATCAGCCAAAAATAAGTGCATGACCGGGTTTCCTGCTCTTGGCGTTTGTCGTTACTATATAATTAGAGGGAAGTGGTTTTCCGCCACGCTATGCAAATCGGAGACATATTTTCCAACAGATTAATCTCGAAAAGTTTGCTGTCCGCGAGTGCTGCTAGTCTGCTCCCCAGACCACCCCTGAGGGGGTAGTCAGGTATATTAGTGACGCGGAGATGCGCGAGAATGAGACCAAGTTTTTAAACCAGAAAAAGTCTCGTTAGGCTAAATCTGGACCCAAGAGAGACGAGTGTCTCTTGGACTACCCCAGCATCATTACACTGGTATCATCGGCAGTGCTCACTCTCGTCAACATATTTGATTGTATATATTTATAAATTGTACATATTATGTAACTTAGATAGGTATTCATATTTTTATTAGTTAGATACTCTGTAATGCGCTCTTGATCATATCTATGTTAAATAGCGCAATATAAATTAATAAATTATTATTATTATTAACACTATCCCGTAGAGGCTATCTATCGAACTAAAAGTGTGGAATGCGAGTGGTGAATTACGAGTTTGCGAGTTTCGAGTTCGGGAGCAAGTTTGAGCTTGCATTAGAAACTAATGAGGTGTGTATGTATGCCGAATAATGAAAACAAATAAACAAATGAAAACTATCCAGTCTTCGTATATTTCTGAAGAAGTAAATTGGAAATTAAGCTTAACACGACTCCGATATTTTAGCGTAACACGATTGCGATATTTTAGCGTAAAATAATAATAATAATCTTTATTGAGGAAACTTTTTCACTTACATGTGGTTTTCGAAAAGGACCTCAAAGATTAATACTAAAAACTAAAATATCTACATTGAATAATAAAAATAAGAGGACTAAAAATATGAAATTTATAAAACACAAATTAAAAAATTAAAAACCTGTCGCTTAAAAATATTTACATTGGCAGAGTCTCGTATTATCTGGCTGAGAGACAAGCGTAACATGATTCCGATATTTTAGCGTAATACGAGTCCGATATTTGAGCGTAACATGATTCCGATATTTCAGCGTAACACGATTCCGATATTTTAGCGTAACATGATTCCGATATTTTAGCGTAACACGATTCCGATATTTTAGTAGCCTGTGAACAAGCTGTTTGCCCTGTTCCCCTACCCATGTCTACACTCGGATTATTTTTTTGCGCCTTAAGCTTGTAACTCACTATGTAGCTCACCAAGGAGCCTCTTCTCATCATGAGGTGTATCAAGTTGAGAAATCTGTTCACAGAAAAAAAAAACATGTCAAACGAACGACTGATTTTCTGTACACGTTTTAAAACATGTCTTAGTCAAAATGCACGCAGTGACTTTGATTGAACCCGTCTGGAAACGAATGACACATTTCTTTCAAGTTAGACGAATTATTGTGAAACTGACTTTTCCCCAGAAAAATCTCTCACACAGTGTGATTTTAACCCAGCAATGAAGGCTGACATTCAGTCTGTGGAAGGTACGTTTAGTTCTTAAAGAAGAAAAGTTGCTTTGCATAGGCAGAAAAGCAGGTAAGCTGATTTGATTTGAAATAAACTGACTTGAAAGACAGTTTGGGTTAAAATAAAGCTTAACGGTTAATCCTCTTCAACAACAAAGCACATGAATCTAAGTGCATGAAAATAAGGCGTTTTGAAACGTCGCATCGTTGCTGAAAAAGACTAAAGGATTTTCTTCAGTGACAGGAAATCTTGAAGTTTTCCTGCTTGATTTAACTTGACCTTGATTGAGCACTGCTGTGGATTTCTGAGTGTTTTGCCAGTCTAACACCACTCACAAACTGCACTGTTCAAGGGAAATAGAATATAGTAATTACTACAGTTGGAAAATTAAAAATGCCAGGAAAACACCAACGACCAATGAATTGTTATTGTGAACAGATAACCATCTGTTTTGGAAACAAAGCACGTCCCGTGTGAAAACCTTGGCCTTGGCCCTAAAGGTGTGAAAAGCAAGTACATTTGAATAAAGCTATTTCAGACGGCCATCCATGGCGGTTGAGTTCTTTTGCTTTGATGCAAATCAAGCTAAGGTGACAATGAAGTTTCTTTTCCACCGAGTTCCTTTGAGATTCAGTAAATCCCATGTTGAGGCGGAAGGAAGCCTCTGAAAGAATTTTTACATGTTAAAACTCGATGGTTGTTAGCAAAGGCTCCCTAAAACGGGTAGACAGTAGCACTAGCCTAGCGTTTACAGTCCTCTGCCTCGTTCTTCAAGGAATTTTAGGAGAGAGTTTTAATACTCCATCAAACGGAACACACTACTCCAAAGTACAACAATATGAGATCCTCGTCTCCAGAATTATGCACTGAATGCCAGAACTGTGGGGCCACTGTGATGCAACACCCCGGCTCTAAATCGAACTCTTCATCTTCATCACATGTCTCCTCACTTCGTCCTATCACAAATTTTCCCTGGCCTCCAAGACAGAAGAAAGTCTCGTATTTTAACTCGTGCACATGTCTCTCTACAAAGGAGCCCGATGGTATAACAGCTTGCGAAAATCGCGTCATATTTGGTACAAGTGATGGCCCAACAAGCACTCTCTTTCTAACTGGCGACTCGGGAGGACCATGCGACAATCTTATCTCAGGCTGCTCATCGAGTTTCCTTGCCAGACCTCTATTAGAAAAAGCCGTGTTTGTCTCCGCCATGTTGAATGCTCACTGTGAAAATAACCGTTTAGGACTGGGTCGACAATGCAGAAGCCAATATATTAGACTTTCTGTTACGCTTATATAGCGTACATATTGGTTTGCACGCCATGTACGCGTAATGGAAAGTGTCAAAACAATGTTTTATCGAGGATGCGTCTTTTATAAAGAGTAACGATCTTATTTCTCCAATGTTTGGATGTGAGTGATGTTGATTGAAGGTGACTCAATCGAAATAAATGACGCGCTCTATGCCTCTCTAAAAACTCTAATAACATCGGCATTTCTCACTCGATTGCCTTGAAACTTTCGCATTTTACACACAATTTATCGAGGAATAACACGTATGTCAACACGAAGATGTACCGTTCGTTAATTTTGCGTGATTTTGCTTTTATTGAACACTAATTTTTGATAAAATTGCTATTCTAACAAAACTGAGCGCTACGATTTGGTTTAAACTTCTAGAATCAGTTTATAATAACATCTTACCTTGACTCTTCAAGTTTCCGCAAAATCGTAGGAACAGAAATCCCGGTACAGTGTGAACGTCAAAATAACAACCCCAGACGGACTTCAAAGTTTGGACCGCTCCAGCGCTTTCCAAATTTGACTGAAAAGCGTAATAACTCCAGATAAAGTAAGTTCAATGTATCGTTGTAGTTAGTTCCAAACCGCATTTGGCTATCTGCAACGATGAAAAAGTTTGGGTGGCCATTATAAACTCACTTTCTGCACCAAAAAATAACGAAGTCGCCAAATTAACGTTTTTCTGAATTATATGAAAACTAACCGGACGAATTGAATAAAAGTACCGGAACATGAAACTGAATCTTTTACACATACTTTGCGCTATTTTACTTTGCTGGGGCGGTCTTGGTTAGGACAATATATCTTTTTTAAGTGATGCACTATCGAAACTCTGTTCTGTATACGGCTTTGTTGTTATCTGAATTGCACAGTAGCGCTATGCAAATTTCCTTTCGTTTCATGAGAATTCGAGGAATTTACACATTGGCTAGGGGGGGGGGGTGCATTGACAGTGTGTGGTCGCTACACGCTTTGGTGGTCTTACATATTTGTTCTAAAATTTCACGATCATGCTAATTGAAAGTAAAGGAACAATTATTATCCTATGAAATCCTATGTTGATATCAGGCGACACACTTTTTTGTATATCTCAAAAGGACTATTTTAACCTTCACTGGTATGACATTATAGACACGTAAAACCACTAAAGCGTGTAGCGACCGAACATCGTCAATACACCCCCCTAGCCAATGTGTAAATTCCTCAAATTCTCATCAAATGAAAGGAAATTTGCATAGCGCTACTGTGGAATTCAGATAACAACAAAGCCGTATACAGAACAGAGTTTCGATAGTGCATCACTTTCTTTACGCTTTTCAGTCAAATTTGGAAAGCGCTGGAGCGGTCCAAACTTTGAAGTCCGCCGGGGGTTGTTATTTTGACGTTCACATTGTACCGGGATTTCTGTTCCTACGATTTTGCGGAAACTTGAAGAGTCAAGGTAAGATGTTATTATAAGCTGATTCTAGAAGTTTAAACCAAATCGTAGCGCTCAGTTTTGTTAGAATAGCAATTTTATCAAAAAAGTAGTGTTCAATAAAAGCAAAATCACGCAAAAATAACGAACAGTACATCTACGTGTTGACATACGTATTATTCCTCGATAAATTGTGTGTAAGATGCGAAAGTTTCAAGGCAATCGAGTAAGAAATGCCGATGTTATTAGAGTTTTTAGAGAGGCATAGAGCGCGTCATTCATTTCGATCGAGTCACCTTAAATGAAATTGAGGGCCACGCGTCGGGATAAGGTGAACAAGACTACGATCACATGCGTTGCTACCCATACCATCTCATTTTAAAGGTTATAGGGCAAAATATGGAAAGAGATTGAAGACGACGCCAGATTGGCGATTGTGACTCACCATAGAATTAAAGCTTACAACCCACCGATTAACACTCGCGCTCGCTCATTGGACGAAACACATCACGTGGTACAAAATCGTACGAGCGGTATTTGGTAAGTGAACCCCTTCCGGCGGCTGGTATATCGGAGGATAATGCTCGAGGCTGAAAGATTAGCTAGAAAATGAACAAAACTGTGAAATTTTTAGACAATGTTTCAGCTAAGGACATTATTCGTTTGTCTACTACACTCTTTTTTTTTTATAAGAACGTCTAATTTTGCGGCTGAGGCTGAACCGAAACTGAATGTTCTTATTTTTTTCAGGTGTTGAGCCTAAAATGTACTTAGCATGTTCTTAAGTTACATCGTATAGAAGTTCAGAAAACTGATATAAACGTGACCAGGAAACCTTAAAACGCCCATTGTGCGCTGTATCATGTCAAATTTCTTTGACATATATGCTGTTGTTGTTTTTTCTTCTTAGCAAAATTCACTTTATTGCTCTTCCACAGTTGAGAAAGAAAGAAAATATAGCCTGGGCTCTACATTAAAAAAAACAAAACAAAACAAAGAAAATGTGATTCGATAGAAATTCATGTTGTTACTCATGACGTGTTTTTAGCTCGATGCAAAAACGGCTGCAGAGCTGAACAAAATTACTGCCTTGTCTCTTAGTCTCAGCTTGGGTACGTTCTTAGTATGTTCTTAAAATCTGGGTCAATTTCAGCCTCAACGTTCTTATAAAAAAGGTTCTTATAAAAAAAAGAGTGTAATTGTAACCCTCCGATTAATTTTCCCCCGAGCTCACTGGAAGAAACACATCACGTGGTATAGAATCAGGCGATACCCGTCGTCCGATTTGATATCCGTCGTCCAATTTTATTGACGAGAGAAAAACAAGAGAGGAAGTCACTTTTGCGTGTTTTACCTTTTCGTATCTAATCACAGTGTAAACTAACCAGTCTAAACCAGCCTGCTTTAGACTGCATATTGCATTGCATATTTTCAGCTGCAAATATGCAGCTAAAAAAGAAGTCACTTTTTCAGGTTTTAACTTTTCAGATTTAATAACAGCAGCTTTATTCTAATTTATAACAAATAAAAAGCCAAAACCGTGCTTTGTTGTGTTTAAAGTACGCAAGGAAGAGATGAGATTATAGGGTGAACACAAGGAGCAGGCGAGTGCTTCTCCCTACTTCTTTCGTGCTGTCGTCACTTGTTTGCGTGCTTAATGACAGAACAAAGCAAGGTTTTGGCTTTTTAATTTGTTTTATAGTATAGCTTTACTCACATTTGTAAAGAAACTGGCTTTAGTTTGCAAGAAAACAATTTTTATCCATAGCTTACAAGCGCGCAGAGTGGCGTCACTGGTCACAGTCGTGACTGCCTTAAGAGAGTGTTTTGTTTGGCATAAAAAAGTTTCCTAATTCCTTCAATAAAAAGACACACCACTTGAAGTTCTTTTATAAATTTTGTGGTAGAGCTATCGATAACTTATCGGGAAATTTCTCTTCTGGTTTCCATAAGAATGTGAGCTCTGCAACGATCTAAAAACTGCAGGCGAAGAAAAAAGTGGCGTCATTTCAGCGTGCTTTATACTCTTTTAAGGTCTTATAAGGCTCGCTCAATTTCAATGAAACCATAAGTCAGCTATAATATAACATCAAATAAAGTAGCATAGAATTTATCTTTCCATTTTGCTGTGACCCTCGCTCACTGAATGTTTTCTCTTTACCACAAAGTGCACGCGCCGTAATAATAATAATAATAATAATAATAATAATAATAATAATAATAATAATAATAATAATAAATTGGCAAATAACTCCAGATCTAAAAACTACATGGATGCATGGTTCGTTCCAGGTCGCGCAGATAACTATACACTTTAGACTTAAAACGCGGCTAGTAACTTCAGATGAAAGACAATTTGCAATTTGTTTACTGCTTACGTGAAACGAGCCTAATATGAAAGCTAGAAGGTTTTGAAAAAATGTATTGTTTTCAGAAATTGCAACATTCCTGAACATCATTTAAAATTACACGGGGAATTTCACTCATTAAGCATATTATGGCAAGAAATATCTGAAAAATTGCCAAAATACCATTTTCTGATCACTACGTCGTCATTTTGCAGCGCAAAATGGCGAACCAATCTGACTTTTATTATCAATTTTTACCGCTCTTTTTTCTATCAGTCTCTCTCTTTTATGGCAGCTTTGGTGGACTTTTAGTAGTCATTTTTCGTGCTGGTAGCCTGAGAAAACAGCCGACGTCTCGCGAGGTCGCCACTTGAGCCCTCGCAAAACGACGTCTGAGTGACAAGTGCAGAAATTCCATACTGATGACGCGCCACTACCAGATCTAGGAAGTGCTTCTGTCGAAAATACTAGCAAGGACCAGAAAGAGGTCAATGGCTTAATCTTCAATGACGTTCTTGCGGATAAAACCGGACTTCATTCGAACTGGCGTTCTCCTTAATGACATATCTACGACCAAACGTTCAAAGGTTTAATAAGTGGTTTGTGCATCTAACAATTTGCATTCACTTGTTTGGCGTTTTATGTTCGTTCACAATACACCGTAAAACGAATTGCTCTTGTAGTATTAATCACTTTTACCTACATCGTTAATATGGCAGTATATTTTAACGTGTCTTAAACCTACATGAAACCTACGAACAGGAATTGCTTTTCGTTTTGGCTGGCAAACCATTCGGATAAGCTAAAATTTATTCCAGTCTGGTAGAATTTTGCAGCTGTCTTGCTAACCACACAAAATAAATAAATTCCACCCATTCTTGTTCAACTGTTTATTTCCTTTTGCTATGTACAAGTGCCAGTATTAAACCGTATCAGAACAAAATCTTAAGTGAACGATTTGCATAAAACTTTCTGTTGTGCCCGTCAGGAGGTGAAAACGACAAATGAATTACGTCCCGTGACCAAATTCGACGCAATTAATAAATTTCTGCAAGGATTACAGGCTACAGTAGAACCCCACATTAGACAGCCCCGATAAACCAAAAAAAGGCCAAGCAGTCGTTTTCATATGTGAAATCTCCTTTTTTTTTCGCGGCTCATTTATGCCCCGCTTACCAGCACGAATAGCTGTCCTTGATTTCATTACCTAAACAAAATCCTAGGGGAGGGGTGTTGCCCTATATAGTACATTGTATATTGGTACGTGACAAAAAAGATGGTTTTAGCTGTTTAGGTATTAAATGGGAGTGGATTTTGTCTCAGTTTAGTCTGAAATAGATTTGTTTGCCTTCCAGTGAGTCTGAAGTGAGGTTTTCTTGGGATTTTGGAATCAAAAGGGAGAATTTTCAGGGCGGTCTCAAAAAAGATTTTGATACATCTTAGTCTGAACTAAGGATAGTATTTTGAACTTCGGCAGCTCACCCCAGGGGAGGAATGCCCAAACTACGCACGTAAACTTTGCTCAATTTCCATTCTAATTCTGGTCTTACTTTTTCAGTTGATATTTCATCGTTTGGGAAAACTAAGGCTAAGATAGTCAGGCTAATCACGTATGAAATAAGATAGATTTACTTATTTGTGGGTGGAAATGAAATAACTTGCAGAAAGTTGAAAACCGAAATTACACCATTTCTACTATTCACTCTAAGTGGCACATATTAATTTTTCAGTTTTCTTTTTCTTTTTCATGAAAATCGTCCAACTTGTTTTTTCTTCTCTCCATAAAAATGTATAAGTAATTTTATTTGTTTTTTTTTTAACTGAAAGGTCAACGATAAACACTGATTTAACTTATTTACACAATCGCCTCACTTGAACTGCCATTGAACTCTACCAGGGAATTATGACAACACCAACAGTTATCCTTTACATCAAAAAACCCATAGAGTGGGGGGGGGGGGGGAGGGGATCTTCCATTGGTGAAATGAATTTGTTTTCAAACAACGAGGTATTTCAGGTCAGTTGTTGGTAAAAACCTCTGGCAGCCAATAGTCTGATCCACTGTCTGATCCAAAAACGTAGAAAGGAACAACACAAGTTCCACTGGTCTGTCATATTTAGTTCAGTTTCTTTTCAGATCGGTACAATGTTTTGTGCATCATGAAGATGGAAGCAGTCTGAATTAACAGTTCACAGATTACCCGCTGCATCTTCAAACACCTGAAACAGTATGACAAACTTATCAACACAAAAACTTTAAACTTATTGGCCTGAGAAAACAGCCGACATCTCGCGAGGTCGCCACCTGAGCCCTCGCAAAACGACGTCTGAGTAACGAGCGCAGAAATTCCATACTGATGTGTCACTACCCAGGTCTAGGTAGTGCTTCTGATTGGTTAAAACGAAATTCCCTCCCATTTCAACCAATCAGAAGCATTATCTAGACCTGGGTAGTGACACGTCATCAGTATGGAATTTCTGCGCTCGTTACTCAGACGTCGTTTTGCGAGGGCTTAAGTGGCGACCTCGCGAAACGTCGGCTGTTTTCTCATGCTGTAAACTTACTAACTTTTTAATTTTTTTTTTTTAATGTATAGAACTTGCTATACTTTTTCATAGCTCCTATGGCAAATAAGAGGTAAAAAGTGCATCACCTCAAGTAGGTTCCTTGGGCCGACAGCATTTTTAGAAAGGAATCCTTCATCACCAAACAAGCGACCTCTTCTGCTGTCAGATGGAGGGGTGTATCTTTGTTGCTCTGGACTGCTAGTATGAAACGGTGGAGTAATCCTAAAACAAAATTCAGTTACCAGATGAATAACAACTTAAAATTACACTGCAGCAGAAGTGTGAAACTCATCAAGTTATTCTTTCACTGTACTCCAGATTTGGTACTGTTATGTTCCGTTCATAAAGTAATGTTGAAAATATCTTTTTTAAAATTTCTATTTGCTTTATTCTTTACTAATTTTTATTTGCTATGTCCTTTACTACAACATAACACAACAACGATGTTAACTTAAAAACAAGCATACCTCCCTTTCTCTGTATAAATGTGTGGAGATATTTTTAATTGATCCATGTGGCTAACAGGCGTGAGATGAACAGGGGAGCTGCAGTAACCATCACTGAAAAAAGAAACGTAACTTCATCTACATGACGGTTCATTTATTTTCCATGCAGTTTTTAGGAGTTATGTAGTGGTCAAGCACATGAAGCAGGATTCACAAAGCCATTCTACGTTGAGATGGATCCTAAGTATTGTTTCTTAACAATATCCTTATAAGCCTTTGTTTTCTAACAACACGTAAGTCACATTTTAACAGGGGAGGTTTTGTGAATCTGACCCCTGGAATGCAAAACAAGGCGTTCCAGTATAATAGGGGATTGTCCACTCCTGACTGGCTATATATTAGTTTTCAATAAACTGGATTTCATTGTAACCCTGGGTCTACTCTGTCAATAAAGCTTCCTTAAAAACAAACAAACAAAAACTGGACAAGCATCACACACCTATTCTACGATTACTACTCAGAAATTGTACATCAGCAAAATAATAAGCTTATTCTGAGGAGAAGTTTAGGCTTCATGATATTTTGAAGTGTAGGTAACAGGAATAAGACTGAATTAAGCAGTGTGCCACGAATAAAAGGAGATCTAAATTAGCATTTCACACATCACATTAAGTGGAGCTTTCGAGGAAGTGCAGTTGCTTTAGGCATCTTGTTTGTGATCCTGATCACACTTGAAAATTAAGGGGCAAGCAATTTGGACTTTTTGATAGAGCAAGTGAGGCTTATAACGATACAAAACCAAGAACTAAGCATTATTAGTAATACCGAACCAGTGGATAGTGTTGATTGGCTTACTCAAAACTCGGGATAGCATTTGCTATTCACCTCCCAGCATTTTTCTTGATTTCAGACACAAGTTTTCCCTGATTTCTCAGAAAAAAAGAACTGTTTTGTGCTGTCTATCCACTGGTTTGGTATATACTAAAACAATTATTCACCTCAGTGTCGGTGAAGAGTGGTAGATATTTCCCTCGCGGCTTTGCGACTCAGCAAATATCCACCACTATTCCCCTCCATTTCGGTGAACAATTGTTAAATATATTGAAAATGGAGCAGTTTTCAATTGAGCATTGAAAGTAATTCGCATTTGCTTTGGTTTTGCTTTTCTTTGCTCTGTGATTGATTTATAAAGCTTGCACCATTTTTTCAACCAATAATTTATAAGTAAAACCAAAACCAATCACGACTCTGACATGTTTTTCTGTGCTTTGCACTAGTTACATGTACCAGTAGTTGCTTCAAATTCTCATTCATTCACAGGGTAACTTAGTTTGTTGCGGTTGCCTAGGATTACACTCGAAGTTCCCACAAGTGACATGATGAAACAATACAAGGTCGTCACTTATGAGAGCCTTAAGCATGAAGCTTGGGTTATGCTACTGGTTACTAATAGTACTGTAGTAATAATATTAAATAAGTTTATTATTGCTTATCACAGAAGAAATTCATGAACGACAAGTCAACGAAGCACTAGCGTTTATGTTATGTATTACTCTAAACTTCACCAAGAAGTGGATCCTTTTATTAAAGCATTGACTGAGTGGTCGTTTACATGTATGAGAACTTAAAAGCAAAAGAAAAGGCCAATCGGTAATTCACAACAGTGGTCAGGAGTGGTCGCTTATAATTACAGAGTTTAAGTGTGATAATTTTCACAGGCTTTCACAATGCTGGTCATAACTAGAGCTGGTCACTTTTAAGAGTGGTTGCAAGGAAAGCTTCGACTGTATTACTCTGTTTTGATTTTGCCACACTTTGTTGAAAAGTGCTCTCACAAACTGTACATAACACAATGACCCAATCAGATGTTAAAGCAACTACAACAGACTTCATTTACTCTACATACCCATGCCAAGGTGGCTTTGGAATGGAATGTGTCAGCACTTCTTCAAATGATACGCTGCAATTGGGAGTGCTGCTGCTATCGCACAGGGAGGTATTGCATGATTCTGTGTAAACAAAAATGTAAGGACACTGATGTTGGTACGTAAACAAACTTATTGTCTTAACTTGAAGTATAAGGAAACCCAGTGAGATTAGAACCAATAGCCCTGTGAAAGCCCAACTACTCAGAAAAAGTACTTGAAAATGGAAGCAGCAATCTGTTACCAGTGTGTCTGATGCACCTTATACAGAACTTTTAAGTCAATTGCTGGTTCAATTGGTCAATTGTTAAGTTCCCCTTCCTGGTCTTTTAGAAAACATTGCTTTCACATAATTAAGTTGGAAGAATTTTACAAGACCCAAAAAACTTGGGCAGATTGGGTTTAAAACATGGTCTTAGCTGATTTTAAGCGAGATAACTATTGGCACAAAATGCTAGATGCAGTATAGAGGTGGACTTTCTAGGCTGCGGATCATCAAAGTTCTAGTTGTACAATTTGACTGCTTAGACAGGGCTTGTGGAGATTCAGTATCATCCTCAGAATTAGGCTTAACCCTTTAAATCCCAAGAGTGACAAGCATCTAATTTCTCCTAACAATATCACTAGTTGATCAAAATATACAGGTCATGAGAATAAGGGAAATGATTATCAGACATGAAATGTGTTGATTTCTAATCAAATTCTCCCAACTAGTAACATAAGAAACATAATTGCAGAACAGTGAGGAGAATATGCATGTTTGATCATGCATTGAAATTATGAGTAATTTCTACCAATACATCCCTGTCACCATTTGGGCTTCACAAAATGCAAACAAAGAAAATTTAACTTAAAGGAATAATGGAACTGGTCTGGAAAAATAATAGAAATTGATACAACCCCCCCCCCCTTCAGGATTTTCCTGGGCCTTTGACCCCCCCACCCCCCTGGAAATTCCAATCCCTTCCATGGGGAGGGTATGGATATTTTCTGGAACCACACATTTGGGCTTCAAGTACTTTGAAGAGTAACGTGCAGCCTCTTACCATCTGAAGAGAAACTTGGGTCTTCATGGAAAGATGTGTCCGTTTTTGATGGGGATTTATCAGGTAGCCACAGTTCTGGAAACAAAATGAAAATAGTTACAGCAATCTGAGGCAGTATATCGTTTTCTTTTTTTTTTGGTGAACAACAACAAAAAATAAGCCACTGGGGACTATTTTCTTACTTTTGCAAAGTGAGTTAATCCAGTATGGCAGTTACATGTAAAACTTTAGTAGTAAGTTGTATTACATGTATTACACCTTTTGCTGTTCATTAGCGCAAAACGTACATTCATTTGTGCCAAGCGATGCATCAATAACTTGTATTGTACTTTCTTGAACACCGCAAGCAACATCATTGGTGCGAAACGACTTTCAATAGCGATATTTAAATACGCGCGAGCATTCAACAGTATCAATAGACAATCAACTAAACGACGGGACAATCATTTGGGTGGAACGTTATTTCATGTGCGCGCAATGAAAATTCAATAGCACCAATTGACAAACGGTTGCATTTATTGACAATCATTCAACCAAAAATGAAACTTCATTAGTGTTATTAGCATAAACATAGGCAATCTATAGCGCGTTTGGACAATCATAGCCATTCGAGATTATATTCTTTAGTGCGTTTTGACAATCATTTGAGCGGCTCAAAATACAATAACACAAAAGAAAAAATCAATACTACTTGTCATTTCTATTTAAATTTCAGCCTTCGATAAACTCTCTGTTAATACAACGGGGTAGATATGTTTGCATAAAACGGAACCATTGCCCACTTTTAGCTGGAGTGATTGTTCCAATATTTCGATTCAAAGCTTCCAAAAGCAGCTGTGTGCGGTAATGGCCCAGAGCAAGGCCCCGATTTCTTGCTTCATCTCGATTATTCATTTCTTGTTGTATTGCGGGACGACTTATATCTGCTTTTACCGCTGCTTTCAAGGAGCTTATTGCTTGTTCCACGATGTTTAGAAATGGACTGTAAGGCGGCAATTTTTTCAGCTCAGTGTTTGCACCTGGATTGACTGGATTGTGATGGGCTGGGGCACCATCGTAAATGAAAATGACGTTTTCATCTGGGTCAAGATTTAAACGCGTCTGTGCCAGGAAGTCGTTAAATTTCTGCGCATTCATTCCTCCAATGATTGAAGAGTGGAAGACAAGGCCATTAGTCGGTGAAATAGCGAGTGCAACCGTCACGTTTCTTCCTCTTTGACCACAGACTTGCCTGTAGGCCCTTTCTCCTCTTCTCGCTCTGCCTTGGCTTCGAGAAGTCCAAATATTATATCCGCATTCATCTATAAAAACAGAATGATTTACTATGGCATGGCCCATAAACCAATTGGCATAAGCATATCATTTCTCGATGACATCGGGTCTGTTTCTTTCTGCTGGGAGTGGTCTGCTTAGTTTCACACGAAAAAGCATTCCGTCTAAGGTCCTTGCCACAGTACGGTCGTGGATTTGTGGTTTGGCGGGAAGACGTTGCCGTAATTCTTGGTTTATCTGGGCCAGCGTTAGTTGACAATTCTCATTTACAATGTCATTGAGAGTGTCCCTCATCTGGTTATCGACACGTACATTATTTGGTCCTCCCCTTGGTCTCTCTGCAATTCTACCTTCCCGTACATATCTGGCAACTATACTCCTGGCTGTGGAACGATTAACACCGATTGTATCAGCCACCATGAGATAATCTTCATTTGTGTTTTCAAAAGCTTGAATAATCCTTTCGCGTTGCTCTAGGATGATGCGATTTCTACGAGGCATTTTGGCTGTTTCTGGAGTGACAGAGAAATTGAACTGACGAAAACTTGCTTTTATACTGCAATTTCATGCTGAATCTTGAGCAATCTTTTTTGTTTTAGCTATTTTTTGATCCATGAACATAGAAAAATACAAAAGTAGTATTGATTTTTTCTTTTGTGTTATTGTATTTTGAACCGCTCAAATGATTGTCAAAACGCACTAAAGAATATAATCTCGAATGGCTACGATTGTCCAGACGCGCTATAGATTGCCTTGTTTATGCTAATAACACTAATGAAGTTTCATTTTTGGTTGAATGATTGTCAATAAATGCAACCGTTTGTCAATTGGTGCTATTGAATTTTCATTGCGCGCACATGAAATAACGTTCCACCCAAATGATTGTCCCGTCGTTTAGTTGATTGTCTATTGATACTGTTGAATGCTCGCGCGTATTTAAATATCGCTATTGAAAGTCGTTTCGCACCAATGATGTTGCTTGCGGTGTTCAAGAAAGTACAATACAAGTTATTGATGCATCGCTTGGCACAAATGAATGTACGTTTTGCGCTAATGAACAGCAAAAGGTGTATTAAGCACTGACACGAAAAGTATGGAGGTCTTCCCCCCAACAAATGATTTTTGTGAACACTTTTATATTCTTACCTCCAAATGGACGAAAAGGCCAGATTATAACCATCCATAACCATAACAAAATAGCATAAAGAACTGAATATATTTTGTACATGGATTGCTTCTGAAATGGAGACAAATCAAATGCATAATTATTGAACAATTACCGGTAATTAAATCTATTCGTTTTGCGTTGCAAAGTAAACATAAGGCTAGTCATTCCAAAACAATAATATAGCAAATAAAACTTGGCATCAAGGTTTGCATGGGTTGACTGGCTTGCTTGTCTGCAAGCCAATAATATTACAAGCACACTCAGTGGAGTCCCGTCATCTCAAATCCTGGATATGTCGATCTTCTTGTGATCGTAAACTTGAGACCAGGTCCCAAGCATTTGCTTCACTGTAACACTGTTATTTCACCCCAGATCTCTCGGACCTCAGATACCTTGAATACCCTGTCAACTTGAGCCAAATCTGCATCCCTCAGAGAAAATTTTCCCACATCTTTACCCCTTATATCTCAATTCAGCACTCAGGAGAGGAACACATCTCAATTATGATGAAATTAATATGAGACAGGATGCCTAAAACCAAAATTGCTTTGCCTTGTTAGTTGTTCTCATCAATTAACTTGGAAAAGGCAAATCAAGAGATGCCTTGTTTTTGAACTGTCAGACAATGCATGAACAATATTATTGTGGATATTTTATAATTTTCATCACTGTTGTGACAGCTTATTAGGAAGAGTAGTATATCTTGGAAAAGACTATTAGCTGGCAGCCCAAAAATAAAAGGACAATATATGGCAATTAAGTTTTTTTTTAGACAGTGTGTAGACATTATGTATTTCAGTACAGATTAAAAAACTGATAATGAAATTCGACAACACCTTCATTATCTCAAACCATTTACCTGGTCCCCAGGAAGTTCAAGATAATGGGACTCCACTATATTTTATACACTTACCATACAGATGTAAAAGTAAACTCTCTGTCGTCTTTTCCATGCCTGTGTTACTGCTGGTTCTGCTAATATTTCATTCACAGTGGGCCTGAAAATACAACAAAGAGTAACACTGACATGTACTTAGTTGTATCAGTAAATGAAAGGTGATAGCTATCAATACGGATGTCAATTTGGTGACAACAGATTTAACAAACTACTGGCTGTTGCTGCAGCCAATAAAGTCTTTTGGTTTCCTTGACCCTACAGGATCCTAAGTAGGATCTTATCAAGTTCCTGGGCACTTAGGATCCTGTTAAGATCTTATGCAGAATTTCTACTGAGTAGAGAATATAACATTACCACCATTTTCACTACTACGCGACTTTTCTTTTCAAAACACCTCTGAGCACTTTGCAATACGCTTCCGTCAATCATACCTTATATGGGAAGTGTGTGATGTTACCGCAATTGAATTGAGCTCGAAGGAAAAATGATGGCGTCAAATTATCCCGTAAATTTGCGCTGGCGAGTCATACATTGACTAGTAAGAGGCTTTGGAGTCGTTGATGTTGCAAGAATACTTCACGTTTGGTAGATATTTGTAAAGAAATTTCGACATTTCTTCAGAATTAAATACCCGCCCGGTGGATTATCCTAGGCGGCAGATGGTAAGCGTGCGCTTAAACTCTCGAATAAGCTAAACCAAAGTGTGAAGTAATAATTCTAGCTTTTCTGACCTGAAAATAGAACACGACATGTTATTCACCACGAGTATAAATCTGGCAATATCCCGAAGTGTACGAGGACGAAATTCAGGAGTGGATAGAGTATGCAACGGGAAAACGAATCATGATCGGCGTGCGATCAAACGATTCGTGAAGAAAATGGGTTTTACAAGAAGAAAGGTACGTATGACTAGCTGCATTTTTTTGGAAGGAACACTGCTAATTCTAATCACCTATCACCTCCAGAATGAATTGAAAAAACAAAATAAAGCATAAGCTTAAAATGGGCTTGTAACGTTTGTTGTCCTACGTTTCGAGAATGTAAACATATAACGCTGTGACATGATAGGGAAATTGTTATTTCTACAAGCGGGAACGGGGAATCGAGGAAAATATTTAAGCTTACTTTCAAGTTTACTTCTTCGTTATAACTCAAGACGATTGCCAAAGAACGTGATGAGGGAAACAGGACGATGTATTGTCGTAGGATCGCTGAATTTCACCGAGAACAGTTGCTATTTATAGATGAATCTGAGAAGTTCTGATTCATCTATAAATAGCAACTGTTCTCGGTGAAATTTAGCGATGACCCACGACGATACATGTCGAAAAGAAATGTCGAAATTTCTTTACAAATATCTACCAAACGTGAAGTATTCTTGCAACATCAACGACTCTAAAGCCTCTTACTAGTCAATATATCACTCGCCAGCGCAAATTTACGGGATAATTTGGCGCTATCTTTATCCCTTCGAGCTCAATTCAATTGCGGTAACATCACACACTTTCCATATAAGGTATGATTGACGGAAGCGTATTGCAAAGTGCTCAGAGGTGTTTTGAAAAGAAAAGTCGCGTAGTAGTGAAAATGGTGGTAACAGTTATATACTATTATACTATTAACCACGGCAGGTAATTATAAAAGAAAACACTAGTTAAAACTGTTGCAGGAGGACCACACCTTTGCTGTGGTAGAGGGTCCATCATCCATGAAATCAGCCTTTTCAAATCTGGGGAAATACCTGAATGAACAGAACAATCAACACAAGTTAACTGGTACTTTGGAACTCCCAAAAACACTTTTAGGCATTGCACATCAATGTATGATACTGATAATGAACAAACTAGTTCGTAATTACCTGTTTATAAATAGAATTCCAAGACAGGGAGCTAACTAGGGAGAACCATAATCAAGCAAGGCCTAAGCAGAGGCATGGTTGAGATAATAGACACCCAGTTAAAGTTTGAAAACCTTTTAAGCCAGGTCAGTCAGTGTGGTTATGTTGACCAAAAGTACTTAAACTGGTAAAGAGGTGGACAGGACCATTGGTCATTGATGTTTTGAATCACATGGGGGTCAATTACAAAATCCAGTTCCCGTGTGGTAGGACTCTTGTCACTCACCACGACCAGCTTAAATTGCATTACGTCCTGAATGATCCACACAATATTTTCTGCTGCACACAGAAACAAGGAGATTACACTTTTGTTGACAATGACCCAGTAGCCCCAACTGTTCACCCCATTGGTTCCCCTGCCCACCTCTTACTTCCCCAGTCCCTAGGATTAGGCCTGCAAGACTGTGCCCCAATGTCTGCCTACTGAAAACTAAATTCATTTTTGTAATTTCATAACTTGTTGAGTGTTCTTTAATGGCATGTTACATCAATATGAAATATTGAAGCTTATTTTCAAGGTAATTGATCTTCCAAATGTTCTGATTTTTCCCTTTTATGGTTGGCACTTTACACTCATACTGTAAGGAGCCATTGGATATTTAGGAATTTTACACAATATAGAAGTATAATTATTATATCATTGTTGTTGTGATGGTTATTATTGTTTATCATCTCCCCCCCCCCCCCATCTCCTATAGACCAGCCTGGTGTGTACAGGTTTAATAACCCAACAAACCTTGTGTGAACACATCTGGAAGCTGTCCATTTCTGAGTTGATGCCATGCATCTCCACCTCGGGGTAAATCAAGATCACTGGCTAATTCCAAAAGAGTTATTCCTAAGCTGGAAAGGAAAAGAAGCAAAACATGCACCTTAGTTAACACAACAATATAAGACAATAACAAGCTTTAGTTTAAATGCTATAAGTTAAACAGGACACATTACATGTATCTAAGTGTATCTATATTTGCCAGGTTTACAACTGGAAAAAATTGTGGAAAATGACCAATAAAATTTCAGTGATACAATGAATCACTGATGAACCACAGACGTAAAACTGAGGAAATACAAAGCTTTTGATCCAAAGAATACAGCTAAACGAATTTGTGCCATGGCATGCAAGTGAGTGATGCCATTTCCTCTCAGTGGATTTTTAATTTTGAGTTAAAAAAACATGTCTCAACAAGTTTTCAAACCTTCACAACAAGTAGGATTTGACTGACAAAGTGAATGAAGTTACCTAAATATGTCAGCACTCTTGGTGAACCGTCCCTGCATTAACTCTGGTGCCAGGTACTTAGGGTCTCCTTCTAGAGCTTGTGAAGTATCGCACTACAAAATACGTCCACTATACACGTAAGATCACTCTGTTTAAAGAGCTCTTTAACCACTTGCATGTTAACCACATAACTGTTTGACTCTTGATCCCAGCCAAACACAAACACTGCTGGCATTTTTGACCTCAAACAGGTGGACACTTCTCCTAACCAGACTCATACATGTAGCTGTGATCCCAGGTATACAACCAAACAAGCTCTCATAAGAAGGTAGGGAAATAGCTAAACATAGAAACATTGGCATCCTGCAGCCATGTTTTCCCTTATCAACTGAAGCTCAGATGCCTCTCTGGCTAAACCCTTACTTATACAGTTCTAGGTGCAAAACCTAACTTAGGAGGAGAGCTGTGGTCCAAGCCACACTCAAACACCATCATTTGTCTTCTCACATAGGCAGACACCTCTGCTATATGGACATCTTAAAATACTATTTCACAAGTTTCCAAATAATTAGCACACACAAGGTAACTAGTGTGTGTGACTTGTCCCAGGGACCAACTCCCTTTGCAGGTCCCATAATTTGGTCCCTTTAACTTGTCCCATATATTCAAACTGGTATGAAACTGTGGGGCAAGTCCCCATAAAACAATATTGATTTGAACTTGTCCCCTCCTGTGTTCTAGTCCCTGCAACCAAATAAAAAATCAACCAACCAAAAACTAAATAGGGACTGTCCCCCATGACCAGTCCCCTTATGTAAACACTACAGAGGACTTGTGCCCCCTCTAGTCCCTTCATCTGTTTCTGACCCAGGGTTCGTACCCTTTTTTAGAGACAATTTTCCAGGACTTCTCCAGGACTCAGATAGATTTTTCCAGGTCTCCCAAATGAACAATAATTGAAGGAACAAACCTTTACGAAATAGAAATCTGAAAATAATACTGCAGCCAATTCTTTTTAAACCAAACCTTTTAACAAGAGTTTATAGAATTCCAGGACTTTCCAGGACCTGCATTAATTTTCCAAGACTTTCAAGTCCTGGAAAATGGCAGAATAAAAATTCCAGGACTTTCCAGGATTTCCAGGGCCTGTACTAACCCTGTGACCACAAATTTAAAAAACTTACTTTTGACAGTTCCAGTACCAAACCAAAATCTCCTATTTTACACAATCCATCAAGACCAATAAATATGTTTGCTGGTTTGATATCCATGTGAACCATATCATTATCATGAAGATGCTTAAGGCCCTGGTAAAACAAGAAGAAAAATATCAATCATGGATTCCAAATTTACTTTATTCAATGTTACAGGAACCATTAAATTTTGCCAACAGCATTTTGATTAAAACAAGTTCATTATCTATAAAAACTGGGATTGAAAGTTTTCTCCTAGACTCAGTACATGTTTAAAGGTTTAAGCCTCCTTTACAAAACCAACTTAAAATTAACAAGTCAAATTTATAACCCTAGCCTATCAACATGATTATAAAAAAAGTTAAAGCACATACCAAACACAAGTCAACAAGAAATTCCCAGACCACAGATTCACTTGTTGAATCATTTTTCTCTAAGTATTCTTTGAGGCTGCAAGAATAAATTATTGTATCAACAACCACAACAAACATGTACAACAATATTGCACCGTTATACTTAACATGTCCCTTGTACATTAAAAAATACATAGTGAATAAGTTTCAATCAGTAGCTGATCACTTTGCGTAAAACTATCAGCAGGATTATGTCTCAAGGGACATTTCTTAACAGTCATGTTGTAACTTAAATTGTTGTCTAAAGGCCCTGTTACACAAAGCAATTTATCTGCAACTTGCATTGCAGCGGCGCTGCAAGACAAGTTGCGGACAAAATTGCACATGCAACACCCCCTCTTCACAACATGTCTCGCACTGAAAACTTGCATTGTGAGTTGCTGGAAAAGTAGAATACGCTTCTACTTTTTGCAACGTTGCGAGATAAGTTGCAGCATGTAACATGTATTCTGCAACTTGCCTTGCAATGCTCTCGTCATCTGTTGTGTTTCAAGTTGCAAGAAAAATTGCCTTCTGTAACAGTGCCTTAAGGTATTAGTCATATCTTAGGGTCACTCAGAGTCTCAGACAACTTGAAATTGCCGGCAATGCCAGAGACCAGGTTACACTGTAATTACTAGAAAAAGCTTGAGATCACCTGTCATAATGAGGTTGAATGATAGCAACAATGACAATGATGATAATGATAATGACTATTAATAACATAATTTGATATGACAAACAACTCATTCAACTAGACGTTTTCCCATTATGTAAAGATTAAGTAGTATTTTGAGCTGGGCAATGCAATGGAAATTAGTGATTACATGCACAGCTTACCTCATTTCACATAACTCTGTTTGAATATATAGATGTTGCCTGAAAAGGACATTAAAAACACACTAAAAATTTATTGCCAAATGCTACACATTAGGTACTTTATTGTACAAACCATTAACATTGTTCAAAACTTGTTGTGGCGAGGAATGGATTAAAAAATTGCAGCCGACATACATGCGCAGAAAAACTCCCATAAACATGTTTCAGGAACTAACCTTTCCTCCCAAGCTTTAACAAATTTAACACAGTTGCGATGGCACTTGAGTAGCTCATGTTTGGTGACCTCCTCAAGTTTATATTTCCTGTAAATTAGTAAATACACAAGAACACAAATTATAGATAATTTATACCTTGCAAAACTCAGATCAGACATCAATTTGCAATATTCTTTGAATCTTTATATTACTTAGTAGAAAAGAAAAAACCCTTTTACCTGTCAGCATCACCACGAAACTTATCCCTGGACTTTTTCACTGCATAAAGGCAGCCATCTTCCTTGCTTCTCACTTTAAAAACCTTGCAAAAAATTGAAAGAACTGTCAGTACTCAACTGGTGTGTTCAAAATTGGCACAGCATTAATGCCAAAATTTAACTCCCAAATATCTTTAATCCAAGGGCTTGACACTTCAGCAGAAGAGGGCATCCACTTCTTCTGCAAAGGTCATGGGTCTTAAAAAATTAGAATCCAGTTCAAGCCAGAGAAAAAGGCAAGAGATATTTGTATACATACCTCTCCAAATGAACCTGCTCCAAGTCTACTGATTACTTCAAAACACTGTGGGATACAGTAACAATTGACTTAGTTTTTCATGGCAGGTGAATGGGTATAAACATGGGTAACTAAAGCAAATTTGGTACTTTAACAAATTGGTTAATGTTTAAGTGAATACAAATAATGAACGAACTAACGGACGGATGGACAGAGAGATGGATGGATAGAAATAGAAAAACAAAATTTCTAAATGGTCTTATATGGATGGATGGATTAATGGATGGACAGATAGATTGAAATTGGTGTGGAAATCCAATGTTTGTGAAAATGTTTGGTTTTCTTGTGGTGGAAGGAGAGCAAACAACACATTGTTTAATTTTGGTCTTTCCTTCATGAACTACCAGCCACTATGACTCTTAACTGTCATAATAAACTACTGCAAAACTTCTCTGTTTCACCTGCAACAAAGTTCAGAAAGTTGCACATCTCAATCAGCCCTAAGGTGAGGTTCAACATAATTATGACAAGACCTTATAAAATATACCTGTTCAAAATAGAGATCTGTTGATTTTTCATTGTAGTGAGGGCTTTTTATTTCTAATTTATAACAGTCAAGGATATTAATTTCTGTTCCAGTGTTCTACATGTCAGTTGAGTTTTATATATTAATAAATACCTGTGATGGCTGATTCAATTCCTAGCATGACCATTCTCCGCCCCCCTCCCCCCCCCAGGAGGGAGGATTGCGGTGCATTTCTCATTCAGTTGGTCTCCACAGTGGGACATTTACCATCAGAGGTCTGCCTGGGGGTGTGGCAGCTGTCAGTGTTTTTCAACCACAGGGAATTTCACATTTTTACTGTTAAAGCTAAATTTTTTTCCCTTTTTAATTTGATTTTGTGAAGAAAGCACTGCATATTCTTATCGAAAGAGGGATCTGATCATTTCAAAAGTTATGTGCTACTGCCGGTATTTTATTCCCCTATCCCCTTGCATATTGTTTCCCATATTCTTCGTTTCCCCACTGTCTTCACACATTCGCATGTGATGACTGTGAAAGGCAAAGTGATGGCCAGTTTAGAGGACTTTTACCACAAAAATATCGCTTTCATGAGTGACTGGCTAAGAAGAAGCTGTGTGACCAATTTGAAGGTAAATATGAAATGCTTACTGTTTTTCAATGTAGTTTGAAAAGCAAAGATTGCAGCTGTTAAATTCCATTATACAGTGTATAAAGTGCCGCTGTTTCCTAGTCATAGGATTTTCAAAGTAACATTCAATGTAAAAGTAAAGTATTATTAAAATTTTTGCTGTCAAAGATGTTTTCAAATCTTATGCAGCTTCAATCATTTATTTTCCTGACTGGAAAAGAGTTTTTTAGCTTGCTTGTGAGAAAATGCAATTTTGTTCTTGTCCCATAGGTGGGGTATTTGCACACTTTCTTAAGGTGATTCCATTCAATTGCATTGCGCATCCTTTCTGCGCATCATTTTTTGCGTGATTAGCGCGCGCACGAGCGCGCGCGCGTTCGGAACTTGATAGGTTTCCTATGGAGGCTGATCTGTTCAGAGAAATAAATGGTCGTTTTCTCCCAAACGAACTCGGTGACCCCACTTTTTTATTCCATTTATTTAAGGAAAATACGACTTTACATGACATATTCAAATTGGAAGAATTTTCCATTATTCAATTTTGAAATATTCCGGTTGATTCACTGTTACAGTCAGATTTTAGGCGTTTCACTGCAACCGTGCAGACGCTCGATTTGCCTATTATTTCAAAGTGGTTTAGTTGTTATGGCAATTTTGAGACGTTTTACTGTAATGTTGTTCTTCTATCATTAGAATAATGCTTATATTCCATTACTAGTAATAACTTTGTTGAAGTAATGGGTGTCTCTAGTACAAGGATAGGTTTTTTAATATTGCTGTCTAAAGATGGCAAAGTACCTATCTACTACAGCCCCGTAGCGTGAAATCGGACACGGTGACCCCCACTTTTTATTTTATTTTTTTAATGTACTAGGTGTAATTAGTAACTGTGCAAAGTTTCAGCAAATTCTCATTACAACTTCTTTTTCGATGGAATCACCTTAAGCCCCACCGTGGGGTTTTTGTACATATTGACTAACCCCAAAATGACAAATGCCCGACAAATGCCCGGACGGGGGAATGGTCGCGCTTGGAATTGACTGAGACTGGTCAGTTCTGCAAGACTTGTATTTACCGGAAATAAAATTGTACAGATGTACCTTTTACGAAATGCACATCTGAAATAACATAAGCTTAACCGGAAAAGTGATGGTATCGACAAAGAGATCTAAAGAAGTTTGTTCCAGTTCAACAAGCAAGAAGGATTGAATGAAACAATTCGGTGAACAAATGTGTCAAAATTTGAGCTTATCTTATTAAAATAACGCAACCCACAAAGTACGAAATGTTTTATAACCTTACAAACATAGCGAATGACGATAACAGATCGCCAATGAACGTAAAAAATGATTTCAAATTTGGGAATCAAACTCTTTGAAAGTGGTTTCTTTAGGGAACGATTCAGATTGTGAAATGAGCAAGCTTCAAAACAACATGCACTATCTAAATGCGGTACAAACAAACGTCATTTTCAAGGAAATGTACACTTCTAATTAAAAACCTTTAAAGGATACTGCTTCCATTTTCTCGAAAGCTGACTTGCAAAGCTCCAACTGAATTCCTTCTTGTATGTTTAAAAACTCTACTTATCGGCGGCGCAGATTTCACCGGAGCGCGTGGAGGTAAACAATCTTCTTCGGCTACGTTCCTCTGCTCTTTGTTTTTCTTCGCCTTCCGGTGGCTAAAAGTTGCCTCGCTGACGATGTTAGGTATAGGTCGAGGACTCTTTAAAGTTCCCTCCATACTTAGTAGGGATTTTCAATAAAAGTGGATCAAAATAAGGTCCTGTACTGCCATAAGTTCACAATATATTTACCAGAGCTGTTCTATGCGCGGCCAAGATGGCCGCCCCTGCAAAATGACAAAGTACAAAATTTGGCGCCAAATGTTGATATGCGCATAAATTAGCACGTGTGAAGCACGTGACAGCGTAGATTAGTCGCCAGGCTCTTTGATCTGATCCGAAGCACAATAATTTTTCTGTCCCCCTACAATTTTACCAAATCCCATTCCCAGAAGCCAATTTTTTCCAGCAAACGGGCCTTAAAGCCCCGTTTTCCTAGTAAAAAAAAAAAAAAAAAAAAAAAAAAAAAACCGGCCCAAACCCTACTTCCCATTCTACCCTCTTGACGAAGATTTGTGAAAATTACGCGCGTCGGTCACCTCATCCACTTCTCGAAGCGGCCCTTTCCGAGCGCGAAAATACTTACACAAATGACGCGTTCTGATTGGTCAAATCTCGTGACGCACACCGCCTGGGCCGCCCTAAAGTTGAAAAAAAAAATTACAGAAACGCTTGCTAGGATCAAGTAGACAATGTGGCTGATCATTTCAAACGACTGCAAGATTACTGAAAAGTCTCTGTGGCCTCTAGTTTCTACCAGGCAACCTTGCCTATGTTTTGTAGTTCTCAGACTAAATCGGTAAAATCTTACACCACATTTCCGAACGTAGACATTTTTGATTGATGAGAAAGAAAAATTACCCTTGACAGAATGTCATACAGGCGACGCAGCCAGTCAAACATAATATACCTCAGGAATATCTCGGAAGATTTCCTAATTAATATCAATACTACTTCATTTTTTTTTTCAATCTACATCTACATTGTTACGGCTCCATGTTACCTAATTTTGTTTTGCGTGCTGTTAAACTACGGTATCACAAATGAAGAGATACCATTACCACGAAAAACATCATGGTGATGGGTTAAATTTGAGAAAAGACCACATGCAGAAACGATTCATGATAAACCAATAACCTTTATTTCTTTTCCATTTTCTTAACAAAATACAAGCTGCGGTTCACACCCATGATATAAATCTAACCTACCGTCTACATTTATTAACCGCATCAACTTGGCCCATGTATTTTCACACGTTAATACTGGACAGCGAATAAACGGTGAATAACTCGCAAAGTTATTCAAAGTTAGAGATATATAGATATATAGGCATGCTCAAGAAATCTCGAATAAAGAATACCTCGATAAAACAATGACACTTTGTTAATACATATCCTCCATTGGAAATTTTTTATTTGTTTTAATACGTATAGAATTTCGGCTTGGACAGAAAATCTATCGATACTCCTGGAAAGAGATCACATTGAATTCTCAAAATGGTAAAGTTGAATGTTGTACCTATCTTAGATGCGGAAATACACGTCTTTGATTTTCGAACTTTTGGAAAGGTTTTTGTATGGAGGTAGGAATTTCTTGCATTCCCCATACAACCAACCCTGATTCGGAATTCCGAAATTCACTGATATTGAGTTCAACCGTGGTCGAACACAAATTCATATCTAAGCTCTATATATTGCACCCTTAACATTGTCTAACAAGTAAAATTTCTATCTACTTACAATGCGTTTACGATAAATCAGTATTCAAATAAGAAACATCTTTCAAGAATGTCTTGACCTCGCATTCTATTATAAAACTGTGACCTGAAATTTAAAACTACGGGTAAATTATAAGTGATATAACAGGAATTCCCAGACTGTAGAAACAAAGAGTCCAACAAGAAGTGGGTTTTACGCCGGTGCTAGAATCAATGCGGTGCGACAGGGAATGTACACCTAAGGAATGAGAACAAAGAGAAAAACATGGATTATGATACGAGTTTCTAAAGTTGAGTGCGCACGTGTTAACACCTTAATGGGTATACGTTCGTAACATCGACTACCCAAAAGAAAAAGAAAAAGAATTCTCCAACGTTTTTACGCCATATTGGCGGGGGAGGAAACATGGCATACGGAATACAGGGTTTGTATTTAAAAAACGGAATCTAATGTCATAATTTCCGCAAAATTCAATTCTTTAAAATCTATGAATTGTAAACTTAAGCTACTTAGCCAAAGGGCTTACTGATCCAATTTGAAGGGTATAGCTGTGCTAACAATCAAACAAGCCAGTGAGAGCAGACTGTTATGAACTACAAGGTATTCGGAATTCAAGCCAAATACATGCACCCAGTGGCAAATCTGGAAAAATGTGCGTTATTTGTCCCGATTGTTTTTGTTTTCGCAACCGACTAGGTGAAATAGTAGCATGTTGAATTTTGCAAGTTAGAACACGTGACAAGAGTTGCTTTAAACCAATTACAGAGCAAATCATAACGAATACTCAGACCACATAATTACTATAAAAGTCGCTGTTTTGTTTCTGAACTCACCAACAGAGAAAACGATCTGTCATGCCAGGGTTGACTATCTACAAAGTATTCACAGTTTGCATCTAGCCGACTGTGACCGCCAAAGGCAGGGGCATCTGAATCCAAAACTAATTTGTATCTGTAAAGTATCGTTAAGTCTCATGGTCATAAATTGCTGCAAGTCGTTGTGTTTGGCCGCTGTGTAGTTTTGACCATTGACAACTTGAGGGCAAAATTACTGGACGCTGATTGGTTAAGACAGTGGGCATTAATCAATGGCACTTTTGGTAATCAAGAGAGGGCATGAATACTCCTTCCAGATTGGCTGGTTGGCCAAGCATGCCGTTTCTGTAATTAGATGGATTCAAAGTGTCGAACACAACGCTCCCTTTGGAGTTCGTCAATATTTTGATGAGTCGCCTAAAAGTACCTTTCAACTAAATACACCCCTTCAAAAAGTACGTCTAGATTAAGGAGGAAGTATGGCCAAAAACAATAAATTATCGAAATAAATACATGATATTTTGAGAGGAAAGACCATCATCCAGTTGCGGTTTTCACGCACACTTTATACCTCTCAATAAAGAAACAACAGTTTTAAATTTACAAAACATGTTTCGACATTCTCATGTCATCTTCAGTTGCAAATGAGCCTTAACGGTTGTACATTTGAATCTTCGTATTAAAGTACGTTACAAAATTACGCTTTAAAACTTACATTTACAATTTTAATATGAAATACGCGGGAAACAAAAATAGCGCGTGCATAGTTACTTTAAGTGACTTAGGAACACACACACACACACACACACACACACACAAAAAAAAAATAATAATAATAATAATAATAATAATAATAATTAAAAGGAAAGAGATAACTCTAGATGCTTTAGCTGCTGATTAAGAGTAGGATTTTCCCACATAATTTTCCCACTTTATACCCAAATCAAACTGGAATTTAGAAAAACTCACAGAGCAACTATTTTCGAACAAAATTGCCCAAAGTAGCAACACGACCGAGGTGATAATTTCTGCTGTCAAGGATACTTTCCAGCGATACTGGCACCAATCCTGTAGTCCGCAAAACTCTTGTGTGTGTGGAAGTTGAACACCCATATCAGCGTGCCTCTTTCAAACACAATCATTTTATCATCTTCGTGGTGCAAGCTAACGTAGGCCTGAAAAATAAACAAGCAGTGATCAAATTCTAACATCTGTCTACTACGTGGCAACAAAGGAAAAAAGAAAAGCCCTAAGCCTGATAGTCTCAAGGCAAAAGGCTGTCAAGTCAAGTTCTCCAAGGCAAACTATAAACAAAGTATGTGGAATACAGATTATTTCTGGTTATAATCCTTCACATTGGGTTCTTCGGGGGCTTTTATCTGGAGGAGCTTATATTAGGGAGACTTTAAAGGAGGGGGGGGCAGGATTAGGAAAGTGTCACAAAAGGCCTTGACAGAAACAACTTATGAACGCATATCTTCAAACTCTACACAAAGAATTTGTTAGTGTTCTTAAACCATCTTAGCCTCTGAACAGTTAGCCTCCATGCAGCCACAAATTTTTCGTACCCTCGTCGGAAGGAGAAGGCGTCTCGTCTGCAACTGAATACCACTGGAGGTTACTGCATAACATTCTAAAAATGTTTGACCGGAATTAGAATTTCGAGAGAAAAAACGTAGTCTTAAGCTTTTTTTTAAGGCGGGTTTCTCCAAAGCACACAAATTGTGTTGCAACAATTGCCCCACAAAATTTAAGAATATTTTTAGCCACATCTTCTCCCACGTCGATAATAGAATTTCCTAGAACTGACAGCTGTCACTCACCTGAGGTGACTCCAGCCAATGATATTTCTCCTCAAGGTGCATCATAGCCCGGTCAAACTCGTTTAGATATCTGTATCTTAGCAAGTGGTCATCCACAAGATTCCATTGCCGACGAGCGTAATGATAGCTGATATTGTTCCCTGCTCTAGGAAAGTCCAGCCATTCTGGATGTCCAAATTCATTACCGATGAAATTGAGGTAGCCTTCACCTCCAAGACCACAGGTGACCAGTCTATTGAGAAACAAATTAATCTTTTAGTTAGTAGTATGTGCAGAATGCATTTGAACAGGGAGGATACAGGAATTTTCCACAGAAGGTTTCTAATGGGATGGCAGTTCGAAAAGTGTCTGAAAAAGCCCTAACTATTTACGGTTAGGTTGGAGTGTTCTCTCTGTAAAGAAATTGTAAAGGAGATGGGCTACTAGCAGTCTCTCTCTCCACCCAGGGATAGTCGAGCAAAAAGAACACGCGAACGATCACGAAAATCGCCCCTCGCGCGGAAATGAGACGCGCGCGTGATAAGCCGCTAGTGTAGTAAGCCGACTCACCAAATACGCGCGTCACCTTTTCTATGCAGCAGACGACCTTCGCGCTCACTCACGTGTTCTCCTTGCTCGACTATCCTTGAGCGGAAAGAGAGACTGTTCGTAGTCTATAAAGGGAAAGGCAGCAAGATTACAATATTCTACCTTCCAGAAAAAGTACTGTCCAGCCACAATGGACAACTCCCTTTTTCAAGCGATTTCAAAAGGGAATAAAACTTTCAACTTTTTTGGAACCAGACAAGGTACTTTACCTAATCATCTTGTGTAGTGCCAGTCCTCTCTCAATAATGGGCGTCAGCGGGGTTGTTTCAGACATGAACCAATACATCTCCTTGTCCATTAACCAGAATGCAATGGTCTTGTCACCGACAAGGGCCTGGTCATGAGACTCGGCATACGTGATCGTTTTCTCGTTGTGTCGGCGATTGACTAGAGTCCACACAATGTCCCACATACGCCATTCTTCATCTTTGAGTTCTTTGAGGACCTACAGATTCCAATAAAAAGGGAACTTGTTAGTATTTCATAAAATTATAGGATTTAAGAAGCATCAAGTGCATATTTTAGCACCAAAATAATGTAATATTAACAACCAATCCACAAGCGTTCATTGCATGGGATGACAAACAACCAATGAGGTCCAATCACCTCACTTCCAACAAGCGTGAATGAAATAGTTGTTTTAATAAACTCTCGTCTTCCGTAATCAATGCTGAATCTTTTATAGCCATTATTTTGGCCAGAGCTGTTGCTTTGCATCACTTTACATGGCATCCAATTTCCTTATCAGGCAAATAGCAGGGTTACCTGCCGTTATCCTTTGTGCGCTGAGCCAATGATAACGCTGGAAATTTAATACCCCAGATTGAAACATTAATGAATCGTCACAAACACACTGGGCATTTGAAAACACTCGAGAAATGTAGAAAGCACAAACCAGAGGCAAGTGCTTTCTGTATTTCTCGAAATGTTGAAGACTTTTTCCCCTTATTGAAAATTCATCAGCAGTGCAGATAACAACACAATTTTACAGAGACAAGGTTTGGGTCACCATGTTCAATCCTGGAACACTTTCTCAAGCCTTAGCTCTTCCTGACAAAAATCCATTACCTTGATCCATAAATCGGGCACAGCCATGCCAAGGCGATAGTCAAATCCTGTTCCTCCTTCACTGATTGGCCGACACAAGCCTGGCATTCCTGACACTTCCTAAGATCAGACACCAAAGAAGTAAAATTAAACTTAGAGTTACCTCAGTCTGCTTTAAAAATGTGATACACGATGACCTGTACTTTGAAATTTCTGTTCCAATAAATTGGTTAAAATTTCTCACGGAGGCAAGTGTGACCAAGTAGTGAGGACACTGGATTTGTAACTGGACATCCCAGGTTCAAATCCTACTTTCTGTCATTAGACGGATTTGTCTCTGGTATTCCAGAATTCAACTCCTCCATGCTTTTTTAACAGTCAATTCTTTGTGACCAGCATCTAACCTCTCCTTACAATATCTCTTCACGAACAAACATACAGGTAATGAGAATGAAGGAAACTCTCCCATCTTGTACAGTGAGAAACACAACACGTCTATGTTACTGTAGCACGCGTGTATGAATGTACCGCTAGACCATCAGTGCTAAGATTAGCTATGCTAAATTAAGCACTAAATAAACTGAAACTGAAACTGAAACTGAATGGGAACAGTATTCATGTGAACTGTTGTCGCCGCTATACAATAATGTAGCTTCTCTTACAACATTGTATCTTTTGAGTTCGTACCAGTGTAACGGAACTGGCTACAAGCCAAGCTGGAGACTTGAATATTCTTCGACTTAGTATAGTCCGATTGACAATGTGCGAGACATCGACGCCATCACCATTCGATGAAGGACGCAATGGTGATGAAATGGTTTCCGTTCAATCATTTCTCTGATAAGTTGCGTGAAAAATTAATCAAGCGCTAAGCTCTTTGTCTCTAGCCTCGAAACTCGAAATTCTCGAGTCAACACTCGAAGTTTTTGAGTTTCGAGGATCGAGGATTGAGTCAAGGCGTTCGAGTATCGAGGGACTGTCAACTTACTTTTGCCCAGTACTGTATGAAGGTCACTGATGAGAATGTGCACATCGATATTAGGGCTTAAAGGGTTTAAAAGAAAAGTTGTTTCAGTTACATGGGAGCACAAGGTGCCAGCTTAAAACACAAAACATGTACACTTTTATGCTTTAAATGACCAGATCTTTACCGTACCATTTTGGTGGAAAAAATTCATTGAAACTAGCTGTGAAATAGACCAAGTTATGGCACAATGTACCTTAAGTGACAGACCTTTCTGAGATCTGCGGGGAGGGGGGAGGGGGGGAGGGGGAGGAGTTGCTGCAAAGTTGCAGACAGTGCAAACTGTAATTACTTGACAAATTCATTGCTCAAATAAGAATCAATTTTTACCTCTGCAATGGTGATAACATCAGGATAAATGGTATGCAGCATGTCATTGGCTAACATGAGGTAGACAAGTGATTCAGTATCAACCCCAAGTCCAAAATAATCAGGATAGTCTCCACCAAAGCCATGTCCAAGACCATGGTCGTGGTATAACATTGATGTCACGCCATCAAACCGGAAGCCATCAAACTGATAATACTCCATGTACCATCGAAGATTTGATAGAAGGAATCGTAGCACTTCCCACCTGAGTAGTAAAGTGAATAAATGACAATAACAGGTAATGACATTTACAATAAATGTGTAGCATCTTTTCCACGTGTTTAAGTTCAAATGCACTTTACGGTACTTGAGGGGTCAGATTGGACACATCAGTCTACAACCGTCAAAGAACTAGTACCACTAAGCCAACTAGGGAACTTCGCACAGTTGTAAGGGCACTTGCAAGCCACTGGTTAATTCAATGACGGATCAATCAATTAATTGATTGATTGATTGATCAGTTAGTTAATTGACCTGTCGATCAATATCAACCTCAATACGAATTTCTTGCCTAACTCTGAGAGATTTTCTCTGGGACGTTCAGTTTTCCATGTGAAGAACTCTTTCAGATCTTATTAAGAATCCAAACTCACTTGGTATAATCAAACAGTCGGCTGTCCCAAAGTGTGTGAAATCCCCGTCCACCGCCATGAAAATAGCAGCTTTGTGAGCCATCAAATTCATTCAATCCATCCATCACATTCTTAGCTGCATGACTGTGCACCACATCCAACAGAACTAGAATTCCATGCCCATGAGCCACATCAATCAGCTCCTTCAACTCGTCAGGTGTTCCATAACGGCTGAAATAGAAAACAGTGTTTTCTAAGGGGCCATGACAACTATTGCATTTAGCATGGCAGTGCTAACAACAAAAACCCTAGGGGCATTACACTTGGCCCTCATCCTACATCCAGGGTAAAACAGATACTAGCGTCATGCAAAATAAGAGCCAACGAGAGGAACTTAACTGAGTTGCGCATCTGTTTTATGTAAGACATGTATGGCTATCAGAAAGTTAAGCTACATGTATTGTCACATGACATCACGACTGGAACCGGTAGTATGGGATACTTATTTGTTTGTCAGAGTGAAAACCAAAGTCTGGGGCAAGTAAGTGACAATAAAATGAAAAGAAGAAAATAAAAGAAAAAACAGGTACAGTTACTAGACCCAGATGTCCCCATATTGGTGATGGTTGGCTAATTAGGGACACTGTAAATTTTGCAGTTCACACAAAGGAAAAAAGACCATGTTAATGCCAAATGAAGGACTGCCAGTGGCCTTTGCAGTTGTGAAGCGACTGAAGCTCCACAACAGTCAAAACCAAAATATGCAAATGTCATTCTTTATCAAACTCTTACCTGGAGGCCGCAAAGAAGTTTGTAACTTGGTACCCAAAGCATGCATAGTAAGCATGTTCCATGACTGCCATGAGCTGTATGCAATTGTATCCTTGCTTCTTTATCCTTGGAACAACATTATAGGCAAACTCCTTGTAACTAGCTACTTTTCCCTCTGTCGAGGCTATGCCAACATGAGATTCATAAATACGTAACCCAGAGGTTTTCTTGGGTTTACTGTGCTGCCATTGGTAAGGCTGTGGTGGATCCCAGTGGACTCCTTCATACAGGATATCATCTTTGGGGCAGACAGCATAACGAATCCATGGAGAAATACGGTCAACTAAATCACCATTCTCAAGCTGGATTGAAACCTGTTAAGGAATATAAATCCACATTCTCTAGTCAGCTTAACTGCTTGACACAGCACTGCATCTATACAATAATACATAAGAAGTTTTCATGTGAATTCTCATTCTTGCAAAGACCAACTTTCACATCAAGCAGCACAACATGCACATTCGTCTAGAAGAAACAGCAGGGACGGCGGAGCGTATTTTGAAGTGGGGGGGCTGAAAATGAGCGCCAGAGGCACGAGTTGGTAGGGGGGTCTGGGGGCATCCTCCCCTAGAAAATTTTGAAATCTGGAGTCTCGGAAATCATATTTACAGCATTCTCCGCGAGATACTTCTTGAAATAATTAGCCTGGATAAAGCGTAAAATGAAAGGTACTTTTAGTGCTTACAGCAATATTTTGGAGGTTATTTCTCAGCCTTCCGGTCTCCTACGCTAACCTGCGGTTTTTTGACACAAGCTTCCCGTCTGTGGGAAGGAAGCACACGCTGAGAAAATGTTAAAAATACGTAAACGCGAAAAGTTTCCGACGAGGTTTGTATAAAGTTGTAGCTTTGTAAATTCTTGTGACTTAATCAAGCAATAACAATTTAAACACTAGTTTCATCTGGCAAATACTCTTATGTATTTTCTCGAATAACTGCATATACTAAAACAAAATAAAATGTCATCCTCCTCAAAAGTGGGGGGGCTAAAAGCCCCCCCAGCCCCCCCGGCTCCACCATCCCTGAACAGTCAATACATCTCTCTATACAATGATATCGTAGTATAAAATCACGAATCAGAGAACCAGAAGTAATATATTATCAAACACGAGAAAGAGTGGTTCATCACGATATCCAAACCCCAAGAAGTGGGTTGAAAAAACGAGGTGCAGCCGAGTTTTTTTGACCGACTTCGAGGTGTTTGGATACCTGATGAAACACTCTTTCCAGTTGTTGATATGGCTTCTCAAACCATTCATAATTCTTGGAGAAATTCACAGCAAAAGTTCGCAAAACTTTATGCTAGTTAAGATCCGGTATCCAAACCACCGTCACGGTAGTGATTTCCTTTGTTTTCTCTTTATGAATTATTAATGAGTTTGAGAATTTCAAAAATCATTTTGTGAGAAACATAAAACTTAAGACAATATGGCTGAAATTTACTGGAATGATTATTGGGCCCAGAATTTCTTACTGCAATGAAACATTTCCAATGACCTGTCTGTTGTTGATTAACACTCACCTTAACTTTTGATCCATGGGGGATTGGGGATGAGCCATCAGCCTTATAAGGTATGGTTAGTTCCCAGACCCCAAATTCATTTCTGGTGCAAGCGTGAGATGTCCTTGACCAGCCATCTGAAGATAAACACCATAAGTCTGGTATCATTTTATAATAAACAACTACATCTGGAGCAAAATGTATTTGCCATGATGTACAACTTGCAATAAGGACCACACAAGTCACCTGACTCACCCATCATAAATAACTGATTAACAGTCAATGATTACAAGTGCATGTCGTTCAACTTAAAGTGCTACTACGATGAAAATTTCTTGTTTTGTTTTCAACTTTTTCAAACTTCAGACTGTTCAATAGATGCAATGTTATATGAATCCCAATAATTTAGATCGATATATGCTTACACGGTCCAGGAACATATGTCCTGAAACCGCGTTAAACCCACCCGCCATTGCTCAGTTTGCAAAAGAGAAGCCTGTGAGTTTTGTGGAAGCAGTCTTATTTCTAACCACATGATTTTTGCTTGTGACGTAGAAGTCTCAACCGTTGCCACAACAAAGGCCAGAGAAGAGTATAATGAAGAGTTGAAAACAGAGAGCCAAACATTGCATTATATGGATGTGTTTTCCATCGAATTCGTCGTCCAGTTCTTCTGAGAGCAAAACTTTTTTTCGGCGAAGTCAGCGAACTCGCAGAAGTCGCGCCATACGATGACAGTTTCAAACCTCTCGCTACCGAAGAGGAAGCCATCTCAAAAAATGCAAGAATGAATAGAGAAGCCGAACAAATATCCCAAAACACAAACACTGAAATCCTTCTGATATGCAGCAAATTTAACTGTTTCACAGGTCTGTCGTGTTGGGGTCCGTCAGCTGTTTCTTACTCTTGCTTTTTTTTCTTGCTGATACGGGTTGAGTTTGTTGTTGTTATGTTCACAAATTTGTTGCAGTATCCCGAATTGTAGTTAGAAATATTTTAGACCTAAAAATAATAAATCCTTTAATAAAAAGCTCTCCCTTCTGAAAGAAAAGCCCACATAATGCTACATGAAAGCTTTTTGAATAACTACGGAGAACCCTGAGCCTAACGTACATTCAGAATTTTATGGATGAGGCAAAAGATCAAGAAAATAAATTCACGCAAACGAAGTGATGTCGCGAATTGCCCGTGTAATTGTGTGCACACGACAATCTCACTACCTAGTAAACAAGCAAATGCGAATTAATAGAAATAAACACTGACTTACCATCAGAAATCTAGGTATAAACTATGGCATACCCCGTCACATCGAAAGCGTTACGGAGAGAAATGGCTACCCCGAACGCAGTGAAAGGCTCAAGAAATTATGTATGACTTTAGGAGCTCGCTACGCCATGCGCCAAGAGAAATTAATTGAAGTATAAAAGAGATACTAGGAGCTGGCTACACGGTACGCAGAGAGAGAAATTGACATGTTTGAGGGATGTTATGAGCTGGCTACGCAGTTAAAAGAACAAGCAATACATAGTAAGGTTTGTTATGGTCGATTAAGCTCGGTTGTTTATATTTTCACGTTGTATAAAATTATGGTCGTCGAGTAATTCAAAGAAATTTCCAGTAATTTTCTCGTTTATAGAACGAGGAATACATGGTGATGTTTTGTTATGGACTACTAGTTTATAGGAACTTCAAATAATATTCTTTTAGTGGAGGTTTTAGTGGGGAACGTTTGTAGTAAGTATGTGGAATACATGTTAATGTTTTGCTGTTTTCTGCGTACCGCATACCACGTAGCCAAGTTGAATAAAAATAATTTCTGCGCTTCACGGAGCCGGCTTGGGGGCTCCACAGAAAATAGTTCATGTGAAGGGGCACATATTATCCAGTTTTAAAAGCCAAAATCTGTTGGGACTTATACATGTATATGCACAAGACAACCGAACGAAGTATCTCTTAGGTATGTGAGGAAATGTGTATCTTGTGTTAGCAGAAACGGAAAATAAATATTCGCTCACCATTTGACGATCCTGCTCAGTTACGATTGCTGATGTTTTCTTCCTGATGGTTGGAACTGATCCTGGTTTTAAATATTTCTTTGTACCTTTCTCATAAAATGCTTGAGTAAAACATTCAGCCATAAAATGCACAAAGCAAACAGCTGAGTGTCCAACAGGATTGAAGCTCTTCTGGTGCACGCAAACAAAACTTTTCTGCTTAAAATAAATGTACCCACTTGTCAGTGAACTGTGAATAGAAACTTCTGATTCATCGATACTTTCTTTGCCGTAATCTTCAACAACACAGTGCCCGCCATGCATGCTGTAGCTCAAAATCGAAGAAATGAATCTTGCAAACCCTCACACCTCTCCGAATGCATAAGAAAGTAGCCACATTTGTTTTGTCGTGTTGAGACTTGTACATCACTTCCTCTCTGGCAAACTCAACCAACTCTTAAGCCAGCGTCCTGGCCATTTTTGAATCGAGTAATGGCAGCAAGCTGAACTCGAAAATTGTAGTTTAAATAATCGGACTTCCTGTTCGAATTTTGACTTAAAACTTTGCACAGTAAGTAATACCCGGTATGTACTTAATATATTTTTGAAATATGGAGAGAACAAAAACTTCATATTTTTGATCATAGTAGCACTTTAAGGAAGCTTTAGGTATAGTTACCTCACAATTTTCCCCCTCAGGAGGTATTTTAACTTGTAATTTAATTTTACATACTGAAGAAAATGTTGTGTAATGCTAATTTTCTTTATTCAAGACTACTAAGAGACTACTATTCTTCTCCTTTAATTTGCATTACATTGTAATTTAGGTCACATCAATTTCAAACACCTTAATAAACAAGTGTTGATTTCCTATAATAAGGAACTTATTATGTGATTGCCCACATGCAAACCTGGTATACCTGTGGATAATCAAATGAATCACACTTCAGACTAGATAAGTCCTTACAGCAAACACCCCTTTCCAAATTGCTGTCAACTTGCTCTTTACCTTGTCTCACCCATTCAACCCATAATCTTATAACTCAACCTGTCTATGCCTCACTGACCACTGGTTCAAAGCTATAAATGCATGTCCTACATCACCTAGTATGCTGGGGGGACACTGTCCAATGTGTTTATGTGTCAGCAACACATTGACCTGTACTTGTGACCTGCCCGGGGGGGAGGGGGGGAGGGTACTCCCTATAATGGGCTAAACGGGGAGGCTCCGCCCGAAAGGGGTACCTTTTTTAGGCTTCAGGTATATAAAAGGGTAGCGATTTCACGAGCTGAAGTATATGAAAGGGTAGGGAAATCTGTCATTTTGGAATTTAATAGGGCCTTTAATTAAAATATTTCGAGTGGATGCACCTTATGACTTAATCATTTTTATTTATTAAACGCTACATGAAAACGACAAGAAGACTTCCTTCCAAGGGTTTAGAAAAGGGACGCAGTGCTCTTTAGTAGGTACCTTTTTGGTCAAAAATGGTATATAAGAGGGTAAGGGGTTGGACCTCGGGGTGGAGCCTCCCTGTACAAAAATTTGTTAAGCGCCCCTCCCCCCCGGTGACCTGTGGAATGTGACCTGTAAAATATACCTCTTGCTATTGTATTACTTACTGAAGTCTCCTGTAAGGTAGACTCCCTTTGCTGCTGGGGCCCATTCTCTGTACGTTACACCCTCGTATGTCCTGTTGATTCCAAATCTTTCATAGCCTCTTGAAAACCTCTCCAAGCCACCTTCATTGTCCTCTATCTGTTTCTTAAGCCCACAAAATACCTTATACCTGCACATGAATAAATTAATTCCAACCAACAATCACTAATTTATTACTCAAACATCAGAATCTGTACTTATCACAGTCAAATCTATCACAAACTCCATTACAGGTTAATGAACACACACAGAGACTGATGCCGTCTCAGAATAACGTGAATAATTAAGTTTTACGTTTTACTGTTTTTAAAAGCAAAAAATAGAAAAAGCAAATTACATGTAAGGCCCATGAACATTATTGATTCGGGTATTTCTTTGAGAATAGTAATTACCATTTTTTAATAACTGGATATTGATTGGTCTGTTTTTTGTTTTTGTTTTGTTTTTTTATTTAAAAAAAAAAAAAGAATAACAAAGAATAAGGAGTGTGACATGGGCTGTGCAAGACATCACCTAAACTGTCACACAATTCAATAAAAAAAACAGCATGTTCAAAATGGAGGATCTGCTCTTTAGCACTGTTTAGTACTCATTTGGTAATAAACACAATACTAGTGACTCAGGCCATGAGACAAGGCTTCTCCTTCTAATAGCACAACCAGTGCTACAACCAGTAGGGACAAATTAAAGGGAGCCATTTTGTTCGAAGATACTTGAAACGATATAGGGAATGATGGGCCTCATAAGCAAATGTCAGGATTTTGTTTCACGTCACAGTTCAACTATACAATTATTTTGAATTGTACATAACCAAGTCTTTTTGTGAGTGTTTTTGAGCCAACCAGAAGTGAAATGTATGTTTTTAGGCAGCAGAATTCAACATTTAAAGGATTTACCTTCTCTCTATCTCAGTCTGATAAGGTTTGATGTAAGGATCATCGTGAAGAAACCTGGAAAAGTGTGGAACTACTGCATCATCTGCCATCTGTAATAGATAAAAGGGACCTCCTTAGCAGGAGTTGTTGCCGCATTGAGGAAACTCATACAGTTGCCTCTGCTAAAATTGAGCCCACTTCTTCATGTACTCTGTATTGATTGAGCCCTAAGCTTTCTATTCTAAATTAAATCCAAGAAACATTATTATTTTTATTATTAAACCATGTAGTTAGCCCACTTCATCCTGAGAGACAACCTAAAATTTGAACAGAGAAGGTCTTTTTGTCTCTTTAGCATTTTTGTTCCCTCATTATATGAGCTAGATTTCAAATCCGTGAATTGAATCAAAAGGCCCAGCTTTACGACAGACTATTCATAACCAGTTAAATTCATTATCATGCACATACAATTTACTCTGGGAATTTCCCATTTGTTTTCACCTTTTAAATGTTGTATTGTGATCCATATAATAATCAAAACCCTCTTGAAAATTGTCGCGTACAACAATCGGTCAGGCCACCATTTTTCAAAACACTTTGATTGACTGAAAAACTCTTTTTAGTGTCATCTAAAATCTCCTGAATATACACGTGGTGGAGGCATTACAACCGACACTTTGGAAAGAATGAGAACTTTGACCTTGAAAACCACTTACCACAACAAATCTGCCCCCCTCTCCCCCTTGTCAATGTTGCTTTGCCACCAAAATTCCCCTGATGAAACCTCAGTCCTTCCAAACAACATTGAATAAGGGGAGGGGGGAGGGAAAGCCTTTCTGCAATATTGTCGGTCTTTCCATACAGGGAAATTGAGAAATACGCATACTAATTGCCTTAGTTTGTCTCAACTAGTTTCGTCCAAGATTGTAGGCCTGTCCCCAAGAAAACCAGGGTCAAAACATAGGCCTTCTTCCATCACCACCCCCATAGGACATCATTAAGCAACCGATCAATAACCATCCAGTGACCTTGAACAGCCTACTAGGACAAAAATTCTGTATTACTACAAGACGGTGCCCTACAGGCCTGTCTTAATAACCTGACAAGCCCCATGTTTACTAATCTATCATGATCAATATAATATATTATATTTGTAACAGGTCATCAATATCCAATACTAATATCCAGCTACCGGTAAGAGCATGTAAATTATATACAGTGAGTGTAATTCTACATTTGAAAGTACATGCATTAATAATTTTGGTAAACATATAATCATTGTATTACAGCACACTAGAATTATTTGTTAATATGTAACATTTTACAGAACAATAAAACTGTGGTTAAACTTCAACTCCCATAGTGTTAATAATTTTTCACAAGCTACAGATTGTAGGCGGGTCACAGCAATCAATGGCCCCACTGCTTGGCTTAAAATCAAACTTCTCATGGGGGGGGATTTAGTACAAATGTATGAAGACACTTGGGAGAATTTCCATGCTGATCTTAGAGTAAAATGGAACAGTTATAAATCACTCAGCAGCCAAAGAACTGTCCTAATTTCTGGTTAAAGTCAGCTATTATTTATGCAAAAATATAAGCATGTTGTGTAACACATAACCTTTGAGCAGACAGCATTGGTTTACTGAAAAATAACATAAAATACCTCTGCAATTTGTTAACTGTCTCTTTAACAACACTTTTGTAGTTATTCCTTGTGTTTTCGTCCTTTGGAAACCTTTGATGTTAGAATTCTAAAGCCCTTCAACCGGGTTTCATTCATGCAGCCAGTGCCACATGTATGCCTGTGAATATTCATGAAACTTGAGCACACAAAAGAAGCTTGGATAGAATTTGCATAAACACAAAAGAATGAAATTCAATCTGACTGCTAGTCTGCAGTCACACCATCATGTGCTCATATCTGTCTTGACAAAAATGCTCTTCTTTGTTTCTTAGTCATCGGTGTTTATTAGGGTAAGTGAGTTGACAAGTCATAGTGCTGTGCTACATACTAAGTTTTTTTCTAATAATGCATGTCTGTATGATCTTGCTTCAGACATATAAAAATTATACATTTGTCATACAACAGATATCTAGACCCCAGATACAAAGTCCAGAGTTCATTAACCTATGAAGAAAAATCCACTTTCTCTAAAAAATCATGTGCCCTGCATGATTCCAAAAAATTACTAAAATAAACGTATTTTTAAAAGTGATCTAAAAGTATTTAATTATTTCATATTTATTTGCACCAAATAAATGTTACAGCTAACAAAAATACATTGTTCTATCAAATTACGAATGTTAGAGCATTCAGCTAAATTAAGAACTTTTATCCTTTTTCAGTTTTTTAGAAGACAAATATTTTACCTTCTCGATGCACATGCACTGCTTGATGGCTTAAGAACAAACTTGCTTGTCATACTTTGTTACGTAATACACTTCTTGTACATGTAGGCGCATGCGTATAGGAGTTTTTCACTCTTGGCATGCTTGGCTATCAAAGGACATATAATTTGTTGTCCAGTAGCTTTTCGTTCTTTGTGAATTAACACTGCAACATTGCCCATTCACCAATTTCAACTCAAATACATCTTGTATTATTTTAAACAAAGAGGCATCAGCTCAGCTATTCAATCCACTTGCTTTTGACAGAAATTTCACTTAAAAGAAAAATCACCTCAAGAGTGTATCTAGACCTGTGGTTAATGTGAGTGAAATTGAAAGCTCCAAGTTCCTTTTTACCATCAATTTTCATTCAATACCTTTTCAATTAAAGATACAGAATCACCACGTTAAATTTGCCACATATTTTGTCATGGTTTGCAGCTCATGTAAATGTGCATAACTTCATCCAGTGGATGAAACTGTTACACCACTCCGGGGATTTCATCAATAATCTACAAATAAATAACAGTTAAATCCTCTGTTTGATATTTTATGTACAGAACTACACACCATAAGTCTTATTTTTCAAATATTTGGTTTTCATTTTTAGATATTTCTGTATAAGAGAAAAAGAGCGCCTGAATATTGCACTCATGAATTAAGCACTAATTAAAGACGATTAAATGGTTGGGTGAACTGACACCAATGTACAAAAGCTAGAAAGTTAATAAATGCAAATATAATATATATATGCTGTAATTGCAGCTTTTGAAATGCTTTGTTTTCATACATGAACCTTCACTTTTTACTCTTCAAACCTTGCAAGAACTACATTTAAATTCAAATAAATTTATCGGTTAACTGCCACGTTCTCGTTCAGAAAGGTGACCGCTTACAGGAGATGTTACTTAATGAACAAACTCAATCAAACACTATGTTTGACTGAGAACTTGTTCTTGAGATATGCCTGCAATTGTTTTAATTTGTGTATGGTAATGTATGATAATGAGTATAAAACAAAGGAAAATAAAAATTGAACCAAGGATAAAATTGAACCACAACATTCGTATGCAAGATGTGTGATATGCATGAGTCTTATCCAGATTAGATTCATCATGCAGTAATAGACATGCCTGAGCAAATGGAAGGTACACGTGCTGATGGTGATGATCATAATAGTGGTGATGACAAGAACGACATAACTTTTAAAAGGGAGCACAAGTCACCTCTTTTTAGGTGTTTGACAATATGGTCTGTGACTGTAATTACAGGGCTTCCGAAATTTCGCGCAGTCGCGGAGCCGCGAAATTCAGATATATCCGCGAAATCCCGCGAAATTGACAAAAACACGTGAAATACCGCGAAATTCGCCAGAAATTCTACCAAATACATGTCGGTGCAACATATTTGAAACTTATCTTGGTTATTGGAGCTGTTTACTTGCCATAAACTTGCAAATTTATCTTGAAATTTCATCACTGCCACGAGTAAACATCACATCGGAGTGTGAAAGGAAACTGCTGTCTGTAGTAATGCAGGCACACGTTTAATCATACACGAATGAAGACACAAGAATGTTTTGACTTCACAGATGGATTTAAACCTTTGATCTAGAACAATCTTGCCTTGTAAACTGCAAAGCAACACAAGAGAGCGATAAGGGGAAAGAAGTTTATTACGTTGCTGTTTTCGGCTCTAAATTGCAGCTGAAAAAGGAGGTTAACCGGCCAAGCGTTTCGGTAAAGCTTTATATGTTTTTCTTGTCGCTCGAAACAAGTACAGTTGCCTTCAGAACTGTGTTGGATGAACTTTCGTGTTCCTTTCTTGCCCTCAATTTGACATCCTTCCAATATTTTTGTCAGGAATCTTTCTTTTTTGCTTTCTTGTTTGCTTTTCAACGAAAATTTGCCCCGAAAATCCCGCGAAATCGGCCGTTTTCTCCGCGAATTTGTCTCTTCAAATCCCGTGAAATTTCACTTTTTTCCCGCGAATTATCAGAAACCCTGTAATTACCATACATATGATAAAACAAATCAGACTCCTTGGGAGCTTTGGTTTCACTTCTTTCGCGTCCACTTTACATGCATTCCTGTGTTAAATGTGTCTACATACAAGTACTTCAACAAAAGGAGCTGATTAACAGAATGAAGACTTATTATTCATCAGAAAAAAGTTAGTTTGGCTCAGTTCATCATTTACACTACACATTTTTTCCAGATAGCAATGGTAAAATTTGGGGGGGGGGGGGGAACAGATGAAATTTGGCCTCCATCGCCAGGCATTCCTGGGGATGTGCCGGTGAAGTTAATAACACTGAGCGAACTAGGCCAGTGGAGTGGGGAGAGGGAAAGAGGAACCCACTCCTCCCGTGGCCTAGTTCACTTGCAGTACATCGCTAGGAACACAGTGACCACACAGACTAGATGACATTCGCATGGCAGCTCTCACAATGCAAAATTTATCCAAGCTGGACCAGTTTTCAGTACACATTCCAGTTTTATCTAAGCCGCACCTCAAAAACCTGAGATCTTTAAAGACCAGCCTTCCCTACCATGCAACTTTCATTTTACTAAGCCATATTTATGTTCTTTTATACCTTTTGGGTGCAAAATCTATGTAAGTTATGCCTCTGCTTTTTTGATCGCTTCATTCTCCATTAATCCCAGAATGGGCAGTAATCTGCAAAAACAAAATGGAAAACTTTTTGATTAGACATTTTCATGAAAGAAACAATTCAGTCTAGGCATGCCACATTCTTGATGAGGTTCAGCAACATTGTAACAGACACCCTTAGGAGTATGTTCAATGTAATCTTAGTATATCAACTAGACAGACAGACAGACAGAAAGACAAACAGACACATACTACTGCAGCATATGAGGTTATGAACCCTGAACCTTAATCAGAAGATGCTGTTATTGCCAAAAAGGCAGCAAATAAATATAACACCCCACACTAAATACGTTCTTGAAAGAGTGGCAGGTTTCTTTTACAGGTCACATTTCAAAGATCGCCCATACAGGTCACTCTGTTACTGATAAATAAACAAGCTGAACAGTGTCCCCTAGCCCTAGATCAGTCTAGAACATCACCTAGTATACCGAAGGACACTGTCCAATGTGTTTATATGGCAGCAACACAGTGACCTGGACTTGTGACCTGTGGAATGTAACCTGTAAAATATACCTCTTCCTTGAAAGAGTCGCATGTTTTACATGTAACTAAAGGATTCTATGCATGTAATAATTTATTACAGACAACTAATTAGCAAATTTAGCATTCTCAGGTAAAATCACTAATTTAAATGCTCTCAAAAGTTAATATTTAAATCCTGAAAAATCTTAATTGCTGAAATACAAAGCTAAGGAAAAAGAAAGGGTGAAAAATTGCTAAAGTAATCTCTGACTAGCAATAGTAATTGTACGTCATGTTAAGAATACAATACTGAGCACCAGTAAATAACAATAGCAAGGGATTGGCATAATGACAAGATTGTTTTGAAATCTTCTGAAACTTTGACCAATTCTGACTTCAACTTGTGTCTGTCATATAACCTAGGTGTCGAGAGATTTACCAAAGTGTACAGCCCATGAGATGCAAGTTGATTTCTCTTCCTGCTACTTTAAATAGAACATGACTCATCATCTTGCTAATACAATAGGCCACATCCTAATCTCTTTATCTGCTTTACAGTGCATGCAACTGATAATTCAAGTGAATCATTTATCTTTTCACTTTTCATGACATTAATTTCACTCTCCCAGGGAAGTTAATATATATTGTACTTTGATATTTAATGAAACATTCATGTCAAGCTCAAAATATCATCTGTCTTAGCTTAAAATATCAGTTATCTTACAGTTGTCATACTCAACTGCTTTAAATTTTCTTTCAATTGTTACAACAAACAAGCTGGTGAACTAAATCATCAAGGCATAGATATATCAAGAAAATATTTTGATAAAAGTGTACAAGCAAACTTTACTAATCTAAAGCAATTATTTATATTTCACTCACTTCCAAATTAACATACATGAACTTACAGTTATTTGTAGATATTACAGTTATTTGAGCATTTGAATTATGCTGTGGTTAAAATTTGGTTTTGGTTCAATTCTTATTTTCCTTTGCCTCATGTACTTATCATCACATCTGTCATAATCTGTAAAACAGATAACAAAGATAATGGAAAAAATGGAATTAAACATTGAACTAAGGCCAAAATTGAACCACAACATATATAGAGAGTTATAATATAGACTAGAAGTTGTGCATGCTCTGATTGGCTAAACAACCATGCTTTATCACAATACAAAGTACAGAAAAGCATGCTTTATTGTTTTTTGAGATGCCTTCTGCGAGACAAAAAGTTTTGGTACAATATCTAGAACTGCAGACAAGTGATTTTTTCAAAAACAAAAAGAAAACATTGAGTGAAGAAATAAAGATTTGAGAACCTGTTGCATTTCAGTTTTTCCTTTTAATTAGTTCATAAAAATAATAAAGCACATAGAACAGTTTTCAAGCAAGTGTCCAAAACCAAACGTAATATTGCTCTGACCAGTCACAAACGATGCAAACAACACAACACGCCAATCAGAACTTGCCGCCAATGCATGTAATTGGCATCAAGCACACAAAAATGTCCACAAGCAAGTCATGATTGGTTTATTTGGTTTTATGTCTGATTAGTTGAGAAATTGGCAAAAATCTTTTTAACCAATCATAGGGCATAGTGAAGCAAAACCATTGCAAATGTGACATTACTTTCAACACTTAATAATATTGAAAACTGCTTATATTTCCATGGAACACTTTGAGCATTTGAAGACAAGGAGAAATGTAGAAAGCACTCACATCTGGTTTAAGTTCCAAGGGGGAGTATTCTGCAAAATATTTTTGGGTGGGACTGTGCTGCTGGGACTCTGGGTCCCTTACCCTATTCTGAGTCCCTTACTCTATTCTAGACCATACTCAACTTCATTGTACAACCCTATTCTAGACTACACCAGATTCACAGAGGTCCAATCCCTAGTTCCCTGATAAACAATTCCCTGTTCTAGGCCAAAACTCTCTATACCCTATTCCATACTAAACTGGCTGAAAACAATACCCCTTCACAGTAACACTTAGCCACATAGATTATATATGGGAGTACCCCCCCCCCCCCCCCTTCATCCACCTGGGCCTCAAGCCCTCTACATTTCTGTTGTGGTCTTAAATGCTAGTTGTGTTTTATAGCAATAAATACATGACAATGCATCCAATTTTACAGGAAAGTGCTTATGTTGGAAGAAATAAAAATGATATTTAAGGAGCCACACAATGAGCTACGTGATAAACTCATAATGTTTTTGCTGTCACACAAGATTCGCGATTTGAATATGAAAGAATCCAAGCATGTTCGCTCGAATAACGATAATCCGGGATTAGAATTCAAACAAAATGTCCTGTTTTTCTTGTTTTGCAGCGTGCTAGCTCCTTCATTTGTACAGGTCGAAAGAAAAGAAATTTAACAAGTACGGGAAAAAGAATTTACATCGATCCAAATTGCAAAGCTATATAAAGTGAATTCAAAGTTGACACTAATCCAGGATTAGCTAATCCTGCGATCTTTGTCGCGATCGTATATGATCATCACTGTAAAAAAATGTAATTTCAATTCTAATGGGTGGTTGTGTTGTTTTTTAAAGTCACTAGCCCGTTTAAACCATTATCTTCCTTGAAATAAACCCTAAACGAAGATAGAATTTCATTTTTCTGCCGCAGAAGGTTCCGAGATTGGACCATGACGCGCGCCGGCCGGCCAGAAGTGATCTAAGCTTACGACAGTTTTGGAGCGAAAAAGCTTCATCAACCTTACAAATTGTATCCTGATACATTTGCAGCGCTGTAAATGACGTCAATGCACTATCTGCGATCAAACTAACCTTTTTGGCCGCCATGTGTCCGGCAGACATTTCCAAGACACGAGGAATCACAATACACAAGACGCCATATTGCAGGCCTAGACCTGTGTCCTTCGAGTGAATAGGTAGCCTGGCCTTCCGCCCCTCGAGCTTTTTTGCATGGGAGGTTCCCGCCCTTTTTAGCAAAATTTCGATCAATTTTGGTAACAGTTTCTTTCTTTTTGGAATCATTTGAAATGTAGGAAAAGAGAGTTAAAAAAAAAGGAAAAAACCTCAGTAGTCATTGTTAGTACTAAGAGCCAACAATCGGTGATCGTAAGTTCCAACTTCCTAGAGAAAAGTAAGCAACGATCAGACTCTATTTTCATTTCGCTTGGTAAACCATTCCCGCGGTAACGCTTTTAGGGAGCGACCTACTAAGAGAATATACATGTAAGAGTGCTGCTAAAAGTTGGCCTGTTCGCTGTTTAAGAGAAAAAGCGCCACTTTTTGTTGTTGCGATTTTATTGGGGTTTCAATTTCCAGGTCCTTCCAGTGCCGAAAGGGTCAGTCGAATAAGGAACTTACTTTAATCCTACCAAGAATCACTTACTGTAAACTTGGTTGTCTTGGCAGGACAGATTATTTCTTCAACTTTCCTTATTTTTGTTTCGTCCAATTCATTTGTTTCCTTTCACCCATAATACGGTGTAATTTCATTCCCTTCGGATAGAAGAAACAAGTACTCATTTCCCCATTTTTGCGTTAACTCGTTGTCTAAACGCCGCGTTTCATTAACATTGCTGGGGGGAGTGAGAGACTCCGCAAAGGAGAGAATCGCCTGCTGCGTAGAAACGTGACGCGCGTGTGGGTGAGCCGTGTCATTACACGAGCGGCTTACCATACGTGCGTCAAGCCGGGGGGGGGGTACTCCCTATAGCGGGGTATACGGGGAGGTTCCGCCCGAAAGGGCCGGGATGCCTTTTTTAAGCTCGCAGTATATAAAAGGCCGTAGGGAAAATTGGCATTTTAGTATACGAAAGGGTCACAAAATCAGCTGTAAAGTGGTAGAAATGGTGGCTAAAGCGAAGTATATTTAAGGGTGCCACATTTTGGCAGAAACAGGAGCTCCTGGGCAGAAATGACTACGCAGCTGAAACAGAACGACTGAAATCCCGGGAAAAACGAGGCAGTTACAAAAAGTTCTATTGTTTTGGCTTATCCTTGTGGGATAAAAAAGGGGTGCAATTTTGCACTAGGTATATGAAAGGCGTATCATTTCGCTAAAAATTGGTATATTTAAGGGTAAGGGTTTAAACCTCCGGGTGGAACCTCCCCGTTCAAAACTTTATTGAGTAGCCCCAAAACTTTATTGAGTACGGGGGGCGTCAAGCTTCCAAGAGCCGACAGTTTTTCGTACTAGCTCTTTTTAGCTTCTTCTTCCTCTGATAACCCACCTCCTTCTTCCTCAAGATTCGCGTGAGCGTCAGTGCAGGTGCTTAAAAATAAAACCTGAGCGGGTATTGTCAGTGGCTATTGGCAAAGTGGCACCACAGCCGGTCCTTTAAGGCTTCCAGGCTAACTGCGATAGGTCGTCATCATTTCATAGATACATACTATTTCCAACCTCGTTCCCAGGGCTTTTCCCCCCATTCCATTTTACAAGGTAAAAGCCAAACGAGGTTAAACTATTTGTCTTGACATTTACTGGTTCGTTGCATACATAAACCAGCCTAACACCATCTTGAACACGCAAAGCTTACGGAAACCAAAACTTGTTCGAGATAACGGGATTTCGAGATATCCAATCGTAAATAACTTAGTAACATCGATCAAGGGAGTCGAGTTTCAGTCTGAAATAGCAGGGGATTCAAAATAGCCTCGTTTCGAGATGGCAGTGGTCTGCTGTACTTTACGTACTGTATTCACATCAGGACATTGGTGTATTCTTTGCCTGGCGGCTCGGAAAATATTGTTCTCCGAGCAGTTATTATCATAAAAATAATTTTAATTCTTGCTTCACCTTACTAATACTTAAAATTACTGCTTGGTCGGTAAACGGTGTCGATGTACCCTTTTTTCTTTATATGAACACGTGATTTCACTCGTCAGTAATTTGCCTTACGTCCACATTGATATAAACAGGTATTTCGTCTCTAAAATGGAAAATCAGTATTAAAAATAAATCGCATAAATACATTTTTACATAAAATACTCTGGAAATATTCCTTATTCTAGCCTGCAATATTACAGGTCTTGCCGTCACTCGATCGAGTCCCCTGCCTCTCTCGCTCGGTGATAGCTCTTTTCACTTCTGCGGCGTGTTTCTCGAAGGCTCCAAAAAGTTTTCGGCCCCGAAGAGCCATTTGTAAAAATGCAAAGAGCTCATTCTACAAAGCTGTTATTTTAAGATGTCTCTAAGATAAGAAATACTTAGCTTATAGCAAAGTTTCATGCTTAGAAAATTCTTTGTTTACAAGATACAGTGTAAATTATCGTGCCCAAAATCGGCCGGAAAAGTTTCGGGGCTTTCGAGAAACGCACCCCTGAATAAAACCTTAAAAGTAAAAGCTACTGAGCAGTACCTTTCCGCGGTGAAGTTTGTAACTATCAAGTTGTATTTAGGGACTAGGAAATGACTGGTATGTCAGGGTAACCTGTGTAGCATTTGTTCACAGCTCCGCTGCATCTCGCACTGCTATCGATTATGCTCGTTCTACTACACAACAACACTTGCGCTCTCATTGTCAAAAGGCTAGACTCTAAACACGCATTCAGGCTTCGGGGACAGAACCGAGTAAACATCGCAAAAAAGCGTACAATTCCACATGTGCTACCAGAGGCACCTCTTTAAGGCTGACACGTGGAATTAGTTCCAGATGTACTCCAGTCCTTTACCTCAACTCCCTCTTAGAAAGAAAGGTGGAGTTGGTCTCTGATGTACTTCATCTTCCTCTTAGACAGACAGGTGAATTGGGCCCCTCTTGTACTTCAGACTTTCACTTCATCTTCCTCTAAGACAGACACCTCCCTAAGTCAGACACCTCGCAAGGACAGCAAGATGGAATTAGTTCCTGTTGCACTTTCAGGCCTTACGTCATCGCCCTCTAACAGACATCTCTCCGACACAGACACCTCTCTAAGAGAGACAGGTGAACTTGGTCCCTTTCGTACTGAAGGCTTTCACTTCATCTTCCTTAACACAGACACCTCTTTAAGACAGATAGATGGAACTGATTCCCGCCGTACCTCAAATTCACTTCATCTTTTTCTAAGACGATCACTCTCCGAGGGTTCACGGTAAGGTACAGCATGTTTCGAGAAGTCAGTCAATCTTCGAACTTCCACGCGCACTCCATCAGCATTGTGCATGGACTCTCCTCTTGTGTGGCGACTGCCACTGAGGGCTTTCCACGTGCCCAGCTGCAGTTTTCAACTTGTTCTGGCGGAAATCAAGTAAGATGTTCGACGTTGGCTTTTCTGAGAGATCAACTGCAGGCGTCGCCCAATCCTGGGACCTGGGTACGGAGAAATGACGTCACTATCATTCATCCTTTGGAGCTTCGTTCTTTTGTTCCACCGAAGAGAACACGTGACCTGTCACGGGACAGACAGTCTTATTCCTTCCACAGTGTATGTGTGTTGTCACGCCATTAGGGTAACGCGCGACGGCAGGATCATTGAAGGGCCGCCTGCAAGCTTGACATAATCTGAAGAAAAAGAAACGAGCTGTTAGAAACAACAGACCTTTCAGGATTGTTGTCACTGGAAGATCACACAAGACAAACCACTAAGACTACTCAAACCATTTACTACACTACCTGTCTTCTGTAACCAAGAGACGAGCTTTTTGTGATATCATGTGAGAACTTTTCATCTGAAATAAAAACATTCAACAAAACTCAGACAAGGATGAATGAGTTTTGACAGAAAACAATTGTTGCCGCTGAGCTCCATAATTTGATCGAATCACTCCTACAAATCCCTCCTACACTTGCAATCAACATTGTATTTCCCAGGCAATCAAATTCCAAACAAAAACCACACTTTTTCCCACAGGGGAGGTACGGGGGAGGTGGTGGAGGGTCATACCCGCAGAGGGTTCCCGGCTTTTTATCGTAATGTGAAGAAGGACAAATACGTTAAGTTTCAGTGCCGAGTCAGTTCAGTCGCTTCCCAGACAATACCATGTTTTTAGGTGCTATTACCCATTAATATTTTTATCTCATTTTCAATCTCATACATACATTGTGTCTTTTCCAGTTTCTTATCGAATATTATTCTTACGAGAATTATCGAAGTTGTGTATTGTATCTAATTTTAATTTTCATCCTGTATATTACATGACCCCACAAGCATTTTGCTTTAAAATTTTAATCGTGTTTAAATAAAGGAGACGACGACGACGACGACGACGACGACGATGATGCACCGATACCTAGGAAGGGATAATTCGGTATCGTTTTCCAAAGCACCAGCTACGAAAAAGGCTGAAAAACAAGGTATAATTTCTCTGCAATTAACAGACCAACCTTGATATTTTCTCCGCGTGCCAAGCTGCTCAGAAGCTTTGTGGTGCGACTTTTGTGAAGACTTAACCGCACTGATCCGCTCAGGAACTGATAGATCAAGCCAATCGACCACTCCTCGGGAATAAGCTTCATCACCTGAAAATCAATAAAACAGTCAAACGAAAAAAATCTGACTTCGATTTCTGCTCGGGTACTCTTTTAGAAAAAAACAAAATCGAGTTACAAACTGAAAAAAAATCTTCAGTTTTACGCCCTGGATTTGTGCGAACTATGAGCATGTTGTTTTGAGGTGTTTGACCATGCACCTTACATACGCAGGGGTGGGGAGGGGAAGGGATTTAACCACCACGATGTACGGTCAGGAGCCCATAATGGGCTCTTGGGGCCCGTTTCTCGAGACTCCCGATAACTTTTCGGGCCCGGTACGTATTTTTTCGAGCTCATTTATTTGTCAGCTAATGGTAATTATTGGCGAAAACTTAGCGATATGCTTCACGAAATTATAAAGATAAAAATTTAACTTTTAAAATCAATAAAAACGGTATAGCTATTCGAGAATATTGTGCACCTAAAATTGTTTTCGGGCCCGGAAAGTTATCGGGAATTTCGAGAAACGGGCCCCTGGTACGGTAAATGAACAAATATGGATTTCCAAAACAAACTAGAGGACTGCGTAAGAGTACCTCGACAGTGTCAAAGTCCCCCATGTGCGAATTCAGAAGTGCGACCGCTGGCGTGGTTAATGGCTCTCGGTCCCTGAGAGAAGAAAAAACAAAGAATCAGTCTTCACTGATCTGACAAAACTAATGCTCAGAATGGAATGGACGCAAAACAAAAATGGCCGCCCATAAAATATTCTTTTTGTGCATTCAATGGCCCTTTTCACAGTTAACTATTCACAATACTCATATCCACGTGCGAAGTCAAAATAAGATCCAAAACGACTGATTAACACTCAAAGTGATATTCTCCGGAGGATTACGTAATAGGGGGGGTATAAAGCTGATGAGATAACAAGTTTTCTTGCTCAGTTTCTCTTCCAGCGGACAGAGTGAAGAACGACCCACCCGCCCACCCCAAGTCGTGCGGTTCGGGTTCTCCTAACTCTTTCCCTACTGTTTTTCCTTTGGTTTTCACTCAGCCCGCTGGATCAATATTCTTTTCCCATATCTTATTAACTGAGCATGAATAGGAGGATTGTTGAATAGAATACTTTTTCATTTGCATTATAATGTATTTGAACATGGATGTGAGGCAATTTCAGGCAGAAACTGCAAAATTGCCCGAAATTGCCTCGCATCCACGTTCAAAAACATTGTAATGCAAATGAGAAAAGGTAACTGTGAAAAGGGCTATTTAGCCTTACTGGCCTCCCTTCTTAAGTTTGTAATCATAAAAATTGTTTGCATTCCAATGGAATTGTCGGGCCACTTTGAATGCATATGAAAGAACATCTTATCGTCGGCATTATCATTATTTTTTATTTATTTATTATGTATAAATAAATGGACCCTTTTTGCTAATGGACCCTTTTTGCAAAGGGTCATTAGACAAGCAGTTTCAATTGCATTCGAATGAAAACTTGTGTTCGCATGAGAAGCTTTGCATCGTCCCTCGTTTGGAGTGAACTTACTCGTCAGGTGAAAGGTAGACTTCTAGAAGAGTTTGGAAAAGCTTCATTCGAAAGTTTCTGTCTTTGCCCTGAAAGACAACACGTAAAACAAAATGAAAGAGACTGTGAAACTTCAATTAGAGCAATTATGTTGCACGACCACACAGTCAAACTCAAATCATTCGGTAAGGCATCTTTATCGTTAATTTCAAAGAAGTGGTTTGAAATATGAAAGAGCATGACAGAATTATTAGCCGTAGCAAGTGTGAGAAAGTTCACTAAGCTTAAAGGGACACTGTCACCAATATCTAGATAACTTTGAAAAGCAAAAGGACATATTCTAATCAGCGGAAATCCAAAAATACTGGTTGAATTTCGTTTAAAATTACTCTACCAGTTCTCTGAGATTATAATTGAGTGCGTTTTGCTGCGGATTGTTAGGATGGATATGGTTGCAACTTGAAAACATCAGTCTGATGTTTTCAAGTTTTTGCTTTGTTTCGTGGAAAAATCGCCAGTAACTGACTATGGTTTGTTCTTCCTTTGAGAAAATCATATGATTTCCTTTTCTTGACGTTCAGGAGTATTCTGTGTACGAGAAAAAAAGCATTTAATTCAAATTTCAGCACATTTTCACCCCAAAACGTAAAAATCCCCGTGACAGTGTCCCTTTAAAGTTTTCAGTTATCGTGAAAATCCCACACAAACGTCTCTTCTTGGAAAAGCTTGCCCCCCCCCCCTAACCATACAAACTCTGTAAATGGACTTTTTTACATGCCATTTATTGACTGTTTTTGAGGCGAAAAGAGTGCCTGCAAAAGGCCTAGCGCTGGTGTAAAAGATAGGAAAAGAACATGAATTTCCATTTGGAAAATATTAACGTAATATAACATAACATAACATAACATAACACTTTATTTCTATATTCATCAGGTAGTTGTGTGCAATATAATAAAGAAGTCCAAGATCAGTTTACGCGTACGTCTTATTCAAAAGTTTGTTTTATTGATAAGGTAGTTTGATTTGTCTTCGTCTTCTCACCTAAAATACTTTATTTGATTCATTTCAAGAACAGAAAATGGCCTGACGCATACCGTATGCATCAGGCTATTTTCTGTTGTATGCCCATTCCGCATACAACTCCCATGTATCCCTGCAGGTACGTCACATATAGGGGACCAAGCATTCGAGAACAGCGTTGTTTAGATTTACAAAAGCAACACTGGCTTACATGGTAAACGTTTGGAATTACCTTAGAGTGCAGCTCACAAAATCTTTCAGCTTCTGAGAAATCTTCCAGTTTGTAAACTAAGATCTTCAGGGCTTTACTGTGTTGCTCCATCTGAAAAGCAACGTTACAGTTTTAAATTACGACATAATTGTACAAGACAAGTGTAAAGAGCCGACACGCGTTCATTAGAATAGGTACCTTCTGCAGGAAATTTTCGCGACATTTTAATTTCGCAAATCTGGACAATTTGTCGAAACTTTTTTTTTTTCAAATAAAGGCCAATAAATTTAAAACGACTGTTGTGACTGCTGTTGTTTCCTATTCTCTATTACATTTTATACAATGCACATAGGAAAACGAGTGTTTTGATTGGTCCAGGAGAGCTTGCGATTAAAGAGTACAAACGCCCGAATGACGTAATGAGCGGTAAAGACCATCATTACGAAGATTTTAAAAAACATATCTAATTTTGTTCGGGATAACCGATATCAAAACAATCTATAAAACAAATAGATTCCATTTGGCCGTGCGTGTGTGCTCTGATAACGTACAGAGGACGTCAAAACGTGGTGAGAACATTAGTCACGCCACTCACCTGCAGCTCGTAACGTACTCTTTTGTTGTTACCACGTTTTGACGTCATCTGTACGATATCAGAGTACACAAGCACTATGGAATCTGTTTGTTTGTTGTTTGTTTGTTTGTTTGTTTGTTTGTTTTTTCCCACGATGTATGCCTTTCAAGTTGCAAGAGTATGTGAATTTACAGTCTTGCCTCTGGTCACTTCCGGTTTTTCAAACCTCGAAAAAACCGGAAGTGCCGCGTTGCTTTTTTGCGTTTGACCGCTGTGAAAGTAAATTCATGAGATTCTTTAAGGAAAATAGAAGCGCCGCGACAAAATTGCATCTTAAGACTCTACCAACCTTTCCGTAAAGAATTGCAGCCTCGGCGTCTAAATCTGAATCATCGTTAATTTTAGACAGCAAGAGAGTTACTCGGTATAATGAAGACCACTCCAACATGCGGCGGAGCTTGGCTCTGAGGAAAACAACAACAAGGAATGTGAGTTGCCTTTTAGGGGGTACCGTCACCAAGCACCTAGATAAAAACGGTTTTCTTGTCCCAGCGGCACCAAAAAGTGTAACGTTTTCCTGTTGCCCATTACGCCATTTCGTTAACCGGGAGCATGAGGTATGGGTAAACAAGGAGGAAATAAAATTTCGCTGCAAAAGCTGAGGATTTACGCCTGCCGGGTTTTGAACCTGCTGATCCTACGTGAAATACGGGCGCACAGTAGCCACTTTTGCCATCGAAGCTGAACCACAAGTAGTCACATCAAATTACATGAAAGTGAAATATATAAAATATCTATACAATATGAACTGTGGGTGAATGATCTAATAAATGGAAGAAATTTTAGGCTTGAACGGGATTCAAGCCAGTGACCCTGCTATTATTACCCTGCAGTAATTATAGAATCTTTGGTTCGAATTTCGTTCAAACTTTCTGTTCGTCTATTCATACTCCATGAGTATATTACCAACTCACAAATGACCAGTTCCTAGTTGCCTTGATAGCTCAGTTGATAGACAGCTTAGCCCCGCGTGAGAGTGGGGGACAGTTCGCCCTTGCGAATGTTCACTCCATTTCCCGCCCCTTTCGGTGCCTGATACAGAGCACTGCAACGGTAATCGCAGGGTCAAGGGTTGGAATCCCGTTCATGCCTAAATCTTTTTCAGGCTTTCGCTTTCGAAGCTGCTTAAGTTGCGTTCAAAACTGTCATTTTTCTTCCAATCATTAGACATCTTACAGGATGTAAGTGTGTTCTTCACCCAATAAAGCCACAAAAATGGAAATGGGATTGGAAGGGGGGGGGGGGGGAGCGCGGACAAAGTTTTTACTAAAGGGTGCATTATTCTCATCTCACTTGACAATCCTACAGTCCAGGAGGCAAAAAGGACTATTCCTAGCTTTAGTTAAAAGTAATTGTTAAGGAAAGTTCTAACTCCGAACTTGCCTTTGTTTATTCAGATTCTCGAGCGAACACGAAGGTTCTCGTCTCATTTTTAAGACTTTTTCAAGATAGAGGAGCGCTAAATGGGTGTGGTACTTCTCTTTCTGTTAAAATGAAAAGGAGCAAAAAAGAGTTACAGTCAAACCGGAATTAAACAGGCACCACTGGGAAACGGCCTTGTGTCCACTTAATGCAGGGCGTCCGCTTAGTACAGGCTTCCACAGAACACGTTGGATTTGATTTCAACGACGTACAGTGACAAGATTGTTGTTTCAATAGTCATTGTGACAAGCTGCTCGAATTCTGAAAAAATGTGCACAGATACACCGCAAAGGTTAAATTATCAATTGAAACGGCATATCAGTCATATTGAAACTGAGAGTTTCAAAGAGTCAGTGGCGCTACATATTAATCTCGGACCGCTGCAGCTCAAGAAAGGTCCCACAATGTTTTGCCTTAGGTCTTCTCTTACTCCCTTCAAGATTACAAATGTCCAATAAGCCAACATTCAACTTTGGACTCTTCAGTTGCAAGAACCTACCTCCTTATTACATGATGGTGCGCGTGGCATTGTGGGATAGATGCACTGCAGCCGTTTTGCATCCTTCCCACGACACCCCGCGCTCCCTGTTTCCTACACAGGCGCCTGGGGACGAGGCAGAGAACCTACTATATCAGTATGCATATATAGCGGGCTTTTTGACAACGGAAACGACCATTTTAATCACTTTTAAGGTGTCCACGTCCACTTAGCAGAATTGTCCGCCTAATTGCATGTGGTACTTTTTACCGTAAAGAGTACGTCGTAATTTTGGGACGTTGCCTATTGTCCGCAAAATAAAGGTTTGGCTCCATGTCACTACATCGTGAGGTATTTTGTGTGTGTTCTATCTGTATGTACGTATATTCATACTGCAAAACCGTCAAGTTCAAGTTTCACAGATGCCCCAATCTTGAGCATTTAAAATACTTGCGTGGAAGGACGTACAGCAAACGTTACCTCGAAGTTTTTGTCATAGACAAGATACTCCAGATATCTTTGTAAAGCCATTGGAAATCTTTGAAGATACTCTACTATCAAGTCTGGTTTCATCTTTTCGTCGTCTGAAGATGCATCCGTAGATCTGTTTGTGAAAACCTAAAACCAGAATAAAATAACAAAAAGTTACTAGAAGTCTTCTGCACAACCATGCAAAAAACGAAAATAGTGTATTTCCGCAGAAGCCCCAGCTTTTATCTTGGCCTTCTTTAGAACGGGGTCAGCAAAGGCTACTTACGAGTAGCAACGGTTACTAGTAAGTAAGCCATTACAGACACTGCGTATCGTCATTCAAGGCCAGAAGGAATTGCCACGCTTAATTTACCTTAACTGCTATATCTTGATTCTTTTCCATGAGCCATGGAACATGATTCCAGAGAAGTTCCGAATCTTGTAAACTATTTGAGAGAAAAATAAAATGGTTTCACATTTTCTCCTATAACAGACCTGGAAACCATCCACAAGCTGCAAAACGCCCTTGCCTTTAATAGAGGCTCTGCCAATCAAGTCGTATGTCGCATGTCTTCATATCGTAATTCCTGGTAAAGCTTTTTTAGCAGTTAACCCTTCAACCCCAGCATCAGTTTAAAAATCCCCCGTATTGGTGTCGATACATTTTGTTGAGGAGTAGTTGAGGAAACTTGCTTAAACGTCAAAACACTTCATCTTTGGTGTCCATTTCTTAATTCTCATGACCTGAACGTCCATATTGCACTGACACGACAAGGAGAAAATTTGTGCTCATCACTACTGGGGCTTAAAGGGTTAACCCTTTCACTCCCAAGAGTGCCTGAAATCAAAATTCAAGGCTGATCTCAAATTTCGTTCGTAAAAAACTTGAATAGAAATAGTACCATGTGGAAGTACTGCTGACGGGGTTTCATTTGAATGGTCACACCATAGGATTTCATCCACAGACTCAGGAGTTAGAACCACCTTAAATGTCTCCACAACTGACTCTGAGAGTGAAAGGGTTAAAAAAGGGTTGGAAACTTTGACTCGGGGAAGGGATACCCAGCTGATAGAAGAGGGGATAGAAATACCCCGCCCTCCGGGTTGGGGGTTGGGCGTGTCACTCAACACCCAAAACCCGTGGGGACACGATTCTCCACTAGGAGAGATCAGAGATGAGCAGCTTCCTTCAAACAACAAATTGTCTAAAAATATATCATTCAATTTTACCTGGAAAGAAAATTTACAACATATTCCATGCCAGGAAAGTTTGGATCTTTAACCTCCTGATGTATAATCCTGGAGACATGACAAACACTTTAAAGTTAACAGTAAACCGTAAAGACATTTGTAGGACATAGTGGCATTATCTCTGCACTCGGGGTTGTAAGATTACAGTGGAATCCTCCTATTTTGACCTGCTACTGTGCGTTATGTGAGTTGTTTTGAAAAGTCACGGAGCTTCGCTAATAGGCTAGCCTGCAGTATCTATATACAGTCAACTACAGATATGATGGGCACTGTACTGTCGGGACCTCAATTTGGTGTCTGCAACAACGAAAGTTCATTTCAGTAAATTCGTCTTTGCCATTACTTCGAGTGATGCCTCATACGTGTACGTATACCAAGTCTATTGTGCTGTTTTACTGACAAGTCACATAGTCAAGTCTATTACGATCTTGTTCTATACCAAGGGTGGACTCATTTGCGGCATACGCGTATAGCTGTCTCAGTTGCCCGTTGGAATTTTTTATTGTTGTCAATCTTAAAAACAATAAAAAACTCCAATGGACAAATGCCACGGCTATACGCGTATGCTGCAAATGAATCCACCCCAAGACTATATTGGTATCATTCTATTCTTCTAGTGTGTTGTTTGTGACGTAAGTCGGAACTTTGGCTCCAACTCGTAATAGCAGGGTGTTCATAAGCTGAGAGTTGACTGTATCAAATTAACTGACTTTTGAATGATTATTTTGGAGTTGGAAAAGCTATGGAGCATACCTTTTCCACACAACCAGCGCTTGAGCAGGTTGATTGTGATGACAATAAAACAGAGCCAAGGCGTGGTGTCTCTGAAATAATAAACAGAAGTTCAACTTTGCCTGTGCTTCAAGTTCCTTGTAATTCTCTTACTTGAACAACTAGTCAAGTTAAAAATAAAACAGAGAATAGTACATGGAGGTCTATATCAAAGGCCCACTTTCTTGGAAAATATCTTCAACCCTATGTTGAGGACTGTATCTCTTTCTGAAAGGTTTTACAAAATCTGGCATCTTCGCATCCCCGTTGAAAAACTTTTACATCTTACAACACAATACCATACATGGCAATATACACGTGCTCGGTTCGTGAGAAAGCTAGTGTTCAATGTTCAATGCTCAATCCGATTCAATGTTCATTTCAAATCACGACACTCTAGACTGCAAAACAGTCCGCATTTTTAACCAAGTTGGTCCGGCGTAAGAATTCACACGGTCTTAGAACAAGACGGTGGAGCGACGTATGGAGCAAGGGTGAACACGATGGGAGAGTGGCACTGGGGAGAGACGCATGCCCACCTACTGACGTGTGAGGCTCGCACGCGACAGTCCACGCTTTCGGCGCCTCGTGCCTCGCAAATATTCGCATTTTTGACAACTCGAACGTTCCTCCGAGAGTTTGAAGAGAAGAAAGCGACTGTTTTACAGTCCACCTCCACGCCCACACCCTCTCTACCAAGTCAAAATGTGCAACTCAAAGCTTATTTGTTTGTTTGTTTGTTTGTTTGTTTGTTTGTTTGTTTGTCTTTTCTTCTGCCTTGGGACCTTGTAATGGGTTCTGATTTTGAGAGGTTTCTCTGCTGTTGGTGGCGAAGCTTATAAGTAAATAATTAAATAAAACTGAGACAAATTCTAATCAGAAGAGCTTAAGTTACTAAAGCACATACTGTATTTTTGTTTTTAGCGAACTAACTTGAAAAGGATTGCTTACGACTAAAATTTACACCTCAATAAATGTTTGAAGTAATATTCAATTCTTTACCTCATATTTCTGAAGCCAGGTGATGGTATCTGCAACAGTACAAGAATTCTCACTCGACAACAGATCTCGAAGCGATGGAGAATTAATTTCAGTGTATAACTTCATAAGTGCCGTGTCAACCTCCTACAAGGGGCAGAAAAACATCTTGAAATTAGATAAAAGCTACTGTGAGGTTCTTCATGTTGCGACTCCCTGGACGTAATCAGATATCCAGCGGAAACCTATCGAGTAGCAAACATATTAACTCAAACCGCTACCTACTCCTCTTTTTTCTTGTTAAGCTTCAAGGTAGCCTTACAAAATGTGTACATTAAACATCACAGAGACATGACTAACATTTGTAGGGCCAAAGTCTGACGTAATTGATCGTTTTGCCATCGACTTAATCGCACAGTATTTTGCCCGACAACTGGGGTCGCGGTGGGTGTAGTGGTGAGCGCAATGAACTTCACACCTGAAGGTCGGTGGTTCCAAGCCGGGTGCCTCCCATGGTATTGTTCTCTTAGACAAGAAACTTTACTCCATATGGTCTCTCTTCAACCAGGTGAAAAAAAGGCGACATACTGCTCGGGAACCCCGCGATGGTCAAGCACCCATCCAGTGGTGAGTCGCAATACCCTCAGTTGCTTCCAAAAGCCGTATGGGCGTCCTGTGACTTGTGTGCGACCTTACCTACCAACCATCCCGTGTAGGCTTTTAACCCTTTAAGACCCAATATCCACATGCACATTCTCCTCATTGTTCCACATATATTTCTTATATTACTAGTTGGGAGAATTTGATTAAACATCAACACATTTCATGTCTGGTGATCATTTCCCTTATTCTCATGACCTGTATCTTTTGATTAACTGGTGATATTGTAAGGAGAAATTAGATGCTCATCACTCTTGGGGCTTAAAGGGTAAAGGCTTTATACACCGAAGTCATGGTCCCTTGCTATTTTATTTTAGTATAAATCTACTAGCGTTCTATCATAAATGCTGCAATCTGATTGGCTACCCTACTCGCTATCTATTCCGTGATAGATAGTGAGTAGCGAAAAGGTGAGTGGCAGGCACAGTCTTATACTTCAAAATAACAGTGCAATGATGTAAAACTTTTCACTTTAGTGGAATATTAATCGAGATTTATACTAAAACAATTAGATTATTCGCTCTCGATTTCTATGCGTGATAGTTGATTCGGCCTTCGGCCTCATCGACTATCACGCGATAGAAATCTCGAGCTCATAATCTAATTGTTAATTATAATGTGTTTAAAGCAGGCCCTACACAACGCTAGGTCCTTTTACTATATCATATGAGAAAGAGACTGCAAGAGCTGCAGTAGATATTTCTTTAGTGCAAAGATAACAACTCAAGTCACTGAATCAATGGCAAACAAAACAGAACCTAACCTCTTTGTAGCCCAGATCATCTGCTTTGTTTCTGGTTTCTTCCTATTATTCAAAGTAAAGTATAAAACAAGATCAACTTGCAAGCAACCATTACTATGGCAACACATAGAATAAGCTAAACAACAATAAACTTACAAGGTACTGCATCAAGAACAGTTTGGCTTCTGCTAAAAACTGCTTGCTGCCTTTCACTACAGAACAAACAAAATATACATGAAGCTAGAAATACTGGCTTGACCGCTTACTGACAAACAGTTCAATCTAACAATTGACTGTTGACGTTTCCCAAAAATTGGGATAAGCACTGAGGGGAAAAATTAAAAGTATGTTCCACATTACATAAGATAATCTCGGTAAAAGTCTTGAAACACAGCTGAACATAGTCCATTGGACAATTTTTAAGACAACACTGTGTTGTGGGCACATGCATCGCAATTTTTTAACTATCTTCAAACTTCTGCAATAAACGTTTGCCCACTACATTAAAACGTCAAAATGTTTGTGTCATGCCAAGTTACTTACAGGACAACAATGTCTCACTAGGGTATTGCTCACCATTGCATTACGTATTACAAAAATTGAAGTTACCAAGGCCACTTAGCTCAACCAGTTCCCTTGATGGCAAATACTTCCAGTGGGATGACAGCAGTTCTGGGAACAAAATAATTAACTGGAAAAAAAAACCCTGTAATCAGTGACAGTGAAAACCTTGAATTGCATATTAATGTTACTTATATTCAACACTAAACTCTGATGGAAGAAGGAAGAGAGAACATTGAAAACATTTTTTGGGATCAAAATATGACAATACTTCGCCGGTCATAATTTATGTGTCATACTACCAAAAACGGGTTTAAACAAAAATGCAACGCATGGTATACCTCTCTTGGATCCAGTCCTCCCTCTCTCATTAGACTGGCAGCTTCTGTCAAATAACCTTCTGCCATGTAAATGAATCCAGCTTTCTGCTGAGTTCTACTGAGAAGCTAAGAAACATAACAGGAGTTACTCAATGATTAAGTCTGTAGCAACAGTAACCACCAACTGCACACTAACTCATCCAGTACCTTCTCGTCTCTCTGAGGTCCGCTCGTGGTTTCCATGGCAACATGCGCAAGCTGAAGAGCTTCGTTTACTCTTTTCTCATTCAACAACATTTGAACCTAATAAGCATAATAACTACTATCAATACTGATACTCATTGTTTGACACTTATATTAACCCTCAGAATTCTACGACAGACTTCTTTAAAGTGCACCTATGAAGTAAAAAAGTTCTAACTTCCGTATTTTGGTAGCTTTTTATGTGTTATTAGTTATAAAAAAAAGCAAAATAAATTTAATAAAAAAATCAAAGGTCTGTGTTTTGCTATCCAAAGTAGCTCAAACTGGCCAATCACGTTCCCAGAGACTGGTAACAAGCGAGGTTGCCCATGGTGGTGGTGGGCCTGATAAAGTAATAAGTTGCCCAGAATGTTAGCACACCACTTTGCATTGATTCGAATGCTACACATCTTTGGTGAACCATAGCCTGATTTCCTATCTTACCCTGATTTCCCTTGTGCATGCTGCTAGTCAGTGATGATTACATGTCTTTGCTGCTTAGGTCTGATGAAAACTGTAGCAATTTGGATGATGTCCAAGTTTGGGGTTTGTCGGCCATCTAGTAAAACTAGGCTTAAGAGTTATTATAACCAGTTGTGTTGTGAAAAATGAATCTGGGCTCAAAGTGCTTCTAGATATCAGTTGGATATCCTACAAAACTCTGCTTTGGAAGACTTGTGGTGACTTGAAATGAAGTTATCATTATTTCATTCATTCAATGACTCACACTATTTAATAAATATTCTTGAGAGATCACATTTCCAAAATCTAAGAAGTTGCAATAGTTACATAAGGTCAGGTATTGACTTGGAGACTATAACACATACTTACCCAGCTTGGGTCAGGACAGGAGAACAATTTTAAAAGTGTCAGGGGCGGAAGTGTCCAAGTTAAGGGGGTATCTTTATTTTGTGGGGGCGTAGTGGTTAGTGGGTTGGACTTCAGATCTGAAGGTCGATGGTTTGACGCCCAGACCCTGCAATCATGTTGTTTCCTTATAAACAGGAAACATTATCACACATTGTCTCTCTCCACTCAGGTGTATAAATGGATACCAGCGACATACTGCTGGAGGTTTACAACCCTTCAATGGACTAGCATCCCATCCAGGGGGGAAAGAAATACTCTCAGCTGCTTCATGCAACAGAAACCGGGTTAAGTTCTGGCTGTGTGGACCTCCCTGGGTGGTGTACGACTTAACCTTTTTTAAACCTTTATTTTCTTGTGGGTATATTTTAAGGTAGAGTGACTTACCTGTTTTTTAAGAGGGAGTTGCACCAAGCAGTACACTTCTCTTGGAGAACAAACAAACACCTGGTTATCATAGTTTAGGAGACATTTTCCACCCTATCAGGGAAAACAATTTACAAGTGGTTAACTTTTACAACATTTTTTTTTAAGTCTGGTAACGATAAAGAAAATTTGAGAACTCCTGAAGAGTTTCATAAGAAAAACTGTGACTGCCACAGTTGTCCTATTCCTTTATGTACCTTAAATGATATTGACTGTTTCTGAGACTTCTGGTCTTGCCCTATAACACTAAAAAAGTTACAGAAACTCAATTTAAAAAAAAAAGTAGGACTACACAGAGACTAACAAAAAAATGTTTACAGTATTTGATAAAACAAATACCTCAGGGTTAGGCCAAAATGAGAAGGATGAAGTTCACCATCATTTTCCTGAACACCGTGCCAAAATTTTCATTAATAATTTTTTATTTTCATTAAGATGCTCTTTTTTTTCTTATTTATGTCATGGTTACAAACTCTTATCACTTAATTTTTTTACACTTAACCTGTAAGCATGATTTTTCCCTCTCACTTACTTATATTGCTTATGGTTTCCCTTCCAATAAAAAAGAACTTTCTAATCTGCAAATGCAAATCTAAGTGCTATAGAGTCACACTGTCAGCCTCATATAGCCTTTGCTACATACTGGTTTTGAAAAAATTTTGTAGCAAATCTATAGTTATTTTTTAATAATGACTAATTGTTGAAATGTTGTTGTTGTTGCTGCTGTAAATTTAATATTTTGATATTAATTTTTAGTTTATTCATTTTCATTTATTGATTTTTAAAAAATTTTTATTATTATTATTTTGATACCAAATTTTCATTTTTTAAACATTTTTTTGCACATTTCTGCAAAATTAACCAAATAGAAATATGCAAATGTATCAAAGGAATGTACTATAAATTATTTATTGTCGCATAAAATAAGTTTACACCTCGTTATATTTTCAGCCTAGAGCGTAGCAAGAACACTACCTGCACTACATTATGGTCCACCGTACCTGTGAACAGAGATGGAACTTGCACCCAGTGCAATGGCGTAAGGGAATGAATATCCTAGAGCCAGTAATCTCTCTGACCAGCTGAGCGGTGCTCTCTGAGAGGTGCCCTCTGAGGTCACAAACATACCCATGACATCTGTAGGGCCATTTAAGAGAAACTCCTCCTGCAAGGTAATTAGACAAACACTTAAAACCACAGAGCCTCGCAGGGGTATCGAACAATCCTCATATCAATGTTCAACAACAACAACAACTAATTACCGGGCAAAAAAGAATCAGCAGATTACCCGCACTGGTGGATGACCCAAAAACAAAAGAAAATCATGCTAAAACGTTCTAGACCTCAAATGTGAAACTTTGACGTGGGCGTTTCAAACTAGGCATTTTTTAAATTTAACTTGTAACTCCGTCGTCACTGATCATGACTCGTGGATACACTTATCGCATAAAATTGATCAATGCTTGTAATACTTATTGAGTCAGTTACCTTTTTATAATGTTTAGGATCAAAGAAACTTTATCCATTGTTTTTGTTAACAAAATACTTTTTTAGCGTGCAATTAGTAAATTTCGCACCTATTGTTTTCGATGTTCATTGAGAATTTAAATAAATGACTTGTAAAATTCGGTTCGCAATTTTCTCAAAAAAACAATATCTCAGGATCCACTGGGTCTAAGAAATCGCTTGAAACAGGAAAATACTACCTAAATCAAGGCAGTCCTTGCTGTGAATATTTCACTGATGCGTCGAGTATTCTTGTATTATTTTTATCGCTGTCAATGTTTTGTTTACACGCGTGCCAACAATAATGTTTTTCATCACGTTCCACTAATTATGCGGCGCAATGAATTGAGCAGGTCCCTGAGATATTTATTTATCTCAGGTTCTACTGGGTCTAAGAAATCACTTGAAACGGGAAAATACTCTTACTATAACTTAAGGCTGTACTTCACTGATGTCGAGTATTCTTGTATAATTATGTTTTTATCACAGTCAATGCTATGTTTACACGGCACGCGTGCCAACAAAAACGTATGATAACAACTTTGTACTTCTGACTTGCACGTGATTCGAAGTGTTACAGCCAATAAAATTGCACAATTTTTTCCGGGACGCCCTTTGAGCCTCATGCCAAGGGCACGGGAAATGGGAAAGTTAAAAAATCATGCCCATTTGTGACACCGATGAAAAAATTCCATCGAATGAAACCTAAACGCTGGCTGACTACGTCATCCCGCGTAATAAAACTAGCTAACACTCCGCTGAGGAAGAAGAGATTAAGAAACTAAATTAAACTAAGAAGATTTAAATAAATTTAAATGAAATAAGAAAAAATTCGCAAGCACTAAAGAAAATAACTGACACAAAAATATATGCTTGCTAACAGTAAAGTTATACAGATTAGAATTATAAGATGTTTGAGGCAAGCCTGTCTATTATCGAGGATGCGCTAATATAATCGTCTTCGCCTACAAATGGTTGATTGACAAGTCTACGTCGTTCCTTAAGTTTTTAAAAGCACTTTTGTTAAGTTTCTTAATTTCTGGTGGAATGACGTTCCATAGTTTAGCACCAAATCTTGAAAATGAATTTTTTGCATCTCTAATCTCGAGGGTTTTATGCAAAAATTATTCATAGACGACGATCTAGTATTATATCGATGTACTGGTATCTGAGAAATGTAGAGATTAACTCAAAGTTTGAAACACAGAAAAATCAGACCAAAAATAGAAAATTGAATGAAACAAAAGGTGAGCCAGTTTACTATAATACACATGGAGAAATCCATAGAGCATGAAAGTGAACTATTTGTATAAATTCCTGTAGTCTAGTCGTCAGCAGATACATGTAGCTCAACTTTCAAATTAAGCTAGAATGCTAGAAACAGTGATTGACTGACTGACCGACTGACCAACCGATCGAGATTGATTGATTGATTGATTGATTGACTGACTGACTGACTGACTGACTGACTGACTGACTGACTGACTGACTGACTGACTGACTGACTGACTGACTGACTGACTGACTGACTGACTGACTGACTCACGGACTGACTGATTGGCAGAAGGAGGTGAAAACTGACCAGTCCATGATCTAATTTAATTTCTCAATATTTTATTCTTACCATTCCAACACCCATAACAAATCCCTTTGTTGCCTCTGCTTCATAATGAAACAACTCTTGAACCTGGTGACAAAAGCAAATTAAACAAAAACTTAACAGTACACTTGAACCCCACCCAAAACCAGCAACCTTATATGACCACCTTGTTATCATCATGACCACTTACCTCTTGGCTCAAAGAAAGGCTTAATTAATGCAGTCATTTCTTTCAATGTTGTCACTTCTTAAATCTGAAAACCCTATTAATCTAACCAGCCCACATAAATAGGACCACAAATTTCACAACACATTCATTTAGTGGTTGTATTACTAGGGCAGCACTGTAATTCAGCAGGCTGGAATTTGAAAGTTTGAGACCATCTTGGAAATAACCCTGTTTTTACTACACTTCTTCAATCTCTACTCTTAATGTACAAGACTTTTAACATAGAGTTTCAATTTTGTGAGAGTTATTAAAATGTGAATAATTTAGATAAATTTGTGTGATATCTGTACCTGGCCAGACAGAATGTTCACCATACAGTACCGATGTTGGTTTGCTAAAGCCACACACACAGCACATCCATCAACTGCCTAAATCAAAATAATGTTTAATTCACTGATCAGTCAATGACAAATGTCATGAATGTGGGGCATGTAGTGTCATGGACATCGAGTCTTAGTTTAATCATGGGCACTACAGGACAAAGAAAAAATCTAAGTCCCCAATGGGAACTGAACCCATGACCTTCCATAAACCAGTTGGATGCTCTAACCACTGAGCTACAGGGAGACTCGTGGCAAGCATAGGTCATATTTACTGAGTTGTTTATTTACAACCTTGATATGCATTTCAATGGCACCTTAAGTAACAAGTTTAAACATTGACATAACAGACAAATTTCATTTTTGGCAACTGGGGGTCTTATTGTCACTTTAAAGGGGCATAGTCACGAGGATTTCGCAGATTTCGTCTTTGGTAACAAAACTAGACCATTATTTGTGGGCATTCATTGATGTGATGACTTATTACCCCGCCGTCAGGACGGGGTCTAGTAATACCCATTTTTTTCCGTGGTTTTTTTTTTTTTTTTTGGTGGTCACTTGCCCCAGACCTCCGGTTTTCGCTCGGCCAAACAAATACTCGTCGTGTCTTTCGCTACACAGGCAAGGGCTTTTATCTTGAGTGACCGTAACATATTTTACACCCGGGGGGGGGGGGGGGGGGGAGCAACGGCGGGGTCTAATGCCCCTTGGGGCTTTTCTTGTTTTTGATTTTAAAAGTGAACTAAAATAGCGTGACTATGCCCCTTTAACAGCACAATTTTGCCTTGCCACATAAACTGCTAGCTGTCCCTTTTTAGTCAGTCGACGGGAGGGCGAAAAACGAGTGAATGAGCAAACGAGCCTCCCCAGTTTCCCTTGGCTCACATTAACTTTGCTTCACTTGCCTGATCTCTGGGTTGCATATCGCTTGCCGCTCAACTATCCAGAGAGGGACTGTTAGCAGTCTACTTGCCACAGCTACAGGAAAACACTTGTTAAATGATAAATTTTGCTCGACCGGATTAATAACATATATAACACACCAAGAGGGAAACAAAGGAGTTCCAGTAATGACCCATGACTTGGTTAAGGTCTGTATTGAAACAAGGAATAACTTATTTTTACTGAAATATAACTTAGACTACAAACTTGGCCAGCAAAAGTGAACTGTCCAATAATTTGGGCAAGTCCATGAATAAATTGTACTATACACCTGTAGTTGTTGTTAAATGGCACTCACCATGTGCAATGGAGGCTCTGGCAGTGGGATTTCTTTTAAAGGAATTATCTTGTCTTCTGTTACAGATAGAATATGAACAGCTTTCTTCCTGGATAGTGACATGCATACCTGTGAGTTCACAAAAAATTCATCCCCTATTAATATTATGATCAGGCCTTTGACAAACACATAGCATTTAGACAGTTTAACATGTCAACAAGATTTGCGTAGCTTGTTAGGTGTACTGTACAACTTGGATTTAGATTGCCTATTGCTTTTTAGGTGCTGTAAATTAATTTCACATTACTTACTGCAGTGGCAAACTAACCTCAACAGCAAATGGGTCAAACAAGTTTGGATTATCATTTCTACAGATGGCTGTTACCTGAAAAAATAGTCCAGTAAACAAAGGCAAGAGAGTAAATTAGGAAAACTGGTAGTTCTAAACCATTGACAGTCGTCCACCTACCTAACTTCACGCATCAACTAACTTCACTTATCAACTGCTATAAACCAGTTTGTTCACTTCGCTCCTCTGATCGTCTACTTTTACAAGTTCCTAACAACTCAACAGCCACCTATGGTCAAAGGACTTTCTCTTTCTGCGCCCCAAAACTTTGGAACACTCTACCTCAAACTATAAAACAAGCTGAAAATGTAGCCAGTTTTAAAAAGAAACTTAAAACATTTCTTTTTTGTGACCATTTCAAACCTTAGGTTTATATCTTAGTTAGTCACATAGCTTACTTATAGTTGCATCTTTCGGATAGTTATATTTATTTACGTTTTTATTCTTAGTTTACACTGTAAGTGCATTGTGAATCTTAAATGCGCCTGTAGAACCTTATTATTATTATTATTATTTATATAATTCTTAATTAGTCCTCAAGAATCTCTGACACACAAAGGAAAGAAAAAATTGTTTGAGATTATGGGAGTTCAAGATAACCAGTTATGGGAAATAACTGAGCAATGTCAATCAATGAATTGGGTTTTTTAACTGACAACAAGACAACTTCTAATTTCAGTTTAGGATCAAGTAGTCATAGATTTAAGATAGCAAGCCACTCCAGGATAGTGACCAATCGCACGATACCAGGGATGCTTGGGGTCTACTGCACCTCATCCCACAGTGTGGGGTACTAAATACGTACTTAAGGATATTGGTATTTGCTTCCTTACGGGAATGGTTTTAAAGCCATTCTGATCTAAAAATGTGAACACTTTGGTTTGAAATTAATACAATTTTGCCTGCTAGTCTGAAGGAGTATTGTTACCATTATTTTTGGTGGGGGGGGGGGGGGGAATAATAATAATAATAATCACCATCATAATCATCATCTTTTGTTAGGAAGCTTTCTCACAATTGTGGCTTTTAGAAAAGTCCTAAATAGAGATTATAAAAGTCTAAAAATAATGTAAAAATATTATTAATAATTGCTATCTTATCTTGATAAGGGGGGTTCAGAGTCAGATCTGAACTTGGATAGGGAAAAATGCACACTTTGGTTTGAAAATGGGTATCACTAACATAAACTCAAGGGTTTACAGAACAGGGAGAAATCTCAAGGACTGCCTCCCCCCCCACTCATCAACTTCTAATAGAACACATGCTAATATCCAATAGTTGATTTTTTTATTGTGATTATCACCCATCGATTTCACTTACCCCTTTAAATCTGTCTTTGAATCCTGTAGCCAGAAACTGCACATGCAACAAAATTAAATTTAATAATTTAACAAGTTTTTGAAAAGAACATTCATCCTATTGTAATTCACAGTTCAGTAATGTATAAAACATAGAATGGCTCACCTCCAAGCCAAACATTGTGAACATCAAAATTCCACCTAAAACAAAAAATGATTAGAAAAGAAAAACAGAAAAGATCTTGTATGGAAAATAGAAATCAGTATTATTTACAACACGTTTGTTTTAATGTGGCTAAACATTATTTTAGGCAAGCTTAAACTCAAGCCAATGCAGCCAGCAGCTAGCCCCATATTTGCAGCATGTGTTCTGTGGGGTGACCCCTGGGGCTTTGCAAGGATGTAAAAGAAGCATTGCATTACTTCTGCATATGCACTTTTATTTGATCTTTGCTGTTCAATTTAGCTGTTTGCCTGTGAGTCAGTGAGTGGATTATTTTGCCCTCCCTCCCTACCTAATTGGTTTGCTTCCCTGCCAGTAAGTATGTGGGTCTGGTAGGTATGGTTCAGGGTTTGAAATAACGGCCGGTCAAGGGACAATGTCTGGTCAAAAATAGGTTTTGTCCAAGCCCTGTGGTTTCCACTGAAGTTCCCTTCAGTGTGACAGTACTGGTTAGTGGCTGCATGCAGGGTGGTTCCCACTTGTAGGGTTGCCATGGATATCTCCCTGAGGTGCTCGGATGGCATCAGGCTCCCCACTTACTTTTAAGGTACTAGTTCCCAAGCTCATCAATAATTTATTGACGCTGAGTTTAATGTACATTAAACTGACTGAAACTAACACTCTCATCAAGAATAGCTTTCAAAAAAATGGATTTTTTCATTTGGTGAGTAAGCCAAATAGAAGCTTTTGTGATTAAAGGCAAAAATGGTTTTTAATGTGTCGAGTTACAACTTAGCTGATGTTTCAAGTGGAGAGAGCACTGTTTTAAAAATTTATAGTAAGTACGAAACATGTTTGGGTCATTTGATGCCAACTACAGTGTGTGTACCAATAACTTGTGAAAATGCTTTCAATTTCTCTCAAGAAGGTTCAGGTTACATGTGAGGAGATAGAGGAGACAGCTGTATTGGGACTAGGACGCCGACTATGAGTGGTTTTAATAAAAAAAAAAATAACAGGAGCATGCCAGTCTCCGCTATTACTTCTACTCTGTACCTCATTCTGAGAGAAACACATTACATTACATTACACTACATTACATTATATATTACATTACATTGAACTACACTACACTCCATCACATCACATATCAATTCACATTACATTACATTACATTACATTTTACATTTTGCAACATCTGAATTTCACGAATATGGAGAGGCAACATGTCATGAGACTGAACATCTGCAAATTCGGGGAATTTGTTAACTTTCTTTTAAAAAGAGACAAATATTAAACAACTGCCCTTTTTCACAACAAAAATTAATTTCTCTGAATTTGAAAAGAATAATTATTGCAAAAAATGCAACAAACATTGTTGTGAAAATTTCCTGTAATAAAGGCTGATCTCTTTTGTTGGGCAAAAAGGTTAGGAAAGTTACTAGGAGAACCTACCATCACACAGAACAAGAAGTCTGTTGATTGCTGGTGCTGTCAGCACTTGTTGAACTGGCTTTTTCTGAAACAAAATGTCAAAGTGCTTTAGAGTACAGTCATGGAAAGTCACTGTGAAGAAAACATTGCTTTATTTCCAGCAATTTGATACCACTTCCTGTTTACCCTTTTAGCCCCATCAGTGACGAAAATGAAATTTCTCTTTGCATTATCACTACTTGTTCAAACATTCAAGTGATGAGAATAAACGAAGCAATCACCAAGGATAAGATCTCTTGATATTTAGACAAATTCTCCTTACCAGCTCCATAAGAAATGCGTGAAGAACAGTATTAAAGGAGAATAATTATACACTTTTACATCAGGGCTTAAAGAGTTAACTTGAACTCCCTATAACTGAAACCTTTTCTGATATTCCTTGAAGGTGTCAGTTATCGGGAGTCAAAGTTCTGTAAAACTGTTCATGCATGTACATAATCTTCATCAACAAACCATTCCAAGCTGCTTGCATGCTTGAAGACCTGACTGGAATGTTGTTTTTCCTAGAGGTGAAACTCCTTCGTCGATGATATAATGAAGAACAAAACTACACACCAAAAAATAAAAGCTGATTCAGTTTTACCGTTAAAATCATGGGGGGGGGGGGGGGGGCGCTGGTCAGTGTAGCTTTATAATTAAATATCGTAATTATGTCCCCACCTCCCCCACCCCCCTGTAGAAGGTGGATAGATAGAAGTGAAATGTGCAGTTCCAGAAAATATCCATACTCCCCTCACAGATGAAGGTTTTTTGTTTTGCACCCCCCTACTCCCCAAGAAATTCCAGTTAAGCTTCACACTTTGCTTCTTAAATTTTGGCTTTTAAGACCTCCTCCCCCTAGGAATTTTCGATGACCTTCCATGGGGTGGGTATGGATTTTCTGGAACTACACAATATATGAAAAGGTATATATGTTTGAACTGCATGTGAGAGTTTTGATATATGAAAGAATATTGCAATTATAAATGTACATGTAACTTATTAAGCAATTGCCGAAAATTCAGGCTTGAATAGGATCCAATAGGATTTTAAGAACTGACTTACCAATCTGATGTCCCAATATATAAATTCTGTGCTGCACAGTCAATGCATTCCACCTAGAACACATTTTTCAGAAATGATAAAACTTTCATCTACATCTGCACCCCCCCCCCCACCCCCCATTGTCAAACCATACTGGTTATGTGCATACACTTCTCAAAACTTCTTACAGCAAGGAGCCTAAAAGTGTGACCACTTTTAATTAATTCACATTCTTTTGTGCAAATTATCCAATCAGAAGCCGAGGATAGCTTCAAGAAAATTAACTCAAAAACAGGTATCCATGAAAAACCGACTTTATAGCCTTCCCCGCAAGATCACTTTGCAGTTTGAGTTAATTTTCTTTAAGGTATCCTCGGCTTCTGATTGGATAATCTGCACGAAAGAATGCGAATTAATTAAAAGTGGTCACACTTTTGGGCTCCTTGCTTTAAGAAACGATGGTTATATTTACTGAAACAATGGTTATATTTACTGAAAAAAAAAGCCCAATTTGTTGGATCAAGTTGTAAAAATTTTCAATTACTTTTTAGTAATTAACCATTAGTCAAAGGCACTCAGAGGGCCAATATTTAATTAAAAATTATTAATAATCAATCAGGTTGCTCTATTGCCAGTCTGATAATATTATTTCCCAAGTATGGGACCAGGTACTGTCCCAAATGATCCCACATGATCCTTCGGCAGACAAGGACAGCATCTTCCAAAGAATTTGCTGAAAAACTGCTGAATGGATGACCAACTTTGAAGTAAGAGAACCAGAAACTATGATCACGGTAATGAATAAAATTTGATAGAAAGAATTTGTAACAAATTACAGTACCGCTCGAAAGTATTGGTGCATAAGCACGCGGCGAAACCTCATCCGCCGCCATTTTGTTTTCCTCGAATTTGCCGCGGTGGGACGAAAACCGCAACCTCGGTAAGGACGAAAGCGACCAAACACCGCGGCTGACTTGACGCGGCAATGCCTCGGTAACCAAACAATAGTGGCTAATTTCTATTGTTTTGGCATTGTTTATACTTTATCTCACTAATATTCTCAAAGGTTAGCAGTATAATTTCACAAGATTACGCTTCGTGATAAAACCAATTTCGGACTCGATCGTGTACTGTCACGCCGGCTTGGCATTGCAGGTGTTTTTATCACCAAGTGCAATTATAAATAAAGAACTTTAAAGATCGTGTTTTTATTGGTATTAGATCGTTCAAGGAGAGCTATGAGCAAGCCGATGTATTTAAATGTTTTTCGAGCAAGCTGGTAGTGCGATACAACAGGAGAGGTTCTCGTTTCAGACTTTGCAAGACGGCGGGACTAGGCGCCACAATCATGCACAATCACAATAGAATGGATTGTCGGGCAGCCGCAAGTAAACTTCGAGCGAACGAACAGAAGCTGACACGTTCAATAGAAAAGTAAAACATGTTCTTTATTTTAAAAAAAATTGGTTTAGTCGGCAAACACATGACTATGTATTGCCAAGCATTGCGTGAATAATTTGCGTGCCGAATGTGACGTAAGCTAAAATTTTCAGAATTGAAATATGCCTTCGCCATACTCAAACATGCCGTCAAAAGCGAAACTGCTGAATGTAACTTGAACTTAAAGCGAAAGTTATGGTGTTAGAAAGAGAATTAGAGTAAAATAGCAAGTTTTTTCCTGAGATTATTTTTAGTTCACGGAGCATTGCACTGAATTTGAATTTGCATACTGTGAGTCTCAAAATAAATTGTGCGAGCGATGTAGGAACAAATCGAACCTTTCTAGATCTTTTGCGCACTTAATCCTTCGATGATAATTGAAATAGTAAATGAAACTCATGTTGAAACTCAAAGACAATGCCAACTGTAAAAGAATTTGTAAGAAATAGCGATATATAGCCCGGAGTTAGTTTCAGTTCAAAAGCGCATCAAATTTGCACAACGGGTGAAATCTGACCTTTTCAGTGAACGCCAGATGGTATGTAACGCAACGATTCTATCTCTATGATATCCGTTTTATTTCTTCCAGCTGTTGCAAATGGCACGAGTTTCCATTTCTTTCTTCGACTAACGTTAGCTTTCGGCAAAAGTACTCAGAAGTCACGGTTTGTGAATCACGGTAAAAGCAATAATCATGTGAAATCTATCACATCAAAAAATCATCGGCGCGCGACGTCTCGCCTATTGAAGTTAATCAATCTTTGAAACAAAGGAAACAAAAGGCTATTCAAACACCACCGCGTCCTATTCTTTACCGCGGTATTTTTGACCGCAAAAAACCGAGGTAAAACCGGAGTTTTCAAAGAAGTTAGACGAGGTTTTCCCGAGGTCAAACCGGAGATACAAACTGCGATTCCACCGCGGCAGTATCGCGGAAAATGCACCAATACTTTCTAGCGGTACTGTATATGGGAAGTTAATCTAAATGTTTCTTGCTTTGTAAAACAAAGGTAAGGAATTCTTTTCCCAAAGAAACACTCGGTAGGTGCTCAATCAAAAACATGGTCCTTTTTATCTCTTGGGTTTCCCTTAACTTCAGTAGATGTTATGTCTCTGGTCGTTGTCCTGATTGGTCAACAAACTTGCAATGCTATCGGTCGTCTGTCAGTTAAGCCATGATGTTATTGGCTGCGAAGGCTGCAAAATGTGATTGGTACGTTTTGATTCGTCTTTTGTTCGTCAAATGTCCATTGGTCTATAATTTAGTAACATAAGCCAGTTTGTCTATTGTTTGCCTGTCTTGTTGTTGTCAGGTTCAGGTAGTTGTTGGCAACGGTTAGTAAGCCAGCTTTCCAGAGTTATTCGTTGATAGTAGTCAGTACCGTAGGTAATGCCAGAGCTCTGCTCCAGCAGCACCCATGGGCCTCAGGCCACTAACTTTTGCTTTTGGGCGACTAGAAAAACTCATTTTTTTGCATAATGCTTAAGGTGATTCCCTTCAATTGCATTACGTATCCTTTCTGCATATCATTTCTTGCGTGATTAGCGCGCGCACAAGCGCGCACACCTTCGGAACTTTATAGGTTTTCTATGAAAGCTGAGCTGTTCAGAGAAATAAAATTAATGGTCGTTTTCTCCTAAACGAGCTCGGTGACCCCCATTTTTTAATACATAAATTCAAATGGCGTACTGTCTAGTACAATATATCGCGATTTTGAGAAAAGTTAAAAATTCTGCTTTGAGATATTTTTATTTAACTGCAGAAAAGAACACGTCTTTAGGTGCAGCAGGTTATGTACGCTCGCCGCAATTTTTTAAATTTATTTCATAGTCTTGATTCCTGTTCAACTAAAATAGTATACAATACAAGGTAATTGTCTGTTTTGCTGAACTACTCCAATATTTCAATACAAGCAATGACTTTTCAAAGCAATTATCGTTCTCATTTCTGATTACTAGGGTTTCTCAGGAAAACCTTGCGGATCGTATAGTTGCAGCTATTAATGGCTATCCATTTTGTGAAAAAACAAGCACGGTGACCCCCTATTTTTTATTGCATTTTTGAAAGGTTCTAAACATAATTACCAACTGGACCAAGTTTTAGAAAATTTTAAATATTCCTTCTATTTCGATGGAATCACCTTAAGGGCTAGGCACCCCAGAATTCATGGTTGGGGCCTTTGGGTACCCTGTGATTCTTCTTAGAGCACAGCCTTGTAATGCATTTATCAGAGTCCCAGTCAATCTGGGTACCCATAAGATATCACTGCAGGCTTTCCTGACCCAGATGTTTCCTCAAGGTGAAACATGTGTTCTCTCAAGCTGTGATCTCTACAAGGAAACAAACTTTTTCAGGATACTTCATTGTAGATTTTTACAACACCAAAATTACTGGAGAGGGATATAGGAGCGATTTTAGAATACCCGGCCACTAATTTACATATCTCCCAACGCTTTAAAGAACAGAACAAAAACAAAAGGATCCATTCAAATTCAGTGAGACGCAAATAAGTGGCCGTGTCTTCTAAAATCTAGCCGCTATGTTATTAAAATTGTGACAAATATTTACTGTTTATATTAAACTGCTAACACAAACAAAATAAAGCTTTAACCTACCGTTTTGGGTCTATCTGCAGACGTCGTCACTATCCTCTCAATAACTGGTGCTATTTCAAAAGCTTTAAAACTCGCTTTAGCATGGGAATCGTAAGCTGCTATACTCCCACTGATCCTGCTATAGAACTCCGCCATGTTGTTTTCATTGCTTGTTTATCGCGGGCTCAGGGGATTCAGCCCCAGTCTTTTATCTTTTAGCGATCTTCGAACGTGCGTGGGTGCCACGTGGGAGTTTCGTGTGGGCGCGAATCGAATAAATTTTCAGGTCAATTTGAGAAGAACAAACTTCTTTTCTCTGCGGTACACTCAACCATTAAAAAGATAAATGACTCATAACCGTGGAATTTTAACATATCTAGCCTAACAAATGCAAAGTAATTTCTAGATTTTCGAATATCTTCGCTTGCACGTGACAGATCATTAAACAAATTGTTGCCAAGGTTAAAACGCTGTCGAAAACACAATTAAAAAAATCTTATTTATCCTTTTTTGTTTCCGAGAAAATGGTTTTGAGAGGTTTTTGGCCTTGCATAGTAACAATAAATAAGATAAATGATCGCGGCATCTTTTGACTTTTTCATAAAGGTTAGTTTAACGACGATAGAAGTCTTCTCAAACATTTTTGTTAATTCTGAAAATAACATGTTTTTGGATTTAGAAAACGAAAGTTACGAGTAAAATTATAAAAAGTTCCCATAAAAAAAAAATCTGTTGTTTCGTCTCGAACGATCGAGTGGAGCGGAAGATGTAGTATGACCTCTTGGGTGGGGGACACCATATTTGGAATTCTGCGGTAATTTATTCTACTCGCATTAAATTACGTGAATTGTTTGAGTTTGAGTCGGCAAGTGGGGCAATAAGCAGCATTTTGAACCTTAGTTTGCCAAAGTTTTTACTCCTGCTAGCTTTGAAATTTCCTCGTTATTTATTCCTGTACATCCAGCGAAAAAGATGAGCATGGAATTCGATGCTGACACCGTTTCTGCGCCGCGTCTCATTGTTATGAAGCGAGGTGAAGCGGGATACGGGTTCAACCTTCATGGCGAACGAAATGTCCAAGCAGGACAAACCATCAGCGCCGTAGACGATGGTAGCGAAGCTCAGAGAGCGGGACTTCGAGTTGGGGATAAAGTGGTCGAAGTAAACGGTGCAAACGTGGAGAAGACGAGTCATAGCGACGTAGTTAAGCGGATAAAAATGATCGAGAAAGAAGTCACTATGCTCGTGATCGACCACGTCACGGAGGCATATTTGAAACAAGAAGGAAGGCCGATCACAGCTGATATGGCTAACCTAATGACCGTTTATCAGGCAAAAGAAGTTGCTAGCGAGCCTGAAGCTCCACAGCCAGAGGTGCAAGAGTCGAACGTTGTAGAAAGTGCGCCTCCGCCCACAGAATCTCCAGCGGCCGAAATAACCAACGATTCTGCCGCGGAGGAACACGAAACGACTACCGAAGCTGAGATTGCGAATGAAGCAACAACGCCTGAGGAAGTGAAACAGCTTAATGAGGTACTGGACAAGGAAGATTCTTCGCCTCCTTCGGAGCCTACGCTAGCATCGCAAACAAACGGAACCGAAAGCCACCCTGAGCCAGAGCCCGAGCCTGTTAAACCTGCACCAACTCCAGTAGAACCAGTCGCCGCTGCTCCACCGCCGCAAAAACCTCTACAGCCAGCAAAACCAACAGCAAAACCTCTCCGAAGCACGATCAAACAGCAAAAGACTGAAAGCTGGGATGAAAAATACAAAAAATTCCAGCAACTGTAATTTCGTTTTCGATGGCGCGTTTCTAAGCAAGACGTTCAGCGTGCATAATTCCTTGGTTGAAGAAAAGGTGAAGTGACGAGAAAATTGACTGCAGTCTTCGAGTGCGGTGAAGTATGTAAACGGAACAGTCATATTTCTTCATGCATGACTTAAACTAGAAACCGCCTTTAAAACAAACATTTTTTCCTTTGAGATATATAAATCAATATTTTTGAAATGAAATTTGTAGTAAGAGCTAGTTTAAAAGGAGCACAAATTTTGTATTACCCGAGGCTTGCAAGCAGTACATGTAAGCTTACTGTACTTTGAATACGTGTAAGCTATCAGATGTCCGTGTAAATTACATTGCTTTTTGCGGTGGATTTTCATTTAATGATCCTGTTGTGTATTGCAGAAATATAATTTCTTCAGTACTTTACTTTTTATCGCGCTTGTAAATTTCGTAACAGTTCTCAGCTATGTAGCTTGTTAGGGGAAAGTTCAAAATGAAGTATAAACCGAGTTAGGTAGTATTCGATAGCATTCTTTAAAAAAATCCGCAATAAATAGCTGTTTCCACAATAAATAGCTGTTTCCACTCACGAATATTGCTTGATTAGTTGCAGCTTGGCAACATGCTAACAGCCTATCGTCTAAATATTTTTATTAGTCGATCTACGACAGATGTTGTTTCATGATATTTATCCAGTTGTGTTACGAATATAATTTAAAATATGGGTTCGGTTGCCGTTTTCAGCCGTTCGTGATTTGATTGTTATCGTTGTTGGTATGAGAGGTTGAAATTCTACCCTCCCATATGCCTCGTAATTTTTTCAGGAAACGATTGATCGTGAATTCAATCCACGCTGGGTAGAATTTGTGACATATGGCATTCGAATGGCTTTATTATTGTCGAATTTGCGACGGTTTTTCTCAGCTCGCTCTGCTTCATTGGCCGCGTACAAGCGACCTTTAATTATAACTAGAGCAACTAGGCGTAATTATTAATGCTTTTGTTTACTTTGCAGCGACTTCATGGCCCCAACTTCTGACGGGTTTTTTAATATCTCGTTGGTGCGTCCATAAGTTTTAATTGTTATTTTTCACTTGACATAGATCCAAACCTTAAATTTTGAACATAAAAAAATATTGCTTTTCAATTTAGCCTGAATTTCAGCGCTCGCCTCTGGTCACTTACTCCAAAGAGACAAGACAGCTAAAATTCAGGCTAAACAAATGTATACTTGACCTTTAACACTGTCGTGAAAAAAAACATCGTTTTAATAATTATACATAATTTTTATCTAACAGCTCCTTGGCTTGTTTGCCATCATCTCCTCAACTCTATTTTTAAACCATATCTGTTGGAGTCTTTAATGTTTGTTTTATGGCAACCACATTGTACCCGGGAGGGTTGTAAGACACCTGCTGGGATTTCTGCATAACAAAGATAATCTGAATTTGGGGGACTATACAGAAGATGTAGCTTTTATTTGTAAATTATTGCAGCCCTGTTGCTGCAAATTCCAGTTTTGTTTGTGACTGGTTAAAATTTTTCATTATTAATCAAAAAATGTGACATCTGCTTCTAAAAAAATAATCTTAAAATTAACTCTAAAATTCTAAGGTCAGAAGTTTTAAGTTTTACCTCTTGTTGTTAAAACAAAACTATACCATTCCATTTCTGAATGTCAGAACGTGCATACATGAGATTATATCAAGCTATGAAAAAATCCTAATTTTTAACCTTACTGTATGTGATCCTACTCAAAGCTGCTTAAGTTGTATTTTGCAAACAGTAAGCTTACGGCTCCAGGGCCCAGTTGTTTGAACATTGGAAAATGAAGGTTAACCAAGGTTTTTGTCTCTCCTTAATGTTAAAATTCATTCTGTCTGCTCATTTAAGTGACAGTTTGAAGTTAAAGTTGTTTGTGGACTAAAACGTCATAGCATAGAACCCACATTGCTAAGCTGTAACACTGGGTTCAAAATTGAAGGTAATTCTGGGTTAGCTTAGGGCGCGTTTTTTTATCCACAATTCTGGAATAAGAATGGTTGGTACAGAATGCTAGGAATTAATTCGGATTGTCTGCATAAAAAAACGCCCGTCGAGATGCGCGGTCCTGGTCCTGCCTTTTTCTTGTACGAAACCTCACTGAAAAAAACCTCATACTTTTGGTACAATGAAATGAGAAGCAATGCTTCATTGTGTCCAAAAGTGTAACCTGATTTTTTCTCCTGTAGAGACGTATTTGAATCCGCAGCGCTCATCTCGCCGTCCGCCATCTTGGATTTTCATTCGCAACATTCTGTTCATTCTGCCCCAGGGAGCAGAATGGATGGAATGGCGTTCTGTCCATTCCGGAATAGGAATGCAGAATAGAAAAACGCGCGTATTTTACATTCTGGCCATTCTCATTCCAGAATTGTGAATAAAAAAATGCGCCCTTAGTCCTTTGAGCAACCAGTCCTAGGGCACCATGATCCAACACATAAAAATTAGGGCACAAGGGCTCCACCACTTTACTCTAGGGCTCCAATTTAACCGTAATCAGTATTTTTCTCTGAGCTCCAACCTCCACAGCAAACATTTTGGATCTCCAGGGACCTCAAAGCCCTTAGAATGAGACTGCAGGCAGGTACCCCCCCCCCCCCCACACACACACACACACACACACAAATAAATGATTCCCACTGGGTCTTCAATATAAGGAGGAACAATGGTGCAGGTTTTCCTGTAGTAACAGAGCAGTGTTTTAGATTTTTCTTGCCATAGAATAGTCCCATGGGGGGAATTCCATACAAAAGTGATGGGTTTCATCAGAGAGGTTTTAAAAAAGGATCCTAAAAGGCACCAGAATCTCATTCTGTGGACGTGGCTCAGAGTCATACCCTTAGCAGGTACCAGTTCTAAAACAACACTAACTGATATTTCATAAAAATTTCTTCCATTATATTTTTCTTTTGGCTCGGGTCTATTTAGATTTAACTACCCTGAGCTAGTGGTACCAAATCAGGGATTGTCACCTCTAAAGGTACGACAATCAATTCAGGCTTGAACGGGATTTAAAACCCATGACCCTCCGATACCGGTGCGGAGTCTTACCAACCGGAGCCATCAAGCGACCTGGGAGCTGGTCGTCTTTGAGTTTGTATTAAACCCGTATTAGATGATGAATAAATGCGAGTGTGAATACTTGAAATAATCATATATATGAAATATGTCAGATTCTTTTCCACGTGAGTTCTCATTTCTACATTCCCCTGTTCTCTGCTCAATATTCATTCGAACCCATGACTATGAAGACAATTTTTTTGCATCCGTTTTAAACAAAGATCAATATGCATTTTACGGTTAGTAGTGTGCAGTTGCTATATGGGGAACATGCTAAAGGAAAGTAAACTTCACGCAATACTCTGTTAAGTGCTGCTGAGAATAAAAAAATCGTCATGTTGGTAGATCCCCAAAACATTCTCAATTCCATGGACTTTTTCAATGCACCAGACTTTTTCAGTGATTGAGGGCGGGTCCCTGGAGGGATCCATAACCCATGACAAAAGGAATGTAAAACGTTCCACTTGGTCCTTACGTCCTAGCACCGGAAGAGACTCCTAAGGTCATTGCCCTGTATTACATTGCGCATCCTTACTGCGCACGATTTGTTGCGTCATTAGCGGGCGCTCAGAGCGCGCGTACGTCCAGGGAGTAATAGGTCTCCTATGAGGCTAAGCTCACCAGAGAAAAGAAAAGTTATTTACTCTTAAACAAGCATAGTGACCTACCCTTTTTTCCACATATTTTTGACCTACCATTCGTCCTCTTTTTGTTCAGAGTTAAAAAAACACATGCTCGAAAAAAAAAATTATTACTAGAAACGCGTTACTCACGGAGATGAAATGACGACCTTCAGAACACGCACGTGAGGAAGGTTTTAAGTCAATTTCGTCTGATGCTTCGAGCATCGAACTGCCTTAAAACATCTAGTAAATTGTTCCTTGTTATCGATATTTTACAACTAGTACACTGTTTCAAGAATTTGCCTTAATTAATTGTGTGCTTACGGAAAGTAGCGTAAACTGATGAAGTAAACAATAAGCGAAATTGCATGGAATTATGGGGTAACTTGAGACGATAATATCTCGTAAACGGACATGGTGACCTATTCTTTTTATTTTATATTTCAAAGCATTGCATGATAGATAACTTATGAAAGTTTGACAAAAATCCTGTGTTTAATTTTATTTCGGGGCAATGACCTTAAAATAAAATTATGGTACATACTACCGCACAAGGGTCTAGCTTGGGCCTCGATCTCTTCTAAAGGTTTATGGCAGACCTAACCGCCACCGGGCTCTTTTTATACGTCTGTTGATGGTACTGTAAAGACCGAAATAAAACGTTTCCTTCAAACATCTCATCTCTTTTCATTGGATGACTTTCAGACATGAAAATGTGTTTATTCGATTTATCTGTAATGTTACTTTTGTCAGCGTTGGCTTTGCATGGGATTTCCTTGAAAGCCAAAGCCAATTTCTGCAGAAAATAAGGCGGACATACCTTTACTACAAGACATGCAAGACCACAGCGACTAACCGGCAGGAGTAGCGGATAGCGCAAAAAAATAAATAAAATGATACAAAACATGTAGCATATGTTTAAAATTCCCGGTATTGGAAAACAAACCCTTCTAGCTACGGGAGCTACAAATTAAAATATGAAAATGTTTTTCTTCTTTTACTATTATTTCTTTTTGTAGCCCCGTGGAAGGATGTGTTTTCCAAATTGAAATATTGGGCTAATTTTATATAACCATTTGCTTTTTGTTTGCTTGTTACTTTCATCTACCGATCGAGAAAATCAGTTCGCCGTTTACGTTGTATGATACCTTTACCATATCTGCCAGTTTCCTGCACCTTTCACCTAGTTTCACCTTTGTTTTGGAACCAGGGTCCTATCTAGGGTATTTGAGGGGTAGAAGCTTCCCCCCCCCAAAAAAATGCCTAACTTCCCCCCAAAAAATATCGTTCACGTTAGCAAATATCGGAGCTAAATGTAACATTGTCAGAACGTGATCACGACTAAAAAATAAAATAAAATACCACTGTAACATTATCTCAAAATTGTGTCTCAAAATGCACCAGATTGCATCTCAGCGCATATTCATTTCAAAAAATTTCCGGGGGGGCATGCCCCCGGACCAACCTAGGAAGCTCGTGGCCTTCCGCCACGAGGGACTTCTCCACCAAACGATAAATCCTAGATTGAACCCTGGGAACGTAAGAGTGTTTCACCTGTAACCAAAATAAAGTAATTCAATACAACAAATCTTGATCAAGGATTAGTGTTCAAGTTTTTACTGGTTTAGCGTTTTCGTTCGTAGTGGTCTTTTCTCTGAAGGATTTAGTCAACGGAGTTGAGAGACAAACACGCGAGAAAACCATCTGTGTCTCTTGGTAACTCGAAGCCTCAGTTTCCAATGCGGTACACTTCGAGAGACAATGAAAGCTCGTGTTCAAATTGACCCCTTGAGCTCAAATAAACGCTGGTAATTCGCCTATAATATACGCTTTAATAATTAGAAGAAGTGCAATCGTAGGCTGCAACTATTGCTTAGGTGAAACAAGCAACCTAGGGTGATTGGCCGGTAGCCAAACGCCCCAAAACAAACAACCCTTCCACGTTCATTAAGGTTGTTTTCTGGGCTGTTGGACTTTTTTTTTTTGGCCCAGTGTTAGCCTAACTGGATTTTTTTGGAGGTACCGAAAATTTGAACCCATTCGCACTTCCCGGTCACTTGTATACCTGAGTACGCCTCCCACCCTCCCCACCCCTGTTGGGTGCTCTGTTCAGGTGTTACAGTATTACCCTTCGCTAATTTCACCACAACAAGGAGGCGCGGAGGTGTAGTGGCGCCTGGATGTCGTATGGTCGGTGTTTCCTAGTCTCTGCATATGTTGTGTTCTTTAAACAGGAAAACTTACTCCTCACTGCCTCTCTTATCCCAGATGTGTCATTCCATAACACTTTTGATAGTGGCGTCTCAAGCAAAATAAGCTATAACTTAGGGGTACACCTAATTACACAAGGATCAGGGTGATTTTAAACGTTTAATTGTTTTACGTCTTAAGCCCATTTCTCTCGAAGCCATAACTTTCTTCGTCTATGATGAAATGATTTACGAAATACACTCTTCAATAGCTTTACAATGGTGCAGCATACTTCAGTAGTCATTGGGTTTATAGTTCCTGATCTGGAAAACCCCAGCGTTTGCCTTAGGGTCACATGAGAAAGACTCCACAGCAGGGCAGCTATTTGCCTGCCTTCAGCGGAAGTTCTTGGTCAGGCCAAATGATTTTCTCTTTATAAGTTTCTCCAGAACAATCACAAGCTGCAAAGCAATCAACAAAAGCAGAAGTTCTGGGCTCGATATGTTGGTGTGCTGTGTAACCTGTAGATGATGTAGAGTAAACAATCCAGCAACAGAGGGCATAGCATTGCACCCAATTTTAGCCTCTAAACGGCAGGTAAAATAAGGAAAATACGGCGAAATAATAAAGGAAGGGAAAGGGTAAAGGAACAGGGGGAAGCCGGAGGGTGTAAAGTCCCCTCCCCGGTTGACGATTTCTTTTATGCCGTATTCCCCACAACTGGAGCTTGTTCACAAGAAAGCACAATTTTTAAATTGGTCAGTGTATCTGACCACTGAGTTATTTTCGCCCAACTTTGACCAGGGATAGCTGTAAGGAGATTTTCTTTGCCATCACCACAGGTGTACTGGTGTCATTGTTTAGGCGCCTAATTTGCTACCAAACCAATAATTAGTAGTGGAGGAACTCCCCGAGGTACAACGGAACTTCGGATTTCGACCCTTCTTGTAACGGCCAAACGTTTGTTCTGATTTAATAAAACCCGGTGTTCTACCTCGATCACATTCGTTGACATCGCTACGGTGGGTTAAAAACAAATCTATTTTCTGCCCCCAGGCCGCGGTGCATTGTTGACAGGCATGCCCTCGAACGTTCATGTATTCCACTTGTTTGCAAACTCTTGGGGCTGCAAATTTTAGGACGTCGAATTGTTCAAATTCAACTCGTAGATAATCTCTGTGATCCACAACTTGTGATGGAAAATTGCATGTAACTCGCCAATGCGTTGACCAGTTTCTTAACTCCGCCATCCTGCCTAGTGAAAGTCTATAAGCGTTCCAGTTAGGTATGTCTGCATTCCGAGGTGAATCAACCAACAAACCTGATTTTGCAAAGGGCTCCTCACTGTTCTGCAGACTCTGTGACATCACTAGAGTCCAGGCCCAGCCCTGTTCGGAGGTAAGGTCGCAGTACATTTTTTGGAGATTTCCGACGCTGTCTTGAATGCAAAAGAAACCAGATGCACGCGCTCCTCTTTCCCAGGCTTCCACGCAGCTTCGTGGTTTCTTTAGTCAAGTGCAATGAAAAAGAAAGTAATAAATTAATGAATATTCAAAATTATAGACGATTAGGAAACAACTAATACGATGCATATGCGTGGCCCGGTTACCGAAAGCAAAAGAGAAATGAGAAACCTAGTTAATCTGGGATAAGTGTTAATCAGGTTCCGAAACAATATTAGCATAAATATATAAATTCATCGGGAGAGGTTTTCTCAGTGTATATATGTATACAGTGCTAATCCTTATGTCAGTGAAACGCGATGTTCAAAAATAAATATACACAGGCAAAATGACTGATAAATACAGTTCACAACAAGAGAAGTTATTTGCTCTAAAAACAAACAGAATGTCAAAAAAATGACTACGTTGTGAAAAAGTGTGAAAACTGAATGCTGTTAGAAACAATAGAACTGAATTGCCTATCTTCCTTAGACTTATTACAGCGAAGTTCATTAGATATTTCAGTAACGTTATCCACCAACAGCTAAAAGTTGAGACTAACTGTGAAAGATAAAGTTTCGATATTAGAGAAAACATCAGTGACATTTGGAACTAGAGTTAATTCTCTATGGATCTGTAACAAGAGAAAGGGGTATCAAACCAGCGTTCATAGATATTGGAATTGCGGTACAGTGCTGTATTGAAAAATGGTTACATTACAGATATCAACTCTTACTTGTCCTCGCTGTATTTTAGCGAAAGCGAATCCATATTTTTCAGCCAAGTTTTGTTGTTCATCGGCTCCAGGACTACCATTAATCTCACACACTCCGTCTTGAACTGCAGTCGTTTCATAGTTGTATGATGAACACGTAGACAGAGACAAACACTCATGAGCGCAGGAGAAAATTCCGCGAGTTAACAAAGTCTTGATTACATAGCCTACCAATATACGATTGTATAAAAGAGAGCTATTGGTCTCTCGACAGAAGTCGTCATTGCAAAGACTGAAACAAGGAAAAAGAAATAAGAGATATACTTTGATTTTCATATCACAGCTTCCAGATAAAGCGATTTCTTAAAAACGGAACAAATACTTCGAGGCAGATGGCATAAACATGAATTTATTATGATTATTGACGGAAATGTCTTCGACTGCTTTATTATCATGACAGACTTTTCCAATAAACAGGTTTATTTGCAAGCGATAGTTGTTTTTATTAAATCATGTACTCTCAGAAGCTCGTTGAGGTGTTTTTTCTCGAACATAACCGTTGCATTTCCAGTTTGGTTCCTTTGAGACTCTCTCGGTTTGCTGTCAAACGATGGCTGAAAAAACGCGCCATCTAGTAAAAGCAAAGCAATGGGATTACGTGACCCGTTGGAGTTTCACTTTAATCTGCGCGGCGTTTACGCCGTTTATAGGTTTTCATCTTTATAATCAGAAGAGGGAGTGTAAGGAGCTGAGCAGAGATTCACGTACTAGTTTTGCCAGTTATTAGTGGTAAACAGCTTGTGTTATTGCTTTAAAAGCATCTTTACAAATATGACATTCAGTAATATAGTGAACCATTTAGTATGATTCAGTAGCAAAGCAAACGCTGATATGTATTTTTCCACAACACAAACATGAGTCTTTTTTATCTTGTATCAGCAAATGCTGGACTGGGTAAATAGTATTAAAGACTTCTCCTTGCGTAGTTCCTAGGCCTCCATAATTTGCCGTGCGGTCACCGAAATGAATTGAAGACTTTTACGATCTTGTAAGTGATTACCGTAAACTGCCGCTTATAAGCCCTGGGCTTATAAGCGGAGGGGCTTATACCCGGGGGTGGGGCTTATAAGCGGAATAAGGAAATCGTTTCGAAATGAGCCACAGCAGTGTTGATGGAAATACGTTTTTAATTTTCCAGTTTTTAATTAACTTTTGAAACGTCATAACAAATAGAATTCATTTCAACTTTAACGATAAAATCAAAACTGTAACAACACGAACGTAACCGGAACGTAACAAAACAGAAGCTCAGAGTTCATCTTCGTAGTGTTCTGTGCGCCTCCCGGGGTTCTGTGAGAGTGTTTAGTACAGTCGAAGCTCTCGTAAGCGACCACCTCGGGAATTCAGAAAAGTGGTCGCAACTAGAGCTGGTCGCCTACGAGAATGAGCTCTCGTAAGCGACCACATGTTGAAACAATAGAGAGTGGTCGCTTATAAGAGCTTTGAGCGTAAAGCTTGGGATATGTTAATGGTTGTTTAGTAGTAATCATATTGAATAATTTTTTATTGCCTATCACAGAAGAGGTCCACGAAGGTGCAAGTCAAAGAACCATTAGCACTTGTGTTACGTATTACCCTAAATTTCAACAAGAACAGAGTGCTTTTAATAAAGTTTTAACCGAGTGGTCGCTTACGAGAACTTAAAAACAAAGGAAAAAGACCGTTCGTAATTCACAAAAGTGGTCGCGGTCGCCAGGAGAGCTTTGAAAGCGGGGAAAACTAGACCGGGCTTATATCCGGGGGTGCTTATGACCGGATGTAGTTTTTCTGTTTACAGTAAATGGACCTATAACCAGAGGGGGGGGGCTTGTAAGCGGGGGAGTTTATAAGCGGCAGTTTACGGTATATCAAGTTAACACATACATATTTGAAATGCAGACGAAGCGTTTTACGACTGAGAAACCTGCACAATGATGTTGGTATCTTTGACAGTAACCAAAAAAGCCTGAAAATAGCTTATTCAATTTATTTTTAGCAACGGTTTAATTGATACAGAAAAACGTCAGATCAATGCAAATAGCCACGACAATGGTCTGCTCATGTGCATTACAGTGTAAAGTTGTTTCCATGCAAATAGTACTAAAGAGGGGGATTTTTCCTTCGGACGTCTAGATCTTGGAAAAAGCACGCTGAAATCATTGTACGAAGAGAACCATCACCATAACCTGCTCCAGGCTCCGAAATAGTGGTGACAGGGCGAAAAACGCGTGGGGGCTGGGGCTGGGGAGAGACGAGGCCACCTTTACCCCAGATCCCACGCGTCTTATTGTCACGTTCCCTTTCTACAAAGTTTCGTGCCGTCCTTACCAAGCCCGAAAAAAAATTACTGCCTCGCAGGTAGGCCAACTGCACCGAGCACAGATTGAGAAGAGAGGAAGGGTGGGTCGCAAGACAAACGAGTTCAACATTTCCATTTACAGCCACGCTCCGTCGCGCGTGCACGTGATCAGTAGTTTTGGAAATTTGAATGAAGTTTTCAAGTTTACGCGTCGGTTTTGTAAATTCATTCCGAGATTCAGAATTTCCGTGAGAATTTTACCACATTTTCGGCGAAAATACCATTTTATTTGAAATGTTACATATCCGAACAGTGCAAATAACGCACCTTAGGTTCTTTTATATGCGTGTGGAGAAGTTATTTTTCCGTTAACTCGTGATTTTCAAAGTATTTTGCATAGAGATCTTCAAGGTTTCATTCAAATCTCGGACGTTACAAAGAAATATTCAAATGTTCATTTCAAACATTTCAGTCTTCAACATGAGAATCAGAATTCAACATGTTAAATAAATGCGCTTGTCCACCTTGCTAAATGATGCTGAATGAAGTTGGTTCAACTTTTCTTTTGTTCTCAAGTGTAAACAACAATGTTAAAACTCGTTTGGCAACCTCTTTCAAACGTATCGTACGACGAAGTTGTATGGATTCAACAAAGCTGAATGATGTTGAATTTGCTTGAGATCCTCCCCTGGGGATCCCCCGGGGGATCTCCCCGAAGTAGAAATCCCCCCCCCGCTACACCCAAACCCATGTTTGGGTGTAGCGGTGCCGCTGAGGGTCTCCCTGATCCTGTTTAGGACAAAAATAGCCCTAAAATACCTATCCTGAGAAGGACAACATCCTTCATTTCAGGTTCCTATTTAGGACAAATGATGAAATACACACTCCCTTGTTTTACACAAGTTAAAGTGTTTCAGAGACCAGCAAACGTTCTCGATCTAGGATTGCTTAAAAATACTGTATAAGCCATATTTGAAGACGACAATCGTACTGTTTATGACAAGTTCAGACCCCGTTTAGGACAGACTCGGATAAAAATTGTATACCCTGTTTAGGATAGGGAGGCCAAAAACCATATCCCGTTCAGCGGCGGGTGTCTACAAAACCAAGACCTAAAGGCCCGTTTACACATGCAATTTTTTGTGCAATTTTTGTCGCACTTTTCAGTGCAATTTTTGTCGCGCTCGAGCTCGCGATAAAAATTGCAAGTGTAAACTAGCAGCGATTTCTGTGCGATTTGTCGCCGCGATATCGCAGAGGTTTCGCAACTTGGCGGCGATTTGGGGGAAATTGTAGCAAATATCGCTATGGAATCGCAGCGAAATCGCTGCTAGTTTACAGTTGCGACAAAAGTTGCATTGGAGAGCGCGACAAAAATTGCACCAAAAATCGCATGTGTGAACGGGCCTTAAGACCTAAGACCTAAGACCTAAAAACGAAGACCCAATAGCTAGACCTAGAACTAGCCTAAATGTCAAACTACAGAGGCCTAAGCGCTTTATCAGGCGGCAAGAGATGCGAAGTCGATGAGGTCTTCGTTTTGTAGAAAAGGCCAGGTCAAACTACAAAACGAAGACCCTCGCTTATACGCTTCGATTAGACGCCAAAAGACAGGAAATCTACACAAACGCTTTTTCAGACGTCAAGAGATGCGAAATCGATGAGGTCTACTTCGTTTTGTAGAAAAGACAGGGTCAAACTACATTACGAAGACCCTGGCTTAAACCCTTTATCAGACGGCAAGAGACGCGAAATCGAAAGACCTCATCGATTTTCGCGTCTCTTGCTGTCTGATAAAGCGCCTAGGCCTCTGTAGTTTGACATTTAGGTTAGCCCTAGGTCTAGCTTCTGGTTCTTCGTTTTTAGGTCTTAGGTCTTCGTTTTGTAGACACTCGTCCAGGGGCACGTCCCCGTATAGGCCATATAAGGGAGTACCCCCCGGGGGGGGGGGTTGACAGAGGCCTTTAAGGTGGTTTTCTGCTCAAAAAAGGTGATGTTCGGTTGCAAAAGTCACTTTTTTAAAAAGGAAAAATTGTAATCTTTAAACACTTGGGAATGCTGTCTTGAATTAATCTCACTCGTTTTCCAGTATTAAAGCAGTGAAATTTAAGAAATCTAATCGGCAGTATGTGTCTTTTTCCATAGCAACGGCCATAGCAACAATTGTTTACTTTTATTAAATGCTCACAAACAAACCTCATTAAAAACACAATTCCCCCCCCCCCCAGCCTCTCTGTAAAATGACATCAGGTACTGCTGTGAATAAACACATGACTGAGGAGAGATTCCTGAGGTCCGAGTTTTAGCCGACAAAACATGACCCAAATCTCACCGCAGAAACGATGGCTTTTGTATCGAATTACCATTCAGCTTGTATTTTAGTGTGGCAACTTGAATTTGACAATAGTTTTAGGATTACGAGATACGGATAAACTGTCTAAATTCCGTTCCCTTATCTTTAAGACCGTTTTTCTCGAAAAACAGAATTTCTTGGAATGAAGGAACTCTTAAAAATGATATCTCCCTTGCATTTTAACCTATTGTTCTGAAATTTTCATCAATATGAACACACCTTTTTCTCGGTGCAATGAACCTAAAAATGTGTATATAGGTTTGAAGTACGCCTCGTTAAGCGATTCTTTTCGTATTATTATTTCCTGTTACTTCATGTTCTGGGAAAAAAAATTTTAAAATCGACTGAAAAAAAACTGGTCAATTTTTTTAGGTTTATTGCACAATCGTGCTATTTATGTACACAATAGAGCTGGTTTGACACTTTTCCAACCGTGCATTAGTGAGTTATCAGTTTTACCATGAACATCACTTTTTCTAACTTAAGAGGCTAGGTAATCATTAAATATCATGACATGTGACCTGAAAAGACTCATATTAAAGTCAGGGCGTAAAGCCCTCTAAAATGATGGTAGAAGTTTCCCACACAGTTCTGTTCTAAAAAATTCAGTTTTTCTGTGGAAGACCACCTTAATAGTTACTTAATACCGTCGAGACATCTCGAAATTTGCTATGCAATCCAGGCAGCCGCTAGCAGATTATCGCCACGTACACCAACAGCAGAGAGAGCCATGGGGACAACATTCACAAATCTACTTTTGATGGACTTGACTTTGCATGCGTGATCGGTAATGCAGTACTATCGAAATGACTTCGAAAAGGGGTTTGAAGTAACAAACGGCCAATTTTAGATGTACACTTCAGTAAATGTACACTCCAATTTTAGATGTACCCTTTACTTCAGTAACAGCGGCTAATTTTATATTTACAGATTTTAATTATATATAGGGGATTTTTAAATGGGATCAAGGGTGCAAGGGTATGTATATATAGTTTAATGAACTGCCTTAAGAAATTAGTTCTTAGTTTTGAGGGTTTTGTATGAACCGATTTTACTGTATATATACTTTGTATAAAGTTTTATGTTAGTTTTTATTATTTTGCACTTCCCCACAAGCTGCAGAGCTTCAATTTTAATCGTGCTGAAATAAAGGCTGTCTGTCCGTCCGTCTGAAAATTAAAGAATGTGACTGTACGCATTCCAGCCAACTTGCCAAGCAACATTCCTCAAACAACTCATCATTTTAAGTAAAAAGACACTCGCTCTCGCAGGGCACGATATCTATACTGATCTTAGGACGGTCCGAGGACAACCACAGATGGTCTAAGAGTCAGCCGGAAGGAAGAGCTACTTTATTTTTTAGGGGAGTGTGCGTCTGTATAAAGCGCCAAAGAAATTCATACAATTCCAAGCCTTCACAGAAGTTCGCAAAAGAAAAAATAAATGCGCAACGAAACAAATAGATGCAAACCTTTTAGCCACAAAAAACAAATTCGGACAGATAAAAATGTCCCCCTCCCTCCCTCTACGCAAATATCCGCATTTTATATGTTCCGTGCCTTTATAAACTATTGTTGCGTGATAAACAAAGGAGATTGCGTGATATCGAAATATAAATAGCATCTGTAATTATGAACGACTGCGTGAAATCGAAAAGGCATTTGCATCTGTAAATAATGCTTGTTTGGGAGGTCTTTGCCCTTGATAACAACAATCCAGTTACACCTTGGTAACGAGCCGCAATATACAAAAGTACCAATAAGCTGTCAGAATGGGGCAAGCAAGATCCCGGGCTTCCATCAGTGTCGGGTTAGATGAAAACACAGAAGCTTATCCTCTGGTAGTTTTAATCACTGGCTGCTCTACTGGAATTGGGCTCTCGACGGCAGCCATTCTCGCTCAAGATGACAAGCGGTTTAAGGTTTATGCGACCATGCGAAATCTTGAAAAAAAGTCGGCGCTTGAAACATCAGCTGGGAAATGTCTTGGTGAATCGCTTTTCATTAAAGCTTTGGATGTTCTTAGCGAAGAAGCCGTGAACAGCCTGGTGAAAGAAATTGAGAGTGTGGAAGGACGGATTGACGTGCTTGGTGAGTTATGATTATTGGGTATAATTAGACGGAAATCTTAACACCCTCTTAACACCGCAATACACTAAAAGATTGCGGCAACTACAGTAATTGAAAGCTTAACATCTAGAAGATTCAAATTCATCCAAAGGATAGGTACACTACTTGAAAAGTTGCAAGATGTTAACCTCAAAAGCGTAAAAGCCAAATACACATTTTTTTTGTGAATACCGATGAGTAATAATTAAAACAATCTATTTACTTATGCCGTAGGAATCAATTATCTGTTGTAGTAGGGTGTCACTAAAACGCCGACTCGGGATCGGGGTCGGGGTGGGAGTCGGGGTCGGGGTCGGGTGCCTTTTTTAAATTTTTTTTTTTTTTTTTGCGATTTATTCCGAAATAGATTTCTTTTGGTCGAAAAAAGTATCTGTCGGTTTACGTGAAGGAAAAATTTCTTTTTTAAAAAAATATGAAATAAATGAAACTGCGCATGTGACAAGGTTCTTTCAGTTGGCTCATTCATTTTCCCGCGAAAACGGTCACGCAGTCAATCATTCCCGCGCTTTCCTTTCATGAAGATGGCCAAAATCGGGGAGATACAATTCTGGTACGCAAGGAATGCGGCTATGATCTAGCGCATGATCTACCCCCAATCTGATATCCAATCGCTAGAAAAAAGGTCAAATTATAGCTTTGGTCTAAGAAGTTGGAAATACTTCGCACCTACTTGAAGGTATTGAATGGTTAGCGTGTCATGTTTACGTTTTTGTAAGTTTCGTGGTGCGTATGAACCAGCTACCAGACTATAAACGGTTTGAGACCAGGAGTCATATCATAAGTCGATAAATTATGATTGTCCGGGTGAGTGTAGTCCTGAGAAGGACTGTTTGTGATGACATTGACTGACGTTTCGACAAACTGAGCGGACAAGCTAGCAACGTTCATGATAGTTTAGTGGAATCGGTGAACTGAAGTATTTGACTCGCGTTCATGCGACACATGAACTACCGATTTTTTACCTTTCATTCACTGCAAAGTTTAGTACACATTTTTCCTCAATACTACTTTTTGTCAGCAGTTCTTCAACCATGTTCATCACCGCAACCAGGACCGCGTTTAGGTTGGCACTTTATGAAATAGAACTTTCTTAGTGCCACTCGAAAACATCCTTATGAGGATACAGAACGAACTTAACGTCTTAAGTACGGTTTTCATTTGATAAAGAAAAAAATTGTAATGCTGAAATCGGTATTCGAACCCGGTACTATTGCATACAAAAACTGGAACCCCAACGTTAAACCTCTCTCCGTCAAGGGTCCCCTGATCTAGCCCATATCCCTTCCAGTAGCCTGCCAGCAAGACTGTCTAACTTTAAAATTACACCTGCAACAAAAGCGTTTTCGGCTTATTTTACTATTTTACTTTTCCCTTCACAAATCAAGTTTTTTAAGCATATGGACCCAAATAACAAGCAAACTATGGGATTTCCTTGCTTACCAGAATTGCATCCTATCGCCATGTTCGTGAAAGGAAAACGCGGAAAAGACTTGCTTGACATGATTGACCACGTGACCCTTTTTGCTTGAAAATAAGCCAACCAAAGGAAGCTCAGGTCACATGCACAGCACCATTTTTTCACAATTTATTTAAAAGAATTTTCCGTTCTATCTCAACAGATACTTTTTCGACCAAAAGGAATCCATTTCCAAATAAATCAAAAAATGAAAAAAGACACCCGACCCCGGCCCCGACCCCGGCCCCGTCCCCGGCCCCGTCCCCGTCCCCGACCCCGGCCCCGGCCCCGTCCCCGTCCCCGACCCCGAGTCGGCGTTTTACTGACACCCGAAGTAGTATAAAATAATATACCGGCAACCGATTAGGTGCGACGTGAATTGCAGTCTCCTTGCTTCATAGTAGAATAAGACGTCACGCATACACTGAAGAAATGTCACTCCAGACCTTTAGTAAACCGTCACGGAAACACAGTATGTCGTCACGGATACAAGAAATGTTATACAAAACCCTTAGTGAACGTAACAGTGACGCATCCGTAATAAGTCGCCGCGGGCATAAGAAATATCACTCAAAAACCCCTCTCTCCTCCACAGAGGCCTCCGTTCCCCGCTGTCCCGTTTTCTCTCTCCAGTGCTCCAGCTCTCGTATTTTTCTTTTACTGGTGTTTACTAACAGGAACTTCTGCGGAGGAGAGAGCAAAAACCCCTGATCGTCACAGGTTAGCCTGCGCGCAGACGTCTCCTATTTTCTTTGTTCCAAGGCGCGTGGAGCCGTCTGCACGCAGGCTATTACAGGCTCCCAAGGGGAATACTTCTCGAAGGTTTGGGTGGGGGTGTGCCGCGCGCTTCTGGAAACCCTTACCCTATTTCAGACCAAAATATGTAATTTTTTCTACCCTATTTCAGACCCGACCCAAAATAGGCAAAATCTATTCCCTATTTCAGACCAAAAAGGTTCAAAAACCATACCCTTTGGCGCCGCACATACCTATATAGCTTATATAAGGGAGTACCCCTCCCCCAGGTACAGGTTTAAACAACGCTCTTTTGTTTTAGGATTATTCTCTTGCGGTTGTGCCTCGCATCACTGATGTTAGTGAGACAAACATCAACAAAAATTGAGACGGTCATAGGAAAAAAGCTATCTGAAGAAATTGAGATTTATGTAAATTACAGTGTGTTGCCTAGTTTCCTGCCTGTGTCAGTATATCCGAACAAACGATCAATACTTGGTCGGATAACAGGCGACGTAATAAGGATGTAAACGAATGATTTTGACGAAAAGGTCAAACAGTGAAAAAAGTTTTGAAAATTCATTACACCCAGAGTAATCAAGAACAGTAAGATTTTAATTATTTTTCTGGCCAGAAAAACGCTATCAAAGTCTTGTACACATGAGCAAATATTCTATGGCAACTTTTTGCTCGTATCGTGTAGATGAGAGAAAAAACTGGTGTGCCAGTTTTCAGAAGTTGTCAAAATTTAATTTTGCTTATATAGGTGGTTGTCAAAGAGTTGTGGATAGACATTTCCCAAGTGACCCTTCATTCCCCAGTTCATTCACATGATTTTTGGAGCTTTTATTTTTTATATAATATCATAATATTCCTTGGCTCAATTCTCCGGTCACTTCATACCGTAAAGACTCTGTTGTTATTTGTCATGGTTTAACTGAAAAATAAAACTGCTTGATTGATTAATTGATTGGTTTAGCCATATCAGGCACTTTCTCTGATTTAAACTGACCAACTTAATGAATACTGCGAGCTTCGATTGGCCTTCGGCCTTCGCAGCGGACAAACGCACGACGCGTACGCAGTTCCCGCCATAATTTTACAAAGGAAAATATAGACAAATGTCGAAAGTCTCACTTTAACCGCAAAACTTAACGCCGTTTCTGAAAACCTAAGCTTTTTACGTTGAGTATGTGTTGGAAAAGAAGTAACTGTCATGCACAAGTTTTGCTGGCTTGAAGTTCGGTTCGATCGGTTTGCTGGGACACGCTATGCATTGCTTTCAGACGAACTTCGCGCTTGTAAATGTTTGAACTGATTCAAACTTCAAGGCTCTGAAAGACTGGAAGTGACGTAGCTTTTCGCGTTTGGCCGCGGTGAACCTTCGGCCAGACGGATCAGGCGAAATCAAGGGCGAAACGAAAATTCTAGCGAGCAAGCAACGTAAGAGAATATGAGAGCGATGCTAAAATTCGGCCTGATCGCAGGTTAGGCGACCCCACTGTCTGTCAATGCACCCCAGTTTCATCTGCATATCGCAAAATTAAAAAGAACAGCAAACTCTCAGCTTTTCGGTTTTCTGCTGCCCAGAATGCATTGCTGGCACATAGGCAACGACCACTGTCAACAATCTTAACGATTCTCGGGTCCTGAGACCTCAGGCTTCTTGGTCAGCGGACGGTCGAGATAAAAAATCCTGAAGAATCTGGGTTACGAGATTAAATTGTCAAAGAATATTTGTTTCGTGATCCGTATACATAGTCAAATCGTTGTCAAAGAACCTTTCTCGTAGCAAATTTACTCTTGCCCACATGCGCTAGAAGTCCACATGGAAAGCAACCGGATTAGATTGTACGATGCAATTCATTTAACTGTGCGCGGAGCAGAGAAATGATACAACAATTGACCTCCCCACCCCCCTACGCTATCTTGAACCCTGGCCATCTCGAATCCCTTGCTTGAAAAAAAAAACGTCTTCTTTGAATTTGCTGATTTTTTCAGTCATTTATTATTCCCTATCTCGAACTCGGTTACCTCAAATCCCCCGCTATCTCGAACAAAGAGTCAATCTCATCCCCAGCAACAGAGGCTGCATTCCTTAAACGCGCGCGAGCTATGGAGACGAGATTGACACAGAGTTCAATAGCGGGGCTCTACTCTTAAGTAACATATTAATATGTTTTTTTTTATGTGTCTCATCAGTGAACAATGCTGGCCAAGGTCTGGTGAGTGTATTCGAATGCATCCCGATTGAAAAAGCACAAAACCTGTTTGACACCAACTTTTTTGGTACCATGCGCATGCTCAAGGCTGTACTGCCGGGAATGAAAGCGAGGCGGAAGGGACACATCATCAACGTGAGCAGTATCATTGGTGTTAATGGACATCCCTTTACTGAAATATACAGCGCCTCTAAGTTTGCTGTGGAAGGATTGACTGAGAGCCTTGCTCCGACGTTGAGAAAATTCAATATCAGGTAACCAAATTCACACAGTTTCATCACACTGTGCCTTATAAATTGAGGCCGGTGTTAGAATGGTTTTCTGTTGAGCGTCGTGAGTGATAAGGGCGTCAGACTTGAAATCCGGAGGTACTGGGTTCAAGTCCCGCTCTGAGAACTAGCTGAACCAAGTTCAACTCCTCGGCCACGCTTGTAAATAGCCAACTGTTCAATTTGAAATCGATTTGTTTCTAATGTTAATAACTCTTGACCAGGAGTCATCATGGCTCCTGCTCTCGAGGGTCAATAGTTATATCTTCACCTGAGGGGTTATTGCTCCGTTGAGACGGTATAGCTCGAAAAGAAAAACAACTTAAGGTTAATGAACTGTGTGTTGAGATCTCTTATCAGAAGCTGTATTGTCGAGTTCGCGTTAATCTCCCGTAAGAATCATCACTCACCACCACCCATCACTCGATAGCAATTAAGATGGTACATCCTTCAGTAAAGCCATTCGGTAGCAAGTAAGATGGTCCACCAGAAGCGTTCCATGGCAAATGAGTCCGCGTGCGACTCAAGAGGGAATAGGTAGTGCGAATAGGAAGTCCTCTTGAGGAGTTGGGTCGTGATATTTCGGATTTTCTCCAGGTTTTCTCACAAATATCACAATATCATTTTCGGTGCTCTTTAGCCACCAGATTGTTTCGAATCGATTAAAAATTCAATTCACATTTGTGGTTCACTCTGAAATATATCTTTTATTTTAGTCAGTTATTTTTGAAAGTCTGATCTGTGTTTCTTTCATAGGTGTTCTCTAATTGAGCCTGGACCAGTCACAACTTCTTTTAACGAAAATGCAAAGCTGCTTAGAGAAGGCATTGATATATCGACTGCGGACGAAAAAACCCAACAGCTGCTTAAGACGGCGCTAAAAGAAATGTACCGCAGCGTGCAGTCAGATAGTCAGACACCTGACGAAGTGGCAGCGCTTATCAAAAGTGTGATATTGAGCTCTAACCCGCATCTGCGCTATCAGACAAACAGCAAATACGGACCTGGAGAAGTGCCAGCTAAATTATCTTATCCTACGGGGGATAAAGCTATTCAACTCATGGAAAAACGATTCTTTTCCGGAATATTGTAATATGAGAAACATTCATCTCTGCGTCACTGCAGAATGACCACTAAGAAGCAAAAGAATATATTTTCAAATCTTGAATGAGATACAATTCATACAATAAGTCTTTGTAAGCATCTTTGTAGAACGAATTAAATCAAGTCTGCTACCACATGATTAGTTTAAAATAATGTAATTCTATAGCTTTAGTAACTTACAGACTACCAAGATTGGCTTTATTAAGAAAACACTTGCTTATTACAAACAACAAGACTAAAACAGTAAATTTATTGAAAAACCATACTTAACGACCTAGAGCTCGTCATCAACCTCGTCCCCAAGGCCTTCTCCTCGTTCAAAATGGCGGTCGGAGAAACCCTGGCCAAGGCTGCCAAAGTGGCTCAAAAAGTTCGTTAGAATTTCGTCACGCAAACACCATGAAATGTCTTCGTTTTGTTTGAATAACGGTTTCCGATTGCAGAAAACAAACAGGGTTGCCAGACGCTGAAAACAAACTCCGAAAACGCCATTTGATCATGTCGCGTGACAAAATACTCCACGATTCTTGGAGTATTTCTGCAACCTTGGCCAGGGGTTTCTCCGACCGCCATTTTGAACAAGGAGAAGGCCCTGGGGACAAGGTTGAGCTTGTCGTAGCCCAATTATCATTATTTTACTAATCGAATGGGGACAAGAACAGATATCAAGAACGTATACTGGACACAATAAAGCAAACAAGTCTACAAAAATTGAGAGGCAATTTTCACTCGTAGCATTTATACAAAGATCGATGTCAAAGCTTACAAAACAGAGAAAATATTGTCAGGTTCATACACTGAAGTTAAGCCCCCTTTTCTGTAGTTCATGTTCCAGCCTTGGAATCAATTTGGTTTGAAGGTTTAAGGATTACTCTCCCAGTACAGTTAGTCCATTTACGGGCAGCCTTTTCCTCAAATCTACCATTTTAAGTTATGGACGCTCAATTTGAGCCCAATCTGCTCAAATTCTGGTCCAAAGGTCTTAAACTTCCTTTTCAACATGAAAACTAAGTTTTTCTTTTACTTTCAAAGCATTTTTGCGAATTCTAACTCGTGCTCGGTCCCGCTGTTTTTGGTGCTCAATTGTTTCTTTTCCTTTGGTTTGTTGTCCATTTAATAGCAATACCTTGCTTTGGAAAAGATTTCGTCTAAACGTAGAGGAAAGAGCGGAATACTTTTGACAAGAAACGGCAACTAGTGCGAAGGACAGATTTAGCCTCAAATTTAAGAAACAAATTTTTCTCGCTTTTTTTGTGCGTAACTCTGGTCAATTTTCTCTGATTGCTCTAGTTCAGGCAACGTTCGTTACAATTTTGCCTGGTGCATTATATTGTCAATCAAAATGATGACGTCACAAACGCTACAAGAACTGTGGTTTTTCACGGCCGGTTCCGGCAGGCACGGCCGTTTATGGGTTAAATTGGGCCACCAAACCAGTAGTTAGTAGTGGCGGAATCATCTGATGTGCAACGGTGGTCCGGATTAAGATACTGGCGGTAACGACCAAAATTGTGTTCATGACGTCCGCCAAAGTCCGGTGAAGCATCGAGTTCACAACCTTTTACGCTGCTAACGTGAACTAAAAAGTTGCCATAATTTGCATTCTGCCACCAAGCCGAAGTGCAATGTCCACAGTCGTGTCCTCGAACGTTTATGTAGTCAACTTCTTTACATGCTTTGCTTCCCTGGAGCGTCAACAAATCAAACTTTGCAAACTCAGCACGTACGTCGACACCGCTGGAAGGGAAACTGCACGTTATTCGCCAGTGGGTTGACTGGGATCGCAGTTCCTCCATCCTTGCCAAAGGCAGTCTATAAGCTTCCCAGTTAGGGGCTCTCGCGTTCATTGGATGATTCAAGTTAAAAGATGATTGGGTGAAGGGCTGTGCTCTGTTGAGCATGCTCTGTGACATCACAAGTGTCCAGGCCCAGCCCGGCTCGGAGGCCAGGTCGCAGTAAACTTTGTAGAGAACACCGTTGTTGTCTTGGATACATAAGAAACCAGAGGCACTCAAATCCAAACAGCTTCTTGGTTTCTTTGATTTGAAATAAAGGTGATAGACATTTGAGAAAATGTTAAGTCACGAAAACGAATATGGATAAGTCACTGAGTACACACAGACATAAATAGACATATGAATAAAGAGGTTAGTTTCTAAAGAAACTGTGGTGCTGCGTCGGTCACGAAGTGAAACACAAAACGTTGGATTTATCAACTGAGTTGATAAGGTAAATTGGCCATCGAAAAGAAATTCCAAAGCTGACGTTTCGAGCGTTAGCTCCGGCACTTCCTCAGGCAAACCTTCACGCGTTGTTAAAGTTAGTATGGCAAATCTTTAACGAGACTGGCTTTATGCCGGTTAACTTAAAGTTTGAAACAGTTATGTCGCGCCAACAACGAATTGTCTGTTGTTAAAATACTCTAACTATAAAAAACCTTAACCAAAGAAAAGCAACTAGGTTAAATAAAATTACTTACTTGTTTTCGTTGTATCTCTGCAAAAACAAATCCGAATCTTTCTGTCAGGTTTTGACTAGAATCTCCACTAGCACTATTTAGTTCACCGACACTCCATGATCTTGCGTCGCAGACGTTTCATAATTGTAAGATGAACACGAGAACAGAGACAAACACTTATGAGCGCAGGAGAAAATTCCACGAGTTAACAAAGTCTTGATTGCATGGCCGAGCAGGACACGATTGTATAAAAGAGAACCAACAGATTCCTTGACTTCAGGACAAACATCTTTGTCCCCAAAGCAATAGCAAGAAAAGAGAAGTACAAATATGATGCTCTTTAAAAACATTTCCAGGGAAATTTGACACAACCGATGCCAGTACGGGATTTGTGTTTCAGCTGAAATACTTCACTCCCTTTGGATATGGAATAAATAAGGATCATAAATCTATTCGAGTTTTAAAAAGGAACCCTAGAGCTTCAGTATAGTGGTTAAATGGAGACTAGTCAATCAGCGAAACGTGTTCTGAAAAGTACGTGTTTTTGGCCCCACCTCAAGTAGCGTGTCTGCTGATCTCCTGTGGACGAGTATTCAACTTTTGTATGATTCTTTGAATAAAGATTGATATTGGTCTTATTGTTAGTAAAACATTCTCACCGCAAACAATTGCCCTGACACGGGAAGCTAAGTTATGGGAGGATACCCGCGACTGCCAGGGCAATTGGCGTGTAGAATGTAGGATACAGCAGTGATCGACCGCCACCAGGGGAGGTGGGAGGGGCGAAACCTTTATGATGACTCAACCGAACTCCGTTAAACTGACCACGAGGTGACTGAAACTTCGATATTTAAAGCAGAAGGCCGCAAAGCATCACGCCAACAGTGCGCAATAACAGAATGCTGGAATTTGAAAATCTTAAGCCTTCCCGCGTGACGGGCTAATTATGTATGCAGTGAGAATAGTAAAACATTCTCACCGCAAACAATTGCCCTGACACGGGAAGCTAAGTTATGGGAGGATACCCGCTCCTGCCCCAGACACTCCGCTGTCAATTTCGGAAAGGGGGGCAAGGAATGCAGAAAACCAAAATACCACATTCACACAAAGAATCGTAAACTCTATTCCTTCCATTACTCAGAACCCCAACCCCTTCTTGTACATCTCGGAGCTAGCTAAACAGCAGCGTCCAAATTATTGGGATGTGAGACCGGGGTTACCAAGCCGGAAGCCACTCTGGGGAACACGCTTTCTAATATTGTAAGGGAAGCGTCAGCATGTGAGCGCTGCATATATCTACTCGCGACTTCCCCACTTTTCCAGCCTAGGTATTGAGCAACCTCTTCCTGGGAACAGCCTAAAAGCCTTAGAGTGTTGGATAATCCTACCCGAAAACTGTGTGGAGTCTCTCTAGCATGGAGTTTGGACTCTAAAAGGTGTTTCCTCAACCGATTGTTAACCGCGGAACCTGTAAAGGGTTTGTCCCCCACCGAACCATCGCGTTCCGTGGCTCTAAAAAAGTACCCTTGATCCAATGAAATTTTCAGGCACTGGCACACCGTAATATAATGCTGGACCCAGGCAACCGGGCAAACCTCGGGATGAGTAAACTTAATCAAAGCAAAAGAGCGAGGTGAGCCCTTGCGGATATTTTAGTGAGAGTAAACTTGAGCAAGAAGCCTTCCCGATCCCTTAACCTAAAAATGTTGCAAGACTGAAGGCGACCGAGGTCAGAGGCCCTATCCCCGGTGAAAAAATCCACCACAAAAAAACGTAGCCTCCCGAACGAGTATGTATTTACCTGAGCGCGAAAGAGGCGCGTGACTTAAAAGCAAACCCCGTAAGAAAGCTATGAGTCTACGAAATTTATCGAAAAACAAAGGTACTGCTTGAACAGGTGTTATAGCCAAACCCGCCTGCTCCTGCCTGACAAATTTTAAGTAGTCCTTAACTAAGGGGTGGGCAACCGGGTTAGAATTATTAAGACGTCCTAGATTATTAAACACGGCCCTCAAACGACCTATAAGGGAATCTACCGACCCGGCTGCCAAGCGCTTAGGACAGGTGCAGGAAGCCCTTGAACATAAAGACGAATGTACTACAGTTCTCCCTGACTTATCCTTAAAAATTAGAAAGTTGACAATGTCACTAGCAGTACAAGAAGTCACTGTCCTAGGGGGAGTCAATGCACCCAAAAACTGGGAGAGCTGTTGCTCCAAAGCGGATTTCTGCCTTTGGTAAGGGTTAGAGCGTATAACAGATTGAAATTTTTAAAACCGTTCCTTGATCGCCGTTTCATCCACGCGAACAGTTGACGTAACAGCAAGGTGAAGTCCGGTCGATGTCCCGCACGCCTGACAATAATTCGCATCGGAATCGTTAGGGTAAAGGCAGGCTGAACAGCGTCGGGCTGACTTCCATGGACGCATAACCTAAAAGAAGAGATCAGGCTGGCTTAGCAAACACAACGGAAGGCCCACAGATCCCACTGAAGCTCTTTTGAGTACCAGCGACGGCTGTTTTGAGAGGGAAACAACAAAATGCCATCTTCGCCTTTCTTCCCCAAAAGGAGTCGATCAACAGTAAGCGACTGCAACAACGCCCACCAGAAACGTCGAGGCTTTAAATCCGGGACGATGATCGTAAAGGCACCATGAAAATCTTGCTCGAACATGCACTTTAGAAGGGGCGCAATTAGCACAAAAGGTGGAAACACATACAAGTTGTGGTCCAAAGGCAGAGACTGTGCGAAAACGTTAATTCCGCAAAAGCTTGGAGTCGCACAAGGTGTAAAATGGGGCAAACACCGGCCTTCCCCATCACGTTGACAATTGCTATCCAAAGACATAAGGTCGAAGGTGTGAGGCCAAAAAAGGCGCTCGACTGGCTCCCAAGCCCTTTCTGACAACATGCAATCGATATCTGAAACCTTCCTGGAAGGGATGTCAGCCGGGTTCTCACTTGAAGGAACATAATGCACATCAAGGCTGAAATTGAATTCTCTGCAGCAATCAAAAATGTCTTTAAGGACATTGTTAATGTCTTGGTTTTTACAACCGTCATTTGCCAGAGCAGACTTCAAAACGAGGCTATCAGTGTGAACGTCCACCCTACGCGAGCTGAGATGATGCCTGAACGAAAGGAGCGAATGCAGCAAAGCCCGAGTCTCTAAAACATTGATATCTTGCGAGCTGTCTATCCAGTAATCTCTCGACTCCAGACTGCGACCGTCCTGTAGCAGAGTACCACCCCAGGCCCTCTTGGAGGCATCACAATAAAGCGTAACCACTGCGTGGCGTTCAGTTCTCCATGGAAGGCAGTCCTTCCAATTATCAAGAAAACGCCAAAACTCTATCTCGGTGCGAAGAGTCGCCTCTACCTTGAGGGAAGGCCAAGTAGATCCTGAAAGGCGGGAGATCGCCCTAAAGACGTCGCGCACGTACAACTTACATCCAGGAATGGCAAGGCTAAAAGAGATGACCTTCCCCGAAAATCGTTGAAGTGTTTTCAATCCCACGTATGGAGACGAAAGAATGTCTTCCCTCAACGCCGCGAACTTGACTTTCTTGTCCTCAGGGACGAGGAAGGCCTGACGTACAGAATCGCAAACAAAACCCAGAAAACGAACCCATGTCGAAGGAACCAGCTGCGATTTGTCAAGACCAATGAAGTATCCAGCTTCAATGAGCAGATAACACATAATATAAACTGCCGCCTTAGCTCGCTCGAGAGATGGCTCGCGACTAACCCGCAATGGAGAAGTAAAAAGTTGTCCAACGTGCCGATCATCAATGTACTGCGAAACTGGGACTCCGTGAGACCGTGCGGAGGCCGAAACTGCAAGTCCGAGCTTATGGTAAATAAACGCGCTGGCCTTCCATCCAAACGGCAGTGTACGAAACACAAAATAGAAACCATGCCACTGGAAGCCGAAATAAGTTTGAGACGAGGGATGAAGCAAGACATGTTGATAACCACTCTTATCATCACAGGAACTCTGGAAGTGACCGGGGAGAACATACCGCGGCAAATCGCAAAGGTGGTCAAGCTTGAATGGGAAGTCACGAATCCATAAATTGAGATATCGCTCATCATGACACAACCGCGGCTTTGAAGGCTCGACAGTTAGCGGTAGAACCAAACGCGGGGGCGCCACACTATCCACTGGGCCCCAAACTGCTAAAACCCCCGCGGTGACCCATTGTATTATGGAATCGGAGACAAACTGGGAAAACTTGGCTGTGGTAGGCGAGTTCTTTAGGATTATTGGAGGAGGATGTTCGGAGTCGTACGCCTGTCCCTTGATATTCCCCCTAAAAGGCCTGAAAAATCGGTCGACGCGAACTCCATCTTTGATAACCTCCAAAAGGTCAACTTCAGAACAGGGCGATTTATCAAGAAGGCCCTGCCAAATGGACGGCTTGTTATGAATATTGCCAGCCCTGAAGTGGGCAGGGTCGAAGAAGCGCAAATGAGCTAGATTACCCAAACCCGGACGCGACGCCACCAGCTCCAGAGGAGGCAAGGGGCCAACAAAGGGAGGGGCTCCCTGTGTTATGCAGCGAAGAGGCACATCTCCCGCAGAGACGTGTAGCTGAGCCATACTGAGTCTTGAAATAAACGAAGAATGATTTGCCTAAAACGTAACGAAAGGGAAACGAAAATGAGCCGAAACAAACACCCGAAAAAGCTTAAAGGGAACCCAACCCTTTGTTGACCCCAGGCTCCGAACTAGGTCCGAAATTGAGACACTGAGAAGGTCCCCCCGAGGTCAACCGGGCAAGGGCAAATACCCACCCCAAGGCAAAGAAGACAAGTTTGAACAAACAAAGAAAAATATTTAATACAAAACATACAAAATCCTTGAATTATAGAATTGTAGACACAATCATTGGCGTCCACGCCCACGTCCAGGACCGCCTCCACGTCTGGATTTGCAGTTACGCGCAATGTGTCCCCATCCTGCACAAGCGTGACACTGGACCGAATACGGGGCAGACTGGCGCAAGGGACGTCTTGCCTGGAAACTTGGAGAGGGCGCCTTGGACATCCCCTTCAGAATCGACGCAGCCTCCTTGGCCATTTTAGCTCTTAGGGGATCCCCAACAAGACCAAGCATCAAACGCTGAAGATGGTCGGCGCCGAGGGACGGCTGCCTAGCCTTTACTTCCTCAAGCGCCGCGGCGTATTCGTCCGCCTTCTCGTGCGCCTGCGTCCTTGCCAGGCGTACGAGGGTCTCCAAAAGCTCGATAGCTTCAAAGCGGTCAAAGAGGGACGACGGCCTATTCAGATGCCTTCTAAGGGCTAGCAGCGCATTAGCGCAACTTTCGGCAGACCTCTCCTGCTCGAGAAGTTTAATTTTGTCTTCCAACATCCTGATACGGTCAACTGGCTGTTAAAGAAAAACGTAAGGGGAGAATAAAGGATGTCACCATGACATAAACACTACGGCACAAGTAACCACAAATTGCACGGTTTACCACGCAAAAGCTGCGGGAAGCAATCAAAATTATCGACCAAACCAGCACAACAGATAATGAAATCGTGCTGCAGTTCTTAGGTCCACTGCCTCAACGCACTTATACTTTAAAACTCCGCCACTAGCTATACAGCTGACAAAAGCGAAATGAGCGTACCAAAAACGTGCCACACCCTCAGACTGCGGAAAGCTATACAATAATTAAGTAATTTACCTAATCAACTGAAGACCCGGACTAAACAATCCACAGCCCTCCAGGCGGCCGGCCCTAGGCCAAACTCGAAAAATTATGTCAAAGCTCTACAGACTTTTGGCTCTCTTGGCCGCAGTCAAAGAACAATTTACAGCTCTAGGCTGTTGGCTCTCCAGGCCTCACTTAAATAACAATTCACACCCCTCCAGGCTGTTGGCTCTCCAGGCCGCACTTAAATAACAATTCACAGCTCTACAGACTTTTGGCTCTCCGGGCCGCACTTAAATAATAATTTGCAGCTCTACAGACTTTTGGCACTCCAGGCCGCACTTAAATAACAATTTACAGCTCTCCAGGCTGTTGGCTCTCCAGGCCACACTTAAATAATAATTTACAGCTCTCCAGGCTGTTGGCTCTCCAGGCCACACTTAAATAATAATTTACAGCTCTCCAGGCTGTTGGCTCTCCAGGCCACACTTAAATAATAATTTACAGCTCTCCAGGCTGTTGGCTCTCCAGGCCACACTTAAATAATAATTTACAGCTCTCCAGGCTGTTGGCTCTCCAGGCCACACTTAAATAATAATTTACAGCTCTCCAGGCTGTTGGCTCTCCAGGCCATACTTCAAAAATTGTGTCACCGCTACAGGTTTCTGGCTCTCCGGGCCACACTCAAAAAACAACACACAACCCTAGAGGTTGCCGGCCCAACGGGCCATATAAACATCAAAAACTTAAACGCATAAAGCAGTAAGCGCCGACCTTAAGATAGTTCGAGGCACGCAAAAGGTGGCGGCATAGACTACATGAACGCGAAAGAGCAACGAAACAACAAGAATAACGCAGTAAACCGCAATGAAAAGCGCGAAACAAACTACGAAACAAACAATCTAAAATAAGAGAATGAAAAAGGACGAATATGCAAAAAACTGACCCCAAAAGAAATAAACACCCCAAGAGGGCAAAAAACTTGTAAAACAGCGAACCAAAAACACAACAAGACTAACGAGGTTGAAAATAAAACAAAAGGGAATCGCACCTTGTGCCAAAAAGCCGTAAAACAGTGTTAAAGATAGAAAACCGAACAAGGACACTAAGCTAGCGAAAAAACTATCAAAACCCGCCTGCAATAACGGCCAAAAACGATGATAGGCAAACAACACGAAGAAAAAGCCAGACAAGAAAACGCGAGGAGGCGAACAAGCAGGCCAGCGTAACGACTAAAGCGCGAAACCTAACCCGCGCCGCGAAAATGCAAAACGTAACATAAGACTAAACACAGAAATGAAAATCTACCTCTTGAACAACCACAGGAGCCGGTGCAACAGGTGCCGGTTCAACAGCCGGTATAACAACGGGTGATGGATCAGGAACTGGCGCCGCCGGAGCTGGCGGCAAAGGCAAAACAGGATCGGCGTCGGCTTCGGCCATGAGTGCTGGTGGCGGTCAAAAAACTAGAAGAAACCTTTATCAGATGATGACTCAACCGAACTCCGTTAAACTGACCACGAGGTGACTGAAACTTCGATATTTAAAGCAGAAGGCCGCAAAGCATCACGCCAACAGTGCGCAATAACAGAATGCTGGAATTTGAAAATCTTAAGCCTTCCCGCGTGACGGGCTAATTATGTATGCAGTGAGAATAGTAACATATTCCAAGTACCTACAATACACATGAATATACATAACAATGAGATATGGAAGGGTGAAAATGGGTGCTGTCCACGAGTGTGGACAGCGGTATATTCATGCGCATGAAGGTCTAGCACCGCGTCATGCCACTGGGGGTGGGCGGGCGGGTTCGTTCCTACTACCAGTGATGTCGTAGGAGAAATGTGCACAATAGAAGGAAACATGATAATATATACAGCGTAGAGAATTGTGGGATATATATTGTTATGTTAATATTCATTTATTATTTCCGGTACTTGAAATAGTAACATATTCCAAGTACCTACAATACACATGAATATACATAACAATGAGATATGGAAGGGTGAAAATGGGTTGCAAAATCCAACCGTTCGACTCTGGGTAATGGACACAGAGATGGGAAAGAAGAAAACCTAGCCAAAAATGAGTTTATTCTCCCATTCTCCAAAACTACCGCGGGAAGGCTGGAATAAAATCTTTAAGGCTATCACAATTCTGATACAAAACCCCTGGATCTGCAATGTTTACTTCTCGACCAGAAAGGGTCGTGGAAGGAGAATTGGTGGACATTACTTTTGATAACTGCATATAATAGGTCGCAGTAGGGCGGTGGCGCCAGCCAACGTGTCCCATAACATCCTGCAGTCCCGCGCCCGCAAGGGCGAGGGTGATAGCGCAACCCGATCTAAAACCGTGAAGTGTTGCTGCTTGTGCAAGGTTTCCTTCGTCAAGGTAGACTCTGAAGCGAGAATCTGCCGCCGAGGATGAAAAAGGTCTATCAACAATCCCCCCATCTGGGGTAATAGGGCGGAATAAAAAACCGCTTGTAATGTCAATACCTATACCCTTTGCAAAGGTTACGTAAAGGTCAATTGCTTTAACAGGGCATATATCGGCATTCTGGTTGCGACGAATGGCAAAAAGGTTCGAAGAACCATCACGTAGAGTCTTCCCCCAAATATGGTTGAATAGTAAACCGCTATTATCCGGGAAGCGGAGAATTTCCGGAGTCTTAACCTGACTGAGATCGCCGGGTCTATCTCCACTGAAAAAGAGTGTTTTGAAAAAGGCCTGGTCTCTTAATAAAACAAACACGTAATCGGAGTTAAATCCTCTGACCGCAATTTACGATCGATGAGGTGACTTAACTGTAAAAGATCATTAACGAAAAAAGGAGTGGCTTGTTTGGGTGTTGCTTGAGCTTGCAACTGTTCTGCGGTAACACACTTAAGGTATTGCTTTAGTGAAAGATCGGTAGCCGGATTCCCCAGCAGAAGTCTCGGGTCCCATTCTCCTCTCCTGCCGACTTCATTAAAAATTGTACGCAACTTTCCAATCAAGGAGTCCACGGTGCCAAAAGCCAGACGCGTTGGACATGGACAGGGAAAGGAACCTTTGCGTGCGTAGAATTGACAACCGGCGTAATGAACTTTTGTCTTCCCCTTTGATCTTTCCATACCAAAAAACGACATAGCTCGCGAGGAGTAACAGTGGAAATATCCTTTGGGAAAGGAAGGGAGGCTAAGAAAAACTCCAATTCCTTTTGAAGGGACGACTTTTGCTTTGAGTAGGACGTGTTAGCAGATAGGCTCGCGATTTGTGAAAGGCGGTTATCAAGAGCAGAGACGTCCAGAGTAACGTCAGTCCGTTGGGTATGGCCAACGGTTAGGATTTTCCTCTTGTAACCACAATTCTGACAGTAACGGAAAGTGGCGTCATTGGCATATTCACAGCGAGGACAAGAGACTGACTGGCAAAAAAGTTTAGGGGCCGTTGGCAAAGGCTGAAGGGAAAACGAAGAAAGAAAACAAAAAATAAATGAACAAAATTTATTGTCACTTCGATCATTACAAAGTTAAGAAAAAAGTTACCAAACATTCTATAGAACAAATACAATCTATAATTGACTATCAAAAACAAAAAACTGTTCTAGCGGATGTACAGATCATTTTGATAAGTATATGTTCGCAAACAACAAATATATAACAAAAGGCGCAACAAATGTCTTAAATTCTGAAAGCCCAGAGGTCCCATGGCAGTTTAAACGAGTCTGAGAAACCATGTGGAGAAGGCGTAAGAAGCGCGCCTTGTTCCCCTTTGCAAGAAAGCTTAAAAGAAGCGAAAGCCGAGTGAAATAGAATTGGCCACCAGTATCGTCTAGGGTGAACATCGGGGACAACAATAGTGCATCGCAAATGATTAGCCCGCAGATGATTAAAAACTTGCCCAATCAAAAGTATAGGAGGAAAAATATACGGGTTACTTAAGATGGAACTACGATCCGGGTGGTCAAAATTTTGCGCAAAGAAATCCACGCCAGAGGAACAGGGGGTAGGATACGGTGTAAAATGAGGCAAGGAAACCCCATTGAGATCACTTTGAGAGTTTGAGTCCAAAGCCATAAGATCGACAGAATGACCATGTAAACCGCCAAAAGAAGGGTGTGATTGAAGGCGCTGCCACAAATGAAAAGCTAACTTACTGTCAGCAGAAGAAAAACGACGTGAAGGCTGATCAGCAGGATTAACACTCGAGGGGATATGGATAACTGAAAGGTGCACATTAAGGTCTAGGACCACTTCCGCTAACCGCTTTAGGGCGTCAGAAAAAAGGCTCGATCGGGCAGCTTGAGACTGCCAGGCCTGAACAAGGGATAGGTTGTCCACATAAGCAGCAACCCTAGCGTCACGAAGATCATCACGAAAAGAAAGAAGAGTGTTGGTAAGGGCCTTGGTTTCTTTAGTGGCAATATCTAACACCGCTGTAGAAGGCGTCCAATAGTCGGAAACACTGACATGACTTTTTCGGGGAAAAAGTCCTCCCTAAGCAAAAGAGGACGCGTCCGAATAAACAACGAACTGGAGGTGTCGCTCGTCGCGCCACTTTCCAATTCTAGCGACAACTGAAGGATCTGCCCAATGCTGCACTTCAGCTCTGAGCGGAGGCGAGATGCGAATAGGCTTAGAGGATTTTGAACCCTTGCTAATAGCGAAGGTTCATCTCATTGGTATAAAGGCGAGAATCCTGTACTGCAAGGCGAAAAGAAATACATTTACCCGCGAGACGCTGAAGGGTGACAGTCGAAACGCAACTCCCACAGGAAATTGAGTTTACCAAAGCAAGAAAACTGGTTTGCTTATCGGGAGGTAAGTAAAAAGCTTCTAGGTCAGAAACAGAGATAAAACCGAGGTATTTTATTCTTTTTTGCGGGGTGAAAACACACTTTTTAGTCCAAGGGTGTACCCAAGAGAAGTGAGGGTATATGCAGCAAGGAAAACCGCAGCCTTGGAAGCTTCAAGACGTGTTTCGTCAGAAGGGGTAGCTAAAGTACTCGCCGAAGGGTAGGAGGTTTTGGATTGCAACTCACCATTGTGCCTATCGTCAATATACAAAGAACATGGTACTCCTATTGAACGCAAAAATGCGATACTAGGAGACCTGTAGAATGATAAACATAGGCAGAAATTTTCCAACCAAAAGGAATGGTGTTGGAAACAAAATACCATCCTCTCCACCTAATGCCAAAGAAAGTACGACTAGACACATCCAAAAGAATATGATCATAGCCAGATTTATCGTCCAGCGTTGTCTGGTAACATCCTTTTGTGAGGTATCTGGGTAATTGCGATAAGTTGTCCAAACGAAAAGGGCGGTCAACCATCCAAAGGTTCAGAAAGCGGTTATCGTGACAAAGGCGAGGTTTTGTCGGTTCAACAGTCAAAGGCATGACGAGATGTGGAGGGTCCACCTCACCAACCCTCCCTAAGACTGATATAGCGCCACTACACACCCTTTCAAGCAACGTGTTGACAATAAAATCAACAAAATTATTACAAGATTTGTTATTATCAAATTCAATGCGGGGGGGAATAACAGAGTCATAAGCGCGTCCCTTAAAATGTCCTTTGAACGGCCGAAAAAACTTGAAGAGAGAGACTTTATTCTTAATCCAGTCAAGGACTTCATCCGCGCGGTCATAGGTACTGAGACTCGCAATTTTCTCCCAGACTTCGCTGTGAAGGTGAAGCTGACCAGCAATGAAAACATCAGGGTTGCGGAAACGGAGGGTCGTAATGTCAGGGACAATCTTCCCGGAACAGATACTTTTAACAAAGCCAAAATCGAAACAAGGGGCTGTCATTTCCACCTCAGACTCTAGTGGCCACATATCCATGGTTACCCACTCATTGACTCTAGACTAGAAGACAGCAACACAGGGAGTGGGATCAAATGTACTGTGCCCGGCACGAGGCGTGAGCGGTTTTGCTTGATTCTACAGGGCAAAACAGAAAAATGCTGGAATAAAAACCCAAGTAGAAAGAAAAGGCGAAAATGTAAAGTAAAAAACAAAATAGTGGCCACCAGAGGAGGAGGAAAGACAGCTTGACCCAGATAAACCGGGAGGAGAGTTGTACCCCTGTTTCAAGCGACAATCCAACTCAACTGGTAACAAAAGGAAAGGGAAACGAAAAAAGCCGCAAACAAGAAAAACAAAAGAAGGGAGAACAAACGCTAACAAAAACTAAACAACAACAAAAAACACTTTATTATAACTCGATTCAGCATGAGTTGACAACATTTAATGGAAATTATGGCTTATTTTGCTAAAACAAAAAAGGAAACCAGGTAAGAAAAGGATAAGCACACAAATCTGCCCACAAAATAATAAAACACTCTGCCTACTAGGTAAATAACATCTCCCGAACGCACTAAACGAGGGAGCTGGCACAAAGCCGTCAAAACTGTTGACATATTTCCAAAACACTAACACAAGCGGAAACGATATCCGAAAATTGGCGGCCTCGCGCGCCAAAAGAAATTACAAACGAAAGCTAGAAAGAGAAACCGAACAAAAAATAAGTGAAAACGTGATTTGCATAAGGTGAGAAAAAATTCACAAACAAACTGCCGTGTTTGCTGTACGGGATATGAATAAATAAATAACAACGTGCAAAGCACGTTATGGCCCGTTGGCCCTATTAAGAGGGAAAATAAAACTTGATAAACTGCACAAACAACCAGCAGCTTTCCCAGCGTGTGGCAAAATGAGATGTTTTAAAAAAGCAAACGAGCAAACCATGTTTTACTGAGAGCAAAAAACCTTTAGCCACACTTGTAGAATATAACATACACTACCGCGTTAGAGGCGTTTTACAAAAACACCAAAAAAGATTTTCACTCGCGCTCGAGCGGCAAAAATTGTCCGATCAGTCGTGCCTAACCGGTAAATTGCATTCAATTGCATTCAAGTGACATGTCGAAATTCCGACCAGCATTTGTTTGCAACAGGATTCTCATTCACTCGTAAAGCTCTCAGTCGCTCTCGAGAGCATCACTCGCACTCGAGTGGCATCACTCACAAAACACCGGAGTGGTTAAATAACGCTCGACTAGCAAACTGCATTTTCATGGTCGAGTAACAAGCTTTTCTTCAGTCGCTCTCGACTGGCATCACTCGCACTCGAGTGGCATCACTCACAAAACACCGGAGTGGTTAAATAACCCTCGACTAGCAAACTGCATTTCACATGGTCGAGTAACAAGCTTTCCTTCAGTCGCTCTCGACTGGCATCGCTCGCACTCGAGCGGCATCACTCGCATTAAATAACACGCCGCACTCGAGTGGCATACATCTCAAAAACAGACGTAAGAGCAAAAATAAGCTAAAACCAGTAAATGAAACGGGAAGAAAGGAAAACGGTTGTTCTACCTCAAGTGGAGGGTCAGGGACTGCATGAGGTCCAGCAACTTCAGCAATTTCAGCAACTTCTGGTTCGGCCACGTGTGCAGGACCCGGAGCAGGAACGGCAACCGCCGGTTGAGGACCTTGAGGAACAGGCAATTCTGCTTGGGCGTTTGCTAAAATATCTTGAGCTCTAACTTGCAAAGGCCGTTGGATTTGCGGCGGTTGGGCCATGACGCGGTGCTAACAGAGTAATGACTTCGTTCCTACTTCAAGTGATGTCGTAGGAGAAATGTGCACAATAGAAGAAAACATGATAATATATACAGCGTAGAGAATTGTGGGATATATATTGTTATGTTAATATTCATTTATTATTTCCGGTACTTGAAATAGTTGATGTTTTCGCATTGCAAAGCTCAAAACAGTAAATATTAGCTTTTCTTGTTACGTTTTGTGTTTTTACTGATACAAATCTGTCCATCCGCCTGTCTTACTGAGGTATGCCTCTAAATCTGCCTCTACGCTGTTACTTGGCAAAGGTTTACCCACCTCGCCAAGAAGGCTGATCAATAGTCTAAATAAAGTTAAGTTTAGTGTCAGTTTAGTTTTGTTTTGTTTCGGTTTATGTTAAACATGACTCAGCTTATTGTAGGGTTAAAATAGAACTTAAAAAGAAGCAGCTGAAGTTAATTTAGAATTTCCCACCCTCCGAGCATCTGATGGGATGGCTCTTCAAGCTAAAAGACACTAATGCCTGTTGTTTTTGTTTTTGTTTTCGAAAATTAAACCTACGAGGTGAATTTCTTGGGAACTTAACTATTACTCACATGAGCACATACTTGGGGTAATTTATTGCTTATTTACTAGAATTTCTTAGAGAAATATAAACTCTTGAAATTGTCCACGAGAATGACTGCGAAGAAAGACTGGGCCGGGGGGGGGGGGGGCGAGTCAAGGCAACTTGGCACCAGTCTTGCACGTGTTCACATCAAATTAAAAAATGCTTGGAGTGGAACGTTTATTTGCTAGAAAGCAGTGTCTCTAACGTTATTCAAATTTAACTGTTCAAAAATCGTACCTTTTCCTAGATATTTAAATCAGTGCTTAGGTTTAAATACTTGCGTCAGTGCTCAACCTTCAATAGTAACATTAGGCCTCAGGCAAAAAGTCTTTATCACATACACCAACATCGCACTTAGTCTTTAAGTATGGTGCCTCCTTTTGTTACTGCGCATACGTTCTGCACACCTCGGGATATTCGAGTTTCTTAAGGAATTTGCCTCCTAATAGAACAATATTCCTGTACGGTTTTTGACTATAAGAAAAAAGAAGACCTTAGCAAGGACTATCAGAATCCAAAAGTGAACAAAAAGTTGGAGGTAACCACGCATTTTTCAGGGATAATTGGGATTAAATTTAGAAAGAAACTGCCATACATTCTTTGTATTTTAACGCTTTGAAATTTTGAAAAATGCGTGGTTACCCACATTTTTCTTTTTGGATTCTAGTAACCCTTGCTAAGGGAGGGTCCATAATTTATGTAGAGGGGGGGCTATGGCGAATTTTAAAGAGGGGGGGCATGATTTTTTCCTGTTAGGTTTTAGGGGGGCTATTGAAAATTTCTCCCGATTTGAAAGAAGGTATTAGGGGGGGGGGGGGGGCATAAAAAAAATTCCATAAAACCGCCACCATCAGTTTACTTATATTTAGCGGAAGGATCTGTAAATAAAGTTCTAGTATAGCTGGAACTTATATAAAAAGCAGTCAGTGTCCATGAATCGATAAACTCACACAGATGCTTGCTTTCTGAGAACATTTTTTTATGATTTCGTGTTCCTCTCTTCTTCGCAGAGGTCTCTTTGCGTCACTAAGAGGCGGGGAGGGAGAAAGAGAAGGAGGGAGACCACGCCTTTCACTCTTCCCATCGTCCCCCGCGTGCTTATTAATTTTTTATTTTTATTTAAAATTTTATTAATGGGATACCAGCAGGACCAAACCAAATGGCCATTTTTAGCTGGCTTAGAAGACTGCTGTGAATGTAAGCTGTATCCTTTTATTTACGCTTATCAATTTGATAAATTTAAGGTTTTCATTCTCAATAAACTAATTAGCAGTTTTGCTCGTTAAACAATTGTCATAATGTGGTTAATTTTGAGACTGAAAATGTCTTGTTTTAGTCATCAGGGTTTTTTGGGTGGTGGTGGTGGAGGAGGGAGGGGGGTCATGGTAGTTTGCCCACGGTTGTGGGTTATGTAATGAGCGGGGGCCAGGGAAAAAACACACTAAATAATAGGGGGGGGCTTCCAAAAAATGTGAGGGAAAAAATCTAAAATCACCATAGCCCCCCCTCTACATAAATTATGAACCCTCCCTAAGATCTATTTTCCCCATAGTCGCGATAACCTTTGCAAAAATACATCTGTGTCAGGAGGCACCGTCCTTAAATAGAACAAGTGGTTACTTCTAAACACTAAACACACAACCCGATAAATATCACGACTACTAACTTCAAATCGACCTTTACTAAAACTTGAAAGTCGTGCCCTATTCAAGTTGGTTCTTTCGTTTCAGTATGTGGATGAAATCCTAAGGTTTGAATTAATATTGTTACCAGTACACTCCTGTGTCGCTCTATATTATGCTGTGCAAGATGGTTCTAACTTTTGAGGATATGGATGTAACCGTGTGCGTAAATACTTCTAACAGTGCTGGTAGGTTTTGTTGTCGGTTCTTATGTTACGTGAGGTTACGCACGGTTCTTACGTGAGGTTAGTTGAAGTGTGAATAAACCGTAGTGACTGCAATTAAGGAACTGTGAAAAAAGGGGTAGGTATTTATTGGCCGATATTGCAACTAGTACAATCATTCCTCTTCAGGATAGCCCTGGCCCCGAAGAAGGCTAGTTGTATCAGTCGAACTATCAGCCAATAGATCAACTCTTTTCGGCTCTACCTCGGTGTAAGAACCTGTGAAACTCACTGATGACGTAAAACAACGGGAACAACACAGTCAAACAATAGCGTACAGCCGAAGCAATAGCTTACAAAACAAAGAATTGTTCAAGCCTGAATTTTTTCAGGTTTCTTCTTTTCAACCGCTTAGGTTGAAGCACCTTCACTGCGATGATCCTCACATAATTCTATCTTTATCCGCAGTTCAAATATATGAATTTCATATATTAATGTTCATTTATTCTCCATCTACGGAATAAATACGAACTCTCAATTGACCAGCTCCCAGTTGGCTTGATAGCTCAGTTGACAAGAGTGCTGCACCGGTATCGCAGAGGTCATGGGTTCGATTCCCATTCAAGCCTGAATTTTTTCAGGTTTCTTCTTTTAACCGCTTAGGTTGAAACACCTTCACTGCGATGATCTTCACATAATTCTACCTTTATCCGCAGTTCAAATATATGAATTTCATATATTAATGTTCAAAGAAAATTTTGTCAGGTTCTTGCACCCGGGGGTAACCTCCCTTTTCTGTAGTTCCGGCCTCGGAATCAGTTTGGTTTAAAGATTTAAGGATTACTTTCTCAGTACAGTTAACCCATTGACGGCCAGCCTTTTCCTTCAAAACTGCCATTTTAAGCTATGAAAGTTGTTTTTTGAGCCCTACGTGCTGAAATTCTGGTCCAACGGTCTAAAACTTCCTTAACTTACGGCATGAAAACTCAACTCCCCTTTCACTTCCAAGCCGTATTTGCAATTTTGACTTCGTGCTCAGTCTTGCTGTTTAATGGTGTTACCTTGTTTGGGAAAAGATTTACCTAAACATAGAGGAAAGGGGAGACGTTTAACAAGAAATGGAAACCAGTACGAAGGACTGACAATTTTTCTCGCTTATTTTTGTGCGTAATTCTGGTGAATTTTCTCTGATCACCCCAGTTTAGGCAACTTTCGTTAAAATTTCGCCTGGTGCATCAGTTGGACATCGAAAACATATGCTTTCAATAAAAATGATGACGTCACAAACGCTACAAGAACAGTGGTTCTTCACGGTCGGTTCTGGCCAGTATGGCCGTTAATTTAAGTACGGCCTCCAAACCAGTAGTTCGTAGTGGCGAAATCATTTCGATACTGTCGGTAACGACCAAAACTGTGTTCATGAGGTCCGACAAAGTTCGATGAAGCACCAAGTTCGCACCTTTCTGTACTGCTAACGTGAACTAAAAATTTCCCATTGTTTTTTTCATTTTGCCACCAAACCGAAGTGCAATGTTCATAGTTGTGTCCTCGAACGTTTATATACTCTACTTCTTTACATGCTTCCCTTCCCTGGAACGTTAACAATTCAAAGTTCGCAAACTCCACCCGTACGTAATCTCTGTAGTCGACACCGCTGGAAGGGAAACTGCACGTTATTCGCCAGTGGGTTGATTGGGATCGCAATTCCTCCATCCTTGCCAAAGGTAGTCTATAAGCTTCCCAGTTAGGGGCTCTGGCGTTCATTGGATGATTCAAGCTGAACAATGATTGGGTGAAGGGCTGTGCTCTGTTGAGCATGCTCTGTGACATCACAAGTGTCCAGGCCCATCCGGGCTCGCAGGTCAGGTCGCAATAGACTTTGTAGAGAACAACGTTGTTGTCTTGGATACAAAAGAAACCAGAGGCACGCAAATCCAAACAGCTTCTTGGTTTCTTTGATTTGAGTAAAGGTGATAGAAATTTTAGAAAATGTAAAGTTATAAAACGAATATGGATAACTCAGCGAGTACGCATAGACATACCGAGACATATGAATAAAGGGTTTGTTTCTAAAGAAACTTTGGTGCTGCGTCGGTGGGGAAGCCAAATTTAGATTTACTTTTAAGTTTAGAGCATTATCCCCACTTCCTCAGACAAATCTTCACACGTTTGCGTATTTTATGGTATGGCAAATCTGAAATGAAGATGTGGCCATCGCAGTAGTAAGCGCAATTTAAGCAATTGCGAATTAAGCACGGGATTTGAACCCGTGGCCCCTGCGTTAGCGCTGCAGTCCTCTACCGTCTGAGCTATCAAGTCCCATACATTGGGAGCAGGCCAATTTATTGAGTGCATTTTAACCCGTGAAAGTAATGAAACATTTCACAGTTCACATCATTTTCTTTCTATGTTTCATTCCTTTCACGTGGCCTCTGCAAACGCAGAGGTCACGGGTTCGAATCCCGTTGAAGCCCCGAAAATCTTTTTTCCGGGCTTAATTCGCAATTGCTTAAATTGCGATTACAACTGCGATGGCCACATCTTCATTTCATTTGTGGTTCCGCCAGCAGTTCACATGATGTTCATTCCGTATAGCAAATCTGCTAATGAACCTGGCTTAATGTTCGCTCGAAGTTTGAAACATTGAGTTATGTCGCGCCGAAGGAATTGTCTGTTGTTAAAATACTCTGACTATTAAAAAACCTTAACTAAAGAAAAACAACTTACTTGTTTTCGCTGTAACTCCGCAAAAACAAATCCGAATCTTTCTGTCAAGTTTTGACGATAATCTCCACTTGCATTATTTAGCTCACATACCGCGGCAAGGTGATCTTGCGTCGCAGACGTTTCGTAGTTGTAAGATCAACACGTAAACAGAGACAAACACTTATGAGCACAGGAGAAAATTCCACGAGTTAACAAAGTCTTGATTACATGGCCGACCAGGACACGATTGTATAAAGGAAAACCAACAGATTCCTTGACATCAGGGCAATTATCTCCGTACCCAAAGCAGTAGAAAGAAAGTAGAAGTACAACTATGATGTTCTTTAAAAACATCTTGAGAGAAATTTGAGATAACTGATGCCAGTACTAGATTTGGGTCGCAGGTGAAATTCTCCGCTACCTTGCGGCTATGTGATAAACAAGGATAAATTAATCTGAGTTTCAGAAAGGAACCTTAGAGCTACAGAACAGTTGTTAATTAGATAAAAATACCCAATCAGAGAAACGTGTTTTGACAAGTACGTGTTTTTGGCCCCACCTCAAATAACTACAACAATAACCTTTATTTTGCGCGGCCTGTTTTAAAGTGGGGGGGGGGGGCTAACTCGATCGGGGTATGATGGGGGGGGGACAGCCTCACGCGGAATTTGTGTCTTTTTAGTGACTAACAACGCATCTAGGGAGGCCGAGTGGTCAGTTTATACCCATCATATCGCGGTATAAACTGGAACATGGAAACACATGGACCATGCACAATATAAATTGATTGAAGTATGTAGACCCACAAGTAAAGGATCAAAGCTAAACTAAGGGTATCAAACTCTTCGAACTACCAGTAATTAATAATGTTAATACTTAGGGCACGTTTTGGTGGTCTAATCCAGAAAAGAAGACAAAATACTGTCAGTGTTTTCTCAGTTTGGACACTTTTCCCTTCCCTCTGTAATGTATTAACAAGAACAAAATGAACGGAATGCGGCCGGAATGTTTTGGTTTATCGCAATAGGAGAAATCACATTCTTTTAGGGATTCAGTATTCTGGATATTCTGTTATTCCTAAACCGGAATAGGAATAGCCCGGATAGTTTCAAAATAATGCACCTGAGCCTATTCTCTCATCTCTACACACATTTTAAGTCTTATCCGGCAAGGTGCAAATCTTGACGTATTCGCATCTAAGATCCCAAATTCAAAAACGTTTTTCTTAAGACTTGTACAAGCAAACCTGTCATCATAATACGGAATAAGGCCATCTAAGAAAGCTGAGCTAAGTATCATGAACTATATATTTCACCAAAGTCAGTGTGTCGGTATGTTCTGCATGACTGCTGCATGAATGCCTTATTTCTCATCGTTAGGAGGGAAAGATATCTTTTGCAAAACTTTCGGCAGCTATCCTCGTTGCAACGTTTACATCGGTATACAGAGAAGCTTGAAGAAGTAACGTTGATTTTCGGCAAATATTAAAGCACGCTGTTGCCGATAATCCTATCTGGAGACAAACTGTAGTTCGTGCCGGGCCACTAGACAAAAACTAGAGTCGACAACAATTGAGGATTAGTCAATGAGAATTCATGAGAGTTAGAGGCCAAACGATAGCGAGAATGTCAACTTCCGTCGATTGCAATTAAAATCTGAGCAGGTTCAAACTCTTCAAGATACAAAGAATGAAAGTGATATGAACTACGGAAATACAAATGAAACTACAGCTGCAGTGTCAAATCTTCATCTCATTTCTTCCCTTAAAGCGCACGTGAGTTTCAACTAAATAAGCGGAACGGGAGCTAGGTGATTTGAACTTTTGATCTAACTGGGGAAAATGGAAAAACCCTGGATAACCCTGAAACTAATCACTGACTAATGAATTTTCTAACTTTTTTATTTTTTTCATTTATTAATTTTTTGTATTCAATTTTTTTTGTGGCACCAAAAAGTGGGCGGGCTAAAGCCCCCTCAGCCCACCCTTCGCGCGATCCCTGAAGTGAACTGCTGCAGTGTTTACATTGTAGTAGAAGCCACGGCTCTCTTCCGTCCTTTTTGGGACATCTACCCTTGCCAACTGCGGTTGAGTGTAGGGTATATCCTTTGTTATATTTGATTTGCTACCTATAGGGACCCAGATAGATTGCGGCAGCATGTTGGTTAACTGTGCACTAATGTAGGGGACTAACACGCGACAAAAGCCGTTATTCATTCTTAGCTAGAACGAATATTTTTTTTTGTTGGTGTTTGTTTACATATTTGATCATAGACACATGAAGGGGTGGAATTAATACTAAATCTAGATCATTTCTTGGGCTGGTTGATACTTATGTTTCAGTTTCATATACTGAGCTGGTATTTGTCAATCTCTTGCTTAGTGCCATGCCAGTCGTACATATGGCTTAACCTGGGAAATGTTTATAGTGAATTTCATTCACTAGAGAAAGTCACATGCAACCTGTACTTTTTGTTATATAGTCTACAAGTACCGTGCTATAGAAATTCCTATGTTTTTGTTTTTTGTAGTTTATACAGGGAATAAGATGATATTAGTCTCCTGATGGTGTATCTGTTCACCTTTAATATTGGTAAAGCAACGCCATACGAGGTCAAACTGTTTCTATTGAGCATCAAGTTAAACAAATTCAGCTATTCATACAATCCGACAAATTCAAACTTGTTGGTTCTGGCAGGCACTTACGATCTGTCCCCTTTGTTGTTTTATTGCTTTTGTAGAAGGACCGGTTTTTGGCATACTCCCCGGCTTATTATGCATGTTCAATGCGGCATCTCAGTTACTGGGTTTGCCAAACATGTCGCCGATTTCTTTGCTATCCCAGTACCTTTATTTTACTGCTTTTTCATTAGAAATTCAGTAAGTGTACTGCAGACTGCAAATTGCATACCAGTATTTTTTCCTTGTGCGTATCAGATACAACAAGTTAATCTAGTCTATCAAATTAATCTTGGTGCCATTTTTCAGGGCTGTGTGATCATTAGCATAATCACTTCATTGTCTGAATCACTACAGTTTTTAAACTTTGCATCATTATTTGAATTATTTATCCGTATTGCCACCAAGGCGACAATTTGCCAGCCACTTGTCTACTTTTAATGGGGGCTATTTGGATTGCGTGTTTCTGGGACCATGATTCTCAGGAACATTTTTCTGATGAGGCATTATGCATCTGTTCATTTTAACCTACGTCTTCACTAATCCTTTTCTTATTTAGATACCCCCGCGCAGCTACCAGCTAACCAAGCAGCCTTCCTCCCAGGCCATTTAAGCTCTGGTTACCTCACCACCTCAGCCAACACTAAATGCACTTGAGCTCCCACACTGACCCTCAACAGTCATGCAGTGCCCTTGGTACACTCCTTGCTGTCCTTGCTGGCACCATCTATGGGTATGGCTTTCATGTCATAGCCTGCGCTGCCAAGCTGTTACTCTTGGTCCACAGATGCAGAAGACATCACCACAGCACTCTGCTTGGGCCCAGAGCAGAGGGTGCCTTGATTGTCACACCATACACTATCAATGAGGTGCTGATGTCCTCCATAGATGCCTGGTCATTACACCTGCGTAGTTCGTAGCCTTCCTGCTTTTCCAAGTGCTACATTCATGAACTTTACTTCATATGGTAACCTACACTTTTTACTCACTAGATTAAATATTTCTGGTGTGTGATTGCCCCAATCTTCAGGGTTTGTGTGGTCTGCAGTTGCCTGGAAGAATACGTTCTCCTATTTTTCCCACAGGTTTCTTTGGGGTTTTCGTATCAGGCAGTCACACTGATCACTACCAGCCCATGCTAGAATTTACACAGTTATTTCAGGGGGACTCTCACTGAGGAGGTAACCTGATGGCAATTTTTTACTGAACTTGATTTTTTCCTGGCAGCCGGATTAGCCATGTATTTTTTCATGATTATCCCTCCTCACTAGCGTCGTTATGGCCCGGACTTTATTTATGTAGATAAACATTTTGACTTTCATCAGTAACCTGTATGGTCTTGTTCATATTCTGTGTTAATTCTGTGCATGGGGAAGTTCTAGTTCTCAGCATTCTAGCATCCTTAATAATAAGTAATTTCCAGTAAGAATGTTTCCTCCCAATTCCTTTCTACAGGTGCTATTCCGAGAAATATGGACATTCTAATTTCCTTTACCTTTGCAGGGAGGCATAAAAGAGTTGAAAGAGCTTCTCACTTTATAAGCACATTCTCAGAATCAAATTTTAAAATACTTCTCGAAATCATTTACTGATTACCTAGAAAACTTAAAGATATAAAGATTTGAGGACAATTCTGGAAAAATTTTGGTTCTTTGTTGGAGTTCAGGCTATATACATTTCCATATACCATGTGTTTATTGCCCAATGTAATAACTATTGTGCTTTAGATCACAGGATTGTCTAGTGACGATGGCTCAGTCATTTTAACTGTTGAGAATAAGGGCCCTATAGAATAATATAGACTACCCGTCATGCCCTGGTTATCCTCTTGAACGTGGGGATTTTAATTTACTGTTCATCGGAAACGCATCGTCATTTCAGTACTGACCAGTAAATTTCTGACATCGGTCAGCATGGGCTGGGGCAAACCTACATGTATTGTCTATATTACTTCTAATAACGAGATGTACCTTTTTGATGGTTGTATGCGCGGGGGTCATGCATCCAGGGGCCATACATTCTACTCTAGTTATGTGGTAACTTTCCACGTGACTGCATGAGCAGGAGCCATGTAGTCGGCTTGTGACAGTTTGTATAATAACTTACATGTACCTTTATCGTTTGTTTATTTATTTATTTTTTGTTGGTGGGGTTTTTACTTTGGCTTCGAGTGGGGCTGCCCTGCTACTCATTCCTTGCTCTGGGCTGTGGCGGGTGTGCCCTCACCTTTGCTGGGTTAATGTCCTGTAAATTGGGTTTTACCAGCTTTCTGTGCTTGATTTAAGTAAACGGCCACGCCTGTGGCCAAACTTTATCCCATACAGATGTTTCATTATTTGTGTCCCAGCAAACAGAGCTCACCCAAAGCAACACCTTGCCAACAATCATGTGGTATCAGACAAGGAACATGAAGCATAAATGAAATTTATTTCCAGAAGGGAAATAAATGGTTTTATGCTGAGTGTGAAGTATTTAGTTAATATCCTCCCAGCTTCCGGTAAGGGAGCGTTACCGCCATCTGGAACGTCATTTCCTAGGTTTTTAAGTCACCCAAGCGAGGCAAGAGTCCTTTTCACTTGCTGTTACAAGCAAGTCAAGAGAAATTTTCCCTCCCTCCCTCCCTCCCTCTCAATATTTTTCTGTTATTGGATGGCGGGTGTGCCCTCACCTTTGCTGGGTTAATATCCTGTAAATTGGGTTTTACCAGCTTCCTGTGCTTGATGTAAGTAAACGGTCACGCTCGTGGCCAAAATTTGTCCCATGCAGATGTTTCATCACTTGTGTCCCAGCAAACAGAGCTCACACAAAGCAACACCTTGCCAACAATCATGTGGTATCAGACAAGGAACATGAAGCATAAATAAATTTAAACGCAACAGTGAAAGACTGGTACTTAAACAGGAAAATGGAAAAAAACAAAAAAACAAACAGACTTTAGCTTGAAATCTGCAAAACAAAACAAAACCTAGCTAGTAAAGAAAAAGTTTCTCACTGCCAACGAAACGTCAAGTTCATAAATCGATGTTTTAACAACATGCGTTGTTTTGTCCTGTTCGTCATCGCAGTTTGCTATTTATTCCTATTGAAGTTTAGATGGCCGAAGAATAATAGTGTTTACGACTTGGCCTAAACGGGTATGTGCCGCTCATCAGGGTATGGTTGCGAAATATAACCTTCGCTATAAGTCTTTGTATGGGAAATTCACTTTGGTTCCTTAAAATGCTAAAATAAAGTTATGAATGTGAAATAAACTTCTCTTACCTTAACATGGGGTTGTCTTTGTGTCTTGTTTTTAATTTGGGCGCAATTCGTGGACGTTTTAGTTGAGTTTTTGGCTCGGTGTTGTTCGCGGTGTTGTTTCTCCACTTAAAACGAAGGAAAGCAGGTGACTGGAGACGACCGAGTCCAACAAATCGTTCTCATATCACAACGCAACGCAGAGAATCGCCATAAAAACACCATATTCACAAAGCCACGTTATTTCTGCATCCCATTCAGCTTTCAAAGTAATGGAACGGTAATTCTGGTCTAAGAAAATTCGAAAAACATTCAGCTATCGGCGATCTTCCCGTGCGCTGGGCTTTTGGCGTGGACACGGCCGTTGCAGGCTGCACGCATTCTGCACTCTCATTGGTCAATTCAAACCACCAGTCACGTGCCAACAACAGGCTGTCTGTCTCTGTCCATCTGGCGTGTCCACGCCAAAAGACCAGCGCACGGAAAGATCGCCGATAGCTGAATGTTTTTCGAATTTTCTCAGAACAGAATTGCCGTTCAATTACCGTTAAGGCTGAATGGGATGCAGAAATTACGTGCCTTTGTAAATAAGGTGTTTTTATGGCGATTCTCTGCGTTGCGTTGTGATACGAGAGCAATTTGTTGGACTCGGTCGTCTCCAGTCACCTGCCTTCCATCGTTTTATGTGGAGAAACAACACCGCGAACAACACCGAGCCAAAAACTCGCGCCCAAATTACAAACAAGACACGAAGACAACCCCATGTTAAGGTAAGTGAAGTTTATTTCCACATTCATAACTTTATTTTAGCATTTTGAGAACCAAAGTGAATTTCCCATACAAAGTCTTATATAGCAAAGTTGATATTTCGCACCTCGATGGTATTCTCATTTCGAGCTTGGGCCGCCTGTGCCAAAACTAGAGGCAAATGATACTGTGCACAAATTGCCCAAACTATTATGTCCACATCACACAAAATCCCCTTTCACTTTGCTCTGTTCAAGACAGTAAGGAAGTAGCGAGAGGGATGAAAAACTATCAAGAATATAGGAATTAGGCAGAATTTTTTCCTTTTGATGGAGTGCTTCTGTCACTTGCATGTTTGGGTTATTACTTTGGGATTTTTTTAGCATATTCCTTAACTCAGTCAAATTTTTTAGAGGTTGCAGTTTATGTTTTAATTTCATTTTCAAAACTGAAGTACATCCCAGTTGTAACAGATTTCCAATCACACCAGAATAAAACAAAGCAAAGGTTATATTTTATTTATTTGAAGATGTTGCAGCATTTATAGCCTTGGTCAAAAAGTCACTTTTTGCGTAAACAGCATATTTCCTTTAGGCCATGCTTTCAGGTATTATGTTTGGTGACTAGAGATTTTCATCTTGCCATTTCAAAGTCGTTGCAGAGCCAGACAAGTTAAGTTACAAACCTGTCCTCTGTCAACTTTTATCACACAACATAAGCAACTCCAAACAGGCAAAAATCAGATCCTTCATGTCCTTGACTGCATGAAAACATACTCTCTCTGCTGTTCCCAAAAAGTGACAACATTGTTTTTGAACACTCATCAACACCATCCTTTGGGATAACACTGGGGACACAAACTTATGAGGAAGGGTGGTAATTGCAAAAAAGTGGGGACAGAACTAAACCCCCAAAATACCTATGGGCCATTGCTAAACCCTCAAAAATACAATGATAATTTCTTAACCAAATGATGCACAGTTTTTGTTTATCTCAGCAAACCCAAACTTACTATATTGTACTCCAAAAGATATTTGGCATTTTTCTAAATTTACAAAAATGCCACAATCACAAATTTCAAATCCAAAAAGTGTTCGCACTCCTCTCACTCCATAACCCATGTATGGGACATCCTGTTGTCATTGTTCACTTTGTCTGAAGGGCTCTTATCAGGGCTATTGCAATTTTGATATCAGTGAAATGATAAGGGAAATTATCTGAAATCTTGATAAAATGCACAGGATTCCTTGATGCCATCCCACTGGGATGGATGCCAATAAATGTTTTATTTCTCAGCCATTAAAACCATTGAAAGACTTACAAATGAAACACTGTGGAAAGTGTCAGTCTTTCTGAAGACCATCCAAACTCATCTAATAACTTCAGATCACAGAACTGCTTTATTGTCTTGTTATTATTCACTAAAAAGTTGTCTCAATTGTGCTGAAGTCCACGATTCTCAGAGATAACATTTTTTAGTAAATGAAGGATAAAGGTCAATCCGAGTAACCGCATTTCGTGCCTAATATACAGCTGAATATATAGCCAACAGAACACAAGTTTGGTTGAAGATTTGGAACATTTTGGGGGAGACTGCTACTTGCAAATGCTCACTAATTACGTTCCTTATTGAGCTAAAACTCGCAAAAATAAACCGTTTTAATGAGAGAAATTCCCCTGTCTGTGTACTACAAGGCCCTTTTGACGAGTAAGCTTCAGCTTATATCAATTTTAATTAAGCTGGATTGATACAAGTGCTTCAGAAGTCCAGTCATTTTGAACAAAACTTTAATACAAGATTTACCTCGGCTGAAGTAGTTTCCCAAAGAAATCTTTTGATCTTTCTTTTCACGACACTGCTCAATCGCTAGCAAGTGCCACGAGAAACTAGCGGTCCCACGTTGTACGTTATTCCTTGCTTCCTCTCAAACACACAGCCCCACACCAATATCTGCATCCAAACAAACATTACCCGTACAATCGGAAAACGAACATGGAGTTCCAAATGCTTCGATCGAATGCTACGTATCGAAAAGCACAGAAAACACATGAACCATTCCCGGTAGTTTGAAATTTTGAGTCATGATTCGATATCGTGCAGCACTTCTGCTCAGATCAGATAAAATCAGCTGCCAAGCCAAAATATCAACGGAACAGTAATTGAAGAGGCATCTTTGAAAGTAGATGAGCCTAGACGCTTCCAAATGCAAGAATAGCACGCTAGATGCGATTCCCGCTAGGTATTAACAGCAAAATTTTGAAGAGTTTGATGACCCTCCTTCAATCAGACGGCGCCATCTTGGATTTGGCATTATTCACTAGGCGTTCTTGCAGTATGTCATTCGGTGACGTCACGAAATTTCGCGCCAAGTCGTGTGCGCGAGAAGAGAACGCCTGGGTTCTAGGCTGCCTGTTGCTATGTTGGCAGCGAGTCTTGCCTGTGAAAAGTGGCAGAGCCTTGCCTGCGTTATCTTAGCGAGCCAGTTGCCTGTAGTTTGATTTCGCGAAAACAGTCCTGCGTTCTTGGATGCCGGTTATAAAAGGGGTACCCCGGGGATCCGTCCTTGGACCCCTTTTCTTCAATGTGTTTATGAATGATCTCTTTTACTTCGTGAAAGGAGTATGTATCAATGCTTATGCTGACGATGAACAGATTTATGACTCGGATAAAGATCCAGTGAAATTAGAAAAGAGACTTCAATGCCAACTTCTCGAAGCTGACCACTGGTTTGGTATGAATGGTTTGATTACTAATCCTGATAAATACCAAGCAATGATTTTGGGGAATACGAACTATACCTTTAGTTTTAAAGTGAATGACATCAATATTCCGGTAAAAGATAACATTGATCTCTTAAGGGTGAACATTCACAAGAATCTGCAGTTCAACAGTCATGTAAAGAATATTTGTACTAAGGTCAACAATCAAGTTAATGTAATTTCCCGCTTTCGAAAAATAGTACCGACAGCTGTGAAATGTAAACTTTATAAGGCCTTTATTGTTTCATATTTTAGATATTGTTCAGCAGTTTGGCATTTTTGTGGGGCTCGAAATAGAGACAAATTAGAGAATCTTAACAAAAGGGCACTCAGGATGGTTCTAGACGAGAAGTCTTTGCACCACCAGGAGCTACTGAACAAATTTAATTCTAGTGATCTGTATAGTATCAGATGCCAAGACATGAAAACAGTTTTTAAGACAATCCAGTTCGAAACGATACCAAAGTACATGCGTGGTCTCTTTGAAATGAGAAATACTGAACGCAACTTACGAGGATCAAGGAAACTTGTTATCCCATTTTAGGGATTCAGTATTCTGGATATTCTGTTATTCCTAAACCGGAATAGGAATAGCCCGGATAGTTCCAAAGTAATGCACCTGAGCCTATTCTTTCATCTCTACACACATTTTAAGTCTTATCCGGCAAGGTGCAAATCTTGACGTATTCGCATCTAAGATCTCAAACTCAAAAACGTTTTTCTTAAGACTTGTACAAGCAAACCTGTCATCATAATACAGAATAAGGCCATCTAAGAAAGCTGAGCTAGGTATCATGAACTATATATTTTACCAAAGTCAGTGTGTCGGTATGTCCTGCCTTATTTCTCATCGTTAGGAGGGAAAGATATCTTTTGGCAAAACTTTCGGCAGCTATCCTCGTTGCAACGTTTACATCGGTATACAGAGAAGCTTGAAGATGTAACGTTGATTTTCGGCAAATTTCAAAGCACGCTGTTGCCGATAATCCTATCTGGAGACAAACTGTAGTTCGTGCCGGGCCACTAGACAAAAACTAGAGTCGACAACAATTCATACTCTTTAGGATTAGTCAATGAGAATTCACGAGAGTTAGAGGCCAAACGATAGCGAGAATGTCAACTTCCGTCGATTGCAATTAAAATCTGAGCAGGTTCAAGGAAATGATGTGAACTACGGAAATACAAATGAAACAGCTGCAGTGTCAAATCTTCATCTCATTTGTTCAAGATACAGTTCCTTAAAGCGCATGTGAATTTCAACTAAATAAGCGGAATGGGAGCAAGGTGATTTGAACTTTTGATCTAACTGGAGAAAATGGAAAAACCCTGGATAACCCTGAAACTAATCACTGACTAATGAATTTTCTAACTTTTTGATTTTTTTCATTTATTTGTTTATTTTTTATTCATTTTTTTTTGTGGCACCAAAAAGTGGGGGAGGGGGGGGGGCTAAAGCCCCCTCAGCCCACCCCTCGCGCGGTCCCTGGGTGAGCCAGTTGCTAGTAGTTTGAATTCGCAAAAACAGTTAAAACTACTCAGTTGCAGACTTCCTACGTGAATCCTAGCGAGCGATAGTATTGCCGGTTGTGATGCAGCAAAGCGTTTACTTCCAAACTCCTTTCAGCACTTTATCTGTAGCTCTTTTTCATGGTTGAATTTTGATTTCGGGTAGTGTGACGTAAGAGTCTTTTGTGCATTATCCAATCATAGCGTCACCAACGTGGTTACGGAATTGGTTATAGATGTGGTTACGGAAGTGGTTAGAGAGGTGGCATCCTCGAAACCCAGGGGCAGATAGTGGGGCGAGGGAAAGTCGAAACGGGCGAAGAAAAGTTAAGGGAAAAGCCCCTGGGGACAACGTTTCTCCAGAGTAGTTCCTAACGGTCTAGCCCGTTCTGGCTCCTGATTGGCCGCAGAAAACTTTTGTATTTTTCTGCCCAATCAGCGAGCAGCAAATCCCTGAGTCCGTTTCGTGTAGTCGTTTTTCCGCCATAATGCCCTGTTTGTGTATCGAAAATCTAAGACTTTTTTCCTGGAAAATCTCGCCGTAAATGCGCCACGAAGCTTAAGGACACGTAGAAAAATTTGTCACGTTCAAGTGCAGAACCAATTCACCGGAAAAGTTTTAATGATTGAACTTATCTTACTACTGTTCAGTTGCAATTCCCGTGAGCCTTCTGATTCGGGGGTGGAAGAGGAATAATTGTGCCTCACTTATACATTCTTCCTTTCGCTTTTTTTCTGACTTATTCATTATTCATTTAACATTTTTACGGATATCACTTATTCACTACAGCGTCCAGCTCCTTTTTAGATTTTGCCTGTACATGAGATTTAGGAGATAAATGGTGAGACCGCTTGCAAAGTTTCAAATGGCTGCAAATTGTTTAATTCCATATCATATGTCGATAATGAGCATGAATTAACAGAAAAGTGCAATATTATAAAGAGAAAAAAAAAAAGAAAGAAAGACGTGTTGAATATACGCTGGCTCTTTTCAAGGTTTTCTAACTCTAAAATACTCTGAATCAGGGCCCGTTTACCATTTTTTAAAAATAGAATCCGTGAAAGAAATGGGCCCCACAACCCTGGTGCAGACCTAGGATTTAGGGAAAGTGGGTTTTAAAAAAACGCCTAGCGAAGAGGGGAGTGTCTACGTAGGGGGTCCGGGGGTATGCTCCCCCGGAAAATTTTGAAAGTTTAGTCCTCGGAAATGCGTTTTCCGGCATTATGAGAAGCATATGAAAGTGTTTCAGTTGCTGTAAATTGAACTCAATTTTTGTGCTAACTAAAGGCGGATCCTTGTTTTTGTCTGCAGTCTTTTGATCTAAGCATTATCATAAATGACCGAAAATTTTATAGTTAGCTTGGCAAATGAAAACGGGAAAAATTAGGAGACTGGGAGACTTATTAAAAAGGGTAACTATGAGAGGAGAATGTTGAAAGTTGAAGGAGATATTCCTTTTTGAAAAAGGTCAAATTTACAGACATTTGTATGGCTGGGTGGTAACAGTTGCCACCCAGCCACGCAAACGTCTGTAAATGGTGTAAATTTTGAAAGCATCATTTGAAACCGGTTCGGATACTTTTTCCTTCAAGCTTCGCATGTTAACTAAATATTATATGCTCTTTCTAGTTATAATCATTGTTTGTTTACCGGATGAATTTTAATATTTCAAGATGTGAACAATGACATCAGCAAGGATCCGCCTATATATATGCTAACTTCTCTATTAAAACATCTCTCACCAGTCTGAAACAAATAACGTTACTTGTGTCAGCCACAGGAATTTTCTTCGGCTCACTGTATGTGGCAAGAATTTTTTTCGACATTTGTGTTGCACATGAATTTTTTCATTGCGATAATCTACTAACACGATATTTTTTTGTTAAAATCACTCAACTCTCCTCCTCGCAGACTGAGTCAAGTGGTCCGTCCCTTAATGAAAACATTCGAATACTGATAAAAGACGCACCTATCATGAGAAACTCGCCGGGGAAGACTTCTTGTACCCAGGAGTCCTAATTGAATAGAGATCATCCAGAGTAACTCTGAATGATTGCAGACGACTGTTTTAGCTGGCCTTCACACATAGTCGCAAACATCGACATAGAGTTTGTAGAGTCGAGGGCATACAACATTTGCGGTATTCATTATTCCTTCAAAGGGACTTAGTTATTCATCATTCCGAATGTTGAAGCTCTAAATATTCCTCATTCATTTACTATTTTAACTCGTTATTCGTTATTCATTATTCCCCTTCCACCCCCGATTCTGATTCAAGAGCAGAAAGAACGCTTTTGTCTAGATAGTTACTCGTAACTTCTAAAAGGTAGGATAGAATTGTACTTGAGGTTCTGTTATAAAATGAAGGACCTTTTCCAGTGCTTTTACCACCGGTGTTTCGACTTACCGACTGATCCAGGGTTAATGTTGTATCTTATCTTATAAAATTCAGTGATTGTGATATTTACATGTAAGATTAAGTTGCATTCGGAGGTATATGTCCTGCACATTTTTAAGCTTAACGCTTGTTTCGGATTCTTTTACGTGTTACTTTGCTAGACAACTTCATCATTTGTCATAAGCCACTCAGAGAATTGACAATAAATTGAATTAAAGCTATCAAATACCAAGTGAATAATTTGTTCTATACTTAAATATACCTTGATAGTTATTGCTACAGGATAACTGTTAAGTGTGCAGCGTGGATTACAAATGTTGGTTATTTTTTACTTGCCTTAGTCACCATGCCCTCAACAATCTTGCCATAATATCTAGTTAAATAAAAGCCATATTTGTAGTAAAAAGAAAAGTAAGTAGATTGGCTAGTTATGCACTTGCAGTGATCAGTTCTTCTGATTCGGGACCAGAAAGAACGCTTTTGTCTAGATAGGTGCTCGTAACTCATAAAAGGTAGGGTAGAATTGTACTTGAGGTTCTATAACAAAATGAAGGACCTCTTCCAATGCTTTTACTACCGGTGTTTCGACTTACCGGCTGATCCAGTGTTTATTTTTGTATCTTAATATGGTCTCTTATTTGTTTCTCCGGCGTATTTTGATGAGTACCACTGTCAGCTCGTCAAACACCAAGTATTTCTAGTTTCAAGACGGGAGTAAGGGACTTCTTATCTTCGAGAAATGAGTAATTATTAATATTTTTTCTGTTGATATTGATATTTTGTAATTTTGTTATAGTTTTTTTTCCTTCTTTTAAGGTGGTCTGTTTTGTATGGGCTCACTGATGACTCTTTTGCTGACCGTCCTTATGGCACTATATATTCATTATGCTGTATTTTATTTAGTTTTCGTTTATTGTTTCAGGCCATTAAATTGTAATGAATAAATAAATAAATAAATAAATAAATAAATGTTTTCAAACTGCTTGTTTTCTTCTTCAACCTCAAAATGCCAGCAGCTATACCCTTAGACAAATTAACGCATTTGCAGTAAATCTGCATTTCGTTACTTCAGTAAAAGTTTTCTTTTCAAATCCGCCAATTAAGTACCCTTGTTTAGAGCATTTTCGGTTCAATACTCAAATTGCATAAATATCAAACAGATGTACGTGTGTAGGTGCCTCACCTCAACTGAGATATTACTTCCTTGTGGACTGTGAGGTCAATAGCTTACCATAATAAAGCTGTATAGGACATTCCCAGAATAAAAGAAGGTTATAATTTAATCATGTAGACAAGAGGTTATTAGAGACTTTTCTACAGTTATTTTTGGAGGAGAACTGTGGGGCTCGAATACTGCCCGAAAATATAACAGTGTACAATAGAGAGGAAACTGTCTCTTTTCACAATAACTGTTTCTATTATCAATTTGGCTGTCACTTGATGCACTATGAATTTGTGATTTCCACAATTTCACTTTAAAACTTCTAAGTGGGTAACCCGGATGGGTAAATGAACATATGGAGGTCAATTCTTATAGGGTGGTATGTTTAGGTTCTTTTAAGTAGTTGTAAATAGTTAAAAGAATTTACAACTACTTAAAACTTTGCTGAACATATACCTCGGCATTGTTAACTAGACCGTTAGGAGCTACTCTGGAGAAACGTTGTCCTCACGGGCTTTTCCCTTTGCCCTTGACTTTTCTTCGCCCGTTCCGACTTTCCCTTTCCCCACTATCTGTCCCCGGGGTCTCCGAGGATGCAGAGGTAGTTACAGGAGTTTGCTAACACTTTTACCTACATAGTGTCATAGTGTCTGCCACGCGCATGCGCGCAGCAGACACAATCTAGGTGCCCACAACTGTATAACTCCAGCTTGTAAGGGCCCATCTTTGATAAACCACATGTTTTCTAGTCATCAAATCGATAGGGCAAGCTGGAATGATCACAGCAGCTGAAGTTCGCCAATTTAGTACACCTAATAGCATCCCCTTGGTACTCCATGGTTGGCACGAAAAGGATTTCTCGGGACATTAATGAAACTACCAAGACATGAACCAAGTACCATGGTGTGTCCTGGTGTTTAATGGAAATATCAGTGAAAGTACTTTATTATTTGTAGGAATTGAGCACGATCGGTTTTTCTTTCATTTGGGGGTGGTAGTTTCAAGAAGAGAGTAAGGGAATTCTTATCTTCGAGAAATGAGTAATTGCTATTTTTTTTCTGTTGATATTTATATTTTGAAATTTTTTGATAGTTTTTTTCTTCTTTCAAGGTGGTCTGCTTTGTATGGGGTCAATGACTGACTCTTGCTGACCATCCTTAGCACTATATATTCATTATACTGTATTTTATTTAGTCTTTGTATATTGTTTCAGGCCATCAAATTGTAATAAATAAATAAATAAATAAATAAATAAATAAATAAATAAAAATTGACAAATGAAGCGACAAAGTGCAAGTGAACGCGGCCACCCGACTGGAATGTGAATTTATGTCACGCAAGACAACATTGGGGAAAATGGCTGCATCAACTTCGAACCCATTTCTCAGAATCGCAATGTGCCACAAATTTCATTGGATAATTCTTGAAAGGAGTTCCCTTCCTAGGCCCAGAAAGACGAGTTTTTAGGTCTTGTTTGGGTGCCTCATTGGAGAATTTTGGTATTTTTCAAAACAATCATTTTGTGCATTTCGAGTCACTTATTAAATTGTCTAATTGATCATTTTCATTTCCGCACGAATTCGATCGGCAAAATGTCCAAAGGAAACAGGAGCGGTAAAAAGAAGTAATAAGCTATCGAATGGGTGTAAATTTGAAGGTTCTGGTGGCGCGAAGAGTTAAACGGAAATTGAAACATCCTGTGTTACGTCGCTTAAAATAGGCAATTTTTTCTCACTTTTGGTACACTAACATTTCAATCCTCGAAACGGGAGTTAAAAAAACTTTTGGTTCATTCCAACTGCATATGTGAGGCTATCGCTGTGCCGTGCAGACACTGACAAAGTAAACAGCACATTTACATACATTTAATTTACATTTGCTGGCTTACGAGCGTTCAGTTTCACTCCGCTCCGGGATAGTTGAGCGAGTACGCGAACACGCGAAAAAATCCGCTGCCGGGCAAAAAGCGACGCGCATTCCACTGTTTGCCAGCCTTCAGACACTGGTGACATAAGAAACCACTGCAGATCTATCATGCATTTAAAATTTTGTACAGAAAATAAAAATAGAAATAAGGCATTGATCGAAGTCTCCATCACGCCAATTCCTCTAAGTATCAGTCTTACTTCTCATGCGTGACTGCCCGTTTCGATTTCTTCCTTAATTAAAACCCTATACCCACATGGGGCTGTGTAAACAAGGTGCCATTATCTTACCAGTTCTGGGTTCATATGTCTGTTGCCATGCCGCACACCAGCGTATTGCGTTGCATGGTTGGTTTCTAAGAAATCACGTGACCTCAGATTGGTATGGGTTAGTTGGTAGATAATTCTCGTTCCTTCGCTTTAACTGATCCAGTGTTTGAACGGATAAGAAATTCAAATTGATTCTTCGTTGAAGGGAATCGCAAGGACTGTCTAGTAACTTGGAGGACAAAGCTTGAGCAGAGTTTCAGCTGAACGAGCAACGTCCTGTTTGACCCACAGGTGGAAAAGACACTGATAGAATACCGGTATGTCTGTTTAAGTTAATTCCTCTATTAAATAAACCTATTTCGATCATTCATAACCAACGTTTTCCACTGCCAGTTAGTTAATACTGATTTGTAGACTTCGCTGAGGAAATGATCATGAAGGGCGAGTGATTTAAATCCAGTAGTGTCAGACGAAATTGATCGCGTGAGTCGCGTTGCATCCGTGACTGACGAACACAGAGACACACGACAACTTGAATGAAGACGGGTACGGTTTCATCATTCCCCAGCTCCTAGTACACAGCCAAAGAAAAAAAATCTTTTGATATGTTTGCACAAATAATATTTCAGTGATAGCCCTAGATGATTGTTGTTGATTTTTAGAGTGAATCAAGGCAGCTTTCAATTTCCACTTATTCCAACGGTCGATTGACCGCGGCAGCTTGAGGCTCGTTTCCGTGACCTGTGATACATTCAGAGTTATTAGATGTAAGGTTTGTAACACTTATCTTGTTCGAGTACAATCATTACCTACCATATTTCCCCAATGTCTACTCAGTTTTAACCACCTTTTCGGAGTTTTGAGCGGAACCGATAATACGGCAAATACGATTTTTTTGGCAAAATATTCGACTGTGTTGTGTAATTTCCGGGTCGCTTAGTTGCATGCCTTGTTCTCTTTCTCTACTTTTGAGCCAGTCCGACCAGTATTTAGCCTGCATCGCTTTCGCGAGCCTTAAAATAAACAAAGAAACACAAATCAAAACATCATGGCAGCAATCTGGATTTTTAGGATTCATGATCCGTGCATTTCTTTGGGGGACGGATCCGAAAATAGTACATCTGTTAAGCGGTCTTCGATGCAAATTTACTGGTCTCGCCATATTTTCTCTCGATCTTGCGTGACAAAACATTCGATCGTGAAAAAGAAAATTCAGGTGATTATTCCGTTCCATATATTTGAAAAGTTTTCTCCAAAAGTACAGACAGAAGCACTGACACGTCAGGATAACTTCATTTGTGTACCATTTCTGTAATTCAGGGACCAGATTTTGCTAATTGTGAACGTAAATAGCGAGTTCACTTGAGCTACTGCAGATACTGTCCTTGTTTATAAATAGTCCATTTTACAGTTGTGTGCTTAGTGACCTGGCCTTTGAGTGGAAGCGAGGCTGGAGTTGACCTTGTTTTGATACAAACCGTCCTGCTTTTCATATGCAAATACAAACTAGTTATCATGAGAACAACATGATTTACATGTGAAAAGCTGAGGTCTGGGTCTTTATTCAAACAAGGTCAACTCCAGCCTCACTTCCACTCAGAGGCCAGGTCCCTAAGCACACAACTGTAAAATGGACTGTTACTTGTATTCCATTCTAGTTGAATTCTAGGGCAGTACGAGAGAAATATCGTTCTGATATATATATTGCGTGCCTCCAGCCTGTCTTGTCTTGACAAAACAATCCTTTTTGGGATTTTGCGTTTCTTTGGTGTCGAAGAATCCATATGATCTGGGATCCCAAATCCGTTTTCGGATTCTCCCAAAGAAACGCACCCTGAGTTTCAATTTGAATATTTCATTCTTCGTTTGAAAAGTGGATTATTGAATCGAATATTTAAATCAATAATGAAATAGTCAACTTCAAATTTTATTCTAGGGGGACGCTAGACCTGGCTTGACTGTAAAATTGGAAATGAATCCTAAGTTATAAACTTTCACAGAGAACTTATCATTTTGTCATGCTACTAGGGAAGGGGGGTGGTACTGAAGATAGGGTCAGAGGTTCATATACTTATAATATACTAAATGTTATTGAAATGGTACCCCTTCCACACACCTAGAACAAAAATTAGACTTTTTGTTATGTGGCTCTTTTTATGTGGCTTAATCCACTTTTTTAATTCAGGCGGAAGGCGGGGGGCGGCAAAGGGGGGAAGGGCGTGAGTGAGAGGGGGGGGGGTGGATGGAGCAAGCATGCAGCGGCCATGCATACTCACTCCATTTGCACATCTTATTATCAAAATAAATTAGTGTCATAATTTGTGGATGAGGGGGATTGTAGAAGTGGTTTTATCTATCCTACCCTTGTTCCCCCCTGAAAGTCAGTAAAAAACGGCACGGATACTCAGCACAGTTCCAGGCCGCACGTACGGAAAAATATGTCAACGTTTTCTTCTCACATTTACAAAAAACTTTGAACCAATCCATTTCTCTCCTACAAACAATGAGTTTTTGTTGTTGTTGTTGTTGTTGTTGTTGTTGTTGTTGCAATCATTACACTAATGAGGAATGGTATCCGGCGAACCGTCCATCACCACGGAATCAGAGGCTTAGATAAAAATATCCGGGTATTTTTTGAGATATTTAGAAACTTTCAGGATATTTAGAAGAATCCTAGTTTACAGCTGTTTTACTCAATTGGATGCAAGCAGTGATCTGTTTCAGCAGTTTCCCAATGGAAATTGCATCCCATGAGGCTTTTGACAGCCAATACAGAACAAAATGGCGGAACCCAAAGAGGAAGCCTGTGGTTATCCTGAAGCTCCAAGTAACGCTGAGAACTGTGACAAATGCCATAAAAACTGAAACACGACCACAATAACTAAAACGTCTGTTCCTTTGAGTCCAAACTATACCGTTCATTACAATTATGGCAAGACATTTAGACAATTTTTCGGGACATTTGTATATTTTTGGCCGATACATTTTTCGAGAATTTCCAGAAACATATTTAGCCCATTTTTCGATATAGTTATATCTAAGCCTATCACGGCATCACGTAGGCTTAGATACGAATATCCGGATATTTGTTTGCGATATTTAGAGACTTCCAGGATATTTAGAAAAATTCTAGATATTTTAAAAGAATGTGGTATTTTAAGGATAACACAGGGCAGATAGATAGATAGATAGATAGATAGATAGATAGATAGATAGATAGATAGATAGATAGATAGATAGATAGATAGATAGATAGATAGATAGATAAAAGGTAAAAGCTACTAATGTTATAGAAAATATGCATAAATCACAATTACAATTACAATTACAAAACGCATAAATTACAATCGGCTTAAGAAAAGTTGTAACTATAAAGAATATCTATATATACATAAAATATGTAAAATACGAAGAGGTCGAATTGGAGCAAGTCTACAACACGATGTGTTGAAAGCCGACACAAATTTACATATTAAAAAGCCGTTGAGATTTATAGTCACACATGAAAACCGACACAATTTGCATGAGCAGTTGAAATTAGTCACATATCAACAAACATGGCGCGGTGTTCGCTTGCTGGGAGAGACGTGCGACTTTTCTGGAAATTCTCGCAAACCCAAATTGGGCACATCCTTGCCAGGAAAGTAAAGAATTGGTGTGGCTTTGGCTTTTTTAACTTAGCCTTTTTTTCCGTGATGGGTTGACAACAGTTCTCTCATCATAGATTAGTGCAATTATAGCAAGATATTTAGACATTTTTTCGGGATATTTAGAGAGTTTTGGCGGATATTTAGAACATTTTTTGAGAAATTCCAGAAACGTATTTAGACCATCTTTCGATATATTTGTATCTAGTACTAGCATCACGGCAGAAAATCACGTGAAAACCCAGGGATGTGGCTAAAAGCGGGACGGGGACGTGGGGAAGGGGACGCCGGGACGCGTGTTTGGGGACGTGGGAGGCTGGGACGAGTGGGGACGCAGGATAGTAGACGCGTGGGGACGGGAGATAGGGGACGCGGGGACGTGAAAATGGGCGCAAGGACGTGAGATCGGGGACGCGTGTTATATAGAAGAAAAGCGGAAAAAAGCGGTGACCATAAATAGATCGAAAAAGCTGATTTCTTTCAACGAAACAGCACAAACATCGGCTAATTTCCTATCAATCCGCATAGACCTGCAGCTACCTGCCAATCGCAAATACCTTTCCGGACTTCTTGAGAGTTTAACCCGTGTTTACGGAGATTTTCAATCCATCGAACCCAAACTGTTAATTGCAGATTTGGTATGAAATTAAATTTTTATGTTTTCTAGCCGCAGAAACACGATACTCCTCTGAAGTTCTCCCGGGAAATTACCAACAAAGTCACCGCTCGTCTCTGTTTTTCGGTTGGCCATGTTATTTTCCACGTTGGTAAGCCGTTTCTTCCAGTCACCGGTCTCTTCATTCTGTTCACTGTTGTGTTGGCTGCTAAATTTTGAAAGGGACTTTCCCGTTTGACGGTGCGAAAATCCAAAACAAACGTGCAGACACTGAAATGACATGAAGCTTAGACCGATTTCTTTCTCAGAGATGCCCGTCAAAACTTTGTTCCAAGAGAAGATAAATATGGTCTCAGATGCCGAGTGCGTGACGCCATTTTTGTCACGATAAGTGGGGTGTTTCTCCCTTCCTAGCCAAAAGCGTGCAAGTATGTATTTTCCTTGATTGGCAGGTCTATGAGGATTGATAGGAAAATAGCCGATGTTTGCCCCGCTTCTTTGGAAGAAATTAGCTTTTTCGAGCTATTTATGGCCACTTTTCCAGCGTTTCTGCTATATAACCCGCATTTCCGATTTTGCGTCCCCGCGTCCCCGCGTCCCCGCGTCCCCGCGTCCCCGATCTCACGTCCCGCGTCCCTAATCTCACGTTCCCGCGTCCCCGATCTCACATCCCCACGCGTCCCCTGTCTCCCGTCCCGACGCACCCCCGCGTCCCACGTCATCAAACAAGCGTCCCTGTGTCCCCGTCTCACTTTTAGTCACAGCCATAACCCAGTCCTTCTGGAACAGTTTATTTTCATGGCTGCGGTCCAGCAGGATCACTGAGAAAGACTCCAGGTCACTTGAGGCGGACGCTGCTTTGGGTCTGAGGCCATATAGCTCCAGATTTATAAACTACAAATCAATTTTTGTTTCTTGGTAGCAAAATATTTTATTTGGATCTGTAAACTTAAAGAATGCTCTCCAAAATTGAACGATTTTTATCGTAGTTACATCACGTTTTTAAAATAGAGAACAATGATACAACATTTTCAAAGAATTAGAACCTCTTCAACCAATCTTGCAATGACAGACCTGACCTCCGAAGAATCATTTCACAAACCTAACAAAACCTTTTGGCCCTTTCAACCCAGTAGCACTTCTGCACCATAGTATTACAGATGTGTACCCCTGTTTTCTTTTATTGTTTTTTTTTTGCCCTTTAATTGCTTGCTTGCCCGCTGTCCTATTTTTCCCTTTTCGCTTCTTTTCCTTTCGCTTTTTCTGTCAATTAGCTAATTAGTTTTTTCCTTGTAATTATTTATTTAATTTTGCCACTTGTAACACTTGGTGAAATGTTAAATAAAGCATTCTTTAAAAAAAAAAAGAAAAAGAAAATCCTGTGAGAAATTGGCAGGAAAGTAGTTTAGCTTGCTAACCGCGTCGTATTGTTTTATGGGTACAACTGTCGTATTTTTGTTTGTTTGTTTGTTTTTGTTTGTTGTTTCTTTAATCGCTTTCCTAATGTGATAATTTGCCCCGTTCCGGGAAATTCCGGAATGTTTCGGAATGTTTCAGGCTGTTCCGGCTTCTCTTGACGCTCTTTCCATTTTGTTTTGTTTTGTATTTTTGTGCCAAGCGAGTCTAAGTCTACGCCTCTTTCATCTGGGTTCTTTTGTAGGTCAAATTGGCCGCTGGGGTGACCACAAAGAAGATTTTGTCACGGACCAAAAGTCTCGCGTAGTGAGGCCAGGGTCAGCAAATTGCCGCACGCGAATTCAAATTTTAACGGAAAAATACAATCTTCGAGTTCCTTTGAGTTCAGATTTCTTGCGGATCATAGAGAGAAAGGAAATTCACCGCCGTATTCAGAAGGGAGCATGGGTGGCATGAGAGCGCTCGCCTCCCACCAATGCGGCCTGGGTTCGATTCCCTTTCCCGGTATCATATGAGGGCCTAGATGGGGGGTCGGCATAACAGCTAACACTAAAATTTTAGGCCATTTAACAGCTAACAGCAAAAAAATTGCTGTAACAGTTAAAAGAAATAAATGAATAAAAAATTACACAATGATCGAGAAAATGGCTTTTTTTCGCATGTTAATGGCAATTTCATCAGTAACATCACTTCTGTAGTTTCAGTTATCCATTTTTCTTGTTTCATTTAGTATCTAGAATGTGTTGTAACACTTAACTGTAATTTCGTACATAACAGTTAAAAGTAAAAGTTCGGCTGTGTAACACTTAACAGTAAAAAAATGTATGACCCATGACACCTAACAGCAAACCCCATCTAGGCCCTCTCATATGTGGGCTGAGTTTGTTGTTGGTTCTCGTCCTTGCTCCGAGGGTTTTTCTCAGGGTACTCTGGTTTTCCTCCCTCCACAAAAACCAACGTTTCCAAATTCCATTTCGATCTAGAATCAGTGGACGAATAGATGTTACTGCAAATTCCCATTTTTTAAAATTCATTTTATAAGTTTGGGCTCGATTCTAAAGGTTTATCCACGATCGAATCTGACTCAAATTTGACCTAAACGTACTTCAATGACTATTCTTTCGAGGGCCAAGATTGTTTTGTGTGTGTCAGCGAATCGGGCAAATACGATTGTTTTGGCGAACTGTTCGACTGAGTAGTGTAATTTGCGGGTCGCCTCGTTGCATGCCTCAGCTAGATAAGGTTAATGTATCTGAAATTGTAGTCGGCCATACAAAAGTACCGGCTGTAACGACTGTTAGGAACCTCGGGGCGTGGTTGGATGCGAATCTTACCATGTCTGCGCATATAAATAAAACGTGCCAATTGTTATTTATCATCTGCATAATATTGGACGTATTAGAAAGTATTTGAGTTACGATGACAGGAAATCCATAGTTCAAGCAGTTATAATGTCACGGATAGATTACTGCAATAGCCTCTTGGTTGGTGTTCCAGCCGTCCAGCTAAGTAAGCTACAACGTTTACAAAATGCAGCAGCTCGCCTTGTTAGCAATGTTGCAAAGTATGATCACATTACTCCTACACTTGTTAAACTACATTGGCTCCCAGTACGGTTTAGGGTCATTTTCAAGATAGCAATGCTTGCTCATAAGTGTATCTATGGCAATGCGCCTGAGTACCTTAGGGGACTAGTCAAAGTTAAGAGGACATCCAGATATAATCTTAGATCGGACGGGGGTATGTTACTAGAGGACTACAGTGCACGATCAAAGAAGACACTACGAGACAGGGCTTTTGAAACAGCAGCACCCAAAATCTGGAACATTTTACCGGAGGACATTAGAATGCAGGACAATTATAACATTTTTAAGAGACAGTTAAAGACTCACTATTTTAGACTTGCATATAATTTTTAACTCTATATAGGTGTACGTAAATTTTACTCTCTTTTTAATTAATTTTAATGACAGAAACATATACATTTCCTTTTCGTTATATTTGTAATGCGCATTTGATCATATATGTATGTTAATTTGCGCAATATTAAGTAATAAATATTATTATTATTATTATTATTATTATTGTTCTCCTTCTTTACTTTTGACGCGGCTTTTGAGCGAGTTCGACCGTTATTTTGAAAACAACGCTTTCGCGAGCCTTACGCCATAATAAACACAGGAACACAAAGCAAAACTATATAGCAACATTTTAATAAGTTTTCTTTTCTCATTTCCGTCAGTTTTGGTAGTTTGATAAACCGATACAACCATTATAAATGCACAGCAAACCACACAAACAGAGGATGGTAAGCCTGTGGTGTGAGACGAAATTGTTCCGGAACCACTGAACGCACCGGAAACAAACGTAGCGAGGACGGATTCATCATTTCCCAGATTTTGATACTCAGAAAAAAGATAAAATACTTATATTATACTTCAGGATATAACATTTCATGATGACCCAAGATTGTTGTTGATTTTGAGTGAATCACGGTAGCTCTCAGTTTCCACTCTATTGAAAGTTCGATTTATTTAATTTCCGTGAGTTGCGATCAGACGTATGAGATTTCAGGCTTGTTATCGTTAAAGTTGTGTTGTTTGTACACAATGTGTACGTACAATAATTCCTGTGAATCTATGTAGCTTTTACCAGCTTTGCTGAGCTCCGAGACTTACTACCAAATTGCGGGGTTATGTGTCATTAGCATGAATGAATCTAATTCTTGGCATGGTATCAATTTTGCTAAACTTCGGATCGGAATCTCTTTGGCGTCTTGCTGTTTTACTGTACGCTATTTCTTTTTGTTGATGTTCATATTTGTACTACTGCTTTAAGTATCATGTTTGTACACATGTATAGTCAACTTGCATTGAAAACATCAATGTTACTGTGTTATAATCATTTTCCACATGAATCAGGCTGTCTGTGATATTTCTTGTCATTGACTTTCGCCAGTGAGCGGGGCTCATTCCAGAAAATTCAATAGTTAGATGCATATGTATAAGAATGCTTGCAAGGAAAGATCAGACTACTATACCTTTTGGTCCCTTACTCTTTCAATAATAACAATAATAATAATAATAATAATAATAATAATAATAATAATTTTTTTTTTTTAATAAATCTTTATTGATAGTCATAGTAAAAATACAATGGACAAATAAGAATAAGATGCTAAGAAATTACAATCAAATTATTAGTTTAAAAAAAATTTTTAAGAAGTAAAATTCTTTTCTTAATTCTTAATTCTTCTTCTTATTGTTGATAGTAATGATAATCTGCATTACAAATCAATCAATAGGTTAAAAATACTAATGATTTATGAAAGGTAATAAAATATTCCAATAGTTAAAAGTATATATATCCTAGTGGCGCTCATTTCGAGACTTTTCTGCTAACTCATTCCGATAACTAAAGAGTTTAAGATTCGATTGGCTCCAGCTGTAGAAAATTAGACCGTGCTTCACTTCTTGGATGTACATAGGCACAAAGCATGACGCTATTTTCACAAGGACAACTATGACACATATTTCAAGTATTCCAGTCAAGTGTAACGTAACTTAGCATCCACGTAATTAACCTATCTTTGAAGTACGTTAAAGCACTTTGAACAGGATATTCATTTTGCCTATTTTTCTGCAGCAATTGCCTGTGATCCATTAAGTTTAGAGGCCTTTCATATCAACAAAATCTTTAAAGTTAAGACTTGCAACAAAAAGCTAAAGCAAAGGAAGGAAGACGCATTCACAAAAATTGGAGTAAACCAAAATTGGGGGCAACGGTTCTTTTTTTCTCTCCTCTACTGAAGGTCGATCTCAAGGGAAACAGAAATTTTTTGGAGATAGCGTGGCTTGAGATAGCAAGAAGGACTGTTATACAAGTTGCTGTCTTATTTTGCTTTCATTATTTTAACTTTCAACGAATTTTTTGGCCATCACAGGATACCTTCCTAAGCGAACAACAAACGACTGAAAAATGATGATCAAATCCAAGGTAAACAAGATTTGATTCGAGGGATTCGAGGTAACGCCGAGAGGCCTACCGTATCTTCTGACATTTTACGGTTTACGGCCACTGAAAAATAATCAACGCATCAACCCCATTTCCTGTGCTATAAATATGGCTGCCTCTGATTCCTCATCTTAGGTGTTCGAGTATTTTAAAACAGCAGCATTTCCTAGGACCTGTGAAAGGTGACCACATTCACAAACTACTGTCCCCACTTCCCTTAAATAAATAAACCAAGTACAATTCGTGAGTAATAAAAAAAAACTCTTTTCCCAGGTTGTACAAGAGGCAGTGTGTCTCCATGGCTAGTGCAGTACCAACAACCTCATCCACCAAGGAGACGACAAACTATGCTCGGTTGTGTCGTCTCCTGGTGGATGTTGGTACTCAGGCCCTCAGAGACACATTCGATAACATCCACCCACCAGCTAATCTGCTTGCTGTCTTGACAAAGAACAAAGCTATATTACAGCCGCTGAGATCGCGAAAGATAATCAACCCAACACAGTGGGGCAAGCTCTTCCCCGCCATTCCCTGTTCCGTGTCATCAGCATCGTTTGACATCACGCTGCTGACAGTCCTGCTGAGAAACCTTTGTGGCTTAGCTGCTCCCGCAACTGGTTGGGATGCCCTTCCTGCTGCAACAGACGTGAGTCCTGAAGCAGATATCGCTCGTATTAAGTACTTCAGAAACACAGTCTTCGCTCACGCCGACCAAGCTTCCGTTGACGATGCAACCTTTAACAGATATTGGAGTGAAAGCCGGGACGCTTTGGTGCGGCTGGGGGGAGTTGCATACAGGGCAGCTGTGGACAATCTCGAAACAGAATGCATGGACCCTGACACGGAGGAACATTACAAAGAGCTCCTTCGACAATGGAAAAATGATGAGGACAACATAAAAGACGAGTTGAAAGAAATCAGCATTGACATAAAAAACCTCACGAAAAAGGTAGATGAACTGGTAACATCAACTGTGACTTCTAAGGACACAACTGATGAAGGTGAGTTATGATCCCGCTGTGATCCATACTCAAATATTGAAACTCCAGGATTACATAGAGTTAATGATAACTTAAAATTTGTTATTATTGTGTAAAAGCAACAATCCTTGTAACATTTCTCCAGTGTTGTCGATAAAGAATGACTTGAAAAAAGCGAGGAGAAGACAGAGCCACAAACACAGTTAGCTAAAGTCTAACTTTAATTTGAACCAAGTGTTCCCAATAACTGTGTGTGAAATTGTTGCATATACAGAAAGCACAGCGAATAAATGGTATGCGGAACATGAGCGTTATAAGTGCAAATTTGTTCACATAGTGTTTTGTTGTTACACTGGGCCATGAGTGCATGCATGGCTCAGTCTCGAGTACGAGTCATCGATCGGTGTTTTAGTACTCTCGCAATTTGTACACGAGCAGGTCCAGGCACATGCATTTCTTCATTGTCTGCGGCATTCACGCTGAAAACAGTTATTGCATGCTGCGTTATTAACCGGCCGTCGCCATAACGCGACCGCCGGTTTATAAATTAGGCCGTTTTTTTTTTTCCCGTCACTTGCCTTAGTCATTCGGTTTTGTTTCGGCTAACGCAGTCTCCGCAAACTTCCGGTTTTCTCTTGGCGGTAACCTCGAACTTCCGGTTCCGGCTTCGACGTCATGCAGCAGTTACGTCAGGATTACGTCACGTAAACTGAAGCGTGTCACAGTCCTGAGCACCATGGGTAAGGAAATTTGGTAGCCTGTCGATGGGAGAAATTTTGGTTGTGACGTTAGCGTACGCCCTTCCGTAGAGACACTGGCGGAGAGGAAGGGGAGTCCCAAGGTAACCCGATGGGGGTGGAAAATGCCATCTTTTCTTGGCGGGAAATCGCGCGGTGCTTTGGGCCAACCGGCGTTTTTCTTGGCGGAAAATCGCATGACCATCGTCGCTTTTGAAAAAGAGGTTTTCTAGCTTAAGATTATTTAGCAAAGCGATTGTTCGACAGTCCTGAAGTTTTAAACTTGAGAAAAAACATCTAATATCTATAAATGGAAAGGAAAAGTTTAAAAGAATACTTAGTTGTCATTTTGGCAGAAGGCGAAAAGTTCAAGTTAGGAAATTGCCTTCGAGGACTTCATCTTTAATAACAGAGTTGTTCAAAAGTTGGATAGCGTTATCCACCGGATAAATCCCTATCCATTGGGTAAGTGTTAGGGAAACCAGTTGTGTTATCCACTGGATAGAGATTTATCCGGTGGATAGCGCTATCCAACTTTTGAACAACTCTGTTCTTAAACACAACCGAGTAAGTGAAGTTTTTAAAGGGTTTAAGGTACATGATTTTGAGCATTACGGTCCAAGAAGTTACGTTTTGAAATGGAAATTTGATTTATGTCATTAGAAATGTGTCATTTACCTTTTATTTATGTCGACGTTGACTTTAGGAAATTATTAGAAAACGCCCTCAGATTTGAGACAGATGTAGTCTTGAATATTTTGCCATGATTAGCCGATTTCACTTGCGTGGACGGACCCACGATGCAGAAAGTGTAACGCAAATTGTATTTAAGTATCAACTTACGGGTTTTCGAATAAACTTTTTGAAAATGATTTCTCTGTCCATTATTTTGCTTTTGTTTATTCATAACAGTAGATCAAAGCATAGTCGTAAGACAACCGCACAGGCCTCACTTCAGTGAGATGTCTGCGAATAATTTTTTTCAATTTTGACTGTCGGGTCCATCTCTTTGTGCAATTGCCGATTTCCTTCCTAGAAGTTTTCAGTAGTAAAATTCTTTTAAGCGAAGCAGTTGTCGGCTTAAAGCTATTTTATTCGAAAAGCTTCCGAAAACAGTTTTGTACGTTCCTCAAAACGCCCAAATTTATAAAAGCTTGCTTCGCGGCTGCAAACTTGTGCCATAGTTTAAAGCATGTTTGGTGTTTGTTTGTTTTCAACCTCGATGGCGTCTAGTTAGAGAACGAAATGTAAAAGTTATTTAAGAAACAATAAGCGAAGCAGTTGTCGGTTTAAAGCTATTTTATCCCAAAAGCTTCCGAAAACAGTTCTGTGCATTCCTCAAAGCTCCCGAAGTTTACACACTTCGCAGCCGCAAAACTTATGCCACTTAGATTAAAGCATGTTTGGTGTTTTGTTTGTTTTCAGTCTCGATGGTCTCTAGGTAGAGAACGAAATATAAAGTTATTTAAGTAATTATAAGCGAAGGAGTTTTCGGTTTAAAGCTATTTTATGCGATAAGCTTCCGAACACAGTTCTGTGTGTTCCTTAAAGTGCCCGAATTTCTTCGCGGTCGCTAAACTTACGCGACATTTCTTCGATAATTTCTAGGTGCTTGGAAGCTCCCAAAATCCTTTCTTTCGGGTAAACCAAGTAAAATGCCAGTGAAATGCCACTATAAATTTTATTGACGAGACTCATAGTGGCAGTTCGTGTTATTTGTTAACATCCAAACAAGATGAAACCCACAAAGATAACCCATTTACTTCAGAGTGAGTTATTTTGTTGTTGTAAATGAGCGTCGTTTCAAGTTCATTCAAGCGAACAGCCACTAATTCAAGGAGATTTGACAAGCCTTGACATTTAAATGACAGGATGTGCAAACATTGTAAAAACCAAGCAAGACGGCTCATGAGTAAAATATGTGTTCAGTTTGATGCCCGAAAAAAATAATCAAGCTGTGCTCAGCCTCTAGAATGACCTTTCGAGCTCGGATTCACAGAACAGATTCCCAAAATATTGGAGGACAATTCGGAACACTTTCGGGCTTTTTGGGAAACATTTTTTGAGAGAGAACGAGCCAAAAAAAAAAGCCCCGAAATATATTTGGGACCAAAAAGTCTCAGGACTATTCTTGAGAAACGAACATCAGCTTTTTCCTTGGGAGCTCCGCTTTTAGGCTTGGCTAAATCTATATATTACACGTCTTACATAAAACGCATGCGCAGGTAAGTTCGAATGAACGCTATCTAATACATTCAACCTTGCCTAAAGCAAAATATGAATAAATATTTCACCGTGTGGTAAAGACGGGCCTGTCACATTGTAACCCCGAGAGAAACGAGTTTAACTAATTTCGCTAATCCTCACACATTTGTTTCAATAGATGTTGCACCGCTTTATAACGGCGAAATTATCATATCACAAAGAAAAGAAACGAGCTCCACTAATTTCGCCAATTCTCACAGCATGTTTAGTTTGTTCCGTATTGCCTTTTTCGCATCTCCAAAGCTAATTGTTCGATTTTAGAAAAGAACTTTTCGATTTTCAATTTGACTAAATCGTTACGAATTTCAATTAAGTCAACTTGTTTACTTTTTGAAGGGGATTCCCAGGCCAGCGAACCAGATTTAAACATTATGTCATGAGATGTGCCTCAACGTGTTTTAGTGTGGAGTGATGATTTTGCTTTTCCCAGATTCTGACGCTCTGCTCATGTTTATCAAGGAATATTTTTTAATTTAACTGCTATGCTTACTATTTGTATTCACGGTCTAGGCACCACAGTAAATATTTCATAATCTCTGTTTGAACATTCTCAGTTGTGGGCGAATTTATACGACGTTCAACGTTTGAGTTAAATTTGCTTCTTTCAGCAGAACAAATAAAAAGCGATAAGAAAGATAAGCAAAGTCATCAGAGTTTAAACATTGCGTCATCCAGTAACGCTATAGTCAAAATATTGTGTCACGCAGTCACCGGTTAGTATTTTGAGCGACGTAAAAATACGGGATCGCGTTAACATTTGTTAACCTGGGGGTGGGTGGGTCGGAAAGGCCGGTTAAAATACCCATAAGGCTTTCTTGTTACTGTATGAACCAGGCTTAAAGCCAGAATGTGTAATGCCAAATCATTGTGTGTAATTTACCAAGTCAAGTAAATGCTCAAATTGATAAATCATACACCAGCTTTCATGGAAATATTATTTGTTGAGGCATGTACTATTTCGATGATTACTTCGAGGAAACCTCAAGAGCTGCGTGGCACACCCCTAAACCCCCTCTCCTGTGTCATGATAGTGACGTCATCAGTCATGCGCAGTTGTTGAATAAAACCATGTCATGGTGTCAGAACGTGGGTTAATCAAACACTGTTTGAAATCATGAAAACTACCTCAAAATGAGTGTATTCAAGCCGCCCTTAACGCTAAGTCTAGAGGGAAATGTTGCAGACAATTGGCGCAAGTGGAAACAGCGATTTCAATTGTACATGGAAGCTTCAGGCTCAATGAAGAAACCCGAGAAGCAAGGCGTCGCCATATTTCTTCATCTTATCGGAGACGATGCACTTGAAATTTACAACACCTTCTCGCTATCGCCTGCAGAGGAAAAACTCGACGTATTATTCCGAAAATTTGAAGAGTATTGCAACCCCAGACGGAACATCACTTTTGAATGCCACAAATTCTTCACTTGCGTTCAGCAACCGACTGAAAACATCGATCAGTACGTCACAGAGCTTCGTACCAGAGCGAGCACGTGCGAATTTGGCGAACTGTGTGAGAGTCTAATTCGAGATAGAATCGTCTGTGCAATCTCTTGCAACACCCTGAGAGAAAAGCTACTGCAAGAAACCGACCTGGATCTTCAGAAAGCTATTGATATGTGCCGAGCGTCGGAGTTTTCGAAACGCCAAACGAAATCGATCACTGAAGAACCGAAACATGTGGATTATGTAAACATGAAAGCGGCGCCACGAAAATTCCCGCCGAAGGCTCACGGAAAGAAGACACCTGGTCCCACAACCGCTTGTAAAAGATGTGGAACAGTTCATGGCCCGAGAGAATGCCCAGTGTTTGGAAAAATCTGTCAAAAGTGCAAGAACCGCAATCATTTTGCTTCTCAGTGCTTATCGAAAAATGTCCACCTCGTGGAAAGTGATCAACAACCTCGCGTCGAACCGGACACTGAAGAATTTGAAGAATTGTTTATCGCCCAAGTCCAGAAAGATGGTCATGATAACGAATGGACAGCTACTCTACAAGTGAATGACAACAAGGTGCAATTCAAATTAGACACTGGGGCTCAAGCAAATGTGATTCCGAAACACGTGTTCAATTCGTTAAAAGGGACACCGCAACTGAGACCAACCAAAGCTAAACTCACTGGGTTCAATGGTTCTGAGATACCTGTAATAGGAGTAGCAGGGATGACTTGTAAGTACAAAGACAAAATGATTGATTCTGATTTCTTTGTTGTTGAGGCTGAGGGTCAACCACCCCTACTTGGTTTAAGAGCATGTCAGGAACTTAGCTTAATCAAGTTTGTAAGAACTGTTCACACTGCCAGTGCCAACGCTGAGAGTATCTTAGATGAATTTGCCGATCTGTTTGAAGGCCTTGGAGAGCTCGAAGGAGAGCATCATATTGAAATTAATCCAGTAATTAAGCCTGTCATCCATCCCCCCAGAAAAGTTCCTTTCACACGCCTGCCCAAGCTAAAGAAAGAACTTGAAAGGATGGAACAATTAGGTGCACTAGAGAAAGTTGATCAGCCTACAGAGTGGGTAAACTCTATTGTAATAGTGGAGAAGTCTGCCATTTGGTCTTAACTCCTCTAATGAAGTATTCCAGAAGAAAATGCAGTTTGCCTTTAAAGGAATTGAAGGAGCAGAAGTTATCTATGATGATCTCCTGGTTTGGGGCAAGGATGAAGAAAGCCATGACAGAGCACTCAGAAATGTCCTCGAAAGAGCTAGAGAAAAGGGTGTAAAGCTGAAGAGACGGAAATGCAGAATCAAGATTCCTGAAGTTGTCTACATTGGTGATAAGATTAGCAAAGATGGAATCAAACCTGACGAGTCAAAAATTGAAGCAATCCTCAACATGCCAGGGCCACAGAACAAGAAGGATGTGGAGCGCCTGCTAGGAATGTTGACCTATCTAAGCAAGTTTATCCCTAACATGAGCGCTTTGACCGAGCCACTTAGAGCCTTACTCAGACAAGAAGTACAATGGCACTGGGGTGAGCAGCAAGAAAGCTCGCTCAATGAAATTAAGAAAGTCCTCACCTCAAAGCCAGTCCTGAAATACTACGATGTGGACAAGCCTGTAAAGCTCTCTGTTGACGCATCCCAGTCAGGACTCGGAGCAGTATTACTTCAGGAGGATCAACCAATCGCATATACCTCAAAATCCCTGACAGAGTGCCAGAAATGCTATGCACAAATCGAAAAAGAAACACTGGCCATTGTGTTTGGATGTGAGCGGTTTAACCAGTACCTATATGGCAAAGCAATCGAAGTTGAAACAGACCACAAGCCGCTGGAAGCAATCTTTTCTAAGCCTCTTGCCAAAGCACCACCCCGAATCCAGCGCCTACTACCTCGCCTACAGCCTTACCACCTAAAAGTGAAGTATGTACCAGGGAAGTTGATGTTTATTGCAGATGCATTATCTAGAGCCCACCTGGAAACAACTTACCAGAATGAAGGAATTCCTGATGGTGAAATTGAAATGCAAGTCCATCTTCTGGTCGCAAACCTACCAGTAGCTGAGGCTAAATTGCAAGAATTGCAAGAAGCAACAAAAGCTGACCCCTCTCTTCAGGCAGTCGCCCAACTAACCAAAGATGGCTGGCCTGACCACAAGAGTAAAGTGCCTGCTAATGCTAGTCCATACTGGAGTTTCAAGGATGAAATCCATGAGGCTGATGGGATTCTCTTCAAAGGTCACAAGGTGATTGTCCCTACAAGACTGCAGCCAGAAATGCTTGGAAAAATCCACGAAAGCCACCTCGGAATCGGAAAAAGCAAGCGAAGAGCACGTGACCTCCTGTACTGGCCAAACATGAATGCACAGATAACAGATCTAACCTCAAACTGCAGCTCCTGTCTTAAACACAGAAAGAACAATGCCAAAGAACCCCTGATTCAGCATGAAGTACCCCATAGACCCTGGGAGAAGATTGCATGTGATTTATTTACCCTTGGAGGTAAAGACTATCTTCTGACTGTTGATTACTACTCAAAATGGATAGAAGTCGGCCTGCTACGTGACAGTACCGTTAGTTCAGAAGTCATTACCCAACTCAAGTCCATGTTCGCACGTTATGGGATACCCAGTGAACTCATTTCTGACAATGGTCCCCAATTTGCCAGTTGTAAGTTCAGAGAATTTGCAGAGTCGTGGGAGTTCAAGCACACAACCACGAGTCCCAAGTACCCACAAGCTAATGGGCAAGTGGAGAACGCCATTGGAACAGTAAAGGCTGTGTTAGAGAAGGCGCATGAAGATGGTACCGACCCATACGTTACCCTGCTAGAAGTCAGGAACACGCCCATTACTGGACTTAACTATTCCCCAGCTCAGATCTTCCTCAACAGAAGGCTGAAGACTAAGCTTCCTACTACTGCTGAACTACTGGAGGCGCAAATCCCAACGGATGCTAGGTCCCAGCTCCTTGCCCAGCAACAGAAACAGAAATTTTACTTTGACAGAGGAGCCAAGTCCCTACCACCCCTCAGAAAAGGAGATGCTGTCAGAGTGAAGACACCAAACGGCTGGAAACCTGCCACTGTTACAAAACTCGCTAACACTCCTCGCTCAGCCATTGTGACCAGCGACGAACTCTGTACAGACGGAATAGGAGAGATATGATCAAGACCTCCCAAGTTGGCAGAGACCCCTGCACGCAAACCCCGCAAGGAGACAAAGAAGCATGCATGAAGTCCCCGCCGGGGAATAGAAATGCCTCCCAGACACCGAACACCGTTACATGTAGAACGAGATCTGGCCGAATTAATTGTCAGATCAACCAGACAAAAGGACTTTGTATATTATTAGTGGACTGGACTTTCTTGATTAGAGACTATTTTTATGTTAGTATATTTGTAGATGTTAAGGATCGTTTATCAGTGACTTGCCGTTAGCTTAGAGTCAATTTAAGGACTATGAACATTGACCAAGTTGAGGTCATGGACACTTCACTAGTTAATGGAAAATGTTGATATTTATTCTGCCATTCCTGTTAAGAGGGGAGATGTCATGATAGTGACGTCATCAGTCATGCGCAGTTGTTGAATAAAACCATGTCATCCCGCAGTTTGTATGCGCATTTACGAAGCTAGTGTTTTTCTGAAGTTTGCTATATCCATTACAAGGAAAGCGAGTATGCAAGGACAGAGGCGGGACCCAAACGTATTAACTTTGCCTCTAATGTGATGATTTGTTAATTAATAACTAATAGCTGCTTCGGTATAACACAGTACGTCTAGCCCACACACAGAAGTGATCAACCTTTCATTTCTCAATAAAATTTGACTTCACGAAAATAAGGGAAATAATTAATATCCTGACTGCATGGAGGTGAATTTTTAATTCTCCTCCTAGGATATTATGAAACAAGTCTGAAAAGTAGTGTATAACAGTAATTATTTTAATAATTACTGTTAAAAAAACTGGGCTAGGTATATTGGATTTCTAGCATTTTGATTGGCTCAACAGGGCTAGACTATCAGCTCATATACCTGCTGTGACCAGATATGGTCAATGGACACTCAACAACAAAGTGAGCTGAAAGTTTTTTCCCCGTGAGCAACCCGGCGAGAAAAATGGACGAGAAAAATCACCGTGGAGCGAATTTAAATTAAGCAGAAATTCCAGCAACGTCACTGAGACACAAATTAAACTTCTTCCGGAGTACCTGACTTAGGACGTGCCTTAGGACGACAAGAAACTGTGTACAACTAGAAATTTAAGCATTTAGCATTGCAATTATAACGTCGATCATTAACATTTTACAAACGGTAGGGTTTGCCATGACAGGAAGGCTTTCCACTCCGAAATATCAAGGCAAGACGTAAAATAAAACAGTAAGAGAGATAAGCATTTAATAAAAGCTGTCACACATCCATGGCAAGTAAGCACGAAATTCAAGAAGCAATCTAAACAAGTACTGGACAAAGAAGGAAGGAAGGGCGACATTTTTTCGGCTATACCACGCAAAATTGACTCTGCTTTACCTGCACTCGTTGTAGCTCTGCGTTCCAAAAGCTTCAAATGTTTAGGTACAAATCGGATGCCATGAAAAATGAGTTGAATCGGTTTCCCACTTGTTTTCGCCATTTTGTCCTCAACCTCTAAACTGTGAACAGCTGCGTTTTGTGCTTTGCGTTTAACAAACTAAGGTGGTGAATTTTGACGTTCCTCACAACAGTAATCTTGTTTCTGAGCTGCATAGAAATTACCTGTTCAAGTTCAAGTTCTGTCTTCAGTTCGATCAAACAGGCACATGTCGACACATGGTGGCGCCGTTGTGCGATGGATTGCAAACTTGTTCGGTTCAACTCCCGCAGCAAATATGGCAAAATTGTACGGCTTCGATCCGCTTTGAACGATAACTTGCGCCACGTCGTTCACATCGGAGCAGTTTCATCGATTCATTCAGCTTTGGAAAGAAACGCTGCAACTCTCTCCTCCGCAGAGGCTCAAAGCGGTTTTCTTTCGGAGAGAATCCGCTGAAAAAGTGAGTGCAGGCTTAAAAGTAGGTGGTAGGCGGCGAGGGGAGCCTCTGCCAGAAGTTACGCCCAATATGGCCGCCATCTGGGGGAGGCATTTTTTCAATGTCTACAGCTGGGGTTCGCCGCCTGGTGGATCTTTCGGTTTACGCGCCCGCACTCACTTCGCACAGCGGAAATCTAATAACGCCTCACCGAACCTCTGCGGAGGAGAGAGACGCTGCGACACTTCTCAAACCTTTGGCGCCTTTTTCGCTTAGTCCTGTGACCCATTCTTGTTCCCTTTTTATCACTTTTCTCATTTTTTTCTTTCCTTGTTGGTTTCATAACAATTATGGTGGTTGAGTTTTTAATAAAACAATTATTCTACTCGGGCTTGCTGGATATCGAATGATTATAACCAACTCGGCGCTACGCGCCTCGTTGGTTATCTATCATTCGATATCCAGCGCGCCCTCGTAGAATAATTGTTAATGAGCACTTGCATTGCAGTGCGATTTGAAGGCTTTATTCCCCGGAACTGTAGATTTGTATTCCCCTTTCGTTATATTAATCCAATGGTACCTGCGAGGAAATTCGCAAAAATATCATTCAAATCGTATTTTTACTTACCCTTTTTTATTTTTATGCCTTTGTAAAGGGTTAGACGTGGAATTGTTGGATACCTCTTTGATATGTAAAGAGAAACATCACGAGAATGAACGTTTAAACTCGTTCTGTGAGCAGTGCAAAGTCTGTATTTGTGACAAATGTGGGCAGACACGTCACAATCACCACACCAAGGTGGATATCGACCAAGCTGCCAAACAACACAAAGTCATTATAGAGGAGATAACAAAAGAAATGAAGAAAGGAATTCTTGATATAGAGAAACGTATGGAAAGATCGAGAGAGTTATCTACAAAAAGCAGGGAGAAGATTGCTGCGGCTCGAAACCGAGCAATGACAGCTATAGAAGAACTAATGCGAGTATTAAAGGAACATGAGACATCCACGTTGACCAGTTTAGATGACATTGAAGAAACAGAGAAAAGAGCTCACGCAACACAACTGGAACACTTTCAGTCTTTTCTCAACCCGTTGCAAACATCTGTCGAATATTGTGAGGCCATCCTGGAAAGAAACATAAGCTTTGAAATTCTGCAAGTGCAGAAGGCGTTCATTGAACGGTGTAGAGGTCTCCTGAAGGCAGAAAAACGGAACATTAATAAGCCACTACATACACCATTGCACGCCCGGTACGAGATAAATGAAGAACTTGTTGAGAGCGTGAGACGGGCGGTTCAGGGTCGAGTTGTTGTCAGTAACACCGATCCTTTGCAGTCAGTGGCAGAAGGAAAAGGCCTGCGAGAGGCAGACGTCGAAAGCGAAGCTACGTTTGTAGTCACAACAAAAGATTCTAATGGAAAGCAGTGCTACGATGGGGAAGATCAGATTATTGTGAGAATAGAGACTCCATCAAAAGAGGAGCTGAAACACAAGATCACGCACGAAAGCGATGGTGAATACAACGTCACTTACACACCAAATTGTGTTGGGCAACATGACGTGGTGATTGAAGTAAACGGTGGGCTGCTTATTGGTAGTCCGTGGCGAGTTCATGTGTCACATTCTTACAAACGTTTGTTGACGTTTGGGTCGTTCGGGACAGCACAAGGACAGTTTAATGCGCCCTGTGATATTGCAACAAATGACAAGACAGGAAACATTGCAGTAGCTGATTCTGGTAACAATAGGGTGCAAATATTTAGTTCAGAAGGAAAACATTTAAAAACATTGAGCGCTAAAAAACTCATCTACCCAACTTCAGTAGCATTCACCAGTTCTACTGACGTAATAGTCATTGCTGTTGATAAGATTTTTTGTTTTCATGAAAGCGGTAAATTTGTTAAAAAAATCACCAGCAAACACCTGAAGGCACCAAACCGCTTGACTGTTGCACATGATGGACGCATGGTGGTGTGTGACGGCGGTGACAAAACTGTCAAGGTTCTCACCCCTGACGGCTCACAGCTGTTACACACCATCCGTGATCCAGACCGTGCGTGTCCGTGGTACGCTGTTTGTCACCAAGATATGTTTGTGGTTTCCTATCACTGGACAAATGATGTGAAGGTATTCAATAAGGTTGGGGTGTTTCTGTATGGTATAGGTACATCCGGGATTGGTGACGGACAGCTGAAAAGTCCTGTTGGTCTCACCATTGACAGGTTTTCAAACCTGGTGGTGTGTGACCGTGATAACAGCAGGCTACAAATGTTCTCCATTGATGGTAAATTTGTAAGTACGATAGGAGGTCAACACACTGGTTTTCGATGTCCTTGTTTTGTGGCTGTGTCAACCACTGGCCAGCTGTTTGTTACTGATTCATCAAACCACTGTGTGCATGTTTTCCAGTGCAGGGGCGTAGCCAATTGGGTCCTAGGGTGTCCGTGACTCTCCTCCCTCTGCAACAAACAAACGGTTTTTGGATTTGCGAGTTCAGCGACTGACCCCATACAACATAATAGCCTTTCCATTCCAAATTTTCCGAGTATGAAGGGGCAGGGGAGTGGCCTGGGGGAGAGGGATGGAAGCTTATTTGCTGGTTTTCACGTGACGTCATGAAATTCTAAAATCATAAATCGCGAGATCTTCTGATTTTATATCCACACTAGGTTGAAGAAGACTTTAAAAAAAATCTTTTTACAAGTTTCCAGCCTGGTAGCATCTTTCGTTTTGAAAACACAGCGTTTTGAATTTCTGGCTTTTCACCCTACGTGACACCAACATGGCGTCCGTGACAAAGCTTTCTCTTATGCAAGAAGTGACTCTCCTTGCGGTTTTTTATTGACTGGTTTCGATTCTAATATTTTATGGCGCGACAGTGAAAACTGAGAATACCCTATCATGGTTCAAGCATTGAGGAACCCTTACTACGAAAACTTGTTTACGCCCCTGCAGTGAAGGAATTATTCCAGTGAAAACTGAAAATATTGACGCTTTGCTACAATTTGTCATCACAATAAGTTGTGAGTTAACTGCGTCAACAGACAACAGGTTCAAGTTATTTTTTAAGGAGATGACAACATTTCATGTCACGGTATACATAGTTTGATCAGTTGTAAATATATGATATTTTAAATAATGCTGCAGCGTAGGCGTATTCTGAGCAACTAAGCGCTGATATCAATCAGGTTTACAAGCTCCCATCTTGGATTATAAGAGCAAAGGAGGGTTAGAGCAGTTAACAAAAGCGACCAAGTAAGTAGGGAATCACGCTCATATTAGAAACTTTTGTTCATTTTGTTTAACTTTTTACATTTCACGTTTCCGTTGGTAGACACTAAAAGTAATACAGATATACACACAGCAAAATATAAGAAACCATTACGCATCGCATTTCAAATGTTTAGCAACATGTCAATCTTGATAAATATTTGTGTACTTGCCCCATTTTTACGCCCATTTGCTAAAGCGACAGTTATATGCGTAGGTTGTAAATAGATCTTCGTTAGAAGAATAGGCGTCTAAACAAACATTTTTAGCAGAAGAAAGGAGGAAACACATGCCTAGCCTTTGCTCACAAAGGGTGCCGCTAACAAGAAGTGGGCGCACGAGTTATCCACGTGGCTGATTTTTTAAAGCGTGAGTTGTTTTGGTTGGTTATTGTGTCGTTTTGTATAGCTGGCTAGCCAAAGGTTGTCTTTGTGATGGTGAGGATGCTGCAGTGAGTTAATAATTGACGTCAATCGTCCAATCATGGAAAAATCTTCCAAATTTGGTCGGTACTAGCTGGTTAGCCGGAATTAGGGGATTTTTAGCCTGTGAACAGGCAGTAGGGAAATAACGCGAAAAAAAATAGGCGAGAGGGCGCTGCCCCGTTCTCTTTCCCAGTCTGCCATCGGCTCACTTCCCTAGCCCATTTTTTGGCGTTATTTTCCCCATAGCGGAGTCTGTTCACAGGCTAGGGATTGCAAGTCATTCACGGTGGATTTCCACTGTCGCGTTTTTGTCTACGCACGATAACCTACGTAAAAACTGAAAACCTACGAAAAAATGAACTATGAATGGCTATTTGAAAATAAAAAAATCAATCAATCATCCAACCATCCATCCATTGATCAAACAATCGATGAGTCAACTAAAAAAAATCAACCAGTTATCAGATTCAATATCCAGGATCAGAATCATTACACTCATGAGCAGCCCCTAGCCATTTGACTCCCGTTCAGCTCTACAAAGTAGAGCATTAATTTGATGCAAACAGAAACCCACCCGTTTGACAATTGACAATAAGCCGGTTCTCACAAGGGCTCGCTCTTGAAGTGTACTTCAAACGTACGTATGGTGTCCTTTCTGAGGGCGTCTTCTAAGTCTGCCTTACGTTTCAATAGAAGCACTTATCTGATTTTCTTTGACACGCTTAAATCTCCTTGTAAAATGTATCAAAAGGTAAAAATTTATATCAGATGAATGTAATTAAAACCCTTAATAATTTGCAGTTGTTCGTTTTCTATAAACTCCGTATTTTTGTTCTCTTTTTATCGGAAACGTCTTTTTGAATGGCATGGGCTGTTGGTTTGTGCGGAATCACCCGAGTGTCAACTCGCGTACTTGGAGTGTGAACGTTTTAATGACCGCACTTTTTGGTTTCTGATAAGCGTAAAACAAAAGGATTCAAGTGCAGTTGACAGTAATGTCAACCCCGCAGCTGCGTGCAAACCTGGACATAAGTGAATTTTTGGGAAGTTATTCGTGTTCATCGTAAAAACATGTTTTTGTTTCTTATGAGTATTACGCACATGGCTGTAGAGTTGTTGATTGACTAAGGCAGGCATGAGAATTAGACCACAACCGTTTTCTCAAGGTAGAATTTTTACACCAAGTCGACTTGAAGTCCACGTTCAAGTACAACAGCTAAAGTAAAACTTGAGAGTCTTTTTGAAGTCACCCGTGACTCCAGAAACAAAAACTAAAACGCAGAGCTGCCGCTCGTTCCCTGTGCAATTCAAAGTTGTGCGTCCTCGTACTTTTAGCTGCAAGGCTGCACCGGTCATTGGCCAAGTGCGCTCCCAATTACACTTATGTCCAGGTTTGCACGCAGCTGCGAAATTTGCGATTTTTCGTGGACTTGCGAAAAATCGCAAAAATGGCAAGGTCGAGGATTTTTCGCGTTCACTTGCGATTTTTCGCAGTTGTTAGTCTTGTTAATGATATAAGTCGCGAGCGAGTTGCGAATTTTGAGAAAATTGCCAAAAATCGCAAGGCCAACGATTTTTCGCGATCACTTGCCATTTTCCCAGTTCTGTGATTATGAACGATTATCCTGCGCGAAACCGATCAATCTCGCGGAGCGGTTTTCACGGTTTAGCAACTGCACTTCGGTGCTTTACCATGACACCGAGACAGAAAGATTTGATGTGTTTCTGGTTTCGTTTACGCAAATATCTTTGAGTGTATGAGTTTGTGAATTTCATGATTCCGTAGTGAGCGACTTACAGTATCTTACGTCGCTTCAGTCGCTTTCAGTTCGCCATAAACAGTGAATGTCTCTGAGGTTTCTTACAGCAAGCGACATATCTTATCTTATGTTCGCTTCAATAAAGTAAACCGATTGTAAGCAAACGAGCTATATATATTTGACCTTCAGTTCACTAATAAAACCAACGGACTACACAAATTGACTTCACATCACAAATTTGCATAACTTCAAAACAACTGGCGCGTGTAATTTGAAACTGTCACTTAGGGGCTGTTTACATGATACCGGAATGACTTTCATTCCAGAACGAGTTCATTCCGTCCCCATATATTTCTCTGTATCTGTTTACATGATACTGAGACGAAATTTCGTCCCCGTGCAAGTCATTCCGGAATGAGTTCATTCCGGTTTTCAATCCGAATGAAATTCTCGTTCTGGTATGATAATTCATTCTGGTATCATGTAAACTGAAAACGAACTCCGTTCCGAGATGAAAACGCAAACCGTGTAGTCTGGGGCGAGTGGCGCATGCGTATCGTTTTCAAAATGGAGGACAAAACGGTCGTTTTCAAGATGGCTGAGCCGGTCGATTTTGTCATGTGAATGCAGTACGAACTTCATTCTGGAACGAAACTCATTACGGAATGAAACTCGTTCTGGTATCATGTGAACAGCCCCTTACGCATGTCATGATGCCATCCAAAATCAAGAACTTTCGAAGGTTAACGGAGGAATTTGTTAACGCTCAGCCTATTCTTACGTCGCTTTCATTCACTATAAAACTTATTTCTATCGATTGAAAACGTATATACCAAAGAAAGTTGACGAGCCATTTGTTGCATGTTGACAACGCAACGTGCACGCTTCGGATCGAAAGATCGGCAAGTTTACTCTTCTCAGTATTCTGCAATCTCAATTTCTACTGATCACTGTCAAATTTAAAACGTAGAGACACGAGAGCAATGAAATAATATTAGTTAACTAATCCAGCAGATGTAACATCAATCTATGTATATCCCTCGTTCTTATAAGCACACAACGCGAGATAAAACATAAATCTATGAAATATCCCTCGTGCTTTAAGCTCCCATCGCGAGATTTACCAGGCATATATGAATATCCCTCGTTCGTTAAACTCCAAGCGCGAGATGTAACGTGAATTATGAGTATCCCAAGCCTTATGAAACATCCCTCGTTCTCTGGGGGTGGACGTAGGGGAATGCACGAGCAGAGAATTGGGGGCGATAAAGGTTATAAATTCATGTCCTATAAACACCAATTGGTGAACCCTTATAAAAATCTCACTACCGTATATGGTATAACTACACGTCATTTGAAGTCATTAGACGTAACTTAACATCACTAAATATCACTAGACATTGTTTGACATTATTTACCATGAATAAACATCAAGCATCGTCACTTCACATAAATTAACGTAATTCACCATAACTAGACATCACTCACCATAACTACACGTAATTCACCATAACTAGACGTCATTCACCATCACTAGACGTAATTCACCATAACTAGACGTAATTCACCATAACTAGACGCCATTCAACATAACTAGATGTCATTCACCATAACTAGACATCATTACCATAACTAGACATCATTCACCATAAATAGACGTAATTCACCATAACTAGACATCATTCACCATAACTAGACGTCATCCAACACAACTAGACGTAATTCACCATAACTAGACATCATTCACCATCACTAGACGTCATTCACCATAACTAGACGTCATTCACCATAACTAGACGTCATCCAACATAACTAGATGTAATTCACCATCACTAAACGTCATTCACCATAACTAGACGTTATTCACCATAACTAGACGTCATCCAACATAACTAGATGTAATTCACCATCACTAGACGTCATTCACCATAACTAGACGTCATTCACCATAACTAGACGTCATCCACCATAACTAGACATCATTCACCATCACTAGACGTCATTTACCATAACTAGACATCATTCACCATCACTAGACGTCATTCACCATCACTAGACGTCATCCAACATAACTAGACGTAATTCACCATAACTAGACGTAATTCACCATAACTAGACATCATTCACCATAACTAGACATCATTCACCATCACTAGACGTCATCCAACATAACTAGACGTCATTCACCATCACTACACGTCATTCACCATAACTAGACATCATTCACCATAACTAGACGTCATTCACCATAACTAGACATCATTCACCATAACTAGACGTCATCCAACATAACTAGACGTAATTCACCATAACTAGACGTGATTTACCATCACTAGACGTCATTCACCATAACTAGACATCATTCACCATCACTAGACGTCATCCAACATAACTGACGTCATTCACCATCACTACACGTTATTCACCATAACTAGACATCATTCACCATCACTAGACGTCATTCACCATAACAAGACGCCATTCACCATCACTAGACGTCATTCACCATAACTAGACGTCATTCACCATCACTAGACATCATTCACCACCACTCGACGTCATCCACCATAACTAGACATCATTCACCATCACTAGACGTCATCCACCAAAACTGGACATCATCCAACATAACTAGACATCATTTACCATAAACTAGACGTAATTCACCATAACTAGACGTAATTCACCATAACTAGACGTCATCCACCATAACTAGACATCATTCACCATAAGTAGACATCATTCACCATCACTAGACGTCATCCAACATTTATTCATATGTACACATTTGGTATTTTTTTTGACTTTTATCTGTAGTTGATGTGATGTCTTACAAGATTTTGTCAACATAATAAATGTTGATGTAGATGTAGACATGAACATGTGTTATATTGAAAACTACTGACATTGTACAAACACCATTTCTATTGAGAATATAAATGACTGGCGTAGCGTTAAGCGTAGCGACTTGCGTACACGTTTACGCAAGTCGTTCATACATTGTCTCTAAATTTTTCTCACGCACGTAAAAATTGACGCGTCAGAGGAAATCCACCTTAAGTTTATTCCTGGTTCGTTTCCTTATACTTCGGTTGGGGTCTTATTCTTACAGTGACCCAAGCTTCCATCCCCGTTTTAGCCATCTCAGCGGACTAGAGCTGCGTATCTTTTGCACTATCAGATACAAAAAGTGTATTGTGAATTATATCTAGTTATGGTAAATGATGTCTAGTGATGGTGAATTACGTCTAGTTAAGGTGAATTACGTCTAGGTATGTTGAATGATGTCTAGTGATGGTGAATTACGTCTAGTTATAATGAATTCTAGTTATTGCGTCTATTTATGGTGAATGCTGTCAAGTTATGGTGAATGACGTCTAGTTATGGTGAATGACGTCTAGTGATGGTGAATGACGTCTAGTGACGGTGAATGATGTCTAGTTATGGTGAATGACGTGTAGTGATGGTGAATGATGTATAGTTATGGTGAATGATGTCTAGTTATGTTGAATGATGTCTAGTTATGGTGAATGACGTGTAGTGATGGTGAATTACGTCTAGTGATGGTGAATGATGTCTAGTGGTGGTGAATGATGTCTAGTGATGATGAATGACGTCTAGTTATGGTGAATGATGTCTAGTTATGGTGAATTACGTCTAGTTATGGTGAATTGGGTCTAGTTATGGTGAATGATGTCTAGTTATGGTGAATGATGTCTAGTGATGTTGAATGATGTCTAGTGATGGTGAATGACGTCTAGTTATGGTGGATGACGTCTAGTTATGGTGAATGACGTCTAGTTATGGTGAATGACGTCTAGTGATGGTGAATTACGTCTAGTTATGTTGGATGACGTCTAGTTATGGTGAATGATGTCTAGTAATGGTGAATGACGTCTAGTTATGGTGAATTACGTCTAGTTATGGTGAATAACGTCTAGTTATGGTGAATGACGTCTAGTGATGGTGAATGACGTCTAATTGTGGTGAATTACGTCTAGTTATGGTGAATAACGTCTAGTGATGGTGAATGACGTCTAGTTATGGTGAATAACGTATAGTGATGGTGAATGATGTCTAATTGTGGTGAATTACGTCTAGTTATGGTGAATAACGTCTAGTGATGGTGAATGACGTCTAGTTATGGTGAATAACGTATAGTGATGGTGAATGATGTCTAGTTGTGGTGGATGACGTCTAGTAATGGTGAATGATGTCTAGTTATGGTAAATGATGTCTAGTTATGGTGAATTACATCTTGTTATGTTGGATGACGTCTAGTGATGGTGAATGATGTCTAGTTATGTTGGATGACGTCTAGTGATGGTGAATTACGTCTAGTTTTGTTGGATGACGTCTAGTTATCGTGAATGACGTCTAGTGATGGTAAATGACGTCTAGTTATGGTGAATTACGTCTAGTTATGTTGGATGACGTCTAGTTATGGTGAATGATGTCTAGTAATGGTGAATGACGTCTAGTTATGGTGAATTACGTCTAGTTATGGTGAATAACGTCTAGTTATGGTGAATGACGTCTAGTGATGGTGAATGACGTCTAATTGTGGTGAATTACGTCTAGTTATGGTGAATAACGTCTAGTGATGGTGAATGACGTCTAGTTATGGTGAATAACGTATAGTGATGGTGAATGATGTCTAATTGTGGTGAATTACGTCTAGTTATGGTGAATAACGTCTAGTGATGGTGAATGACGTCTAGTTATGGTGAATAACGTATAGTGATGGTGAATGATGTCTAGTTGTGGTGGATGACGTCTAGTAATGGTGAATGATGTCTAGTTATGGTAAATGATGTCTAGTTATGGTGAATTACATCTTGTTATGTTGGATGACGTCTAGTGATGGTGAATGATGTCTAGTTATGTTGGATGACGTCTAGTTATGGTGAATGACGTCTAGTAATGGTGAATGATGTCTAGTTATGGTGAATGACGTCTAGTAATGGTGAATGATGTTTAGTGATGGTGAATGATGTCTAGTTATGGTGAATGACGTCTAGTAATGGTGAATGATGTCTAGTTATGGTGAATTACGTCTAGTAATGGTGAATGACGTCTAGTGATGGTGAATGACGTCTAGTAATGGTGAATGATGTCTAGTTATGGTGAATTACGTCTAGTGATGGTGAATGATGTCTAGTTATGGTGAATTACGTCTAGTTATGGTGAATTACGTCTAGTTATGGTGAATGACGTCTGGTTATGGTGAATGACGTCTAGTGATGGTGAATGACGTCTAGTTATGGTGAATTACGTGTAGTTATGGTGAGTGATGTCTAGTTATGGTGAATTACGTTAATTTATGTGAAGTGACGATGCTTGATGTTTATTCATGGTCAATAATGTCAAACAATGTCTAGTGATATTTAGTGATGTTAAGTTACGTCTAATGACTTCAAATGACGTGTAGTTATACCATATACGGTAGTGAGATTTTTATAAGGGTTCACCAATTGGTGTTTATAGGACATGAATTTATTATCGATAAAATTTTATCCCAGTCTCTCTCAAGCAGGCCTGGCAGCTTGGGAGCGCTTGGCAGATTTATACTGAAGTCTTCGCTACTCTAGCTTGTTTAAACTCCCTTTAAACTTGTTTAACCATTTCATGTGTAACAAAAGCCATCAAAAGGAACAGGAAACAACTTCAGTCCTTTGTGATAGTCTTTAGGGATCATAAACAGGGAAACAAGCGAAAAGAAATGTTTCATCACTGCTATATGTTTGCTATACATTAATCTATGATCCTTCATCGACAAGCTGGGAGCTGAGAAATTCTGTTCTACCCATGCTTTTTCAGTCTGGAGATGTGAAAGACGTCTGTACGAGTATTTCCACAATTCAAGGATGTTTTTTTTTTCTACTGAATGGGCTTCAATTCAAACATGTCAATTGCACCAGTAGTTTACAATCGGGAGCTGAGAAATTCTGTACTACCCATGCTTTTTCACGGCTGGAAATGTGAAAGGCGTGCTTTTGATTTCTACCCGTACTTCCACAATTCAAAGATGCTTTTTTCTGCTGAGTGGCCTTCAATTCAAACATTTACATGGAAATGATAATCTTCCTAATGAAAGACCTTATGGGACATGAAACAGTCTTAGGGAATGCAAGACAATAATTATCAGCTGGATTTGGCCAAAGGCCCTTCACACATATTGAGTGCTGTAAATTACAAGTCATTGCTGATTTGGGGTCAAGGATATTGAGCAAGATTTCAACTAAAACTTCCACGACAATATTGTTTCATTCTACCGACTATCTTTCCTTCTTATAATTTTAATTTTCACTGGTGCAGCATCACAGGAATTTCTGATCTTGGTCATAAGCTTCCATGACAAAGGACAGAAGTGTGACAGTCTGAAACAACATTTTGTTGCCTCCAGCTTAATCACAACAACAAGTGGATTTGTGAGTAAACCCATATTTATTTACCTTTAATGCTACTGGTTTTGTAACTTGCCTAACTAATTACCATCGATAGTAAGCTATGTTCTTACAATAAGCTTACTATACTAGTCATGATAATTCACTTGATTAACAACTGCGCGTGGTTACTGTACCATAAAATGATTCCACAGTTGTGTTTGGGCCCTCTATCCCAATCTTTACACTACTTTCAGTATTTGCAATTTTTGCAGTTTTTGTAAAAATCGTAGCTCTCATTGGAGCCCTCTTAACCTCCTGTTCGACAGCCTTTCACTGACTCGACGATTTTTCCAATTTTTTGCAGATTTTACAATATTCGCAAAAATCACAGTTTTCGCAGAAATCGCAGACCTTGTCGGGGCCCTCTTTGACAGCTTTACATCGACTCGACGATGTTTCCAATTTTTCGCAGATTTTATAATAATCGCAATTCTCACAGTTTTCGCAGAAATCGCAGACGTTGTCGGGGCCCTCTTTGACAGGTTTCCATCGACTCGATGATTTTTCCAATTTTTCGCAAAAATTGTAATTCTCGCAGTTTTCGAAAAAATCGCAGACCTTGTCGGGGCTCTCTTTGACATGTTTACTTCGACTCGACAATTTTTCCAATTTTTCACAAAAATTGTAATTCTCGCTGTGTTCGCAGAAATCGCAGACCTTGTCGGGGCCCTCTTTGAGAGGTTTCCATCGACTCGACGATTTTTCCAATTCTTCGCAAAAATTGTAATTCTCACAGTATTCGCAGAGATCGCAGACCTTGTCTGGGCCCTCTTTGAGAGGTTTCCATCGACTCGATGATTTTTCCAATTTTTCGCAGTTTTCGCAGAAATCGCAGACCTTGTTGGGGCCCTCTTTGACATGTTTTCATCGACTCGACGATATTTCCAATTTTTTGCAAAAATTGCAATTTTCACAACTGCGTGCAAATCTGGACATATCTCAAAAATTAACAAAAAGTGAGCATAGTGTTACATCAGGCTTTAAGACGATTTTTGCTGCTTGAGTTCAAATAAGACTTGACTTGATGAGAAAAATTATTCTTACTATCGACATAACGTTTTTTGCATAATGGACTTTAGTCCTGTAACTTTGTTATTTATCAAGCTCATCAACTGCTTGCCAACTTGTGCTTGCAAGTAATTTGCATCATCTAAACACGCACACAAAACGTAATTACTATCGTTCTTTTCATTTTTCCATTGAACTTCACATTGGGACAAGCTGCAAGATTTAAATCTTGGGACAAGACAAGACCTGCCATATAATGGGGACCAGTCATTAGTGATTTCTTACCAAGATGATATTGCCTTCTAACATCCCTTTCCTCTACAGAGTCTTAATGATTTTAAGTGAACCCCCTCGATCCTCATCAAGAGTTCTATGTGTATTTATATAGTAGTCATTGTATACATAAGCTGAGTGCAAAAAAAGTTACTTATCCTCTAGAAAATTTTATTTCACCTTGTCCTTTCATTTACCACATTTCGAAGAATAATATTTTCACACCCCCGCCCATGTTTAGTGCTCCAAATAAAACATGAGTTTTCCCTTTGCAGCAAACAAAAAATAGATGAATGTGGCCTCCCTAATTTCTTAGCCCCCAACTCCTTTCTTCCCACTCCCTTCTCTCAAATAATAAAATGGTTCTCTACAGGAGTAAAGTAAACAACAGTAAACTGATCCTTACGGCAAGAAGATTGAGAAATTTAAATTAAGACAGAAATGAAATAAAAAACACGCGCTAAGTGATGTATTTTTGCTGATCCAGGTCTACACAAGATCCGGAACTCCTCACTGGTTTGTTGCTGTGGTTTTTCCTTTATTAGTTCTTTCTCTACAGGAGTCTGCCTAAAAAAGAATCCGACCAACAAAATGTGTAATCCACAGCATGAATTCAATAAAAAAGGCCTCACTCTTCAGACTCTCCTTAGACTTACTCCACAAATTTCGTTAGATTTTTTGGACATCAGTCCGCTGATCTACAGCTAAAACTGTGACTAACTGTGGCAGTTAAAGTTCCGTTATTAGAGAGAAAATCAGTTGCATTTGGAACTAGAGTTTGTCCTCTATTGATCCGTAAAAAGTAAAGGGGGTTTTAAACAACTTTCTTATATTATAATTGTAATTGCGGTACCGTTACGGTTACATCACAGATATCAACTCTTACTTGTGCTCGCTGTATTTGAGCGCAAGCGAATCTATATTTTTCAGCCAACTTTTGTTGTTTATCGGCTCCAGGACCACCATTTAGCTCACACACTCCGTCTTGAACTGCAGCCGTTTCATAGTTGTATGATGAACACGTAGACAGAGAAAAACACTTATGAACGCAGGAGAAAATTCCACAAGTTAACAAAGTCTTGATTACATAGCCTACCAAGACACGATTGTATAAAAGAGAGCTATTGGTCTCTCGACAGAAGTCGTCATTGCAAAGACTGAAACAAGGAAAAAGAAATAAAAGATATACTTTGATTTTCATATCACAGCTTCCAGATAAAGCGATTTCTTGAAAACGGAACAAATACATCGAGGCAGATGGCATAAACATGAATTTATTATGATTATTGACGGAAATGTTTTCGACTACTTTATTATCATGACAGACTTTTATAATAAACAGATTTATTTGCAAGCGATAGTTGTTTTTATTAAATCACGTACTCTGAGAAGCTCGTTGAGGTGTTTTTTCTCGAACATAACCGTTGCATTTCCAGTTTGGTTACTTTAAGACTCTCTCGGTCTGCTGTCAAACAATGGCTGAAAAAACGCACCATCGCGTAAAAGCAAAGCAATGGGATTACGTGACCCGTTGGAGTTTCACTTTAATCAGAGAGACGTTTACGCCGCTTATAGGTTTTCATCTTTATAATCAGAAGAGGGAGTGTAAGGAACTGAGCAGAGATTCACGTACTAGTTTTGACAGTTGTTAGTGGTAAACAGCTTGTGTTATTGCTTTAAAAGCATCTTTACAAATATGACATTCAGTAATAAATAGTGCATCATTTAGTATGATTCAGTAGCAAAGCAAACATTGATATGCCAGTATTCTTCCAAAAGACAAACATGTGTCCTTTTTACCTCGTATCAGCAGGTGCTTGACTAGGTAAATAGTGTTAAAGATTTCTACTTGCGCAGCTCCTAGGCCTCCATACTTTGCCGCGCGGTCACCGAAAAGAATTGAATACTTTAACCATCTTGAAAGTGAATATATCAAATGAGCACATCTTTGAAATGCGGACGAACCGCTTTATCACTGAAAAACCCGTTGCGTTGAAATTGATGGAGAGATAACATCAGGTCAATGCAAATAAAGCACGATTGTGGTCTGCTCATGCGCACTACAGTGTAAAGTTGTTTCCCCGCAAATAGTGCTAAAAGGGGATTTTTTCCTTCGGACGTCTTGGAAAAAGCACGTTGAAAACATTGTATGAAGAGTACACAAACCATCACCAGCGAAAACAAGGCTGAAAAAAAAAAATCACTGTCTCGCCGGGATAGGCCCAACTGCACCGAACACAGATTCCGAAGAGAGCGAGGGTGGGTCCCCCCAGGGGGCTACTCCCTTACATGGCCTGTACGGGGATGTCCCGCTGGACAGGGTATGGTTTTTGGCCTCTGTGTCCTAAACAGGATATACAATTTTATGCGAGACTGTCTAGGTCTGAACTTGTCTTAGACAGGGTGTGGTTGCACGATTGTCGTCGTTAAATATAGCTTAACAAGCAATCCTAGATCGGAGATGTTTGCTGGTCTTAAAACAAACTTTGTTTAACAAAATAAAAACTGAGTTTGTATTTTGTTATTTGTCTTAAATATCGACCTAAAATGGAGGATGTTGTCCTAAACAGGGTTGGTATTTTAGGGGCCTTTTTGTCCTAAACAGGATCCGAGTTTCAGACCCTTAGCGACACCCCTACACCCGAATATGGGTCAAGTGCCTCCCCCCCGGGAAGGGGGGTAAAGGTAAAGTCGCACACGAGCCAAGGAGGCCCATACAGCGGGAGCTTATCCCGGTTTCTGTATCATGAAGCAACTGAGAGTATTGCTACTCCCCCCCCTGAATGGGATTATCGCCGGTACCCATTTACACACCTGGGTGGAGAGAGACGAATGTAGGGTAAAATTTCTTGTGTAAAGAAACAACACGATGGCAGGGACTGGGCGTTGAGACACCGACCTTCAGATCTGAAGTCCAACGCACTAACCACAAAAGAAAAAAAGAGGAATAAAAATCCACAGACACGGTTTTGTAGAAAAACTATCTGGCAACAATCTGGCCAAATTTCAGCCAAATTGGTCGAGCGGCTGCCGACTTGTAGTTTAAAACGTACGTGCAGCTCGAAAAAATTTGACTTTCGAGAAAAAAAAGGAAAATCTATTTTCTGCGGCGGCTTGCCAGTAATGAGATTATGACACCTAACTGTCCGGTGAGTTCTATTTTGATCGATACCAGAGGGCGATCACCTTTCTCAAACAATAGAACTATGACAGGTAACATGTAACAGGAGTAATCTTACACGGCGAGCGGCAGAAAACAGTTTATCAGGTTTATTTGCTTTCAATTCACCGTTCTTCGACGTGAGAAAACATTCGTCATTTTCGTTTTATTTACGAAATGTTCTCCTTATTTCAATCTATATTGCATGTAACAATTAAAATTTGTTATGAATATTTCCTGAAATGCTGACCAAGTTGATGAAGATGCCGAAAATCAACCCTGATCGCTCTCTCAGTCTCTGCCAATTCACTGCCTATTCTTTGTCAAGGGTTTTCTTTTCCTTCAGTCTTGGTTTGGAGGACGAAAACAGGGCCCACAAAACAGACACAATTCCGTTTTTTTTAATAATGCATTTAGGTGAAAGAAAACTCTCATTAATTCGTAAAAAATCTAATACAAACCACTTCGCAAGAATCGCTTAAAATGTGAGTGCAACCAGGACGCGCTTCCGATTTCACCTTGAGGTGTAACAGAGCTTGTCAGCGATCAATTATTACAATTAACAAGGAAAAATCTTTTACTCCTAACAACTTTCGACTGAGCCATTATTTTCTTCTAATTTTTTTGTTTGAAAGAAAGCTCTTGAAGAAATGTATCTGAGCATGTAAAAATCTCATTTATCAAGAAATGACACTTTTTTCCCTGGCTGATACATTAACGCGCTTATCGAGTGACTGAGTGAGGCTTGGTGCCGAACGCGATAGGCGAACTTCCGGTTGAGCTCAACGGGTGACGTCACATTTGACATTCTGCCGAGGACGACTGGGAACGAGGCTGTGTTTGACCGATGCCTTGCTTTCGAAACATCTCGAAATTAAATGTGGTTTTCAATCCAGGCAGCGGCTAGCATATTATCGCTACACCAATAGGAGAGAGCCATGGGGATAACATTCACAAATCTACTTTGGACGGACTTGACTTTGCATGCGTGATCGGTAATGCAGTACTATCGAAATGACTTTGAATAAGGGTTTGAAAATAAAGAATGTGACTGTACGCATTCCAGCCAAGCAACATTCCTCTCGCAGGCCACGATATCTATACTGATCTTAGGACAGTCCGAGGACAATCACAGATGGTCTAAGAGTCAGCCACTTTATTTTATAGGGGAGGGTGCGTCTGCATAAAGCGCGAAAAAATTCCTGCAATTCCAAGCCTTCGCAGAAGTTCGCAAAAGAAAAAATAAATACGCAACGAAACAAAGCAAAAACTATCTTGCAAAAAAAAAATTGATGTAAAGCCTTTAGCCACAAAAAACAAATTCGGGCGGATAAAAATGCCCCCTCCCTCCTTCTCCCCTAAATATCCACATTTTACATGCTCCGTGCCTCTATAAACTAATGTTGCGTGATAAACAATGGAGATTGCGTGAGATATCGAAATATAAAAAGCATCTTTAATTTGACCGTCTACGTAAAATCGAAAAGGCATTTGCATCTGTAAATAATGCTTGTTTGGGAGGTCTTTGCCTTTGATAACAACAATCCAGTTACACCCTAGTAACAAGCCGCAAGCCAATTTGTTTGTACTTTTTTGTTTGTAACTTTTTGAGGGCAAATGTTAGAACAACATCGGTCTAGATGCCGGTCTAGATGGGAAAATCTAGACCGCGGTCAATATCGATTTTAGCCAATCAAATTCTTCTATTTGGTTGCTTCCAGTCCTTTTGAGACACGGCCATATAATATACAAAAGTACTAACAAGCTGTTAGAATGGGGCAAGCAGGATCCCGGGCTTCAACCAGTGTCGGGGTAGATGAAAACACAGAAGCTTATCCTCTGGTCGTTTTAATCACTGGCTGCTCTACTGGAATTGGGCTCTCGACGGCCGCCATTCTCGCTCAAGATGACAAGCGGTTTAAGGTTTATGCGACCATGCGAAATCTTGAAAAAAAGTCTGCGCTTGAAACCACAGCTGGAAAATGTCTTGGTGAATCGCTGTTCATTTAAGCCTTGGACGTTCTTGGCGAAGAAGCCGTGAACAGTCTGGTGAAAGAAATTGAGAGTGTGGAAGGCCGGATTGATGTGCTTGGTGAGTTATGATTATTGGGTATAATTAGACGGAAATCTTAACACCCTCTTAACACCACAATGCACCAAAAAGATTGCGGCAACTACAGTAATTGAAAGCTTAAGAGCGGTTTGCTGTAAGAACCGACTAAGGGTATGCAAGATAGAAAAATCCGATTTTCTCAAAATCGGCCAGAATAAAGGCTTTGGTGAAGTAGTTCTAACAATATAAGTTTCGGGTCGTTAAGATTTTTATTTATTTTTTAGTGAATATTTTCGTATTTTGCCCTTCGCGGCAGTCAAAATCAACGCCAAAATCGGGACTTTTCCGGAAACTCCTGTTCAAATATTCAAAGCGTCCTAAATAAGATTAACCCGGGGAGTTAAAAGATCTTATTTCCAATGTTTATTAGCAGTGTCAAAGTTTCATGAAAAGCGAACGTGAATTTTTAAGGGAATTTTAAAATTTATACCCAACAACGGTCGTTAGCGACAACCCAATTTAGGCTAAATTCAAGGCTCAAAAAAGCACTCTGGTACATGGCTTTACACAACAAGACTATACTCCGGGAAAGAACAATCACTTCAACTAAACATCGGCCTAAAAACATTTTGGGACAAATGAAACGGGGAATTTTGAGAGCGCTTTGAAAACAGGCTACTTGAGTGATATGAGCGACCCTTTGACCTTTCATGTCAACGGAAATCAACACACAGCAGCTCTTAAAATGTGACTTTCCTTCGCCAGAATACGAGTTTGCTTGTTTTTCTAGAATGTTTTCAAATAGAGAAAACTAGGATTTTGAATTTGGAGGCCTTTGTTCCCAATAATGAGCGATGTTGGGCAATTTAGAGAAGTATGTTATGAAATTGACCTACTCTGTTTATCACCAAATTATACATTCAAAGTCTGTTTGCAGCGTGAATGCCGAATCAATAACGAAGTAAAAAACCGATTCTTGAAATGTTTAGGAAATAACTCTTACCTAAGTGAGCTTTGCCTGGCTGGAAACTGCAACTTTCATTGCAAAACACATAGCGAGATCGCCGAGCCGTGTTGCACGTGAGTTGTCAAATGTTTCTACCGTGCGGCCGAGGTTCCCTATGTTAACGATTAAATAAGATTTTACTGTTAGATCAGTAAAATATTGTTAATGGAACGTGACACTCGTTCTCAGTGAGCCTTTCATGGCGCGTTCGCTATCAATAGAACTACTATGCAGTTGGGATCCCAAGGTCACTAAAATCAATAGCTCCGTTGTAGCTAGACCTACAACATTATGGCTTTGTTTCTAGTTAGCTTTTTCGTACGTTTTATTGCATTGGTCGATAGCATTAAGGACCTATTCATAACTAAGATAGTACACGTGTAAGGCCAAGCTGTTGTATAGTACAGCCTTAACTACTGGCTACGTTAGCAGACACTGTCTAGATATAAAAGCTTAAGCAACCTGTTCAAGGTTCAATTTGTACTTCTCTTGTGCAGTGCAGCCAGTGTTTTGTCAATTTAGCAAAATTTTTTTACCATGGTTCGTCCTCGTTCTACGTCGTCCGGCAAACGCACCTCCGCTCAACGCGAAAATCTGTCGGCTCTCTCCAGTGAGGTCTTGAAGCTTCGCCTCCAAGCGCTGAATCTGCCCATCACCGGTTCCCGAGGGCAGCTCCTCGCCAGGCTTAAAAAGGCCTTGCCTGGGAACACCAGCAAAACGTCGCTGCGCACCCAGAAGAAGTCATCGCTGGGTACAAAGGCTGTACAAACTCGTCACCGTCGTGTCAATCAGGCCGCAGACCGCCAGCAACCTGTCCAAACGGCAAACCGTGCATCATCGCGTGTAGAGCCGCACGAAGCCGAACAAGAGGACAACGCCCTCTCGGACGAAGCTTCGTCGTCCTCAATCGACGAAATGTTCGAAAGGGACGAACCAGAGCCACCTGCCTCCCAGTCGCAGACGACACTGAGTTCAGCACAGCGTGCCGCCATCCAGGAGATAGTTGCGGTGTCGATCAGCAACGCTTTGGTCGCCTTGCGAGCGCCGGAAAGCGGTCCTGTTTCGCCTCAAGCCGATCAGCACCCACGTACCCCCGGAATGGCCTCCCCTCTGGGTCTTTCAAGGCCAGTGGAACGTAATTTGGAGGAGAAGATACTCCGCGGTGAGTACGTTGATCTCGCTTTACTGTTACCGGACAATATTTATCAGACCCAGGCCCCCGAGCTTCAGCTCAGATTAGACGACTCGGCCCTAGGTCCCATGGGTTCCCCGGTCACCATGGTTAGGAAGCGGAAACCAGTGATAGACACCTTCCAAAAATGGCTAGATGCCTACATGGCATATATGCTGGTGATCGTTGCAGCATACCCTCGAAGGGCGCTCGAACTAATTAAGTACCAGCAAATTATTAGTCGGGCAGTTTCCAAATTTAAAGGCATGGCTTGGCTTTCCTATGACCAACAGTTTCGTAGGCGTGCGGCTTACGACTTGTCTATTAGCTGGGACACGATAGATCTAGAACTTTGGACCGTGACTTTCTCGGGTTTAGCTAAGCCCCACTGCAATTTCTGCTCAAGTCCGTACCATATTCAAGACGACTGTCCTTCCGCTGACCCCCACAGAAAGCCTCGCCGTACCCAGACACTCTGCTTCGACTTCAACAAGTCCTCCGGTTGCAAGCGCCGCAACTGCAACTACCCGCATGTGTGCCGCCGCTGTTATTCCAGCAGTCACTCCGCCCTATCCTGCCCACAGCAACCACCCAGCAACACAGGTGCCTCCAAGCCTTCTCCATCCAGCGAGCGTGGCAAAAAGTAAAGTAGGACAACTAAGGCGCCATTTGAAGCCACAAGTATCCACACCTATTGACATTTATCGCTTAGAGTTAGAATTAGCGAATCACCCAGATCGTAACTTTGTTTCTAATTTGCTTAGCACGCTTAAGGAAGGAGCACGCATTGGTTATTCGGGTCCTCGTTCATCCCGGGTTTCCCCCAACCTTATCTCAGCCACTGAGCATCCCGACGTAGTTACCTTGAATTTGCAGAAGGAGGTTACACTTGGCCGGGTAGCAGGGCCCTACCCGTCACCCCCCCTACCTAATTTTCAATGCCATCCTGTGGGTGTAGTCCCCAAAAAGCACTCAACCGAATGGCGCACCATATACCACCTCTCCTATCCTCCAGGGGACAGCATAAACGACCATATTCCCAAGGACCCCTTTTCCCTAAGTTATGTGCGGGTGGACGATGCTATTCATATTCTCCAGTCTCTGGGAAAGGGAGCCTTCATGGCGAAAACGGACCTCAAATCGGCCTTTCGCTTGATACCAATCCACCCTAACGACTGGAGCTTGCTGGGCATTTACTGGCAATCCCAGTACTATGTGGATATGTACTTACCCTTTGGGGTCCGGTCCGGTCCATTCCTGTTTAACCTATTGTCGGATGGGCTAGAGTGGATACTTAAACATAACTACGGCCTCCAGTATGTTATTCATATTCTAGACGACTTCTTTATCGCGGAACGAGCAAAATTATCTTGTCTTTCTAGCTTTAGCACTCTCCTCAGGGTTTTCATGTCACTTAAAGCCCCTGTGGTAGCATCTAAAACCATTGGCCCCTCTCAAGTTGTTGAATTTATGGGTATTGTCCTCGATAGTGTGCGCATGGAAGCCCGCCTCCCCCAGGACAAACTAACTAGGATAAATGAGCTTCTCACATCCTTCAAGAAACGCCGCTCCGTGCGCTTGGTAGAGCTTCAATCTCTGATTGGCACTCTCCAGTTCGCATGCAAGGTGGTAGTCCCAGGAAGAACCTTCCTTCAGCGCGCGATAAATCTAACTAGGGGAGTCCCCAGTCGTTTTCACCACGTGAGGCTTAACAGGGAGTTCTTCAAGGATCTTGATATGTGGACGACGGTTTTCCTCACGAAATGGAACGGGCGTTCCTTTTTTCTTGAGTCTTCCACCACCCCAGCCCCTGATTTAGAGCTCTATACTGATGCCGCTAGCACCATAGGCTTTGGCGGTTTTCTCCAGGGAAAGTGGTTTCAGGGTCACTGGCCGCCCCACATGCGCTTTAACAAGGATCGGGGAATCAGTATCGAGTGGCAGGAACTGTTCCCCATTGTTGTCGCCTGCGCAATTTGGCACCCATTTTTCACGGGGAAACGCCTACAGTTTTGGTGCGACAATGAATCTGTAGTCGCCATTATCAATTCTGGGCACTCCAAGGCACCCCGTGTTATGGATTTGGTCAGATTTTTGGTTCTTATTTCAATGAAACATAATTTCTTGGTACGGGCTCGCCACGTTTCAGGCGTTTCAAACGATATTGCTGATGCGCTCTCCCGCTTTCAGATGCAGCGTTTTCGGGCTCTCGCTCCCGACGCAGATCAGAACCCTTGTACCATCCCGCCTTCATTAATGACCCTTTGAGGGAGGAGGTCTTAACCTACGCTAACTGGGGCCTTGCCAAGAACACAAACAGAGCCTACAGCTGTGGGGAAAAGCGTTTCCTAACCTTTTGCCTGATGAATCGTCTCCTAAGTCCATCTGGGGATGTGCTACCTGCCTCCGAAGGGACTCTAGTTTATTTTGCATCCTACTTAGCAAGGACGGTCCGCCATGGTACTATAAAACTTTATTTAGCGGCGGTTCGCAATCTCCACATTACTGCGGGGTACAGCGACCCTCTTAAGGGCAAGCTACTATTGCGTAAAGTTTTACGGGGCATACTTCGTTTTCAAGGCGATAGGCACATTCGCCGTCAACCAGTTACACCTCAGGTGCTTTTAGCCATTCGTCCCGTTTTGCAGTCTTGGCTTAGTCCCCGGGATTTTGCTATGATTTGGGCTGGCTTTACTTTAGCATTTTTTGGCTTCCTTCGTTGTAGCGAGTTTACCTACTCAGGGGTACGCAAGTATAGGCCGAACTTCGATCTTTCTACTAATTGCATTACCTTTCACCCCAATCTGGCATGCGCACAGTTTATGACGGTTCAGGTCAAATCGTCCAAAACCGACGTCTTTAGGCAGGGTCATTCCCTCACAATAGCTCGTACTGGGTCCAGCATTTGTGCAGTCACGGCCATGCAGGAATACTTTCTCTTAGGTAGGCCACCACCGGGTCCTCTCTTGCTCTTCCAATCGGGTCACTATCTCACCCGAGGGGTCGTTTCGCACCTTCTTCGAGATAGTGCCAGGGCTGCGGGTCTCCCCTTTGAGAGCCTCAAGGGCCACAGCTTTCGCATAGGGGCAGCCTCAGCTGCGGCTGCTGCTGGTTTGCCAGATTGGCTTATTAAAGTACTAGGTCGCTGGTCTTCCGACTGTTACCAGCTTTACATTAGAACCCCGCAAGCGGTTTTACACTCGGTTGCACCTAAGATGGCTACTGTTTCGGATTACTTTTCTACAAACTGAACGTAATTTTCTTTTTTCTGCTTGGGGGGATGCATTGCTTTGCATGCATCTGTGGCGGTTAAGTCTGCGCAGCGACTTCCCCCAAGCTTGTCGGCTTCGTTGCCTTTATGCATCGCCTGCTAACCAATACTCTTGTCCGATCCAGCACGTGCTGTCTAGCATTCAGCTCGTAGTGCTGGGGAGATAAGTGAGGTGTTTTTGTCACGCAAATCGGAAGTCGCAATAGACTAACCAACTGCAAGGCAGTGTTCCCCTCAATATCGCCATCCTGAGAGTGTTTACTTTGTTTCGCGTGTCACGCGCTCGTTTATAGCCTATTGCAGTTGCGCTACGTTCCTCAGGAACAGAGACATTAAATAAGATTTTACTGTTAGATCAGTAAAATATTGTTAATGGAACGTGACACTCATTCTCAGTGAGCCTTTCATGGCGCGTTCGCTATCAATAGAACTACTATGCAGTTGGGATCCCAAGGTCACTAAAATCAATAGCTCCGTTGTAGCTAGACCTACAACATTATGGCTTTGTTTCTAGTTAGCTTTTTCGTACGTTTTATTGCATTGGTCGATAGCATTAAGGACCTATTCATAACTAAGATAGTACACGTGTAAGGCCAAGCTGTTGTATAGTACAGCCTTAACTACTGGCTACGTTAGCAGACACTGTCTAGATATAAAAGCTTAAGCAACCTGTTCAAGGTTCAATTTGTACTTCTCTTGTGCAGTGCAGCCAGTGTTTTGTCAATTTAGCAAAATTTTTCCCTCCCTCCCTCCCTTTCTTTGGAGATGGGTTGGCTATGTTATTTGTGCTTCAATAAACTAGGGTCACTCCTGCGTGGTGCGGTTAAGTCTGCGCAGCGACTTCCCCCAAGCTTGTCGGCTTCGTTGCCTTTATGCATCGCCTGCTAACCAATACTCTTGTCCGATCCAGCACGTGCTGTCTAGCATTCAGCTCGTAGTGCTGGGGAGATAAGTGAGGTGTTTTTGTCACGCAAATCGGAAGTCGCAATAGACTAACCAACTGCAAGGCAGTGTTCCCCTCAATATCGCCATCCTGTGAGTGTTTACTTTGTTTCGCGTGTCACGCGCTCGTTTATAGCCTATTGCAGTTGCGCTACGTTCCTCAGGAACAGTGACATTAACCAGATTTTAGGCCCGCATAGCGTGCAGTCGCAAAACAACACTTTGGTGACGAACGCTTGAGCTTGATAGGAAAAAAAAGTAGGGGAAAAAGGAAAAAGAGAGCTTTTATTACATGTAGACTTATTATTATATACTTTTTTTTTTCGTTCAAACCGGTGACACGTACTACTAAGCAAGTTCTCTCAATGTCGGTGGCCGTTAGGGTTTAATAGAGCCTTATAGTGCTAGCCCGCTTGCTGACGTCTCCTATTTCCTTTGCTTCACAAATGTCTTTCTCACTGCTCGTGTTCGATGATACAGCAGCCACACCCGTAGACAAGCCTTTTCATGCTGTCTTTCCTGTGGATTTCGCACAGGTTCGAGTCAGTCATTTGCGATGAGGTTGTGAAAAATTTAATTTTATACTTAAAAAAGTACTTCATCCAGTACAATCTGGCAAGTATCACAGAGATTTTTCTCACTTAATATCTCCCGTTTGGGCAGCGGTACCTCTGCCTGTCCCTGGAAAAATGCTGAATACTCTGCAAATCATCAGGACAATGATTCTCAACAAGCTAGCATGCTTTACCGGTAGGAAACAGATTTTACTGCATTCAGCACAGTAACCATATGTTAAGACCCTTGCCCACCTGCATTGCCAGAGCGAAAAATAAAAACAAAAACAGAAGCAACAATTGCCCTTGTCGCCGACATCACAAGAGAACTCTGCTGTATAACTCAAGGGATCAAGAATCCCACGATCGACACCGCTATCCTACGACGTGAGTACGCTGGGTGCTATCAATTGCTGTGTAGCATCATGTACTCTAAAGAAGGCCAATACCTGGACGGGTATCTGCAGAGTGGATTTCGGTTACCCAGAAAGAGAAAAAGGGGCTTGTGACATAGCGGTAGACACTATCGAAACCCTAGCCTGTGTAGCAAGCGTTTCTGTGGGCCTAGGGTTTTTCGTACGTTCGAAGCATTTTTCGCTTTTTGGCCGCGCAAAAATTGGGCCGAACGCAAAAGAAGTGGGAGAAGGGGCCGGGAAAAGGGAGGAAAAAAACGCTTGTCCGCAAACCCCACGATTTTGAAAATCCCGTACGCCAAAGAACGTCAATCAAATCAGTTAAGTTAATTTGAGCGTGACCGCATCAACACAACTAACTGTTTCTCTCCAGCTGAAAAATTTCCATGGCCAGGTTTGACTCTAGAAGGCGGCTGTTCGGTGGCTTCAAATCTCAGGGACTTTCGGGAAGCTTTCTCTTTCTACAAAGACTGTTGCCTGATGGAGGTTTGAGCAGCCGTTTAGACAAGTTGATACGCTGATTTGGCGGAGCTTGGGAAACAGGAGAATCGATATACTTATTGCATTCCGAATAACTTGGAATAATGCCCTTAAGTTCCTAATTTTTCGAGCACAAAGATTGCAGACACGTTCCGAAAATAGCTATACAAGTTTTCAACAACTTCCACTGTAACCACTCTGAAGATATCAGCAAGAATTGCTCCTTAAGAATCCTTTCTTTCCGACGCTTTGAAAAGGTTCCCGAAGAAATAAAACCGATTTTCCTAGCAGAGATAAATTTCCAAATTTATTAACTTTGAAATTACAACGACAAATCCTGAAGCGCTCCCCTCTGAGTTTCCAGTTTTCGAGGTTTCGACATCACATCTCCGAGTGCTTCGTCTCTGCAGTTCGTGGGTTTGTCTTACGTGGAGCATGTTTTGATTTTGACCAAAGTAAATTTGTAACATCCGGAGATCTGTTATTTGTTGCTTTATTGTCAAGCTGTCACGCTATGAATTCACCAAACCTTGAGTGCTAAAGGGTCGTTTTTCAAACTTGTGGCGTTTGCGGGCAAGCGTTTCCTTTTTTTGTCTCTCCTCCCTCCCCCCCCCCCCCCTTTCCCGCTCCTTCCTTTTTTGCGCACGCCTTAATTTGGAGCGGCCAAAACGCAAAATGCCTCAAAAAGGCGGAAAAGTCTTCGGAAGTGCTTGCTACGCAGGCTATCGGAACTCACGAACTTAAGACACATGAATGATTGTCACGATTTACGAATAGCTTGCGACTGTCACTTGCAACTTCCTCAAGTAAATTCGACGGTGTAAACATGTTAATCAATCTTGAGTTTTCTTGTGACACGGCAACAGTTTGAAGAGCGAGCTTTGACATTGGCAAAGGGAAATACTGGCCTAATTTTTTTACTGAAACATTTGCCATGAAAAAGATGTCTACTAATCAAAGTTGCGCAACAAACTGGGTACAGGCAAGAACTTGACATATATTCGAGTTGCTAAGAAAGCAGATAGGTCGAGGTTGTTCTCCAGGTACTAGTTCCTCACTGCACGATGGATGAGTTGTTCTCTTCGAGAATAATTTATAAGCTGCGTCACTCTGATAGGCGAATTGGCTTTTTACTTCGTGGTAAGCGTTTAAGTCATAGTGCTGCGCTAGAGAAGCAAAAGTTCTATACCCGATAGATTGTATTAGATCGGGCTTGTACAGTTATAGCACGCCATCGCTTACAACACTGACCTGAACTTGTGCGACTTGCATAAGAAAGGCAGCGTGAAAACGCTAAGCACACCCATGCTTAGGAGTGTTTTTTTTTTTTAGTATTTTGGCTTGGGCAGATGTATTTCTCGCTTGGCGTAGGGTGTAATATCTTTCTTCCCTAGCGGACATTAGACCTTCTAATTAAAGACTCTCAGCAAAGAAATAAAATGCGGCCAAGTCCATGGTTGAGTTATGTAACCAAGGGTAGGGGGATGGGGTAAAAACAGTAGAACAGTAGTATGAAATTATTATTATTATTATTATTATTATTATTATTATTATTATTATTATTATTATTATTATAATAATGCCGGATGTTTCATAGCCGCCTAGCCGAGCTAATCGCTATCAAGAAAGGAGAAGATTACGCCAAGACAATCTCCTGGATTCGTGCAAGAACTTCCTTTGCTCTTTTGAGATCAGCGCTAATCTGCCTTCGTGGATCACGAACAGTTAAGAGGGTCTCATGGGACTTAAAGAACTCTGACATTGAAATTGAAGCAACCGAGGGAGCCATTAGATAGGGACTTTTGATTGATTTTATTATTTATTCCGAGTTTCACGAATGAGCGCCACTAGGATATATATACTTTTAACTATTGGAATATTTTATTACCTTTTCATAAATCATTAGTATTTTTAACCTATTGATTGATTTGTAATGCAGATTATCATTATTATCAACAATAAGAAGAAGAATTAAGAATTAAGAAAAGAATTTTACTTCTTAAAAATTTTTTTTTTAAACTAATAATTTGATTGTAATTTCTTAGCATCTTATTCTTATCTGTCCATTGTATTTTCACTACGACTATCAATAAAGGATTATTATTATTAAAAAAAAAATTATAATTATTATTATTTTTACAATCTTATCGCTTATGACAAGTTGAACCTGTGCGACATGCATAGGAAAGGCAGCAAGAAAAGGCTGAGAACAGCCGTGCTAAAGGCTGTTTGTGAGTATTATGGCGTGCGCACATATGTATCCCATGCAAGGCACAAATCACAGCACCTTTTGCCGTAGCGGAACCAGTCGAGGGAAGTGGCTGCTGTTTTATCGAAAACTGGAGAAAGACATTCAGTCTGATTTGTGGGTTTTATGTGTTTTATTTACCAAAAGGTAAAATGTTTCACTAAGAATGGGAGTTTGAAGAGCCTTCTGGAGTGAATAATTGAACGAATTTTGTGTGTTTACTACGCTTCAGTCGCTTGTTCAACAAGACGCTAACCTTTTCTACTACAACGCTAAATTTTAGCGTGCTCCATTTGGTCGAAATCGATCACGTGACGCGATACTGTCTCTCCTCAGTGGCACCTATCAACGCATATTGGCAATTTTCGCTCAAAAATTAGCGTTGGACGATAAAAACAATAGAGGGATTCTGTCTCAGGCCCTATGTGTGATAAGTTCCGTGGGAAATTTGATGTGCAAACTTCATATAAGCCCTCAAACTACGTTCTTGGACTAATATTTGTTGTGAACATCAAATTTCCTCGGGCAACCAATCAGCAACAGAAGAACTCTATTGTACGTGTCACCGGTTTCGATGTAAAAATATATATATAATAATAAGTATATATGTAATAAAAGCTCTCTTTTTCCTTTTTCCCCTTCTTTTTTCCTATGAAGCACAAGCGTTCCTCACCATAGTGTTGTTTCCGACTGCACGCTATGCGGGCCTAAATCTGGTTAATCGTTAACATAGGAACCTCGACCGCACTATAGAAACATTTGACAACTCACGTGCAACACGGCTCGGCGATCTCGCTATGTGTTTTGCAATGAAAGTTGCAGTTTCCAGCCAGGAAAAGCTCACTTAGGTAAGAGTTATTTCCTAAACATTTCAAGAATCGGTTTTTTACTTCGTTATTAATTCCGCATTCACGCTGTAAACAGACTTTGAATGTATAATTCGGTGATAAACAGAGTAGGTCAATTTCATAACATACTTCTCTAAATTGCCCAACATCGCTCATTATTGGGAACAAAGGCCTCCAAATTCAAAATCCTAGCTTTCTCTATTTGAAAACATTCTAGAAAAACAAGCAAACTCGTATTCTGGCGAAGGAAAGTCACATTTTAAGAGCTGCTGTGTGTTGATTTCCGTTGACATGAAAGGTCAAAGGGTCGCTCATATCACTCAAGTAGCCTGTTTTCAAAGCGCTCTCAAAATTCCCCGTTTCATTTGTCCCAAAATGTTTTTAGGCCGATGTTTAGTTGAAGTGATTGTTCTTTCCCGGAGTATAGTCTTGTTGTGTAAAGCCATGTACCAGAGTGCTTTTTTGAGCCTTGAATTTAGCCTAAATTGGGTTGTCGCTAACGACCGTTGTTGGGTATAAATTTTAAAATTCCGTTAAAAATTCACGTTCGTTTTTCATGAAACTTTGACACTGCTAATAAACAGAGGAAATAAGATCTTTTAACTCCCCGGGTTAATCTTATTTAGGACGCTTTGAATATTCGAACAGGAGTTTCCGGAAAAGTCCCGATTTTGGCGTTGATTTTGACTGCCGCGAAGGGCAAAATACGAAAATATTCACTAAAAAATAAATAAAAATCTTAACGACCCGAAACTTATATTTTTAGAACTACTTCACCAAAGCCTTTATTCTGGCCGATTTTGAGAAAATCGGATTTTTCTATCTTGCATACCCTTAGTCGGTTCTTGAAAAGTTGCAAGATGTTAGCCTCAAAAGCGTAAAAGCCAACTACACATTTTTTTGTGAAAACCGATGAGTAATAATTAAAACAATCTATTTACTTATGCCGTAGGAATCAATTATCTGTTGTAGTATGAAGTAATATACCGGCAACCGATTAGGTGCGACATGAATTGCAAAGTCTCCTTGCTTCATAGTAGAATAAGACGTCATGCATACACTGAAGAAATGTCACTCCAGACCTTTAGTAAACCGTCACGGAACACAGTATGTCGTCACGGATACAAGAAATGTTATACAAAACCCTTAGTGAACAGTGACGCATCCGTAATAAGTCGCCGCGGGCATAAGAAATATCACTCAAAAACCCCTCTCTCCTCCGCAGAGGCCTCCGTTCCCCGCGCTCCATCTTCTCTCTCCAGCGCTCCAGCTCCCGCATTTTTTCTTTTACTGGTGTTTACTAACAGGAACCTCTGCGGAGAAGAGAGCAAAAACACCTGACCGTCACAGGTTAGCCTGCGCGCAGACGTCTCTTATTTCCTTTGTTCCAAGGCGCGTGGAGCCGTCTGCACGCAGGCTATTACAGGTTCCCAGGGGGGGGGGGTACTTCCCGAAGGTTTGGGTGGGGGTGTGCCGCGCGCTTCTGGAAACCCTTACCCTATTTCAGACCAAAATATGTGATTTTTTTCTACCCTATTTCAGACCCGACCCAAAATAGGCAAAATCTATTCCCTATTTCAGACCAAAAAAGCTCAAAAACCATACCCTTTGGCGCCGCACATACCTATATAGCTTATATAAGGGAGTACCCCTCCCCCAGGTACAGGTTTAACCAACGCTCTTTTGTATTATGATTATTTTCTTGCGGTTGTGCCTCGCATCACTGATGTTAGTGAGACAAACATCAACAAAAATTGAGACATTCGGTAGCAAGTAAGATGGTCCACCAGAAGCGTTCCATGGCAAATGAGTCCGCGTGCGACTCAAGAGGGAATAGGTAGTGCGAATAGGAAGTCCTCTTGAGGAGTTGGGTCGTGATATTTCGGATTTTCTCCAGGTTTTCTCACAAATATCACAATATCATTTTCGGTGCTCTTTAGGCACCAGATTGCTTCGAATCGATTAAAAATTCAATTCACATTTGTGCTTCACTCTGAAATATATCTTTTATTTTAGTCAGTTATTTTTGAAAGTCTGATCTGTGTTTCTTTCATAGGTGTTCTCTAATTGAGCCTGGACCAGTCACAACTTCTTTTAACGAAAATGCAAAGCTGGCTTAGAGAAGGCATTGATATATCGACTGCGGACGAAAAAACCCAACAGCTGCTTAAGACGTAGGCTCGATTACCAGCCGCTGTTCGGGAAAATGAGCCCGCACTCATCCCCCCGAAATAGCGGCTGGAGGCGTCTGATTTCTATTGTTGGTTTCAGCCAATCAGGTTGCCGCCTGCAGATTTTCGTCTGGCAACATTATCGCAAAAATTATCATATGTCATCAGAGTGGAAAAGATGAATGCGGCTTTTGAGTGAGTTTTGGAGACGTTTCAAATCGAGAATTTAAAAGATTTACGGCGAGAGGCACTTGAAAAGCTAGTTAGCGGCTTAGATGTGTTCATTATTCAACCAACAGGATCGGGAAAGTCATTGAATTTTTCCGTCAGCCCCGATTGTGTTCGACACAGTAAGACCGTTCTCAAATGCGAAATCAATCGCCCTTGTGATTTATCCTCTGGCTTCTCTTATGCAAGACCGAGTGCGGTACCTGAAGTCTGTTGGAATCAGCGCTGAGTTTATCGGCCTTACCTCTTACTTGATCTGTTGCGTGGCGAAGAGATTTCGACGGCGCGGCAACACTCGGTGAAATTCTAGAGTCCGTAGGAACACAATGTTTCGGGCGATTATTTGTTGTAAACTTTTCCTTCAATAAATGTTGAAGAGTTTGTGCATCTTCTCGGATCTTCTCAAGGCGCTTTGGATCTCGATAACAGCGTCCGTTACGGATGTAACTGTCCACGTTTACACTCGACAAATTCTGTCTCGCAAATCAGACACTTTTCCATTTAATTTAGTTCTCTTTCGAAAGTCAGTTTGTTAGCAGCCACTAAGACGCGTCCACTATTAGAGTTAAATTTTTCGGAGTATTATCGCTTGCACTTTAAGCCATCCATGCGAACATCGAAGAAATTTATAGCAATTTCGCAATGTACATAAATGTACCGAAGAAACTATAAATTCGAATTTTTTGGGTAGGCACGGGCGCGTAATGTATGCCAAATAAACAAGAAATTTGGCGTCCGATTTCATTTCCAGTGACATCGGAGACGCATAAATTAATTTTTTCGAATTACGTCACAGACAAGGTCAACGGGTCACGCGTCCAGCCGTCTCTTTCGGGGAGGAACAAAGACCGGACTCGAGAGAGTGGCGGAAATCGAGCCTACTTAAGACGGCGCTAAAAGAAATGTACCGCAGCGTGCAGTCAGAAAGTCAGACACCTGACGAAGTGGCAGCGCTTATCAAAAGTGTGATATTGAGCTCTAACCCGCATCTGCGCTATTAGACAAACAGTAAATACGGACCTGGAGAAGTGGCAGCTAAATTATCTTATCCTACGGGGGATAAAGCTATTCAACTCATGGAAAAACGATTCTTTTCCGGAATATTGTAATATGAGAAACGTTCATCTCTGCGTCACTGCAGAATGACCACTAAGAAGCAAAAGAATATATTTTCAAATCTTGAATGAGATACAATTCATACAATAAGTCTTTGTAAGCATCTTTGTAGAACGAATTAAATCAAGTCTGCTACCACATGATTAGTTTAAAATAATGTAATTCTATAGTTTTAGTAACTTACAGACTACCAAGATTGACTTTATTAAGAAAACACTTGCTTATTACAAACAACAAGGCTAAAACAGTAAATTTATTGAAAAACCATACTTAACGACCTAGAGCTTGTCATCAACCTCGTCCCCAAGGCCTTCTCCTCGTTCAAAATGGCGGTCGGAGAAACCCTGGCCAAGGCTGCCAAAGTGGCTCAAAAAGTTCGTTAGAATTTCGTCACGCAAACACGATGAAATGTCTTCGTTTTGTTTGAATAACGGTTTCCGATTGCAGAAAACAAACAGGGTTGCCAGACGCTGAAAACAAACTCCGAAAACGCCATTTGATCATGTGTCGCGTGACAAAATACTCCACGATTCTTGGAGTATTTCAGCAACCTTGGCCAGGGGTTTCTCCGACCGCCATTTTGAACAAGGAGAAGGCCCTGGGGACAAGGTTGAGCTTGTCGTAGCCCAATTATCACTATTTTACTAATCGAATGGGGACAAGAACAGATATCAAGAACGTATACTGGACACAATAAAGCAAACAAGTCTACAAAAATTGAGAGGCAATTTTCACTCGTAGCATTTCTACAAAGATCGATGTCAAAGCTTACAAAACAGAGAAAATATTGTCAGGTTCATACACTGAAGTTGAGCCCCCTTTTCTGTAGTTCAAGTTCCAGTCTTGGAATCAATTTGGTTTGAAGGTTTAAGGATTACTCTCCCAGTACAGTTAGTCCATTTACGGGCAGCCTTTTCCTCAAATCTACCATTTTAAGCTATGGACGCTCATTTTGAGCCCAATCTGCTCAACATGAAAACTAAGTTTTTCTTTTACTTTCAAAGCATTTTTGCGAATTCTAACTCGTGCTCGGTCCCGCTGTTTTTGGTGCTCAATTGTTTCTTTTCCTTTGCTTTGTTGTCCATTTAATAGCAACACCTTGCTTTGGAAAAGATTTCGTCTAAACGTAGAGGAAAGAGCGGAATACTTTTGACAAGAAACGGCAACTAGTGCGAAGGACAGATTTAGCCTCAAATCTAAGAAACAAATTTTTCTCGCTTTTTTTGTGCGTAACTCTGGTCAATTTTCTCTGATTGCTCTAGTTCAGGCAACTTTCGTTACAATTTTGCCTGGTGCATTATATTGTCAATCAAAATGATGACGTCACAAACGCTACAAGAACTGTGGTTTTTCACGGCCGGTTCCGGCAGGCATGGCCGTTTATGGGTTAAATAGGGCCACCAAACCAGTAGTTAGTACTGGCGGAATCATCTGATGTGCAACGGTGGTCCGGATTAAGATACTGGCGGTAACGACCAAAATTGTGTTCATGAGGTCCGCCAAAGTTCGGTGAAGCACCGAGTTCACAACCTTTTACGCTGCTAACGTGAACTAAAAAGTTGCCATAATTTGCATTTTGCCACCAAGCCGAAGTGCAATGTCCACAGTCGTGTCCTCGAACGTTTATGTAGTCAACTTCTTTACATGCTTTGCTTCCCTGGAACGTCAACAAATCAAACTTCGCAAACTCCGCCCGTACGTAATCCCTGTAGTCGACACCGCTGGAAGGGAAACTGCACGTTATTCGCCAGTGGGTTGACTGGGATCGCAATTCCTCCATCCTTGCCAAAGGCAGTCTGTAAGCTTCCCAGTTGGGAGCTCTGGCGTTCATTGGGTGATTCAAGCTGAAAGATGATTGGGTGAAGGGCTCTGCTCTTTTGAGCATGCTCTGTGACATCACAAGAGTCCAGGCCCAGCCCGGCTCGGAGGCCAGGTCGCAGTAAACTTTGTAGAGAACACCGTTGTTGTCTTGGATACATAAGAAACCAGAGGCACTCAAATCCAAACAGCTTCTTGGTTTCTTTGATTTGAAATAAAGGTGATAGACATTTGAGAAAATGTTAAGTCACGAAAACGAATATGGATAACTCAGTGAGTACACACAGACATAAATAGACATATGAATAAAGAGGTTAGTTTCTAAAGAAACTGTGGTGCTGCGTCGCTAACGATGTGAAACACAAAACGTTGGATTTATCAACTGAGTTGATAAGGTAAATTGGCCATCGTAAAGAAATTCCAAAGCTGACGTTTCGAGCGTTAGCTCCGGCACTTCCTCAGGCGAACCTTCACGCGTTGTTAAATTTAGTATGGCAAATCTTTTAATGAAACTGGCTTTATGCCGGTTAACTTAAAGTTTGAAACAGTTATGTCGCGCCAACGACGAAATGTCTGTTGTTAAAATACTCTAACTATAAGAAAGACCTTAACTAAAGCAAAGCAACTAAGTTAAAAAGAATACTTACTTCTTTTCGTTGTATCTCTGCAAAAACAAATCCCAATCTTTCTGTCAGGTTTTGCCGATAATCTCCACTAGCATTATTTAGTTCACATACTCCATGATCTTGCGTCGCAGACGTTTCATAATTGTAAGATGAACACGAGAACAGAGACAAACACTTATGAGCGCAGGAGAAAATTCCACGTGTTAACAAAGTTTTGATTACATGGCCGACCAGGATACGATTGTATAAAAGAGAACCAAGAGATTCCTTGACTTCAGGACAAACATCTTTGTCACCAAAGCAATAGCGAGAAAAGAGAAGTACAAATATGATGTTCTTTAAAAACATTTCTTGGGAAATTTGACACAACCGATGCCAGTACGGGATTGGGGTTTCAGGTGAAATTCTTCACTCCTTGTGGCTATGGAATAAACAAGGATCATAAATCTATTCGAGTTTTAAAAAGGAGCCCTAGGGCTTCAGTACAGTTATTAAATGGAGATTACCCAATCAGAGAGACTTGTTCTGGCAAGTACGTACTCTCACCCCAACCTCAAGTAGCGAGTATGCTGATCTCCTGTGGACGAGTATTCAACTTTTGTATGATTCTTTGAATAAATTAAACTTTGTTATTGTTCTTATTGTTAGTTGATGTTTTCGTATTGTAAAGCCCAATGCAGTAAATATTAGCTTTCTCGTTACATTTTGTGTTTCTACTGATAAAAGCCTGTCCATCCACCTGTCTTACTGAGGTATGCCTCTAAATCTGCATCTACGTTGTTACTTGGCAAAGGTTTTACCCACCTCGCCAAGAAGGCTGATCAATAGTCTAAATAAAGTTAAGTTTTTATTTTAGTGTCAGTTTAGTTTTGTTTTGTTTCAGTTTATGTTAAACATGGCTCAGCTTATTGTAGGGTTAAAATAGCACTTAAAGAGAAGCAGCTGAAGTTAATTTAGAATTTCCCACCCTCCTAGTATCTGATTGGATGGCCCTTCAAGCTAAAAAACACCTAATCCTGTTATTTTCGTTTTCACGAAAATTAAACCTACGAAGTGAATTTCTCGAAAACTTAAGTATTATTCACATGAGTTCATACGTGGGGTAATTTATTGCTTATTTACTAGAATTTGTTAGAGAAAAATAAACTCTTGAAATTGTCCACGCGAATGACTGCGAAGAGAGACTGGAGGGGAGTGGAAACGAATCAAGGCAACTTGGCACCAGTCTTGCACATGTTCACATCCAATCAAAAAAAATGCTTGGAGTGGAACTTTTATTTGCTGGTAAACAGTGTCTCTAACGCTATGTAAGTTTAACAGTTGAAAATCGTACCTTCTCCTAGATATTTAAATCAGCGCTAAGGCTTAAAGACTTACGTCAGTGTTCACCATTCAATAGTAACATTAGTCCTCAGGCTAAACGGCTTTAGAAAACATACCAAAACCCGAACTTAGTCTTTAACTAGAACAAGTGGTTAATTCTAAACACTAAACACACAACCCGATAAATATTACAACTATTAACTTGAAATCGACCTTTATTAAAACTTGAAAGTCATGCCCTATTCAGGTTGGTTCTTTCGTTTCAGTATGTGGATGAAATCCTAAGGTTTGAATTAATACGCTTACCAGTACACTCCTGTGTCGCTCTATATTATGCTGGGGTGCAAGATGGTTCTAACTTTTAAGGGTATGGATGTAACTATCTATGTAAATACTCCTGACGGTGCTGGTAGGTTATGTTGCTGGTTATTGTGTTATCGAGGTACATGTGAGGTAGTTGAAGTGTGAATGAAGAATAGTGACTACTGCAAGGCTGGTACTGTGGAAAAAAGATAGGTATTTATTGGCGATAATGTGATTAGTACAATCACTCCTCTTCCTGCCCTGGCCCCGATGAAGGCTAGTTGTACCAGTCGAAATATCAGGAAATAGGTCTGCTCTTTTCGTATTTACCTAGGGGTAAGAACATGGGAAACTCACGGATGACGTACAACAACGAAGACAAACATTTCAAATAACAGAAAAGAAAAGAAAAAGCTTACAAAACAGAGAAAATATCGTCAGTTCTTACACCAATGTTAACCCCTTTTTCTATAGTTCTAGCCTTGGAATCAGTTTGGTTTAAAGGCTTAAGGATTACTTTCTCAGTACAGTTAACCCATTGACGGCCAGTATTTTCCTACAAAACTGCCATTTTAAGCTATGGACGCTGATTTTGAGCCCTATCTGCTCAAATTCTGGTCCAAAGGTCTAAAACTTCCTTTCCAGCATGAAAACTAAATTTTTCTTTTACTTCCGAAGCATTTTTGCAAATTCGACTTCGTGCTCGGTCCCGCTGCTTTTGGTGCTCAACTGTTTTTTTTTTCTTTGGTTTTTTGCTCGTTAAATAGTGATACCTTGTTTTGGGAAAGATGTCGCCTAAACGTAGAGGAAAGGGGGAAACTAGAAACGGCAACCAGTGTAAAGGACAAATTTAAGGCGCGTTTACATGACAGAAAAAGAGGAACGGCCCGGATAAAAAGAAGTACTGGTTCCATGAATTTTCGAATTTTAGTAGACCACTGTCATTCGTGTGCGCCGCAAATTCTCGTAACACTCGTAAAGCAAAAAGGCGACGGACGATATTAGATTATCACTTTGTCTGTCGCGTTTGCTTTCAACAACGAGATTATCAAGTGGATCTTTTTTGAAGCAGCGTGAAACCAAGACAAGCTTAGAAAAGAGATTACGTCGGAAACGAAAATTTAAGTTCATGTTAATTCTTCTAACATTCTTCTTCATCGGCCCAAACGTTGGAGTCCCATTCTTTCGGATTTTTTTCGATTTATTTTTCTTCAGTCCCTTTTCTTGATTTCTTTCGGTCATTATTGCAAGATTCGAGCTAAATACGCATGCGCACAGAAGTAAACAACGGGGACAAAACAGTGCCAGCTGAGAAAAAAACAAATGGTACGGGTACGTGAGTGTTTACACGATGCACAAGAACTAAAGAGACGGGTCCGGAACCAATTTTTATCCGTGCCGTTCCACGACGGGACCATAGGCGCCTATGGTCCCAGAACGGCTTGGGTAAAAGTAGGGTACGTATCGTTTACACGAAATAAATTGTCCGAGCTGTTCTACTTTTTTCCCGACCCGTTCCATTTGTTTCTGTCGTATGAACGGGCCTTTAGCCTCAATTTCACAATGAAATTTTCCTCGTTTTTTTTTTTTTTTGTGTGCGTAACTCTGGTCAATATTCTTCGATTGCACTAGTTTAGGCAACTTTCATGAAAATTTTCCCTAGTGCGTCATATTGTCAATCAAAATGATGACGTCACAAACGCTACAAGAACTGTGGTTTTTCACGGCTGTTTATGGGTTAACTCAGTTAAATACGGCCACCAAACCAGTAGTTAGTAGCGGCGGAATCATCGGATGTACAACGGTGGTCCGGATTAAGATACTGTTGGTAACGACCAAAATTGTGTTCAGGAGGTCCGACAAAGTTCGGTGAAGCACCAAGTTCACAACTTTCTCCACTGCTAATTTGAACTAGAAATTTGCCATTGTTATTTTCATTTTGCGACCAAGTCGAAGTGCAATGTTCACAATCGTGTCCTCGAACGTTTATGTAATCCACTTCTTTACATGCTGCCCTTCCCTGGAACGTTAACAAATCAAAGTTCGCAAACTCCGCCCGTACGTAATCTCTGTAGTCGACACCGCTGGAAGGGAAACTGAACGTTCTTTGCCAGTGGGTTGATTGAGATCGCAATTCCTCCATCCTTGCCAAGGGCAGTCTATAAGCTTCCCAGTTGGGGGTCCTGGCGTTTATTGGATGATTCAAGCTGACAGATGATTGGGTGAAGGGCTCTGCTCTGTTGGGCATGATCTGTGACATCACAAGTTTCCAGGCCCATCCCGGCTCGGAGTTCAGGTCGCAGTAAACTTTGTAGAGAACACCGTCGTTGTCTTTGATACAGAAGAAACGAGAGGCACGCAAATCTAAACAGCTTCTTGGTTTCTTTGATTTGAATAAAGGTGATAGAGATTTGAGAAAATTTAAAGTCATGAAAACGAAGATGGAGAACTCAGTGAATACACCTAGACAGACATAAACATATGAAGAAAGGGTTTGTTTCTAAAGAAACTTTGGTGCTGCGTTTCTGGGGAAGTGAAAAACAAAATTTAGATTTACTAACTGCCCTGATAAGGTAAATTGGGCACCGTGAAAAAATTCAGAAGCTGAAGTTTAGAGCATTATCCCCACTTCCTCAGACAAATCTTCACACGTTTGCATATTTTATGGTATCAATGGCAAATCTGAAATGAAGATGTGGCCATCGCAGTTGTAATCGCAATTTAAGCAATTGCGAAGTAGGCCCGATGAAAAGATTTTTGGAGCTTCAATGGGATTTGAACCCGGGCCCCTGCGTTAGTGCTACAGTGCTCTACCCTCTGAGCTATCAAGACCCATACATTGGGAGCAGACCAATTTATTGAGTGCATTTTAACCCGTGAAAGTAATGAAACATTTCACAGTTCACATCATTTTCTTTCTATGTTTCATTCCTTTCACGTGGCCTCTGCAAACGCAGAGGTCACGGGTTCGAATCCCGTGGAAGCCCTGAAAATCTTTTTTCCAGGCTTAATTCGCAATTGCTTAAATTGCAATTACAACTGCGATGGCCAGTTTCATTTGTGTTTCCGTTCACATGATGTTCATTCTATATGGCGAATCTGTTAATGAACCTGGCTTAATGTTCACTCGAAGTTTGAAACATTGAGTTATGTCGCGCCAGAGGAATTGTCTGTTGTTAAAATACTCTGACTATTAAAAAACCTTAACCAGAGAAAAAAAATACTTACTTGTTTTCTTTGTATCTCTGCAAAAACTAATCCGAATCTTTCTGTCAAGTTTTGACGATAGTCTCCACTTGAATAATTTATTTAGCTCATACACTCCATGATCTTGCGTCGCAGACGTTTCGTAGTTGTAAGATAAACACGAAGACAGAGACAAACACTTATGACCGCAGGAGAAAATTCCACGAGTCCCTCACGAGTTAACAAAGTCTTGATTACATGGCCGACCAGGACACAATTGTATAAAGGAGAACCAAAAGAATCCTTGACTTCAGGGCAAATATCTCCGTCACCAAAGCAGTAGTAGAAAAACAGAAGTACAACTATGATGTTCTTTAAAAACATTTCAAGAGGAATTTGAGATAACAGGTGCCAATACTGGATGTGAGATTCAGGTAAAATTCTTCGTTACGTTACGGCTAGGTAATAAAGAAGAATAAGTTAATTTGTGTTTAAGAAAGGAACCTTAGAGCTACAGTACAGTTGTTAATTAGATAATTATACCCAATCAGAGAAACGTGTTCTGACAAGCACGTGCTCAAGATTGCTCCCACCTCAAGTAGCCTGCATGCTGACTGCTGTGGGCGAGTATTCAACTTCTGAATGATTCTGAATAAAGTTTGTCATTGTTGTTATTGTTAGTTGTTGTTTTGTAATGCCAAGCACGATACAGTAAATGTGAGCATCCACGTAGCGGTATTCCCTTATATCTGACCCCCAAAGCAATTTTTTTCGTCAATAAAGAAACGCCCAAAATGGGAAAGACGAATTTGTGCCAGCAGTTACTGTGGTATGGACTGATAGTCTGTCTATCCGCCTGATTTACCAAGTAATCCTCTTCACTGCAGTTCAGTTTCATTTTGTTTTCTGTTCCAATTGAAAAAAACTAAGCCTACTGTAAGTCAAAAGAAACAGCTGAAGTAAATTTAGAAATTCCCACGTTCCGTACATCTGATGAGAAATCTGTCTAGGCCGGCAAAAACCTCATGAAATATTCCAACTTTGTGATCCTGCTATTCGCGAAATTATGCACGCCGCCTCCTCAAACGGAACATCAAATAAAAAATGTTAGGAATCTTCTTGAAACAATTTTTTCGTCTTTAAAATTAAAAGTCCAGCTTTTCGTTTTCAGATTAGTCTATATGCTTTTTAGTTTCGCTTTCAAAGAAAATTAAACATACACCGTATTTTCTCAATAAAACACCGGGGGCATGTATTCAAAACTCGGCCTCGTAGACCCGGCGTTTATTCGGGACCCAGCGTTTATTTATTTGTGCGTTTTCAGCCATTTACTTTTTTATCATCGGTACTGGAAGTTTATTGAACGAAAACGTTCAAAAATGTGAAGCAATGTCACCAACTTTGTCTTATCTCAGTAAATCGGGTAAGTTATTTACCAAAAAGCATCACGGTGAACTCTTCTCAACGTTTTTACATTTCTCCGTGAAACAAGGAGGAAGTGTATCGGCAACTGTTCGACAGCAAACGTACTGTGAAGCAATAGGTAAGTCTAAAACGAGGACTGGACCCTGGGCCCTGGACCCAGGATTCTGGACTCTGGACTCTGGACTCTGGACTCTGGACTCTGGACTCTGGACTCTAGCCTCTGTTTTTTTTTTCTTTTGGTCACGAAAAAAAAAGCAAAAAACAACAAATAGATAGACCAAAAAACAAACAAACGAAAAGGACGGTCTTTCGATGTAGAGACTTTTTTTCAGAAAAAAGTCAGATGAAGTCCCTGATACAAACGTCGCTTTTTTGTCACTGTTATTTCACGTCTGACGTATTACAACAATAAGTATCACAATACAGTATTTTCACCCAATTTTTTTCTCGTAAAAGTCAGATGAAGTCTCAGATATGAACGTCGCTTATTTGTCATTGTTATTTTACGTATGACGTGTCACAACAATAAATGTTACAATACAATATTTTCATCCCATTTTGGTGTCGCGCGTACGCAGACTTTTATTCTATTTTCAAACACGTTTCGCATTAGTAACAATTTTTTATTTTGCATTTGTTATCAGTGTTAATTGAAGAAAGGAACTTTTGCTTAAATAAGTTTGACACCGAAGTCCCATTCCTTTCTTGCCTTAAAAGGGGCGAGCCTAAAGAAATCTAAGTGGGTGGCTGGCTGACCGCTGCAGCATTTTCGGTACCTATTACTATTAAGATTGATAAGCCAATCTCGAAGAGTAAAATAAGCGGTTTTAACTCCTGTGTAATGAAGTTTTCCAGCACAAAAACAAACTTGTTGGTTTGAAAGGCAGAAAAAAAATCAGTTTATAGGTCTGTTTCCTTATCAGTGTTATTGCATTTCTATGATGTTATTTTCTCCTTCGTAGTCGTCGTATGGCTGGAGGCTCACAGCAACGCTGGTTTGGTTCGTCGCGATTTCGTAGTCGAAGATAACAAGGACATGTCGACCGTAATCGTCGTCGTCTTCATTTTCAAGCTAAGTAGACGAAAAAAAACAAACATACACTTAAAATCTTGTCTCGAATACGTGTGAAAAATTGCTCAAAACAATGAGAAAAAGGCTTAATTTCTTCGATCAAGCGACCGCCGTTCGAACATTTTTATCGATGGGGGTTTACAAGTTTGAATTCCAGAACTTTAACTGGAAAAGGAAAAAGCAATTGAGCGAATAACAGCTTACTAACCTTGTGAATACAGCTCGATTTTACTTTAATCACCGCCGGTGAAGCCTTGTCCCCGAGGTCTTTCAGCTTGTCTGTTTCTACAAACAAACATAATCGCCGCTCTCGCAGGCTTTTCGGAAAACTAACGTGTCCTAACACCGTTAGGAACTTACAACAAGCTAAATTCGATGCCACGATGTGTGATTGACTATCAAAATCAAGACAGTGGACGTACAAGACGGGCGAAGCAGAGAGAAACGAAGCGTTTACATCGAGCAACTCCATGGTAAATGAGGGGTCACGTGTCAAACTCAACTTGATAAGATAGTTGATCCGCGTTGCATCATGGGATACCTGCATAATCTTCTTTTGCATACGTATGAATGTCCCGATTGCGCCAAAAGTCTTCAACACCTTTTATTGATCTTATAAGAAATACAAAGACTTGTCTCGCCCTGCCGTGCCAGTAGTTCACAATCCCTAACATACATGTCATTTCTTTGTTTTCTTTTTTCTTGGGGGAGGGGGGGAGGGGGGACGGTGTCTTCTTTTTCCAAAACGTAGGAATTACGCATTTTCTATCTGTATCTCAAATTTTATTTCGCATCTCGTATGTCCCTTATAGGCTTCCGTAGGTTACAGGTTTGATAAGAACTGGGACTGGTCTTAGTTTTCACAGTACACTTAAACTGTGCCCTGTGCTTATTATTTATACCGTTACTTGCTCGTACCTTTCGTGCATCTACGAAAATCGCAAATCGAGTATTTATGGACATAATCATTATTTTGGCGCTTTTTTCACTCTTCTTTTAGCCATCACCCCTACCCCTAACCCCTCACTCCTACCCTACACCCACTATACCTTACTCCTCAAGCCCTACCGCTATCCCTACCCCTCATTCCCCCGTAATAGACCTACCGCTTGATCATACTTGACCTTAATAAAAATATACTGAGAAGAAGTAGCAACATCTATTCCAAATCGTTTCACTTGTCCAATATTTTCAATATATAGAAACAAAACGCTACCTCACTTGAGAAATCAGCGAATAAATCAGAAATCAGTGAAATAACAATGACAAAAGAGCGACGTTCATATCTGAGACTTCATTTGACTTTTACGACAAAAAAGGGATGAAAATACTGTGTTGTGGTATTTATTGTTGTGATACGTCAGATGTGAAATAACAGTCACCCTGCAGTCACCAAAAAAGCGATGTGCTTATCAGAGACTTTATCTGACTTTTTTCTGGAAAAAACATCTCTACAACGAAACACCCGTCCTTTTGTTTGTTTTTTAATCTCGTTTTTGTGTTTTTCTTTCTTTTTTTCATGTCAGAAAAAAAAACAGAAGTCCAGAGGCCAGGTTTTAGGTTATGCCGAAGCAGTTTAGAACAAGATGGTGTTGAGGCTCCTGCTCCATCAGTTCTATGAAGGGCAAAATTATGGAACGATTCGCATTAATCTCCCGTAATAGTCCGTGGACCAGGAGAAGAAACCCTCCTCCCCCCCTCGGGGCATTTTGGGGACATATATCGTTTTGAAGCATAGCCTGAGGGTGTTTCAAATCAGGTTGTTCGCACTTCTCAAGTGGAGGCGTTTGGCCGTACGGCCACATTCTTTATGTGAGGCAAAAACCACAGTGTACCCACGTCGTGATTTTTGAAAACTAATTCTGAAATGCCCAGACAAGACAGCGTATGTCTTTCTATCAAAAACACATATATAACACTGTCCAACTCGGGAATCTGTTAATCGTCATCATCGTCTCCTGCAGCGTTCTTTATCTGAAACAAAAAACCACAGGATACCCATGTCATGACTTTATTGACAACCCCTAAAAAGGCATTGAATATTCTAATACTGCAAAAGTGCACATGCATTTGATATAAATACACACCTTTACGCCGATTCTATCGTCGCATGGTACGGTCGAAATCCTCCCCCCCCCTCCCCGAGAGGGGTGGTTTTCGTCTCCTGGCCCACGGACTATAAGACTCGTCACTCACCACCAGCCATCACTCGATAGCACTATCAAAATGGTACATCCTTCAGTGAAACAACTTTATTCCAAATGCCAGTATTCCCTTGCAAAAATACTGTATGTCCAACATTAAAACCACCTGTATTCCGTACACCCAACCACCTGGCCGACCTGAAGTAGCCATCATTCAGTAGCACGTAAGATGGTCCACCAATGGCGTTCCATGGCAAATGCGGAGTCTGCATGCAACTCAAGAGGGAATAGGTAGTGAGTATTGGAAGTCCCCTGGGGGGGGGGGGGGGGTTGGGTCGTGATATTTGGGTTTCTCTCCTGGTTTTCCCACAAATATCATTTTCGGCGCTCTTTTTATTATTATTATTATTATCATTATTATTATTATTATTATTATTATTATTGCAACACAGAAAAAAAAGAGAGCCTACTTACAGAACAATTACTTACACTATCTACGTGACTTAATGTACAATTACTTACATTCTTTACAATACATTATATTACATTACAATTACTTACATTCTTTACAATACATTATATTACATTACAATTACTTACATTCTTTATATTACTTACACTACTTACGTGTTACATTACTTAATGTACAATTACTTACATTCTTTACAATACATTATATTACATTACATTACAGTTGCTTACATTCTTTACACTACTAATAATACGCGCTACATACAGTACTTACAATAACATATAAACATAGTTCTAGCCTTAGGTTTCAAAACAACTGAAATAAATTATTAGCCTTCCGTCTTAACATAGCTTTCTAGAGTTTATTTTCGGACACTGCTCCACTTTTGAGGCTATTGTGACATGCCAGAAAGACAGAGAAATGTTTTATTTCAGGCGACAGGTTGCGTGTCCTACAGGACCAAATATAGTATCTCGCCACAAGAAAATGAAAGTTTAGTTTTTGTTTATTCTTTGATGTGTCTGTCCTTAAGCCTAAAACTGTATTTAAAGAGAAGTTGTATGTCCTGAGTGCGAGATTTTGGTTAACAAGAAAATCCTTGAAGTTTTGCCAGAAGGTAGAGACGACACTGCAGGACCAGAAAAGATGGATCAAGCTTTCCTTCTCCGTATTGCAGAAACTACAGAGATCAGAATCTTTTATTCCTACTTTTTTAAGAAAATCATTGGTCGCCAATCGTCTATGCAGAAGTTTGAATTGAAATATAATAAGTTTTGTAGATTTTGTACACTGGAAAGATAACTGGTATGCCGCTTCCCAATCTATTGGCTCGCGAGCTTCAGAGGCGCAATCCACGGCCCATTTTTCTTGACTATTGGTTGGACACTTTTGTTTAAGACTAATTAATTTTTTATAAGCTTGCTTACTTGGTTTATTTGCTTTCATGAATTCCGTATAAAAGCTTTCGTATTGTGTATTTGCACTGTTGCGTACAGGCGCTCCAATTTTATTTCGTAGGGTTCTTAAAACAACCCGTAAAAAGCAAGATAATTTGTTTCGATGACGTCATAGCGCTGTTTGAATTCATGAAAGGATAGGAACGCATCTGAATCTTTCATCAAATGCGAAACCTTGTCAATCCCTTTTTGCAGCCATGCTTCGTAGAAGATTGGTTTGTTATTGATCCGTAAAAGAGAGTTGTGCCAAAGGTTCAGAGAGCGAAAATGGTCTGTAGACTTTACATTATTCTCGAAAGTTATTTCAGACCAGATATTTGCGATCTCCACGATAAAGGGATAGGATAATTTAAAATGCTTTAACAAGTCGCTTTTTCTGAGGTTGCCGCTGAAAAAAGCTCTTCCTCCGTAATTCCTAAGTTCTCTCTTTTTCTCTTTTTTCTCCTTTTTCTCTTTTTTTTTCATTTTCGGCGCTCTTTTAGGCACCAGATGTTTTCCAATCAATTGAAAATTGAATTCACATTTGTCCTTCCGGCTCTGAAACATATCTTTCATTTAAGTTATTTTTCAAAGTGTGATTTGTTTTTCTTTCATAGGTGTTCTTTAATTGAGCCTGGACCAGTTACAACTTCTTTTAACGAAAATGCAAAGCTGTTAAGAGAAGGCATTGATATATCGACTGCGGACGACAAGACTCTACAGCTGCTAAAGACGGCGCTTAAAGAAATGTACCGCAGCGTGCAGTCAGAAAATCAAACACCTGACGAAGTGGCAGCGCTTATCAAAGGTGTGATATTGAGTTCTAACCAGCATCTGAGCTATCAGACAAACAGCAAATACGGACCTGGAAAAGTACCAGCTAAATTATCTGATCCTAAAGGAGATAAAGCTATTCAACTCATGGCAAAACGGTTCTTTTCGGGAATACTGTAATAGGAGAAACGTTCAACTCTGCGTCACTGCAGAATGAACACTAAGAAGGAAAAGAATATATTTTGAAATCTTGAGTGAGACACAATTCGATACAATCTCATAAGTCTTTGTAGAACGAATTAAATCAAGTCTGTTACCACATGATTTAGTTAAAATGTAATTCTATAGTTATAGTAACTTACAGACTACTAAGATTGATCCTTTACTTTTGTGTGCTTTTTTTGATTAGATATGTTTCTTAGAACAAATTCATATATTTATCGATGTCGTCATTGTCAACTGTATGACTGCAGGCTCGGGATTCAAGATGGCGGCCTCAAAATTCAAAATGGCTGGTTTGTGACGTCATTGTGACGTCCCTTCCCCCGCCCCAGGCCCAGAAACTCAATAAAGCCCTGGCAAAATAGGGACAAATCAAGTCTGCTACCACATGATTTAGTTTAAATGTAATTCTGTAGTTTTAGTAACTTACAGACTACTAAGATTGACTTTATTAAGAAAACACTTGCTTTATTTTTTTTTACAAACAACAACGACTAAAACAATAAATTTATTGAAAACCATACTTTACAACGTAGAGCTTGTCGTAACACAATTATCATTATTTTACTATTCGAATGGGGACAAGAACAGATATCAAGAACGTATACTGGACACAATAAAGCAAACAAGTCTACAAAAATTGGGAAGCAATTCTCACTCGTAGCATTTATACAAAGAAACAATATCTGCACATCGATTAGCATCCATAGATGTAGTAATTTATAAAGAACGCGCCCAGTTGACTAGAATCACCTCATACCCAACAATAGACTGTGAGTAGTCTCTAATTTTGGCGATGGCGATTGTGGGGCGGGCGAAATACACACACGCGCGGGTGCGAAATTTCGAGGAGACGCGACGCGAGATTCGCGCGCGCGCGCGTGTATTTCGCCCGCCCCACAATCGCCATCGCCAAAATTAGAGACTGCTTGCAGTCTAATCCAACAAGTGCGAGTGGAGTAATAGTTTTGTTAATTCTCAACTCAGCTAATTGTTGTTGGGCTTTTTGTGCCACATTTATGGACAAACTCTTCGCTTCTCAGCGAAAACGCTTGAAGGCATCGGCACTTAGCATGGCATTCAATTTCCTTAGAAGGTCAAAAAACAGGTTATTCGCTGACAACCTGTGTGGTGTGAACCAATGAGAAAACAATAAATTGACAATAATAATAAGAACAATAATATTAGCTAATAGTCAGCTTATGCTGCGCAGGAGAAACACTAAAGGGCAATACTTTTACATATTATAAATTGTATGAGTTCGAGTTAAAGGCTGGATTTAGAAATTTCAAAGTCCAATTCCTGAAAAAAAAACACACACACACACATGAAAGTGGAACTTTAATTACTGGTAAGCAGAGTCCCTAACGCTATGTAAGGCTAATCATTCAAATCGCACTTTATCCATGCAAGACTAAGATCAGTGCTTAGGCTTAAATACTTAAATTAGTGCCCAAACTTTAATAGTAAAATCAGACCTTAGGCTTAAAGGCATTGATGTATATACCAAAATCAGTACTTAGCCTTTCACTAAATTAAGTAGTTAACTCTAAACACTAAAAACACGGCATAAATACTAAAAACAGGACCTTAAATGTTGCTACTTTTATGATTCCGAAATCGACCTTTATTTAACTTCAACTTCGAGGGCTGTGCAGGGTGGTTGTTTCTTTTGAGTCTGAGCATGAAATATTATGGTGTAATCATTCAAAGTCACTTCAAATTAACACTACTACCAAAACATTCCTGTGTAGGTGTATATGTTGTGGTTCAATTTTATCCTGGGTTCAAATTTTATTTTCCTTTGATTTTAACTCATTATCATACATTACCATACACAAAAACAAAGGAAAATAAAAATTGAACCAAGGATAAAATTGAACTACAACATATATTATGCTTTCTGAAACTCATTAATAATTCATAAAGAGAAACAATAAAAAACACTACCGTGACGGTTGCTTGGATACCGGATCTTAACTAACATAAAATTTTGCGAACTTTTGCTTAGAATTTCTCCAAGAATTGTTGATGTTTTGAGAAGCTATATCAAACACTTTAAAAGGAGCTTCATCAGGCATCCAAACACCTCATTTCTCGGTGTTTGGATATCCTGATGAAACACTCTTTCTCGTGTATGATACATTGCGTGCAAGGTGGTTCTAACTTTTGAGGCTGTGGATGTAGCCATGTACGAAAACACTTCTGACGGTGCTTGTAGGTTTTGTTTGGTTGGTTATCACGTTATCGAGGTACACGTGACGTCAGTTGAAGTATGAATAAACCATAGTGACTGCAAGGCTGGTACAAAAAGGACAAGTGTAAATAATTTATTGGCGATATTGTGTTTAGTGCAGCAAGTCCTCTTCAGGATAGCCCCGGCCCAGAAGAAGACCAACCAGCTGCATCAATCAAAATATCGGCCAATCAATCTTTCCTTTTTCCCTATTTCCAGCCTTTTAATCAAATTGGTTTAAAGGTACAGGTTTAAACACCGAGCGAACCTATAAAAGGATCATGGGAAGCATTTTGTTGGCTTCATTTGACAAATTCAAATGTAGGGGAAGCAACGGTCGTGAAACGTTTGAACAGTTACAAACTTTTCCTTTGACTAAATGGCTCTCTAGTTAAAAAAAAAACTATAAAAAACTTGAGTTATAACTAAAAAGTTGCCCTGATGCCATTTACAGTAAGATTCCAACTGAAGTTCAGTAAATACAACTGCCTTTATGTCGACCAGAAATTATTTTGCAGAATATTAAACCGAAACATTGTGTCTATAGTTGAAATATTGGCGGGCGTTTTAACATGGATAAAAGCCCAAAAAATCATTGAATACCTTTTAATTTTTGGTCAGTTCATGAGTGGAACCGACTTAAAACGGTTTAGTTTAATATCATTTTCTGCAAGTTTCCAAATTATTTTGAGTGTTTTGTTTGCACGCAATGTTGTTTGAACCACTCGCTCTTACAGTTAATACACTGTCATTACCACGGCTCTACAAAATAAGTATTTTCTTTTCTCTGAAACATAGGGAATAAAATAAGATAAAATTTTGGTCTTTTTTTAATCAGGCGTGTCATCTTAAGTCGTGCTATTTGTCCTGAGCGGTTTCAAATTTTCAAGCATTAGCGGCGGGTCCGGTTTTGCCTCTCGATTGTTTGCTACGTTTAAAACTTTGCAATGCAAAATCCGAGCATAAAGACTTTATTTTCAACTCATGCGATGTTCGGAAATTTGTTATTTACCGATTTACTACTGTTTATTTTGCAGAGCTAAAAAAATTATTTACAGTGCTTATAGAGCAAAGATTTGCGAGGATGTTTCAAGTAAATTTGGAGTGCTTCTTGTTGGCTTCCCGTCTGGTCGGTGAGCCAATCAAATGCGCCTGTTCGTCGCCCTTTAGGATTTGTGATTGACAGGCTGAACACCTCAGCCTCAGTCATGTAGGCTCACTCCGTGTTTAAGGATTACTTTCTTAGTATGGTTAAACGCGCCCACCAAACCAGTAATTGGTAGTGGCGGAATCCCCGGATGTGCATCGGTGGTTTGGATTAGGCGTTTGTGTGTAACGACCAAAGCTATGGTCATAAGGGCCGATAGAGTTCGGTGAAGCACCAAGTTCACAACTTTCTATATTGCTAACGTGAACTAAAAATTTGCCATGGTTGCCTTCATTTTGCCACCAAACCGAAGTGCAATGTCCACAGTCGTGTCCTCGAACGTTTATGTAGTCAACTTCTTTACATGCTTCGCTTCCCTGGAACGTCAACAAATCAAACTTCGCAAACTCCGCCCGTACGTAATCTCTGTAGTCGACACCGCTGGAAGGGAAACTGCACGTTATTCGCCAGTGGGTTGACTGGGATCGCAATTCCTCCATCCTTGCCAAAGGCAGTCTGTAAGCTTCCCAGTTGGGAGCTCTGGCGTTCATTGGGTGATTCAAGCTGAAAGATGATTTGGCGAAGGGGCGTGCTCTGTTGAGCATACTCTGTGACATCACTAGTGTCCAGGCCCATCCGGGCTCGGAGTTCAGGTCGCAGTAGACTTTGTAGACAACACCGCTGTTGTCGTGGATACAAAAGAAACCAGAGCCACGCAAATCCAAACAGCTTCTTGGTTTCTTTGATTTGAAATAAAGGTGATAGAAATTTGAGAAAATGTAAAGTCACGAAAACGAATATGGGTAACTCAGTGAGTACACACAGACATACATAGACATATGAAAAAAGGGGTTAGATTCTAAACAAGCCGTCGTGATGCTGCGTTGGTGGGGAAGTAAAACATAAATCTACATAAAAATCTGGCTTTATCAACTGAGTTGATAAGGTAAACTGGCCACTTTAAAGAAATTCCAAAGCTGACGTTTCGAGCGTTAGCCCCGGCCCCGGAAACAGTTATGTCACGCCAACGACGAATTGTCTGCTGTTAAAATACTCTAACTATAAAAAAAACCTTAACCAAAGAAAAGCAACTAGGTTAAATAAAATTACTTACTTGTTTTCGTTGTATCTCTGCAAAAACAAATCCGAATCTTTCTGTCAGGTTTTGACGAGAATCTCCACTAGCACTATTTAGTTCACACACTCCATGATCTTGCGTCGTAGACGTTTCATAATTGTAAGATGAACACGAGAACAGAGACAAACACTTATGAGCGCAGGAGAAAATTCCACGAGTTAACAAAGTTTTGATTACATGGCCGAGCAGGACACGATTGTATAAAAGAGAACCAACAGATTCCTTGACTTCAGGACAAACATCTTTGTCCCCAAAGCAATAGCAAGAAAAGAGAAGTACAAATATGATGCTCTTTAAAAACATTTCAAGGGAAATTTGACACAACCGATGCCAGTACGGGATTTGGGTTTCAGCTGAAATACTTCACTCCCTTTGGATATGGAATAAATAAGGATCATAAATCTATTCGAGTTTTAAAAAGGAACCCTAGGGCTTCAGTATAGTGGTTAAATGGAGACTACCCAATCAGCGAAACGTGTTCTGAAAAGTACGTGTTTTTGGCCCCACCTCAAGTAGCGTGTCTGCTGATCTCCTGTGGACGAGTATTCAACTTTTGTATGATTCGTTGAATAAAGATTGATATTGGTCTTATTGTTAGTTGATGTTTTCGCATTGCAAAGCTCAAAACAGTAAATATTAGCTTTTCTTGTTACGTTTTGTGTTTTTACTGATACAAATCTGTCCATCCGCCTGTCTTACTGAGGTATGCCTCTAAATCTGCATCTACGCTGTTACTTGGCAAAGGTTTTACCCACCTCGCCAAGAAGGCTGATCAATAGTCTAAATAAAGTTAAGTTTTTATTTTAATGTCAGTTTAGTTTTGTTTTGTTTCGGTTTATGTTAAACATGGCTCAGCTTATTGTAGGGTTAAAATAGCACTTCAAGAGAAGCAGCTGGAGTTAATTTAGAATTTCCCACCCTCCTAGTATCTGATTGGATGGCTCTTCAAGCTAAAAGACACCTAATGCCTTTCATTTTCGTTTTCACGAAAATTAAACCTACGGATTAGGCAATTGCGAATTAGGCCTGATGAAAAGATTTTTGGAGCTTCAATGGGATTTGAACCCGGGCCCCTGCGTTAGTGCTACAGTGCTCTACCCTCTGAGCTATCAAGTCCCATACATTGGGAGCAGACCAATTTATTGAGTTCATCTTTACCCGTGAAAGTAATGAAACATTTCACAGTTCACATCATTTTCTTTCTGTTTCATTCCTTTCACGTGGCCTCTGCGAACGCAGAGGTCACGGGTTCGAATCCTGTTGAAGCCCCTAAAATCTTTTTCTGGGCTTAATTCGCAATTGCTTAAATTGCGATTACAACTGCGATGGCCGCATCTTCATTTCATTTGTGTTTCGGCAGTTCACATGATTTTCATTCTATATGGCAAATCTGTTAATGAACCTGGTTTAATGTTCACTCGAAGTTTGAAACATTGAGTTATGTCGCGCCAAAGGAATTGTCTGTTGTTTAAATACTCCGACTATTAACAAACCTTAGCCAAAGAAAAAAAAACTTAAATTCCTAGTTTTTGATCCTGCCGTTCGCGAAATTGTGCATGCCACCTCCTCAAACTGCACATCAAACAAAAAACATTAGGAATCTTCTTGAAACAATTTTGTTTCTGCTAAAATAAAAAATCCAGCTTAGACAAGAAAAGAGAGCAAATAGAAACTTAAGACTTGTTAGAATAGTTTAGTGTAGCTTATCTATCTTATTTTCGTTTTCAAAATAGTCTATATGGCTATTAGTTTCGCTTTCAAAGAAAATAAAACATAAACCCTATTTTTTCGATAAAACGCCGGGGGAATGTATTTTAAAACTCGGCCTCGTAGACCCGGCGTTTCTTCGGAGCCCACCGTATATTTATAAGTGCATTTTTCAGCCATTTATTTTTTTATCCTCAGTACTGGAAGCGTATTTAAAAAAACGTTAAAAAATGTGAAACAATGTCACCAACGTTGTCTTATCTCAGTAAATCTGGTAACTCATTTAGCAAAAAGCATCACGGTGAACTCTTCTTAACGTTACATTTCTCCGTGAAACTGCCACGGAGGAAGTGTATCGGCAACTGTTCGACAGCAAACGTACTGTGAAGTTGGCATAGTCTAGAATCTGGACTGGACCCTGGGCCCTGGTTCCTGACTCTGGACTCCGGACTCTAGACCCTAGTCTCCGTTTTTTTTGTTTTTTGTTTTGTTTTTTTTTGTCTTGGCATGAAAAAAAAAGCAAAAAACAAAAACAAGACAAAAAAAATAACAAAACAAAACGAAGGGTCCTTCGATGTAGAGATGTTCTTTTTCCATAAAAAAGTCAGACGAAGTCTCTGATACGCACGTCGCTTTTTGGTGACTGTTATTTCACATCTGACGCATCACAAAAAGCTAGAGACTAGAGCCTAGAGTTCAGAGTCCAGGAGAGAGAGTCCAGAGTCCAGTCCTGGTTTTAGACTATGCCGAAGCAATTTAGAACAAGATGGTGTTGAGGCTCCTGCTCCATCAGTTCTAAGAAGGGCAAAATTATGGAACGATTCAAGGACCTGCTGAAGAAACGCTGGAGAAATCCTCGAGATGATCCTCGCTTCGCATTGATCTCCCGTAAAAATCATCACTCGCCACCAACCATCACTTGATAGCAATTAAAATGGTACATCCTTTAGTAAAACAATTATGTTCCAAATGCCAGTATTCCCTTGTAAAAATACTGTTTGCCCAATATTAAAACCACCTGTATTCCGTATACTCAAACCCCCGGCCGACCTGAAGTAGACATCATTCTGTAGCAAGTAAGATGGTCCACCAGAGGAGTTCCATGGCAAGTGAGTCCGCATGCGACTCAAGAGAATAGATAGTGCGAATGGGAAGTCCCCTGGGGGAGTTGGGTCTTGATATTTCGGATTTTCTCCAGGTTTTCTCACAAATATGATTTTCGATGCTCTTCTGTAGGGACAAGATTGTTTCGAATCAATAAAAAATTCAATTCACATTTGTGCTTCAATCTGAAATATATCTTTTATTTCAGTTATTTTGAAATGTGTAATCTGTGTTTCTTTCATAGGTGTCCTCTAATTGAGCCTGGACCAGTTACAACTTCTTTTAACGAAAGTGCAAAGCTGTTAAGAGAAAGCATTGATATATCGACTGCGGACGACAAGACTCAACAGCTGCTAAAGACTGCGCTTAAAGAAATGTACCGCAGCGTGCAGTCAGAAAGTAAGACACCTGACGAAGTGGCAGCGTTTATCAAAAGTGTGATATTGTGTTTTATTATTCAACAAATTGTCACTATGCCCATATATGGTCAGGAAGCCCTCAATATCTGTCATGCGTACATGACAGATATTTAACAATTATCCTGCGAAATCGCGCGGAATATCACCTGATACTTAGCCGACGAGGCCGTAGGCCGAGTTGGCTAAATCAGGGGATATTCCGCAAGATTGAGCAGGATAATTGTTTTATTATTCAACAAATTCCCATCGCCTACCATTTTCAGAACGAGAAAAACTACGGCTCTATGATAAAAACGCTAAAAGCTAGCAACACATAAGCTTAATAAAAATCAAAACAGAACTTCAAGAAATCGAAGTTTACTATCGTTCACTTAAAAAGACTTATTTACAAACTCATGTTTGGAAATGACAAGACAAAGGAAAAAATATTGCTACCTTACCGAGAATAAGTCCTCTTTCTGTGAATTAAAATCTTTTCAACTTTAGTCTTTACAACTTTCCGTGCCGGCAAGTGTGCTGCTTCGTTCGCAATAGCATTTTCTTGGTTGAGTTCTCACTATGAAAATTCCAAGTCAACCTCTGGATATCTTTGTGAGCTGAAGCAAATACTTGTTGACTTTTTGAGAGCATTTAATCGTGGAAAGTCTCTTCCAGAGAGTTAAAATTTACGGAGAACACTGCTAAAACTGCCTCGCTTTTCAAAATGGTCGCCAAACAAGCAATGAAAGAAAATCTGCAGTGCACTTCCAAATATGGTCATTTACGTATATCGCAGGATATCTGTCATGTACGGATGACAGATATTGAGGGCTTCCTTACCATATATGGGCATAGTGACAATTTGTTGAATAATAACCTGCAATATACGTAAATGACCATATTTGGAAGTGCACTACAGATTTTCTTTCATTGCTTGTTTGGCGGCCATTTTGAAAAGCAAGTAACCTCGTCCCCAGGGCCTTCTCCTCGTTCAAAATGGCGGTCGGAGAAACCCCTTGCCAAGGCTGCTAAATGGCTCCAAAAAATTCGTTAGAATTTCGTCACGCAAACACGATGAAATGTCTTCGTTTTGTTTCAACAACGGTTTCCGATTGCAGAAAACAAACAGGGCCGCCATACGCTGGAAACAACCTCCGAAAAAGCCATTTCATCATGTGTCACGTGACAAAATACTCCACGATTCTTGGAGTATTTCAGCAACCTTGGCCAGGGGTTTCTCCGACCGCCATTTTGAACGAGGAGAAGGCCCTGGGGATGAGGTTGAAAAGCAAGGCAGTTTTAGCAGTGTTCTCCGGAAATTTTAACTCCCTGGAAGAAACTTTCCACGATTAAATGCGCTCAAAAAGTCAACAAGTATTTGCCTCAGCTTACAAAGATATCCAGAGGTTGACTTGGAATTTTCATAGTGTGAGAACTCAACCAAGAAAATGCTATTGCGAACGAAGCAGCAGACTTGCTCACGGAAAGTTGTACTTAAGTTGAAAAGATTTTAATTCACAGGAGGAGGACTTATTCTCAGTAAGGTATATAGCAATATTTTTTTACTTTGTCTTGTCATTTTCAGACATGAGTTTGTAAATAAGTCTTTTTAAGTGAACGGTAGTAAACTTCGATTTCTTGAAGTTCTGTTTTGATTTTTGTTATGTGTTGCTAGCTTTTAGCGTTTTTATCATAGAACCATAATTTTTCTCGTTCTGAAAATGGTAGTCGATGAGAATTTGTTGAATAATAAAACAATTATCCTGCTCAATCTTGCGGAATATCCCCTGACTTAGCCAACTCGGCCTACGGCCTCGTCGGCTAAGTATCAGGTGATATTCCGCGCGATTTCGCAGGATAATTGTTAACTAACCCGCATCTGCGCTATCAGACAAACAGCAAATACGGACCTGGAGAAAAGCCAGCTAAATTATCTGATCCTACGGGGGATAAAGCTATTCAGGCAACTCATGGAAAAGCGATTCTTTTCTGGAATATTGTACTGAGAGAAACGTTCAACTCTGCTCACTGCAGAATGAACACTAAGAAGCAAAAGAGTATATTTTCAAATCTTGAATGAGCTACAATTCGATACAATCTCATAAATCTATTTAGCCTGGGGGGAGGGGGGTACCCAATTATAAATTTTAAATGAATAATCACCAAATCTCGTGAATTTTCCTAAAATTTATCAGAGAAAATTTTCCTGTGTCAATAACGTATCTATGATGATTGACGTTTCCATAGCAACCGTGTACTCAGAAGTGTTACTATATCCTGTCTTTTTTCAGTCTTTTTGTTTTATTAGTTTTTCCCCTTCGTTTGTAAGAAGAGAATCCTTTACTTTTGTGTACTTTTTTAAATTAGGTATGTTTCTTAGAACAAATTCATATATTTATCAATGTCGTCATTGTCAGCTGCATGACTACAGGCTCGGGATTCAAGATGGCAGCCTCAAAATTCAAAATGGCTGGTTTGTGACGTCATTGTGACGTCATGAAACGTACCCCCCAAAGGCTTAGAAACTCAAAAAAGCCGAGGCAAAACAGGGTTAAATCAAGTCTGCTAGCACATGATTTAGTTTAAATGTAATTCTATAGTTTTAGTAACATACAGACTACTAAGATTTACTTTATTAAGAAAACACTTGCTTATTACAAACAACAACAAACAAACAACAACCACTAAAACAATGAATTTATGGAAAAACCGTACTTTACAATGTAGAGCTTGTCATTATTTTACTTTTCGAATGGGGACAAGAACAGATATCAAGAACGTATACTAAACACAATAAAGCAAACGAGTCTGCAAAAATTGAGAGGCAATTTTCACTCGTAGCATTTATACAAAGATCGATGTCAAACAAGAGCGTACAGAAAAGCAATAGCTTACAAAACAAAGAAAATATTGTCAGGTTCTTACACTGAGGTTAACTCCCTTTTTCTGTAGTTCCAGCCTTGGAATCAGTTTGGTTTAAAGGTTTAAGGATTACTCTCTCAGTGCAGTTAGCCCATTGACGGCCAGCCTACATACATACATACATGAACTTTATTGAAGTGTCAGGGTCTTTAGCTATGGATAGCTAATTGGGGACACTAGCAAATACAAATATAAAATATAAAATACTAATATTATATAAAATAGATATATAGGTAGGTAATTAGCAATTTAAATATGTTTTATAGGTCTAATTAGTTAAAAAATAAGTTCAAGATTACCTAAATTAGTTGTATTATAATCATGTTGAGCACAAGCATAGCAGCTGCATCTTCCGTCCAACACCTCTGTTAGGTTAATGGCCCGAACTGCTTTTTTAAATTCATGCAGGCTTGTTTTATTGCGAAGGTCTTTGTCCATTTTCCCCAGAGATAGGGACCTAAATATCTTACGCTATGTTTACCATAGTTTACAGTGTTAAATCTAGGTATAGGGAAATCGTTGCCTTTCCTGCAAATCTGCCATTTTAAGCTATGAACGCTGTATTTGAGCCCTATCTGCTCAAATTCTGGTCCAAAGGTCTAAAAGTTCCTTTGCAGCATGAAAAATATATATATATATTTTTTACTTTCAGGCATTTTTGCAAATTCGACCTCGTGCTCGGTCCCGCTGTTTTTGGCACTCAATTGTTTTTTTTCCTTTGGTTTGTTGCCCGTTTAATAGTAATACTTTGCCTTGGAAAAGATTTCGCCTAAACGTAGAGGAAAGGGGGGGAACTAGAAACGGCATCCAGTGGGAAGGACAAATTTAGCCTCAATTTCACAGAGAAATTTTCCTCGCTTTTTTTGTGCGTAACTCTGGTCAATTTTCTCTGATTGCTCTAGTTCAGGCAACTTTCGTTAAAATTTTGCCCGGTGCATCATATTGCCAATCAAAATGATGACGTCACAAACGCTACAAGAACTGTGGTTTTTCACGGCCGTTAATTGGGTCAAATACGGCCACCAAACCAGTAGTTAGTAGTGACGGAATCATCGGATGTGCAACGGTGGTCCGGATTAAGATACTGTCGGTAACGACCGAGTTGACAACTTTCTACACTGCTAACGTGAACTAAAAATTTGCCTCTGTTTTGCCACCATTCTGCAGTGCAATCCCTACAATTGTTTCCTCGAACGTTTATGTACTCCACCTCTTTGCATTCTTCTTTCCCCTGGTACGTCGACAAATCAAACTTCGCAAACTCAGCACGTACGTCATCTCTGTAGTCGACACCGCTGGAAGGGAAACTGCATGTTATTCGCCAGTGGGTTGATTGGGATCGCAATTCCTCCATCCGTGCCAAAGGCAGTCTATAAGCATCCCAGTTGGGGGCCCTGGCGTTCATTGGATGATTCAAGTTAAAAGATGATTGGGTGTCCAGGCCCATCTGGCTCGGAGGCCAGGTCGCAGTAGACTTTGTAGAGAACACCGTTGTTGTCTTGGATGCAAAAGAAACCAGAGACACGCAAATCCAAACAACTTCTTGGTTTCTTTGATTTGAATAAAGGTGATAGAAATTTGAGAAAATTTAAAGTCAGTACACGGAGACATTGGGCACCAAGAAAAAATTCAGAAGCGGAAGTCTAGAGCATTATCTCCACTTCCTCAGACAAATCTCCCTCAGACAGATTATGGTATGGCAAATCTGAAATGAAGATGTGAGTTGTAATCGCAATTTAAGCAATTGCGAATGAAGCCCGATAAAAAGATTTTCGGGGCTTCAACGGGATTCTAACCGTGGCCTGTGCGTTCGCGCTGCAGTGCTCCAGCTACCAACTGAGCTATGAAGGCTACCAATTTACTGAGTTCATTTTAACCTGTGAAAGGAATGAAACATTTTACAAATCACATCATTTTCACTCTATGTTTCATTCCTTTTACGTGGCCTCTGCAAACGCAGAGGTCACGGGTTCGAATCCCGTTGAAGCCCCGAAAATCTTTTTCCCGGGCTTAATTCGCAAAAAACTGCGATAGCCACATCTTCATTTCATTTGTGTTTCCGACGGCAGTTCACATCATTTTCATTCTATATGGCAAATCTGTTAATAAACCAGTTCACTCGAAGTTTGAGTCATTTTGAATTTGAGTCATCAAGTTTGAGTCAAGTTTGAGTTTCAAAAAGGAACTTTAGAGCTACAGAAAAGTTGTTAATTAGATAAAAATACCCAATAAGAGAAACGTGTTCTGACAAGTACGTGTTTTTGGCCCCACCTCAAGTAGCGTGTATGCTGATCTCCGGTAGGCGAGTATTCAACTTTTGTATCATTCTGAATAAAGTTTGTCATTGTGGTTTTTGTTAGCTGTTGTTTATGTAATGCAAAGCTCGATACAGTAAATATTAGCATTCATGCAGCGGTATTGCCCTTATATTTGATCCCCAAAGCAGTTTTTTTTCCGTCAATAAAGAAACGCCCAAACTGGGAAAGACGAATTTGTGCCAGTAGTTACTGTGGCATGACTGATAATCTGTCCATCCGCCTGATTTACCAAGTAAATCACTGCAGTTTATTTTTATATTGTTTTCTATTCCGGGTGAACAAAACTAAGCCTACTGTAAATTAAAAAGCGAACTTGAAAAGAAACAGCTGAAGTTAATTTAGAAATTCCCAAGCTCCGTGCATCTGATGGGATATCTCTCTACGGGCCGGAAAACACCTCATGAAATGATACCAACTATGTGATCCTGCTATTCGTGCAATTATGCAGCTACCTCCTCAAGCTGCACATCAAATTAAAAAACATTAGGGATCTTGAAACAATTATTTTGCGCTAAAATTAAAAATCCGGTTTAGAGAAGAAAAGAAAACAAATGGAAAAACGTGTTCAAATAGTTCAGCATAGCTAATCTATTTTGTTTTCGTTTTCAGTTCAGTTATATCAGTATATACTCAGAGTGACTTAAGGTGATTCCATCGAAATAGAAGGAATATTTAAAATTTTCTAAAACTTGGTCCAGTTGGTAATTGTGTTTAGAACATTTCAAAAATGCAATAAAAAATAGGGGTCACCCTGCTTGTTTTTTCACAAAATGGATAGCCCTTAATAGCAACTATACGACCCGCAAGGTTTTCCTGAGAAACCCTGGTAATCAGAAATGACAACTCTAATTGCTTTAAAAAGTCATTGCTTGTATTGAAATATTGGAGCAGCTCACCAAAACAAACATTTATCTTGTATTATATACTATTTTAATTGAACAGGAATCAAGATTATGAAATAAATTTACAAATTTGCGGCGAGCGTACATACCCTGCAGCACCTAAAGACGTGTTCTTTTCGGCATTTAAATAACAATATCTCAACGCAGAATTTTTAACTTTTCTCAAAATCGCGATATATTGTACTAGACCGTGTGCCATTTGAATTTATGTATTAAAAATTGGGGTCACCGCGCTCGTTTAGGAGAAAACGACCATTTATTTCTCTGAAAAGCTCAGCTTTCATAGAAAACCTATCAAGTTCCGAAGGTGCGCGCGCTCGTGCACGCGCTAATCACGCAAGAAATGATGCGCAGAAAGGATGCGTAACGCAATAGTTTTATGACCCCGCGCGCGCTGATGATGTGAGCTGTAGTAATCGGCGCGCGCTCACATGAAATCGTAAGATTTTTCTGACATTTTGTGACGTCAGCATAGCCAAAAAAGGCAAAGTTAACGGTGAATTTTCTCGCGTTTCCTTCGGTGAATCTTTTTTTAAACTTTGCACAATTTGAGATACTAACGCTACCTTCCACATACTATTTTTTGGAAAAATTCTGTCAGAGTAATTCAGTTGAATGGTTAAAAATAAGAAATCACGTGATATCGGTGAAACCGTCTGAACGACCCCATATTTTTCCCCTGCAAAATGTTCGTAAAAATCATTTTCACAAGATAGGAAAGTTTAAAAAAATTTCACCTAGGGAAAATCAAAATATTAAAGAATAAATATGAATTAATAGAAAATATCCGTCATTCTTTAGACGTTTTGTTGCCATGACAACGGCCTATGCCTAAGAAGCAAAAACTGAAAAATAAGGGTAATTATGTTGGTAACCTTACTGACAAATCTCAGGAACAAAGATTCCAAGACAACAGAACTAGGGCTTCTTTTGACCAAAATGTCGATATTTTTGTTTTTTTAAATCTTACGCTTCAGGCACAGAAGAATGCTATGGCAAGTGTTTTAGAGTTAATTTCGCGCTGTTTCGGTGCTGGCGAAGCGTTTTATTTAGTGCAGTAGAAAAACAGTTTCGGTTACCATGGTAACGCAAAATAGCATTTTTTGGTTTTACATCGATTTCTGTCCCTGCAGTCCATCCAATTCCCGAAAATCCTTATCCACTCCTGCAAGGAAACTATATGACTAATTACATGACGTCTAGGCCTAACTGAGAGCTCATGGGATCGAAGTTCAGCGAACAAAACTTGTTATCAGAAGTGTGAAGACTGTACATGTGAGAAAGAGAGATGGCTTTCTAACGGCGATATTTTTCTGAAATGACCGGAAAGAAGAAGAATACTGTGTACAGAAGAAAAAGGAAAGGAAATCCTTCACTGCAGTTCAGATACACGCGAAAAAAGTGAAGAAAACGCCCGCCGATTGATGGTGAAATTCCCGAGGCAACTCCTGGTACGTATTAGTGTGAACACAGGTAACCAAAGCGTAATATGAGAGTTTGTATGGAGCTGAAATTCGATCGAAAATAATCGGCGGTTTTCCGCCGAAAATACATTAAAATCGAAATAAAGTTTAAAAAACCTTACCTGTTGCGTGTTTGCTGTGTTTTTATCGCTTTTCCGAGCTTCCGGAGGCCGTTTTGGGCGATTTTCTGCTTAACGGTCGATGCGACGGCATGTCACGTACTAAAGAGAGCTAAAGGTAGGAAAACGGGAATTCAAAATTGCCAACCGACACTCGAGGTCCCGATCAAAATACCCGCTAAAAATCGATTCGATCTAAAGTCAGCGCTTTAAAACCACAACACATTTCAAAAAGGATAAATCTGCTACCTTTCTATGTGATTCAATCGTCAATTAGTTTATCTCTCGAAGTACAGCCCTGCATTAAAACAAGCTTGTAAGGAAAAGAGGGTCAAAACTAACGGTCAAGCCTGGGACAAAGCGCCAAATTTCGCTCCACCGGGGGACGACATGAGTGACTTCTATGTCGCCAAATGCCAAACTCACCCCGTCTCCGGTAAGTCAAGTGTTGTACCGCTCAAATTTCGGCGGGAAATCGCGCGCGGGTCGCATTCAGGTATAAAACTTGACTTACCGGAGAGAGGGTGAGTTTGGCATTTGGCGACATAGAAGTCACTCATGTCGTCCCCCGGTGGAGCGAAATTTGGCGCTTTGTCCCAGGCTTGACCGTTAGTTTTGACCCTCTTTTCCTTACAAGCTTGTGATGGCGGCGATTTCGAAAAGTTAGTTCGTTTTTAATGCAGGGCTGTACTTCGAGAGATAAACTAATTGACGATTGAATCACATAGAAAGGTAGCAGATTTATCCTTTTTGAAATGTGTTGTGGTTTTAAAGCGCTGACTTTAGATTGAATCGATTTTTAGCGGGTATTTTGATCGGGACCTCGAGTGTCGGTTGGCAATTTTGAATTCCCGTTTTCCTACCTTTAGCTCTCTTTAGTACGTGACATGCCGTCGCATCGACCGTTAAGCAGAAAATCGCCCAAAACGGCCTCCGGAAGCTCGGAAAAGCGATAAAAACACAGCAAACACGCAACAGGTAAGGTTTTTTAAACTTTATTTCGATTTTAATGTATTTTCGGCGGAAAACCGCCGATTATTTTCGATCGAATTTCAGCTCCATACAAACTCTCATATTACGCTTTGGTTACCTGTGTTCCCACTGTAGACACTGTAGACAGCTGTTCCTATTGCAGACACTGTAGATAGCTGTTCCTACTGTAGACACTGTGGACAGCTGTTCCTACTGTAGACACTGTAGATAGATGTTCCTACTGTAGACACTGTAGATAGCTGTTCCCACTGTAGACACTGTAGATAGCTGTTCCTATTGTAGACACTGTAGATAGCTGTTCCTACTGTAGACACTGTAGATAGCTGTTCCTATTGTAGACACTGTAGATAGCTGTTCCCACTGTAGACACTGTAGACAGCTGTTCCTATTGCAGACACTGTAGATAGCTGTTCCTACTGTAGACACTGTGGATAGCTGTTCCTATTGTAGACACTGTAGATCATGATGTTCCTACTGTAGACACTGTAGATAGCTGTTCCCACTGTAGACACTGTAGATAGCTGTTCCTATTGTAGACACTGTAGATAGCTGTTCCTACTGTAGACACTGTAGATAGCTGTTCCTACTGTAGACACTGTAGATAGTTGCTCCTATTGTAGACACTGTAGATAGCTGTTCCTACTGTAGACACTGTAAATAGCTGTTCCTGATGTAGACACTGTAGATAGCTGTTCCTACTGTAGACACTGTAGATAGCTGTTCCTATTGTAGACACTGCCGGTGGGTAGCTATTCCTACTGTAGACATTGTAGATAGCTGTTCCTGTTGTAGCGGACATTGTAAATGTAGACAAACTATGACAGTTTATATGAAGGATATTTAATCCTAATTTGCATTTAGTGATTGCGTATCACAAAATTATAACCATGCAACTTGGCACCAGTCTTCCACATGTTCACATCCAATATGGCGGCCAACACGCTTTTTGCGTGTCCTTTGTTTTCCCGTTAGATTTTTGGACATAAAATGGCTACAGAACCATCTGACGATATAGAAGACATTTTATCTGCAAGAACTCTTCATAACGGTACGAATTTTTGTGATTTAGAGCGAACATAACGATGGTAATCTACATAACACGAACTTCACTCATTAATCTGTCTAATCTCGTCGATCAACTGATCATTCAAAAACATGGATGATAATAGTAACCACGGAAGTTCCCTTTTACTTTGAGTTACCAAGTGATTACTTTGTCAATAATTGTAGACATCCTTCTGTCTTGGGAGACAGTGGAAGCACCATAAAACGTTCCGTCAATTCTGGTGTAGATGTTGTACAGTGGAACCTCGATTTAACGAACCTCTCTGTAACGAAGTCCTCGGTATAACGAACGATATTTTTCAGCCCAGTAATAGTGTAATGTATGGAAAAGAACCTCGATATAACGAACCGTCGATATAACGAACCAATTTCCCCAGTCCCTTGGCACTTCGTTAAATCGAGGTTCCACTAATTTTATCCTTGGTTCACAACTACATGACATCATGTCTGTAACCGGAAGTTTGGGATACATGTATGTATTTGTTTGGTCAAGCAAAAAAAGCAAAACAAACAAAAAACAAAAAAATGGATTTCTGGAGCAAGAGACGAACAAAATTAGAAAAAGAAGACAACAAAAGAAAAATAACGGGTATTACTAGACCCAGTCATTGCCGTGTTGGCAAAGGCCAGCATACATATACATGCTTTATTTGTTGGTGTAGGCCAAAAGTGGCAAATACGTATCATGGTCATAGTTTTCGCTTTATTATTTTTCTCATTTGTTAATTACATGGCTGGAAACATTAATTTGTTTCTATTTATTGGCTTTAGTCGGGCTCCATTCCATGTCAATAACTTTTTATTGAAGGCACATTCAATTTTACAAACCAGAAAGCCATAAGAAGTGTCAACATTTGTGGTTATCATTTTGAAAGTAATGCAAGCGTTGTGCACAAAAAGCAGTACTTTTCCAGGAACCTAATGTCCAATAATTTTGATAAAGAATTATTTCTGAAATGTTTTGCTTCTTTTAACTCGACAAAATGGGGAAAGGATGCCACTGTTCAAATTTGAAAGATGTATATTAAGCTGTTTTAGGAATTGTGCATTTTCCATTCATTTGTGCTGGGAATATTTACTGTCAAGTGTACAAAAAATTTAAAAAATGTAATATGACTGCATGCTTCCCAGAGCATGGACCTCAAATTTTATCAGTATAATTTTTTCATGATGCTTGCCTTTCTTTCAAAAAGGCAGTGGTGACTGCTGAACTTTGTATTGTTAACCCTTTAAGGCCCAATATTAACATCCATATTCTCCTCACTATTCTCCTTATATATCTTATGTTGCTAGTTAGGAGAATTAGATTAAAAATCCAAGATGTTTTATCTTTGGTGATCATTAATTTTTTCTTTATTCTGATGATAATTATGTATATTTGTTCAAGTAGTAATTCTGTAAGGAGAAATTAGGTGCTTGTCACTATTGCTGCTTAAAGGGTTAAGCTACAAGCGTTTTAATTTGTTCTTACATTGTAGGTTCTTTGAGAGGTAAAGTGCCCAGTCGTCCTCCACCCAAAGTTATCGAGTTTATTGAACCAGGCAAGCAGAGAACACATGAGAAAGCTGTTCCATCAGTATGTTATGACTGAATATAGTATCATATCTCAATGTGATAAACTTACATGTATTAATAATTTAGTACAGCTCATTCAAACAATTTTAATTATTTTTTGTTAGGTTAAAAGAAAACAGTTGAAAGCTAAAAACAAATCAAGGTAGCTATAAATATTTTAACTGAAAAATTAAATATAGTTCTATGTTCATGAGAGAGATCTGTTAAAAAAAAACATTTTGTGAAAAACACTAGTTTATAATAATTTTAATTGCATCATTTTTTTCTAGCCAAGATCTTGATGAGTATGAATTTCAGTCCATTGCAAGAGAAGTTCGAGAATTTGGTGAGAAAAGATGTATATTTCAAGAGCCTGTTTATGCCCCTTATTTTTGTAGTTATGTACGTACTTAATCCACTTCTTCCCATGGGTGACAGCTAGGGCATCCCCTATTTTTTTTTTTAAAAGATTGTTATTTACATCTACCTTAGCAAGATCATTCAAGGAGGGTGACATTTTAAAGCTGTAAATGCCAACTCACTCATTCACCTTTCTCTCTTACTCTCTAACCTCCTTCATTTGCTTGATTTCACTTTATTTCCTTTCGTGTTCTAGGAGTATCAGGGCTAACTAGCAAAGACAAAAGGGAAACACACCCAAAAGACTCCCTCATTTAGTCACTCTTTTTCTACATTTCACTCAGTTATTTGTGTTAGAAGGAATTAGGCTTTTAAGTAGAAAAGAAAAAATGCAGACCAAAAGTCTTCCTTATTTACCCACTCATGTGGACTTATTTGCTACATCTTACTCAGTTGTTTTATTTTTTTTCTTTGTTTTAGGAGTAACTGGGCTCAGTAGAAAAGAAAAAAGGAAATATGAAGAACAAAAAGTTCAGGCACTGGGTGGAAAAGTAAGGCAGAGTAACTGTTAATGTGGTTTTCCAGAAAATATCCATTCTTCCCCCACAGAGGGGTTTTGGTTTGAGCCTCCCACCCCTCTGGAAATTCCCATTTAGGTTCATACATTCCTTTAAAAATTTTGGCTAAGACCCCCTCCCCCCCCTCAGAATTTCCAATGACCCTCTATGGTGGGGGTATGGATATTTTCTGGAACCACACAATGTGTACTGACATTGTGATCTCTACAGCTGTATCTTGTCACCCCTTTTTTCTAGTGGGGTGTCAATATTTAAGTAGGGAATTGGTTACTTGTTCTTAAATATTTAAAAGACCATTTGTTTTCAAAAATTTTCTTTGAATTCTTCTTTTGCAGTTATCTAGTTTTTGACCATTTCCATAGATTCACAGCCGTGAATATTGTATGAATTTGGCTTCATGGCATTGTGTAATATTATATCTTTATCATTAGTTGACTGCAGATCAGGTGCAACACTCGCCCTAGTTCTAGGCTGCAATTGTGACCTGAACTAGTCTAGGTCAATCCAGTCCTGCCTTCTCTGTCAAACTGTTTAAATATATAGTAATATGACATGCAGTAAACACCCGCATATAAGAACAGGTGGATTAAGAACATCAGGCTGAAAGTTGGCCAATAAAGCACCATATATATATAAGAACCAATTTAGCCTGATAAAGAAAACATGTTCTTATATAAAAGAAAGAGGATGCCAGAATAAGAAAGCAATACAGTAACTCATATTAAAGTACTATGGTGTGCTGGACCATACAAACTCTAAGAGCCATACAGTACCTGACAGGATAGACTGCTAGCAGTCCCTTTCTCGATAGTCGAGAGGACGCGCAAAATAGCTGAGAGCGCATGTGATCAACAGCGCTGCGAGATGAGAGTGAGGAGAAAAACAAGAAAAGAGACTGGGGGAGAGGCGAGAGGAAAAGGGACTGCGTTCTTAGCTGTAACCGACGCATTCGAATTTCCCGTCACACCAGCAACGGAAAATTCTGATTGGTCCATAAACAATAGTTGCTGTCAAACAATTTTTACGAGTAATCACCTTCTTCACACGTTTGGCTGTCAATCGATTGCTTGGATTTCAGATCATGTAACGTGATGGCTTTGGTCACGAAAGAAAATAGCGGCGATGTTTTTGTAAATTTATGCGATCAACTCAGCGGCTCAGTTCTCAAAGAGGAACATAAGCTAGCAGTGGAAGCGCTGCTGTCAGGAAAAGATGTAATGGCCGTTCTTCCCACTGCTTTTGGGAAATCTATCATCTATCAAAGCTTTTCAACAGCGAAAAATTTCATATTTCATATTCTGGTCACCAAATAACAATGGTTGCTTTGCTCGCCGTTGTACAGCTTCTCGTCGATCTGTCAATTCCTCGACAACATCGCTTTCCCCTTTCTGTCTCTTTTCTACTGCCGATCCAAGAGGACTTCCTCGGGGTCCTGATCATGTTTCTCGTCGTATTCCTGGCCGCTTTCCTTGTTTTGATAAAATTCTCCTGTAGTACGCTGATGTTTTCGCAGATGAATTTCAACTGTTCTGCAGCATAAACGCGCACTTCGACCAAACACGGGAGGATAAGTAAGGTTCAGAACTTAAACAAAGTTCAAGGGTTCCAGTAATTATTTTGCTGAGGGGGAGATTTCCTGTGCCGGCCTCCCTCGATTTGGACAGATTTTCACAGGAAAGGTAAATGCCGTTCAATTTTAAATTTACCTTGCACACACGGCAAAAATCTGAAGCATCGTGCGCGTTCGGCCTTCTCCCACGTTTTTGCACCAGTTTCGTTGGCGTATTTTCACTCATCCATGCAAATCTTTTAAATTTACTTGGTTTTTTAACTTTGATGAATGCTATGAGAATTCCGGGAAATCTACTTGTACAATGATTGTGCAATAGCCGGGTATAAAATCAATCACAAGTGGCTTTTCACCACAGGTAGCAAATAGAGGCAGGGTTGTTATTCATAAATAGTCGTCATTTTAAGTGGATTTTTATTGGGTTCAACGAATTGTGGGTGGAGTTACCTAAACGCTTCGGTTACAGCTAAGAGCGCAGTCCCTTTCTTTTCCTTTCCCGCCGGCCCCCCTCCGCACGTTCACTCTTCTTCTTTTTCGCACGACTATTTCGCGCGCCCTCTCGGCTATCCAGAAAGGGACTGCTAGCAGTCTACTGACAGGAAGGATGGGACTGTGGGACTTTAATTGTTAATGTTTACTTGTATTAGTAATAGTATTTATTTTTGTGTTTGAAATTTATTTTTAGTGTAAGTAATAAAACATTGTATGTTAATTAAACCTCTAGTAATGTATAACCTGGTAAATAAGAACTTGATCAGCCTGAACCCCGAAATCATAGGTTCTCATATGTGGGTGTTTACTGTAGTTAATAGTGTTGACAAGAATTGCTCGGCAACTTTGCAAAACAATTTATCTTTAGTTGGAATGACAAATTTAAGAACCTCGTAAAACGTGACCTTCACCATGTGTGGAATAATGTACTATATCAGATATTTAAAGGAGCGGGTCACTCCAGAAATGGTGTATTTTTTGAAATTGCCGATAAAAAGATAACACTAAGTTGAGTTACTGACCGTGTATCCGAACCCACTGAAATTCCTCTCCAAAGAGGGCCAAAATTCAACAATGCACACGGCCATTTTGAATCGTACTTAGCAGCCTGGCCGCTTGTCTGTGATGTCAAAATGTACAACAAGACCAGCAGTCGGGTAACGTGGGTTCCAAAAAACATGCCCATGTTACCCGACCGCTGGTCTCGTTGTACAGTTTGATAGACAGTTTGATACAGTTTGTTACAGTTTGACAAGCGGCCAGGCTGCTAAGTACGATTCAAAATGGCAGCGCGCAGTGTTGAATTTTGCCCCTCTTTGGAGAAGAATTTCAGTGGGATCAGATGCACTTTAGAAGCTAAAACCATGGTCAGTAACTCAACTTAGTGTTATCGTTTTATTGGCGATTTCAAAAAAATTATACACCGTATCTGGAGTGACCTTCTCCTTTAAAGAAACAATGTTTTCATTATTCCTGTACTAGTATCTGTGTAGAATGTTCTTATCTACATGTACATGTTTGGGTGTACAAACAGACAGGTACATTTCATTGAAGCTCCCTGAAAAGGAGCTTCTCAGTCACAATTAGTTTTCAGTGACAATATATCAAGTCTACTGACACTTGATGAATTTTTTAGGCTCCAAAAGGACAAAAAATGCCTTATCCAATGTTAATGCATCAAATAAAAAGACGAAAGGAACGAGAGAAGGAACAAAGAGACAGAGTAAGTAGTTCACTTTATTTCCTTAATGTGGGTTCTCTTTCTTGTAGTTACCACCGACATATCACCTTGTAGGTTTTGTAAAAGTGTAACTTAATTATTACTTTTTTGTTATAGGAGCATGCTATGGGCATCTTCAAAAAGAAAATTGATAAAAAGCAAAATGCTCCAACAAGGTTTGTGATGAAACTTCATTTTATTCAGTAGCTCCTTAGTAGACATGCATCCTTGGATTGTGAGAGAATGATTTTGTTACCATGCTGCTAGTTGAACCTGTCCCCTTTAAAGGAAGAAAACTGACCAAACACAATGTAAGTTGAGAACAGGCAGTCACCAACCACAGGCATCCTGATTTCTCTTGGCCGAGGGAACAAGTAACATAACCAAAGATAGCTAAACAAACTCCAAGCTGAGTGATCTTTCAATATTACCTTATTAAGTGATGCTCAAGTTACAGTATCACCTCACGCATTCATGTACTTTGTCACACCACCAGGATTAGTAGGGATACGTAGATCAAACCACAATAAAACTAACAATGTAAAAAGCATGTTTGGCAGCTAATCTTCAGTGAGATTGGGATCGTATTGGGCAGAATTTTCATTACTTTGAATTATTTTTGGCCTACAGAGCCTCGATAGGACGCTGGGTGGACAATTCATCCAATGGCCTTCAGGCATCAGTTGGAAAGTTTAAAGCTGGTGTTCAGCGTCTGTCCAAAGCTGATCTGCGCAAGATTAAAACCTCCAAGAGATAGCAGAAAAAAGGTACTTTCAAGACCTTAGGCATTTGTTCAGATAGCAGAAGCACATTTCTGTGGAGACCTTGGGAAAATCAAGACACAAGGAGGTGAATGTTATACACTGTCACCTGACAAACAGAAATAAAAATGGAGGGCGTGAAGTTAGACGATTAAAAGGAAGATTACATCTTGCACTCAGGAAAATACAGATCACGAGAAAAGCTATGCTAAGACACGAAGAAAACATTTAAATCCAACACAGCAACATGAAGTTGTTAGCATTCCATCTGCTGCCCAGTTGTAGAATCTCTACAGCTGTTTTTCTTTTGCTTATTTATACAGACCCAAAGTAGATCACAAGCAGTCCCTTTTTTCTTTCTAGTTAGCTGCACCAGAAGCAGAAACCATGTGTCTGAGCTATTATGAGCATCACCTGCTACAGAGCTGCCAATCTAAATACAGGCTTGTGCAACTCTGAAAGAAAAGAGGGAGTGATTGTACCACACCTCAAAGGTCTCAGTGCCACAAAATGAATGTAGACCTGTGCCACACTAATGAAACACTTTTCAATTATTTAATATAACAGTCTGGAACTATAATTGAAATTTCTGATTGACAAACACACAATGCCAAATTTATTATTAATAAAATTTATTCACCATTTCTCAAGACAATAATTTATTATTAAATTTAATATTTTCCTCCTTACTACCTTAAAGCATCTGAGTTTGGTCTCTGATTTATCAGTTGTTTGTCTGCATTACAAGTTGACTCTTATTGTTTTGGCATGTTTGTTATTCAAAAACTGTCCCTGGTACTCCTGCTGCCCATTGGAGCAATCTGCAACGTGTGGTTCCAGAAAATATCCATACCCCCACCACAGAGGGTCATTTGGAAATTCCGAGGAGGAGGGGGGGGCCTTAAAGGTCAAAATTTTTAAAGGAATGTATGCATGAGCCAAACTGGAATTTCCAGAGGGGTGGGGGTTCAAGCCAAAAAGTCCTCTGTGGGGGGAGTATGGATATTTTCTAGAACAACACAATTCAACTCTCCCAGTACTGACACTAAAATCTGATCATGCAGGTTGTGATTCAGAACAAACTGAGCATGTTATTATCTTATGTTGGCCCAAAATTATAAAATGTGAAATGCTTCAGATAAACAGAAAAATATATAATAATTCATAGCTGAAAAAGTGGTCTATTTTATCTGTCTAGTACAAGGTCCAATGTTAAAGGGATTTTGCTTGTGTTTGTAACACTTTAAAAAGCCAATAGTCACATTTACTTAAATGAAAAACTAAAAGTAATGGTCCATCTCTTCTTCAGATACCATACATGTACCAATTGACCCTCCGCCTATTAGCACATGTCTTTGGCTACGCAAATAGCTCACAGGTTCTGTGCTTGTATCGTAACTAACGCGATGTACTGCGTAGCACTCTGTAATGAAATTAGTAATGATGTAAAGTGTATGTATGAGTGCCAATAAGTGAGCAATACTTCCCTTCATAACTTCCCCTGGCCACAGGCCTTTAAAGAAGAAATAGGAATTTCTTCTTGAAATAATATTATGAAGGGCAGTATTGCTCACTTCTTGGCACTCATACATACACTTTACATCTTTACAAGTTTCTGTGCTTGTATCTTGCAGAAATCATTGAAACACTTAAATGTATTATGGTCTGTTCTCCTTGAAAAAATTCGCCCTTTAAGCCCTGATATGAAAATGTGTATTCTCCTTACGGTTCTCCGTACATTCTGTAAGGAACTAGTAAGGAGAATAATATTGCTCTCCTTGCAAAAATTCACTTCACATCTTCCTCTTGATGTTCCAGGAGCATTTTGTGTGAGCCAATCATAATTTTAGCAAAGTCCTTGCAACAAAGCCACTTTAAACCTTAGTGCAAGTTTAAACTATTCCCTATTGTCAGAGCTCTCAATGCATTTAATGAGAAATTAATTTAAAGGGCTTATGACACCAATGTATGCAAGTGTCATGTGTTAAACGGAAATTGAGCCTTGCCTAAAGTCAGTTTTTCCAATCAATGCATTAATTAGAACAGCAGTGCCATCCCTTGCTATGTCTTGTGCTTTTGTTAGTGTTGCATCAATCTCAGCAGTGGATGGGTCGCTCAGTAACAGGCCTTTACCACCATATCCATCAGCTACTTTATGGTAGTCTGTGAACTGTGGAAAGAAGGGCATGCATTAACTAATGATTCTTGATCACAAGCCTTACTAGTGAATTAGCCCATCTTATAATATTTTAAGCATTTCAGTAGCTTTCAACACATAGCAGAAATAGTACTTTCCTAGGTAGGTCAATATACTGGACAAACTGTGGAAGTGAATTTTTGTCACACAATGGGATGAGGAAGGGTAGTGAAGCCCCTCTACATGAACCCAATCATGTAACGTTATATCAATATCTATATTTATTAAAAACTGGACTAGGTATATTGGATTTCTAGCATTTTGATTGGCTGAACGGAGCTAGGCTATCAGCTCATATACCTGCTGCGACAAATATGGTCAATGAACACTCAACAACAAAGTGAGCTGAAAGTTTTTTCCTCGCGAGCAACCCGACGAGAAAAATGGACGAGAAAAATCACTTGGCAGCGAATTTAAATTAAGCAGAAATTCAAACATCGTCATCAACAAGCATTACCAACAGCGTCGTCTAACACAAGTCAAAATTGTTTGAAGAAACTGTGCAGAAATAGAAATTTAAGCATTAAGCGTCGTGTTTACAATTAATTTCTTTCATCGATCGTCACGTCGATCATTGAAATTGAACACGGTAGGTTTTATCAGGAAAGCTTTCCACTTCAAAATATCAAGACAAGACATAAAATATTAAAAACACAGTGAAATGGGACAGGAGCAAATAATAAAAACTATCACACATTCACGGCGCGAGTCGGTGCGAAAATCATGAAGCGGACGTCTATACAAGTACTAGAAAAAATACAGCGGCAAACTACCAAGAAGGAAGGAAGAGCGAGATTTTTTTCGCCTTTAACACGCAAAATTGACACTGGTTTACCTGCACTCGTTGTAGCTCTGTATTCCAACAGGTCCAAATGCTCAGATAGAAATCGGATGCCATGTAAACGGAGTTCAATCGCTTTTCCAGTTGTTTGAATGTTGTTTTTAAGCTTTAAGCTTATACCATTCCGTCCGCAACCTCTAAACCGAGAACAACTGCATTTTGCACTTTGCATTTAACAAACTATGATGGTGACTTCTAATGTTCCTCACTACAGTAATCTTGCTTCTGAGCTGCATGGAAATTACCTCTTCAAGTTCAAATTTGTTCTGTCTTCAGTTCGATGAAACACGCACATGATGGCTCCGTTGTGCGAACAGATTACAAACTTGTTCAGTTTCAACTCCAGCAGCTAATATGGTGAAATTGTACAGCTTCAATCCACTTTGAACGATGATAACAACAATGTTTCAGGAAAAATCAAACATGTACCATATTTCAGAGCCAATAATTAGAAGATTTCTTTCCAACACTTGTGCTACTTTGTTCACTTTCGAGCAGTTTTCATTGATTCATTCAGCTTTGCAATGAAACGCTGCAACACTTCGCGAGGTTTTGGCGCCTTTTTCGTTCAGTCATGTGAGGGATTCTTGTTCCGTTTAGAATTCTTTTCTCGTTTTTCCCGTTCTTTCTTGATTTTTTTTTATAGTGGTTAAGTTTTTAATAAAAGAATTATTCTACTCGGGCTTGCTGGATATCAAATGATTATAACCAACTCGGCGCTACGCGCCTCGTTGGTTATCTATCATTCGATATCCAGCGCGCCCTCGTAGAATAATTGTTAATTATTTGCTCCTGTCCTATTTCACTGTGTTTTTAATATTTTATGTCTTGTCTTGATATTTTGAAGTGGAAAGCTTTCCTGATAAAACCTACCGTGTTCAATTTCAATGATCGACGTGACGATCGATGAAAGAAATTAATTGTAAACACGACGCTTAATGCTTAAATTTCTATTTCTGCACAGTTTCTTCAAACAATTTTGACTTGTGTTAGACGACGCTGTTGGTAATGCTTGTTGATGACGATGTTTGAATTTCTGCTTATTTAAATTCGCTGCCAAGTGATTTTTCTCGTCCATTTTTCTCGTCGGGTTGCTCGCGAGGAAAAAACTTTCAGCTCACTTTGTTGTTGAGTGTTCATTGACCATATTTGTCGCAGCAGGTATATGAGCTGATAGCCTAGCTCCGTTCAGCCAATCAAAATGCTAGAAATCCAATATACCTAGTCCAGTTTTTAATAAATATATATATATATAGAATTATATAAAAGCATTCCCATTCTCTTCTCAAGTTCGTCTCCGTAGAAAAGAATTTCTGCAGGCGTACGAAAGAATCAAACAATTGCGGCTTCCTTCTATTCTGACACACTTGTAGAAGTGTTGAAGCGTTAGTTGATATCTAATTAGTAAGTTGTTTGTTCATACCTCCAAATCACATCCTACACTAGTGCCAAACATGGGAACTTGCTCACGAGCAATCTGAGACCAGCATGCATCATTCCCGACCAGGGCAATGACTGGAGTCTGAAAATGAATAGAATGCCAAATTAACTATGGAAGAAAATTGCAATGTAAATCCACTCATAGTCTTAACTTATTGACGATGGGTTTTTCACAATTATTATTATTAAATAATTATTTTCCTTTTTCTGTTATATGTTACTTGTAGTTCTATGTAAATGTCTACGTCAGTTAGTTGTACGTGGCAGTGACCAACTCGAAAGCCTAAGCTCCTTTGGTCACTGCGCACATTTCACCTTTCATGATTTAATATGTAATTTGTTGTTTTAGTTTTTTCTTACTTTTGTAATGTATTGTAATTTCTGTCTTAACCTTTCGGAATAGTGCAAAAAATAAAAAATCTAAATCTAAATCTTATTAGCAACATCTACCACATTAACCTGGTCTTGCACTTAAGCTTGGCCTTACACTGTTTCGAAAAGTCTTATTAATTTGTAGGTAGCTAAAATGTTATTTGATTGTGTTACTATGGAGTTACTGACATGTTGATAGCGACATTTCAACTACTTTACTGCTAGTCTTTATGAGGTGATGAGGTTGGTTGTTTACGTGTTGCAATATGCAGTATGTTGGTTCATTATTACTGGTGCATTTTGATCCTCTTTATTCCAACTGGTAGGTGTTGTTCCCTCATAGGTCCGCTTTATTATTTTTATTAAATAATTATTTATAATTTACCTTGTGCCTTGTAAAAGTGTCAAACTCAGCTACACTGTAGCCAAGGGAACCGTCTCCATAAATGACCCAGACTTCTGATTCTGGTCGGCACAGCTTGGCCCCTAGGGCAAATCCCCCACCTACTCCAAGGGTACCAAATGCTCCAGGATCTAACCATGTCAGGGGATCACGTGGCCTGGAAAGACAGGAGTGTAGGATGGTGCTTTTGCTGATGAATTGCATTTGTACAGTGCTGTTGTTGTTTGAGAGCATGATGGTCTAATGGCTAGTGTATAGGAGATTGAGAGTGTTAAATGAATTCTTGAAAAGAGGTACTGTACTGAAAGTATACCCTTTGTGTATCATTAGATGAGTTTTGAATTGCTGTGGTGACATACCAGTCAGACCAAATTGGTTTACACTTTTTTAATATGTTAATTTCTGATGCATGGCTCGTTGCTTAACGCACTGAGGCTCTGCAAAATGCGTCTATAAGAACTGATATTATTATTATTGCTAGCTAAAAAATGTACCTTAGGATGTATGCGGCAGTGCCTACGAAGTCTCCTCCATCAGCGACGATGATGCTGTTGTTGGACATGACATTCTCCAGATTGTACAACAGCTTCAGTGGATTCAGGTATTGCTTTACAGATTCCTGGGACTTGAGACTGAAAGAAAGAGGAAACAGCACAGTTTTTAAGGTGGCCCAACACTACATATTTGCGTGAGCGGCAACTGTTTTGAAATCAAATTTTTAGCTGCTCAACAGCATTCGATTGCTGAGATATTTTAGATGCTGAAAAAGGAATGCTTGAAGTTTATCAAAAGCGTACTTTTATTGAGATTGATACGAATATACGAAAATTTTCTGCAATTTTCTTGATCATGGTTTTCAAAGAAAATGCATATTACCAGGAAAATGAAAAGACGTTTTCCCTTCACATTACTCTGAACAGGTGCTGGAATCTCAAAGATTTCAGGGACCAAGTTACAGATAAATTGGCTCCACACAACCTTTATAGCAAACGGTGATTAAAAATGTGGCCAGAATATTTTGTACATGCATTTAGCCATAATTACTACAAAAAGGATTAAAGCAAGAAAGAATCGTACATACTAGAACAAACTAAGGTAAATATGTCTTGTAACTTGTGTATCAGAGTCAAAGCGATAAGGAATGGTTTTGTTGACATTATACGGTGAAGCGAGAGCACACCTTGCCAGTAAAAATTATGGCAACCATGTTGTTTTCCAGGTTTCGCTCAATTTTTGGCTTTTTGTGTTACTTCGTAAAACCGTCGTGAACACCCATAAAACAGTTGATAACAAAGCTCCTGAGCAGATTTTGCTGTATTCTAACAATATGCTTTTCAGAAATAAGGCAGCAAATTCAGGTGACTTGTGGGCTGCTCAACCAAACTGCTCTGAAAACCGTTTTGTTGAAAAAAACAAATCAATATCACACATGCTGTTTTGGAATTCTGCATGTCACGATTTGTCACATCTGCCCCTTGGGAGTCCACCTTGTGGAATAATTATTAATAATAAATAAATGTAATGTGGTCTGCTCTTCCACACACTGGCTAAGGACCAACACTTGAATTAATTTATCCCTTTATTCAAATTATTATAAAACATGACCACAAAGATATTCCCAAACATTGCAAAAATCTGCAACAAGTCAGCAAAATAGAAATGCTTTCTATTTTCCCAATTTGTGCCTATTTACTTCAATCATTACTGTGGTCGTGTTCCCAGAAGTCTGGAAAATCTGGGACAGTTGGGTCCAAACAACAGAAGCCCTGATCATCCAGGCTTTCCCTGACACATGAAGTCAAACAGAGCACCTTGATGAGCATCTGCAGCTACTTGTAGCATTTATTCAAGGGTAGAAAAAGTCACCAGAGTTGGTGGCAAAAGCTGAAAATTGGGATGTCAGAGATCAGTATGTTTATCTGAAAATTGACAAAATGATTGGATTCAAAATGTGTTGAGTAAAAAGTTGGTCAAGCCATCCTGCGCATTTAGAACTGCCATTTTCATTTGGCCCATCTGAGATATTAAACTGCCATTTGGTACATGGAAAAAATGACGTGGATGCCCCCCCGCCCCCTCCAAAAAAGTGTTTACCAAATGTAACATCTAATGATGTACAAGTACAAGTACGTAAATGGCCTTGCCCCTGATTACTTGTGCAGCAAGTTCCCCAAACGTGCAGAGGTGCATGACTGTCAGACACGGAATCAGGAGTAGCTAGACAACCCTTTCTTTAAATCTGCCGCTGGACAGAGGACTCTTAGATACAGATCAACTAGGATATGGAACGAGTTTGCCAAAGATTTGAAAGACAGCCCTACATATCCCTCCTCTGAAATGAACCTCAAATGGCATTTTGTAAGTCACTTTTTGAGTAACTTATTTGTTTTACTAGGTTTAGAATATTTGAGCATTTTTGTGACAGCTCTTCATGTTATATTAATTGTAATTGACGTTTTCTCTTTACAACAATTACATTGTATGACTGCTGCAAAGCGCCTCGGGGAACCTGTTCATTATATATTTAAGGATAATTAAAGATATATTGTTAAGACTTAAAGTGAACAAGAATTTCGTGACCAGTAGACAGCAAATATATGGTCATACACACACAAAATGTTTGAGCTGGCAGACTGGATCTTAATATTACCTGTTGGTCTTTTCTTTTTCAATGTCTCTCTCCTTTAACATGTCGACCCAGTCAGCAGGACAGCTGTATCCCTGGAGACCTTGACACAATGAGATCATGAAGGTGGCAGGATCACCTGTTACCATGACAACAAGATGAATATTGTGATTCCTGTTGTTCAAGCTAGAGTATAGTGTGCATATACAGTTTAATTTAGGCAACTGTTTAATACAAGACATCGATCATGACATTTTTCTTAGGGCCTCCTTCAAATGGGAAGGTGGTGTCAAAGTTAGCACATTGACCTTTTGAACAAAAGATTGGAGGGTAGGTGGTTTAACCTTTTAAGTCCCAAGAGTGACAAGCATTCGATTTCTCCTTACAATGTCACTGCATGGTCAAATGTACAGGTCATGAGAATGAAAGAAACCATCACCAAAGATGAAATGTCTTGATGTTTAAACAAATTCTCCTGAAATGCTTCATAAGAAATATATGAAGGCTGGTAAGGAGAATATGCATGTTGGTTTTAGTATTTAAAGAGTTAAGGCTTGCTCTCTGCATCACGTTGTACATTTTGACAAGAAACCTTACACCACATTGCCTCTCATCAAACAGGTGTATAAACAGGTCCTGGTCACAAATTAAACCCAGGGTATGATAGAAGAGCATCTCATCTGGGGGGGGGGGGGGGGGGCAGGGGGCGGTGACACTCCCAGTAGCTTTACACTACAGAAACTGGTGTAATGTGGCCTGTGTGCAACTTTACCTTAACCCCTCAAAACTACAAAGTGATTCCCAAAGACCACTTCACTTTACGCCGGAATAAGAATTCACAGCATGCATACAGCAACTGGTCGCTATCATGGACATCTTGAATTTTTATTATCAGATGCAACATTATAACAGCTTAAATATGTAGACCAACAATATGTCAACAATATGTCAGGAATATACATGAAGCCAAGCTAATGCAATTTTAATTTTGGGAGAGAGGACAAGTACAACACTCAAAAACGTAACTACAGTTAAACAAATACTAATTTCTAACCTTGAATTGCAACTGTGGGTTTCCAAAACATGTCTGAATTCTAAAAGGCATTCAGTGACAGAAATAACAAAATAAGAACCAATATGAACAAGGCTAAGATATATTCTAGACTACGAAAAAAACAAGGTATTGGTCACAATTTTAGACATGAAAGTCTTTTATTCTAGCTACATGAATAGGGAGTATTAATTTATGAATAAAGCCTTCATTGCTCTTTGTTTAGGGCAAAGCCTGCCTGACCTACCACTGCAAGGGCGTCGCGTTCCATTAGCTGCATTTTACCACTTGGTAAAAGCGACATTAAATAACAAGTTTTATTGACAAAATTATTATTAATAATAATTACAACTTAATTTGTTGTGCATTACACTCTTTACCTTAAACAGCTGGCTTTTGTTCCTATTCACCGCAATGATCTTGGATTTTTTGTTAAGCACTCGACCATAAGACAACCTAAAGTCACATACAGTACCTAACAAACAGAAAATTTAATTGTGTTTCTTTGGTTGCTTTGAACACTGTAAACAGTAACTGAATTTTTAATTCAAAGATTGATTTATTTTAGGAATGACAGAATTGATTTTTTTTAGTAATCAATTTTCACCTGCTAAAATAACAAGATCTGCCTCCTTTAGGGCATCTCTTCTGCGTTGCCGTATGTGTAGATTACTATTTCTTCCTAGCAAACCACGCGACATGCCTCCAAGGAAACACGGGATACCCAAACCCTAGTGGACAAACATCAAAACTGAGAACAGTTTTTTAATCAACACCAACAGAGTCTCTGAGATTTTAAGGCTGGCCATAAATAATTACTACCATGTTCATCGCGCAAAGAATAGAGTCAATATTCATTGTTAAAGGGACTATGTCACGCTATTTTAGTATCTTTTTAAAAAGCTAAAAAGTGTCTTGCATCAATTGAATTCCAAAAATAAGGGTCTGGCTTTGTTAATAAAGACTATCTTAAAGCACTGAAACTGTTTCCTGTCGTCTGTTGCTACCAAAGGCAAGGATGGAAATGGATTGCAACTTGAAAAAATTGGGCCAATTTTTTTCAAGTTTTGATGCTATGTTCTCAAAAACCACCAAAAAAATTATTATGGTTAGCTCTCCCTAATAAAATTCATTTGATATCTTTCTCGTGGTTTTACAGGAGCACTTTGTGTATGATTTAAGGCACTAGGTAATGATTTTAGCACAGAATTGACCTAAAATAGCAAAATCCTCGTGACGTAGCCCCTTTAATGATATACTGAGGGCATTCCCTTGCAAATGTACAATCATGTGGAAGCACTTAATGATGTTAATCAACAAGAGTACAAAGCAACTTTTTGGAATCTAACTTAACTCTTTAAGCCCCAATAGTGATGACCATCAATTTTCTCCTCATCATATCTGTGCACTATATAACACATACAGGTCATGAGAATTGAATAAATGATCACCTGAGATGAATTGTCTTGATGTTTGAACAAGTTCTCCCGATTAGTAGTCAATGAAACATATGGAGACCAGTAGGAAGAATTTGAATAAAGATGTTGGGGCTTTAACTCTTTCCCGTCAAGAGTCGTATTTTCCCGACGTTGAAGTCGGGAACCGTTGAGCCACTTGTGACGTCATTATTTTTGACGTCACCAGATTGTTTTGATCAGCAGCTAACACAGCAAGGACAGATCCATCCATACGTGTGTCCATTTTGAACATCAACCAAATTCGGGCAGAGCTATACCAGAAAAAACGTGTCTAGCCTGCATAGCAGGCGTAAACGGGGAGGGGGAAGGGGAGCAAGAACGCGGGAGAAGGGGGACTGGGGGCTAGGGATGAAGGAACGCCTGCTACAAAGACCCCCAAAATTCTGATTGGTTAATTTTTGACAGTACGTCCCACGGAAATGATGTAACTATAATTTGATGAGGACGTGCAGTTAGAAGATTTGTTGAACTTGGTTGCAGCAGGCCGGGCCAGGTGGCGAAAATGCAGTCTCGAAACCAGAGCGAGAAACGGCAGTTAGAGCTCTTCTAAAGGGAAGAGATGTTTTAGCGGTTTTGCCAACGGGATACAGTCCTAGAGAGAAGAGATTTTGTCATTGTCCGAGAAGATTTCAAAAAAGCATTGCACTGTTTCGCGTGTGAATTTCAAGGCAGTGTAAATATCCCGTTATCGGAGCGAAGACTCGCCCTTTGAGAGCTATAAATCGGAAGAAGAAGCCCTAAGACAGTGGAACTCAGAGAACTAAAAGCGAAGAAATTATTCTTTGAGAACAGACGGTTGTTTTAAAGAGAAATCTGCAGCTGCAGTTGCATGAGACATCACTCAAGCTGTTGACTTTGTAGGGAATCCATGGAAAAGAAACTTACATTTTTGATTGTAAATTTGTATTGAAATGTTTTTTTTATTGTCCTATTCTCCACATTATGGCTTTCGTGTAACTTTTGAAATTTAAAACGGGCACTTCGGTCAATATAAATGCCGTTCAAAGTGTATCGCGGTTCTTCGCTTGCGTGTTTTAAGGACGTTCGCGGGAAAAACTTCTGCAATGCAGATTTTTTTCATACTTTGGCTACAGTCAGATAATGAGTTACCTATATCAGAAATGCAAAAAAATTGGGGGGTCACCAACTTCGTTTTCAAAATAAAGCACATGGAAAACTACCCCAATTTTGACAAATCGGCCCTCGCAACTCGATATGGCCTCAGTGCTTGTTAGTTGAAAAATATTAAAAATGATTCGCTGTAGACCGACTTTCTTAGTCAAATTTTATTTAAGTGGGACTGTCAAGTAAATAATGTGAGCTGGTGTCATCCTTTTTAGTTAAACTCATCCTCTAAGATGGACTTTTGCGAACACCGTGCAGCTACAATAATAGCATAATTCAATGATGCGAGGGCAGAAAAGTTGAAAAAAATCAAACTTCCACAATACAGATTTTCGTTAATTTTTCTCAAAACGTAGATTATTGACAGAGAAAGTGAATTAACAAAAGAAAATATGGGGTCACCGAACATTTAAGAGAGTTAAACCCGTGCATAGATACTAAAGTGCCCACTAGCGCTATATATCTCCACATTTCTCCAACAGCGCGCGCGCTCAATGCATGACGTGGCAGTGAATTGCGTGCGCAGTAAGAATGCGCAGAAACAATTAGCGCGAACGTCCTTTAAGTAAACTTACCTTTCCTAGAAGCGAAAATTGAACACATTTGATTTTCAGAAGCAAAGAGGGGTTTATCTTAATAAATCTCTTTATTTAGAAAAGCTTCGTGTCTCTTATTTCGAAAATAAGGGCAATTATAAGTTGTTCTTTGATTGGAAAAAATTCTCATCCTAACTTTATTTTTAGACGCTTGATTAAATTCCTGGGTACAGTCAGTCATGCAGAAAAGCGCGCGCCTGTTTCTGATTGGTGGTTGCATCGACAGCTAACTTAATTGGATTACCTAAAAATCGGTAGGCGGAGATGAAAAAATGGGGGTCTTTGTAGCAGGCGTTCCCTCGTCCCTAGCTCCCAGAACCCCATTTTTCTCCCGCGTTCTCGCTCCCCTTCCCCTTTCCCGTTTACGCCTGCTACGCAGGCTAAAATGTGTCCAATTTTGGGTGCAAAGTTGGTGGTAAAATAGGCCAAGTCACCTAGTTGATCAATGTTCCCTTTCCAGGTTTTTAGAAGGGCTGGGGCCAAAACTTTTCCAGTGGATAGAAAGGAGATAAAGAGCAGAAGATAAAGAGAAAAGAAAGGGAGAGAAAAAGGAAAACAAAAAAAGGGAGAAAAAAATTGGCAATGAATCCACCAAAAAAAAAAAGAAAAAAAGCAATCCAAATTTTGGCTTATGCGCATGCGTGAAAGCAAAATATTGTACAATTTACAATAGAAGTGGGCTCAAAATTTAGCTAAATTGTAAGAAAATGCTTTGTAGCAAAGTTTAGTGGCATTTGGCAACATAGCACTTAAAAAACCGCCTTAGTGGTAGAAAAGGCATTTTTCTAAGGAAAAAACGCTGACGGTAAAGGGTTAAGGGTTAAAATGACACAGGCACCCCTGGAATACGTATACATGTAGGTCCTGAAGATGTACAGAAAGAAGAAAAGGGAAGGGTGGAAGAAGAAGAGATACTGTGAGAAAGGAGTTGACAAAATCAACAGTACATCATAAATTCATCTCTTGACTGTCAGTCACACCAGCTACATGTACTTGTTCCCACCGTTGAAAACTGTACAAAAAACACAGTTAATGCAGACTTGTTGTGTCACCTCTAAAGCTTGTCTAAGCTTCTCAGCTGGTACAGGAGGTAATGTGGCCTGACTGCCCAATATAATGACTGGCCGGATAGATTTGGATACTAGCCTCACACATTCATCAACTGAAAACAAGATTCAAACAGGTATGTCAGTAGAAAATACCTTACTCCATCAAGCGGTATGATCATCAAACTTTCTTTCTTCCTTTTGTGTTTTAGCCTTATAACCACACACAAACCACAATAGGTTTCAACTGTGTTGCAACAACTAAAGAAATAAATTGAAAACAAAATTCAAAAAGATAAATCTGTAGATTTACAATTTGCGCATTATAAATAGCTGTCCTCCTCCTCCTCTTCCTTCTTCTTCTTATAATTATTATTTATATTTAAGTAGTCATAAAATCTTCTTCCTTTCTTTCCGCTTTTAAGCCTTAACTGAGAATAAACCACAATGGGTTTAGGACTGTGTTGGAGGAATCAACCAATGTAATAGAATTGTTTCTGTTAAGTTATTCAGCCACACTTTACATGCAACTTAACACAAAAATTGTATGTGGTGCTGCTTTCAACACTAATATTTTGCAGTGCCTTAGTCCTGGCCTTTTTCAAATTCCTAGTTCCTCAAATGACTGTGGTGGCATGTTGTTTTAATACAGACGTTAAATCCCATATCCTACCCTGTGGTGGTTTTGGCAGCGGTATATCAACTGGCAGTGGGTCTTTAGTTTGTGAGTCCCAGGCACCAGCAAACAAGCCATGAAGGTGATTAGAAATATACCTTTAAAACGAAAACAAAACATATTAATATTTCAACATTTTTTGGTCCATTTAAAGCACACTTACACTTAAAAATATCATAACTAAAGGTAATTTGTCATTATTTTTTAACTTTCAATATTTTTAGACAAAATAATAAATTTATTATAAGGAAAGGAAACATTAAAATCAGTTACTGCAAAAGAGTTGCAGATATAAATTTTCACACACATGTACATAATATAGGTCTATTTAACCAAACGTGAAATACAAAAATCTAAAAACAGAACTACTTAGAGTACAACACTTGATGAGAGTCTGGTAAGCTGTTACAAATGTCTTAGGGAAGTGGTCATAACAAGTGTACTCGATGAGGACCCACCTTGTGTAGGGGTAGGGGGGGGGGGCTATGCAAGATACCACCTGTCTGATTAGCCAAATGGACAAAATATTTATTTATTGGCCTCAACATTTGAGTTGAGACTTTATATTAGGTGTGCATGAAGCTTGCATTGCTGGAGAAATGGCACAAGGAGGTTTGAATCTTTTTCGTAGTTTCTACTCCTGATAGAGTGGGGCTATACAAACAAGACACCATCTTTTAAGGTGGGGGAAGGGGGGTACATGAAGAGACCACCTGTCTTTTTGCAGAGTGGTGGGTCCCGTCTGAGTACAAATAATATTTTTTTGACCATAGCAACTTCTGTTCTCACTCTGTACAGCACCAGATCCTTGCCTCCCTCCAGTGTTGTCTTTACTGTATGGCTTGTAAGATCAACTTACCAATTTACGAAACGTTGAGATAATCCACGGGGATCATCCTAAAAATAACGAGTAATTAAAAATTTTAAAATATAAAACTTAGGACAACCAAGTTCTAATAATAAAAATTTTCATTTTTGGATTTAATAGTCAATTTAGAAACAGATGTTTGGAAGATGACTACTGTCACATATTAAATATAAATTAATAATAGTGAAAACCTTGCTTTCAATAAAATTATATTTACCATTGATCGATTTTCACTCTGAATGTCATGTGTGCTGGATGACTATAAAACCTACCTTAAGCCCAGACTCTTTCTTAACCAGAGGGTAAGGATACAACGTGTCAATAGGAAACTCAACAAACACTGGACCTGAAATCAACCAATTAACAATTATTATTTGTAACATTACAGCAAAAACAGGGGAAGTGTTTCTGCCAAGCTCTTAATGGTGAAAAAAACATGTTGGAATTTGACAGGTTTCCCATTTTGTATACCTGATGACCAGATGACCACAGGAAGGTGGACTGGGAAACCTGTTGAGTACCTAATGCATGAGACCATGCTAATGAATTATGGGGGGAGATCCCGTACGAAATTTTTGAACCAGACAGAGACGGAATCCAGCCTGACTCTGGCGGGAATACCGTTCTCGGAGTCAAACATCAGCCAGACATGAACCTGACAAAAAAATGTCTCGCTCTGTGTTGGAAAGCCGGGCAAGTGTCTGGCTTGTGTCCTGCCGAAGTTTGGCCGGATGGGACACCAACACGAGCGTGACAAGAGCCGAAAATATCATGCATGGTCTTGCAGCCTGACACGAGCCTGAAAACGAACCAGACAAGCCAGCCTGACTAACAACAAGACTTGGTTTTTAGAAACATTAATTAAAGACTGCACTAATGCATGTAAATTATAGTCACACCATTCATGAGCAAACTCAAAGACACTGTACTACTGTACTCACCACAGGTATACACCGCCGAGAGCTTCAGTTCACAGTAAATAAAGAGCCATTTGAAAAACGCTTCATAAAATTTATTACCAGCAAAATTAATACTTTACATAAAGGGAATATTTCTCCCATAGAATTGTTCGTGGTTTTTGTGAGCCGAAGTTTTGGTCTAAAGTGCCTCAGTTGAAAACGTGATGGAATGCAATCTATAGTCCCTTGAGATCTCCCATGGGACACAAGCTGAAACATAATTGGTCACCTGTGTTTTTTCCTCAGAGTTATCTGCCTGTTCATGTTACAAACTGACCTCTACGGTTGAATTCGAAAAGCGGGAAATTTCTGGTAAAGTGACAAACTTTCGTGAATGTACAGTTCTGGAAGCTATTCCTACGGTGATGTACAATTCTAGCGAGTTATTGGAAGCGATGGTTATCCCCGATTCAAGTTACGGTTGTTTGATATTGTGGAAGCGTGCGTACGCGTGGCTGTTACAGCTTTGAGTTTGATTCATCTGTTGGCCAAGTGTTCATTTACGCTCAATGTTCTCAGCTCCAGTCTGTTGAAACAATGAATTGGCTGCCTCCAGGACAGTTGAGTTATAAAATGTAATCTTCGGAAGAAAAGGAAGCCGTAGGCAGAGCAAGGTGAGCCATTGCTGGTGCAAACGTAGCCCCAGATGACTCGATCCATGAAACAAAGTGTACGTTACCTGCTAAAAGTTTCATTTGGCCTAATAATCATACATGTGCAACCTTATTTAAGTTTGTATGTAAATGCTTATCGCCAAAAGGATAATTAGAAATTGTAGGCTCGCTTTATTTCCAACTGATTTTCAGTTATCTCAAAGGCGTAAAAGTTTTATCGAACATTCAACCTCATCGGACTAAGGCATCGGAAACACCTTGCCGTACTTTCTATAATTTCATAAACATTGACTGTACATCTCAAAGAAAAGAATAAATGGTTTTATTAAGGTATATACTGAAGTGTTTCATTGCAGTAATTATGTCTTGTGCGAGTGCAGACTGTACTAGCAGTTAAAATACTTTTAATTATAGACTCCACAATGTACGTCTGTTATTGTAATTTCAAATTTTGAACGGTTAACAGTTTTATTCAGCGTGATTCAGGCTGGACTAAGGCCGGACAATTTTGCGGTTCCTAGTATTTACATGTCAGGCTAATGTCACGCTCTTCTCCGGTTCTTGTTACGTTCTTGTGAGCGCTAATAGGGATATTTAAATGTCAGGCTCTTGTCTTGCTAGTTCCCGCTAATTTTCAGGCTCCACGACCTGCTCGTGTCACGCTCTTTCCCGCTCTGTCTGGTTCGCGTATTTTCTGCTCTTGTCCGGCTGTTGTCTGGCTAGAACGTCAGGCCAGAGTCAGGCTCTTGTCAGGCTTGACATTTTCGTACGGGGACCCTTAACTACAGAACTGATTTGGCGTTGCTGCTATGGGAATTTTGTGGTTGGCATTTTGTTGTATGCTGTTTTGCCGTGATTTGTGCTGCTAGATTGGTGAAACATCTGAATTTTAAAAATCGACATTGCGCATGCATAGCTAGTGTCGTACTTGTGATGTCATAACTTCCATAACAATGCGAATTTCGAGAAATCGATATGTATGTCACGCTTTGCATCTTGATGATCATTTTAAAATATTGGCTCTGTTCTAAATAACCAAAACTGTATGCCGTTTGAGTTTTAGGCTTTTTTCTGTTCAGGTCACGTGACCTGCCAAATAGGCTTGTGACTTGACAATCTTAAACACCTTTCCCATAGAACAAATGTGGCCAAGCAGCTTATCTGTGGAAGTTAGGGTTTCCAAGACATGACAATTACAAACTTCCCATAGCAACAGCATGGTAGCTAAGAGCCTCCCCCCTTAAACTAATGTAAATTCAGTTATAAAGCAAATCAGATTGAGATTCATCTTGAATATTGAGTTCCTCATTTGAAAGGCATTGAAAGAAATTACTGAACAATGAATTTCAGTTTTTCACTCTTGGGAAGAAAGATTCTTCTGTTTTCACTGTAAGTCTCCGATTTATTGAAAGCTACCCCTCTTACAAGAAACCACCTTTAGTTTCTAATAGATCCTGAATCTCCTCCCATACAAACAAGTGAAACACTTCATGGCCAACAACCTCCCCTAAGGGACCAAATGAGTGACTGCCTTCACCGTGTGGGTCAAAGGTTTTCTGTTTGTTTGTTTGTTTTCAACAAATACACATTCAGAGTTAATTCAGCAAAAATAAAACCCAGCGATATACATGACTGCTTTATTACAAAAGAGAATATTAAGAAAGACCCAATTTGTACCACAGTTTAATACCTGGTGTTCCTGACTGTGCAATCTGAATGGCCTTTCTTAAAATTGGCACAATATCTGCTACCCTGTTGATAAGATTAAAGTTTATTCCCAGAAATGATAAGTAGGGATTTATTCCACAAAATAAAAACATTTAACCTATTAAAACTAACTCTGAGAAGTGCAAATTATTATACTGTAGCATTGTAATGGTACAACTAAATAATTTAATAAAATTAAAGAATTTTTCAGTTTGAATACTCTATCTGGATGGGATATTTTATAGTCTAATTTTCCCTTCCTTAAAATAACAATTATATAATCACTGTACTTCTACTTCTTTTCATGAGTTTTTCATTACACATAAAGCACCTTGTTACTGTGGCACAATATTTGCATAAAGGTTTGAACAAGCTCATCTGATCAATATCTTGTAAAGCTCCACGACCCTGGAAAACAAAACAAAACAAAAAATACGAGATGAAAGCAAATTACTAGACAGTGACAGTGAGATTGGACAAGGAAAATAGATGATTAAAGATAAGTCAAGGGTGTGGTCTCTGGCCTATACATTGTAAGACCAGTTCCCTAACCTGAAAGGCAAAAGTGCTGAGTATCTACTAATGAGGGAGAAAAACAATCCAAAAGAAATCTGGCAAACCAAGAAGTGACAAAGCTGGCTCTTATGCACAGTCATGTATACATGTTGTAGTTCAATTTTTTCCTTTGGTACAATTTTTTCTGAACTGGTACAGAATATATTGAACTGGTACAAAATATTTTAAACCAGTCCCATTTATCTAACATTCTAAAAAGGGATTTAATTTATTTGGGGTGTGGATAAAAAAAAGGGGCATGGTATTTTTTGGGGGGATGATTAATTATTAAAAAAAATTAATAAAAAGAAAGTTTTAAAGCAAAAAGTCTCATTCCTGCTTGAATTACTTTTTCCCTATGCTTGCCTCATTTCCCTATCCTTCCAGCTCCTACCCTTCCACTTGTACTTACCTCAGATTACCTTCTCAGAAGCCACACACCATGGTACATTCCTTTTTTTTTCTTTTTTTACACCGTACCTACTAGGATTTGAACCACATACCTTTGGATATTACTAACTTACCAGTCTATCATCTTATCCATTGTGCCACCACTGATTTCGTTGGAAAATCACATTTAAATTGCATTAAAATTCTTGCTGCAGTCCCTAGGCTCCTCTCGTTGCACCTAATTATGCACACAAGCGCAGAACTTACCAATTCAGACTTCGCTGAAATTAACATCCCTTCAACCCTTCAAACAATCATGGAGTGTGTGTCAAAAGAAGCATTCTACAAAGAATTAGAGACCTATAAACAGAACCAGAAACGCAATTCTTCTTTAATAACTTTCTTCATTGAAGACGAGTTTTATGACTCGGCCAAAGAGTTCCTAAAAAGCCAAGCTGAGAACGCTGTCAGCGACTCCAATACAAATCACGATACGAGGAAATTAACAAAGTGACAAGCAACAACACTCAACAGGAAGAAATGGTCGTACTATCAAGGGAAAATCTTAACCACCGAGCAAAAGGTAGTTGTACCCAAGAGTCAACTATACGATGTTCTGACTTTGGCACATCAAAGGACAGCACATAGAGGCAGACAAATAACGTCAAAGTGGATTAACGAGAATTATTCTGAAGTGAATGTACGAGTTGTGAACCTATTTGTAAGTTTGTGCCAAATTCATCAAGAGCAGAAGACCATTACAAGCCACGTTAAGATGGTAACCAAGCCACTTCAATCTCCAGAATTCCTGTCACTGATTGAAGTCGATCTCATGGACTTTCAAAATACCCCCTGTGACTGGAAGAACGTGCATACTTGGGCGATGAACATAATTGATCATCACACAAAGTTCGTGACAGTTGTGCCCTTACAACAAAAAACAGCTGATGAAGTATTAAAAAGCTTCCGAGAGTACTGTTACACCTACGGATTTCCAAAGAAAATAATCACAGACAACGGGGGAGAGTTCCAAAACAAGAAGTTGAAGATGTTTTGCAAGGATAACGGCATCCAGTTATCACATGGCGCACCTCGGACACCGACAACCCAAGGGCTAACTGAGAGAAGCAACCTGTCTTGGAAACAAGACATGAGGTCACTGATAGTGAGCACAGCAGACAAAAACATCAACAAATGATGCCAGTACACGAGAGAGGCCTCATACACCAGAAACATCTCATACCACCGAGCCATCAAAGTCTCCCCTTACGAAGCTGCATACGGAATAAAACCTCACAGGGAAAAGCTGAATGAACAGAGCAAAGAAAGCCAATCTGAACAAGAAGAAAACGATTTGGAAGAAAGCAATGAAAAAAGTTCACAACCACAACAAGATGAAGACCAACCAAGAAAACGACAAAAATAATAGAAAACCAAACAAAATACAACGCAGCCATGGTGAACCAAACAAAGAGAAAGCAAGAGAAAAAACAGCCCAAGTTCAAAGTAGCTGATATGGTGGCAGTAAAAATTGACAAAGTCGACAAAACAAGCCCGCTGCACCCCAACATGTTACTGGGAAAAATAACCTCAATTGAAGAAAGTGGTTTTGTGCAAATAGTAACTCAGTATGGGAAAATAAACACTCTCATTTCTCCTTCTCGATTATATCCCTGTTCAGCCACTACTGTGCAATTAAACTATTCAACTGAAATATCTTTCACAGCAGCCTGTAAAAAAGCAAGTGGGTTTTCATAGAAATAGTACTCCAAATAATTTCAATGTTTATTCTTCACAAAAAAACAACAGATCATGATTATCTACAAAAAGACAACAATATGACAACATTATGAACAATTGTAACTTTATTGTAAAATGATTTAAGTACTTTACAGTAAATCACAAAATGACTACCATAACATAATCACTACTTACAAATAATGCCAATGCAGAGACAGTATCAGAGAAAAAAGCAAGTTTATTCACACAGAAGTCCTACATGAGCAGCCGAAAAATAAAGACAAAAGTGTCGATGTGTTTTAAATTGAAGCTCACTGGCAATCAGCTGTAACATAAACTCTTCCCTAACCCCAACCCTAACCCTAACCCTAACCCTAACCCTTCCCTAACCCAGTTACATGTACCCTTTCCATAACTGGAACCCTAACTCTGTCCTTCCTTACCCTAACACTAACCCTAGGCTCAGGTTTATGAAAAGTAACAAGGGATGATTGTCAATGAAAACTAACCACAGCAGAACTAAAGCTTATTCATGGCAGACAAGTGCTCCAAAAAATAAATTAATATTGTAAGTTAACAACAAACTGTACTATGAAATTAAAAATTGGACTAGCACAAAATATTTTGTACCAGTTTAATATATTCTGTACTGGTACAAAAACAAATTGTACCAAAGTGCAAATTGAACTACAACATACACACACAAAAAAAAACCAACTCAAACAGGAAAAACAGTTTTTATGTTTTGCTTTTGAGAATTTAGAAACCTCTTGAGGTAACAAAGATGGTAAAAAATTGCAGCAAACACAAACCTTGAGCAATGTAGCAGCTGCCCCACCTAACAAAAGAACAGGAGATTCTGCCATCTGTGCATTCTTCACAGCTGTTACAGTGTTGGTTAGACCTGAATGGTCGAGAAAACAGCCTGAGCATTAATTTTTAATTTAATAATAATTTATTATTAATATACTTTATATGAAGTGATAACTACAGTCTGTAACATCCATTTTTGTGTCAATCAACAATGAGTGTGTTGAAAGTGTTGAGACATTCCTACATTTTTAGCACACCTAGCTTTAAAATCCCCTTTCCCCACTAGGATATAGCCCTCTCCCCCCCCCCCCCCCAAAAGAATGTAAAGTAACTAGGTGGGAACCAGCGTTTATTCTGGTACAACATTGGAAAGGGGGAGGGGGGTTAGGAAATCTTTTCCGACCAGGGAAAAGTGAAACAGAGTAAACTGTCATTCCTTTGTAGAAAATGTCTCGAGTACTTTTGTCGCTCATTGAAGAACGTCTTCCCAAAAATCCTGCTATTTCAATAACTTTACAACAATTACTGTTAGTAAAACATTTTTGGACTGAAATTAAAAAAGAGGAAAGGTTGGATTGCTCTCACCAGGACCAGCAGTGACGGCAGCCACACCCACTACACCTGATAACCTGGCAACAGCATCTGCTGCAAATACAGCTGTGACCTATGTGTACGAAGGATGAATAGTATGCATTGGCAAGATTGCTATTTTACAGGCAGGTGAAGTATCCTAAAGGCTAAGGGGTGCTGACTGAAGTTGATTGATTTCGTATCTTCAGAAATGACATGACTGTATACAAACGAAAACTGTTTTGTGATCAGCAAGAACCATGATTATATTGAAATTTAAAAAGTAACAAAGAAATAGAGGCAGGAAAATATGCCATACTGTGAACTGACAAACTTATTGGGCACCGCTCTCTTCCATGATGCTTGGTCTACAGAGAAAAACTGTTACAGAATTTTCTGCAGATGTTTGGAAGGGGCTCTTTAAAATAAAACTTATTAATGATTGAATTAGCTTGTTAACACAGTGTTGAGGAATAATGGTTTCACTTGCTCTTCTTCTACCCGCACTGACTTAGTCCAGAAATTTGCACAGAAAGAACCTCGCCATTATCCATTCTATACTATGCTCATGGTAGGTAAAGGTAGGAAAAGTCGCACACAAGCCAAGGAGGCCCATACGGCCAGAGCTTGTCCTGGTTTCGGTAGCATGAAGCAACTGAGAGTCCTGCTACTCCCCCCTGGATGGGATGCTAGTCCATTGCAGGGTTACCCCCCCCCCCCCCCCAGCACTATGTCGCCGGTACCCGTTTATACAGCTGGGTGGAGAGAGATGAATGCGAGGCAAAGTTTCTTGTCTGAGGAAACTACACGATGGCAGGGACTGGGCATCGAACCACCGACCTTCAGATCTGAAGTCCAACGCGCTAACCACTACGTCACCATGGCATCCCAACACTATGCTCATGGCTCTTTCCTAATTCTAGTTATGAATTCATACATGTAGTTTCTAGGTATTTTATACCACAAATTAAAAAGAGAATTAAACATCAATGTGTTTGCAGCCTACCTCATGTCTTGTATCAACAACTCTGATTCCAAGATTTTGACATGAAACCAAAATTGGAGAAATATGGCCACCACAGAGTGTAAAGACAAACTTGACTCCATGAGACTATGGAAGGAACAAAGGCATTAATTAACATTGACCACTGTTTTGCAATCAGATACACACTGGTTTGGTGGCAAATAATCAGAGAAATGTTAAATGACAACCTAATTAACAAGCTTTTATTATTATTTTTTAATACTCAAAGAAACACCACTTCAGAAAAGCCTTACTTGAAAGATTTCAGTTAAATGGTAACACTGAAGGGTGTTGTTTTAACTCTCTTAAAACCACAGTTTACAAAGTGCTGTTGATCAGGATAATGTAAACAGAGCTGTACAAGCCTCCACTGTCAACTATTTGTTCTTATTAGTACCAGTTGCCTCAAGGTTTCGATTCTTGGAGAACAAGTGTTAAAAGTTGCCTAATAAGTCTGTGAAACATGCATCTCTGAATCTGCCTAAACTTCAAAGAATTCTGTTGATATTTTATTTTATGCATTGAAATGTCACCCACTTGCAAGACTTCACCAACTAACTCTCCACCATGTCTGTTGCTGTTCTCATCAAGCTGAAGGCAAGAGAAAGGACACTGTTAACTATAAACCAGGTTGAAGCTTTGCCAAAGGAATCGTCAACATCAATCTTGGGTAGGCCCTTGCACATTTTTCTCTCCTTTTTTCCCACTGCATTCTATTTCTGTATTCCTTTATAGTTCCTCTTATTATTCTTAAAAGTATTCCTGAAATTTGGCTATCATTATCAGAAAACAAATAAAGAAACAAAGCATTTGCACACTTCCTCCCCATGGGTGGTGGTGGATTAGCAAGTGCTTATCAAGTACATTAACCCTTCAAGCCCCAATAGTGATCAGCATCAAATTTCTCCTCATCATATCATTGTATTATAACACATACAGGTCATAAGAATTTGGTAAATGATCAGCAAACATGAAGTGTCTTGATGTTTAAACAGATTCTCCCAATTAGTCATCAATAAAATCAATGGGGACCAGTAAGGAGAATTAAAGCCTAAGCAGTAACCACCATGGTCAAAGTCACAAGACCTGAGGTCACTGCTAGTATTTAATTCCTCCATTTTGAATACACTGTTTTGAGTGGATTGAGTTATGTGATGATTCACATGATGTTGTTGCCCATTCCAGGTCCACAATTTTAAAAACAAAAAATGGACCTATTATTCCCAACAAAATTCACAAAATGATTGTGGGCCTATTCTTGGGTTCACCACGGGGATCTATGGGTGTTGAAGAAACACTTCTTAAGGAAACCAACTAAGAGTCTTGAGGAAACAATTCTCTTAGTCATCCTTGAGGCCAATCATGTGGACTGAAGCCATACAAAAAAAAAAACAAGTGAAATATAAGAAACATGGAATAATCAGTACACCGCATGTGTGGGACAAAGAGTCTGAGAGTGTTCGACCGGTGCATGGAAGGTCATAGGTTCAATTCCTATTCGGGACTTAGCTTTTTCTCTGTTCCACACTTGAGACAAACTGAATATTCCATCTTTCTTATTTATTCAAAATACTGAACTTAAAATGCACTATCTTTTTTTTAAAATTTATTATCACTTGGTGAAACATGCTCAGAATCTGGTGATAGACATGTCTCTGGTGTTTACTACACACAAAAGCACAAGCAAAATGCAAAAGCCCAGATTTGTCATTTGTCTCACCATTTTGAGAACAGACAAGCACGTAAGCTCGGAGTTTTGGTTTTGCGGTGAGAATACGAGACTGAACTTATTTTCACAGATAATTTTATTACAGAAATTAACCCTAGATGATTTGCCATCATCTAATCTTATTGGCCCTGCAGATATTATATTAAACATCTAGATGAACTAAGGCCGAAATGATCACCCTGACAACTAAGAAGCATTTTGATTGGCTACTGATTCAATGGACAAGATCTGGACTGATAATAAACTACTATCATGTTTTGTTTCAGGTTAGTGAAGCATTCATAGAGAACATCATGTCATGTGACGGACAGGCTCTGAGTTTGAGCATCTTCATGTTTCAGATACCACGCAGCTCTTAACAACCTCTAATTTCATTGGACCTTGGTATCACACAGCTCTATTGTTTTCAGGGCTAGGATCCATTGTTTTGTTGTTTGTTCTATTGTTTTCTCAGCAAATCAGAAAAGACCTTGTAAGAACTGCGTACCGCCCCTCATTTTTGAAGAATGTGACAAACAGGGTGGCCATTTTGCTTGTGTATTTCTTGTTCAAAAAATAGACCTTTTTACCAATACAGCAGCCATATTGATTTTGCCCCCTGGGCATCCCATAATACTAGATTGATTCTATAATTGTGATAATGCTGCATTATCACTACAAAAGAATAAATTTCAATGAGTACTATGGGATGCCCAGGGATCAAAATCAATATGGCTGCTGTATCGGTAAAAAGGTCTATTATTATTCTTGAAGCAGAACTAAGAAATAAAATCACAGAAAAAGAATCCTTAGGACCTACCGTATTTCCTCAAATAAGCGCCCGGGCGCTCATTTAAAATTTCGGCTAAAAGGAGGGGTGCTTATTGCAAGGAGGGCGGTTAATCGAGGGGGGCGCTTATTAAGTTTTCCTTTCAACGAACTGTAACTTTATTTTGGCTAAATCTTTCACAGAAAAAAAACTACAATATTATCCACGTTTGCGTAACTTACAAAGTGAAGCATGTGCATGGCGCTGACAGTTTAAAGCTTGTTGGTCACATTCCAATTGAGCTATCATTCATTAGCAACTGCTTTCTTCAAACGCATCCCGATAACTTTATTATCGTAGAAATTACTGGTCCTCGAAGACTAGAGAATGGTCTAGCTGTTCCTGGGAAGTTTACGGTATTTACCAAGAGCGCGGCAAAATTAAAAGAACAGATAACACACATAAAAGAACTCTGCAAGCACATGGAGATAGAAATGATTGGAAGTGACTTATGGAAAAGAAACTATTCTCCTGCACTGATGCAGCTGTAGCTTAAGCTTAAAAAGTTATAAATAAAGTGGCAATAGAAACAGGTTTGCCTTGTATCCCTATTATTTAAGAAAGTGAGGGGGGGGAGGGGGGCGCTTATTCGAGAGGGGCACTTATTTGATATTATGGCCTAGCGGGTGTGCGCTTATTCATGGGTGGGCGCTTATTAGAGCGTGGGCGCTTATTCGAGGAAATACGGTATATATTTTTATTCGACAAGTGATAAGTTTTTACCAGCCTTGATTTAGAAGATGAAATTGTTGGTCTTTTGACACATCACAAGAACACGAGCATGTCAAATAAGCTGCCTTCATAGCTGAGCACATCTCTATGGCAACCCATGGGATATTTTGGATCACAGCAATAGTATAGTGTTTGTTTTGGATAGAAGTGCTATTTGAATAGCTGACTCTGAGACAAAGTTACAGTGATGAATTTATTATTTCAAATATTTTTTTGCAAGGAATGTAACCATGAGAACCTTACTATGGTGCGGCAAGTCATCAGGGTTTAAAATTAAGCTCGGCCAAGAATCTTTTAAACAAATTAAAGGCTAGAGGGGGTTTGAAAATGTACAAAAAATATTGATAGCTTAATAAAAAGCGTAACGGGACATAAATGCGTTTAAAAGTTTCACTAAGCTTATATGAAGACAGAAGAAACGAATTGCAAAATTGCAGTCAGTCATGTGACACATCTGTTCATTTCTCTTAAAGCACAAAATCTGACGTTTCCGAGAAAGAAATCACTCAGAATGTTCTTACCTTGTAAATGTACCGGTGTAATATTCGCAATTTGTAAACGAGGAAAGCAAGCACGCTAAACACAGCTGCAAAAACAAGCAGAAATGCAGCAGCTAAGACATTCAACTCCACCATTTTCGACGAAGACGAGTGAAGGACTGGAACTAATGGGAATACCGCTGACCATACGCGAGCTTGGCCCGTACCATTCTCGTCCCCAGAGCCCACGATCCTTTTGGTCTGCGCCAAGGATCGAGACCTCTGGCAGGGTCCAGGTAACGCGCAAGCGCAATAGCTACCCATTTTTGTAACCGATAGTAACCGTTATTGTTTCAAATTTCTGAGGCTGCGCACAAAAGCCGGAAGTCCGTGATTCGCGGACTTCCTGCTTCGGTCCCTGCCAGAGGTCTCGATCCTTGGCGCAGACCAAAAGGATCGTGGGCTCTGGGGACGAGAATGGGCCCGTACATTCAATATTGCGACTGCGGACAGAGCTGAATAACAACTGCGCATGTCAAAAGCGCGCGCCAAGGAAAACTGGGGACCACAATACAAAACCATAGCAATAATGGCGGACTTTTTAAAAATTTTGACACCGCGAAGTTTTTCACCTTCAATAAGAGTTTTGTTGCAAAGTTAAGTTTCAGACTTCTGCAAAGCCTTCGTCTGTTGTCGAGACAGATTATATCTTTTGTACACCGAGGTTATTTTTCTGAACACCAGGTGAAAACGCGTCTCAAAAACACCAGTCCGCGAAAATGCAGCGAGATTCTTACCATTCCTGGAGTACACCTCGTCATCTTGCCTTTACATTCTTCCCCTGACTGGGTACTCTTACACAGGAGCAGGTGTGGTGACCGGAAGTTTCCCTCCACGTTGTATAAAAGCAACACAGTGCGCAATCAATAGCTTGCAGATTCTCGAACACTGACAAGATAGCAACTCCAGAACGGCTTGGGGAGCTGGTTCACCACTCATCCAATCAATGGTAAGTTTGCCGTCCTCCAGACACCAGCCAGACCCAACAGGTGAAGGTACTTGAGGGCAGCTCTGCAGACTTCTTTTCCAGATCGCTGCTTGGTAGTTTGCCCGAAGTGAGTGCTTTCGCAGACAATCAGCACAGGGTGGAAGTTGGTTCGAGTCAAGTTTGCCTTTCTTTGCACAGAAGAGCCGATAGCGTAGTTCATTCACATCATTGGTTCCTGGATTTGAACTGTAAAGCTTACACGTGAATTCCTGAAGCCTTTCGAACAACTCACTGGAGACCTCCCACTGCATACCAAGCTGCTTGAAAAGGTCTTGGAAAGATTTGTGTCGCTTAATGAGTTTTAACGCGGTTATCTTCCCCTTTCCAGCAAACGCACTAACGCTGTCACACCCTGTATAAGCATGCAAACCAATAAGACATTTGCATACCTCTGGTCCATGCAGCTGAACCGCCATAGAGATGTCTATGTATCTTGTTCGGGTCTGTGTGCCACATTTCATGTATAATGATGCTGGAATAAAGCTCTTAAAAGTTAGGCAGAGCACGAAGACATCTGTATCTTCTGACGATATCAAGATCGTCTTATAACCAGACCTTGCAGCATCGGCAGCGTGCAATAGTATTCTTGTGTCGGCCTCTTCTTGCGTTGATCGGAGATCTTCCCTTGCAATGACACTTCCTTGGGAGACTTGGTAGCATTGGTCTTCAGTCGTGACAAAAAGTGTCTTTCCGGAAAGTTTAGCTACATATCTGTCTTTCTGCCACTGCTCTGCAATAAATGCAATGAAATGCTTCTTGTTCGTGGGGTTTGACAAAAATGTTCGCCATTGCAGCAGTTTATGTTCTGGTCGGATATTACGGAATTCATTTCCGGTCTGATCAGAACCTCTCTTTTCTCTCTCTGCGTTTTTAATGGAGTTCTCTAAGTACACGTCAAACACAACATCGATCCGGTTACTGTTAGCTCCCTCATGCAAGGCCATACTTATCAGTGAATCAGCAACTTCTGAAAACGTCTTTTGATCTCCTTTCAGCCTCTGAACTAGTGCCATTCCATCAATGATACATGCCGATGGTTGTGGAATGATTTCCGCTGCTGGCACATCCTTCTGTAGCTCTTTTGCAAGGGAACTCTTTGAGGTTTTCTTGAGGGAACCATCCGCAGAAGCCAACGCCCAGGGTAGCGGCCCAAGCGGGTGAGACAGCACCTCCTTCATCTTCAGTTGTCTGGTCTCTGCAATAATAATCATCTGAGCAAATAGTGCTCGGTCAGCCTTGAGGATAACTTCCTTAGCAGTTCCGCGGCTAACTTTCATTTTCTTGTTTAGATCACTGAACGTCTTAAGCTGTAATTTAGTCATTTTTTCATGAAACTTCACCTTCGTTGGCTCTGACTCTAGCCTTTGCTCTCTAAATGTTCTGTAGGCCTGTTCTCCAATTTCTTTAGCCTTCAGAAGGTCGTGCTCGATTTCAGGGGTGGCGACTTTGCCGGTGGATAAACAAACAAAGTCTTGCTGTTCACTCTGGTATGGACTGATCCAGATTTCGAAGGTTGATAGCAAGGATTTAACATCTCCTTCGTCCCTTGTGATCCTGCTCTGTTGAAGGTCGTTGTGCGAAGAGCTCGAGCTGTTCAGGTGGAGGATGTCTTTCAACTGCCTCATAAATATGCTTCGATACTCAGCTGTTAAGTAATACTTGCTTACGGCTCTGGGCTTTAGACTAAACCCCTTGGTCCCCCCTGGCGTCTGCGTGTCTTTGTTTACCGTTTCTTCGCAAGTCTGGTCGACTGGTATTCTGCCGAAGGTGTTAACCTCGCCAATCTGAACTGCGAATCCGCCAGATTTGAAATACTCCAATATATTTGGGTGGTCGTCCTCCAGGTGAGACATTTCTGAAACGTACGCAGACAGGTATCTCGCGTAATTGAGGTTGTCATAGGCGAAACACCAGGGTATCATTTGTCTAATACAAGACAAATGAAGTTCCCAGTTCCCTTCCCTGGTTGCTCTCAACAGGCCCAAAAGAATTTCTACAATGTCAATGTACGACATCCAGAATGCAGAAAGCTTGCCATTTTCATGTCGAAGACAGTCCATGTACTCCTCAAAAAGTTGGAAAACCTCTGTGGATGACGGACTGGACAGTTTCTCTTGGAAAACTTCTTCACAGACATTGTCATACAGCGTTTGAAGATCACCAAAGAAGTTGTCAACCATGGTCTTCTTATGTGCGCGATTCTCTCCGATCCACGTCTGAAATCCCGACCAAATTAATCTCATGAGAGCTTCATACATGAGCTTATGGAATCTCACGGCACGATTATATCTATGTCCATCCAAAACCCCAGAAACAGATCCCTCTGCAATCACACCTGTCTCTAGACAAATGTCCCTCAACCCGGCATCCTGAAATCTCTTTCCTATGATTCCTAGCAGAGTGCAAATGGTGTGGAACACTCCCATCCTTAAAATCAAGGTGCTGAACTTCTCCTTATGCTTCCATTTGATTTCTGTGGCTTTTGCATACAACGCCTGGTCAAAAACGACTACTATGCTCTGAAGTTTAAGACTGTTCTTTATCTTTAGTGACTGGTTCAGGACTTCGTAGATGGTTGACAAATCAGTGGCAGGCGCGTCGATAGTTGGTAGATATCCTATGCTGTCTTTGGAGACTTCCACCTCACTGCGTACAGCAATGTTAAACCCGGTCCAACCGCTGACTTTCTGCTTCTCAGCGGCATGAAGCCGCACTAGTATCCAAAGCAAGTTCTTTTTCCGTGAATTTGCTTCTATTTCGGATGACGTGACTTCTACAAATGTTCTCGGGGGAGGACCACAGCGCTCTCCTGCATTATAGACAGGAAGGTCGGTGTCATTTAGCACTTCTACACTTCTTTGCTTGGTTTTTGCTACGTTGGGTGCAACTTCATCTGGAGGAAGGTGTGGACCATAATGTCTGGCTTGTATGGCAATGCCGTTCACCCTATGAGAAGTACCTTTGCCAGATAGGGTTTCTTCCAATCGGTCAATGTTGTCCCAGGCGAGCGTCGTGCTAATGTAGGGCTGAATATTGTCAGGTAAAGGAACAGCATTTTCTGGCGTCGATGCCAGTTTTTGTAGACACAAGGCGGTGTTCAATTCTTCAATCTGTGAGTAGGCTATCCCGTGTCCACAGCGATTTATCATTTGAATGAGCTCGACGTTATTGGTGAGTGATTTAACAGCGTAGGGCAATAGTATATGCTTAGGTGGCTTCTGCTGTCCCCCGCTTACAGTGAAAATCATATCCTGTCCAATAGAGTTCATAAGACGTTGTACTCTTGGTTGACAAGACTCTTGTGAATTCGCTGTGTTTCCAGTTAAAAGAGTACATAAAAACGCTCTGACTTCATCTGGAAATTTAATCGCACTTTCAGTAAGCTCAGACGGTTGTGGAGGCCATGACATTTTGTGCTCGTTAGAGCGTATTGCTTTTCGAATGTCCAGGGCAACTCTTTGAATATTCTCAATTTTTGAAAGTTCACTTGTGCACTGTTGCTCTTGTGATAGCTGTGCTACTTCCTTGGCAAGCTGAAGTTTTGAGAGATTCTCTGGAATAATGAACAGCCTGTTATTATCTAGCAAATCTTCAAAGTGCAGTAATCCTCCGAATTCTGATTCAAGCTTTCTACGAAAATGTGTTTTGGTTGACTCCTTAATTTCTTTTGCTCCCAAGTCCTGCATAAACGACAGCAGAGTATTTGTTAAGTCGGTCATTTTCACTAATTTAGGCTCCTCCAGTATACTAGACCTAACATGGTCAAAAAGCATTTCATACGCCTTAGACTCGAGGCGTGCGTACTCTTCATCTGACGATGCTGCAGTTGTTTCATTAGAGGTTCCGCTGTGTAAGTGTGGCCGAGTGTAATCCCTGTAACAAGATTTGTGATAGCAGGCCTCAGCCGCGACTAATTCTCGTGATACTATAGCTAAGATCCTGCTATCATTATTAACTATAGCGATTCTCCTTACAGTTTCATCAGCACGCAGTTCCGAACATTGAATCAATACCTCTCGACTTCTACTTCCTCTTGGGTATTTGCTATTCTTTCTGCAAAATATGCAAACGCGTTCGTACGTTGTGCTCGTGCTGGGTGCACCTCGGATAGAAAATCTCCTGTCTACGGCATCAGAGTCACTGGCATCGTCCTCGGTCTTCTTACACTCTTTAGAAATTTTATCCCAACCAATTTAAAAAAGGGAAAAAGTCCTGGGAACGAGGTTGATTTTATCCAAATCCCTTTTCAGAGTAAAAATGCTCCGACATTTTCTATGATACAAAACGTTGGGAATTTCACCATCCTTCAAAGTTTTAGAAACGTCCAGTAGTGGTTTGTGATCCCGAATTTCGGCAGCTCGCAAAAGTGTTGCCCACGATTCAGTGTTTTGCGGGGATGTCAGCTCTCTAGAATTATCGTTGCTACAGTGTATAATACACCTTCTTTCTCCACATGGACGTTTCCTTAGGCCCCCAAGATCATCGTTTTCTGTTCTTTTTTCCCCTCCTAATCGTTTGAACATAGAATGACCAAAGCGTCTTTCAGTTAATATTTTCGAACTACTCAAGTTGAACATCCTAGAAGGTCTGTAAGTTTAGATGTTTTTCGTTGAAATTATCATCAAATGTGCTCTATTTTCCAAATAAAAAACTACTTAAAGCACTTGTTGGTATATTTAACCAGAAAAAATGTTTATATTAAAGATCGGAAGGTTTTTAAACCCAATAAAACCGGAAAGCAAAAGTACGAACTTACCAGACGCATGAGCCGCCATCTTGGATTTTCCCATGATTCCTAGCGATTTCCAAAGATAACTATTTGCTGAATTTTATATCTTAGATAAGCCATTTCGAAAACATGAGACCCCAAAAATAACAAGAGCAATGCCATGTATTTATTATTTAAGGAAAGGGTGCAAAGGAATATCGATAAACGAATTTAAATGTATGATTTGTTTTAAGCCTCGTTCTCACGTTTGGGCGCCATTTTGGAAAAAAAAGCATTGAAAATTATACCTTAAAGCTACTCCTGTGCGATTGCTATCATTCAAATATTGAAACACCTTCGCCCAAGCTTTAAAATGATACCACTCACAATTTGTCCCTCGAGGTGGTAAGAACTCAGTGGCCTGGCCCATGGACTACTTCTGTAAGTTTTGTGGAAAAGTTCTCGATTTTTTTGGGCTTACGCGAGCACCGCTCGCCGATGGTGTGATTGAATCAACCAATCACATTGCCCCATTAACACAACGGCGGGAGTCAAGGCGGGATTTTTTGGCGCGACTTTACGGTATCAGGTAAGCTCATGGCCGGCAAGCAGCGAAAAAAGTCAAATTCAGAACGACAACAAATTAGTCACAGGTATCTGTCTTTAAAACCCTTGCCTAACTCTTCCGTAGTGGTTTATAAAGAAAGTTCAACAAAGAGATGACGGACATGACAAACGAAGTCCTCTGCATACATCATTGGTAAGTGACAACAAATAGACGTCAGTGGTCTGATGAAATCAAATGACTTCACATGTAAAACAGCGTTTCTGATCGTTGTTATTTTGCTCGTTGCTGCTCGTTGCTGCTCGTTGTTATTTTGATCTCAAAAGCCGGTAAATTAATTTGTGAGCTGATTTATTTCAGATTCTTGCCGACCCTCGAAATAGATCGCTGGTCGCGCTTGTTTGAAACTATGGGTACAGGGTCAGGAGATTTGCACAAATACAATGGCAGTTGCAGCAGTAAAACCTGAGAGAAATCTTACCGATATCGAGATTCTATGAGATAAATCTCGCAAAGATCGAGACAGTCTGTGCGTTGCAACAGTAGAAATCTCGACATGAAATCGCCGAGATCGCGGCTATCCGCGCCGAGATTGTGACTATCTCGCCGCGAACTAGTTTGTCGTGGCGAGATCGTGTTGCAATCTCACTTCTCGCTGGATATCTCGGCGCGATATTTTGAAATCGCGCCGAGATCGCGGTTATCTCGCCACGAACGGGTTTGGTGCGGCGAGATCGCGTTACGATCTCGCCGCGGGGTAGATATCTCGACGCGATATTTCGCAATCTCGCCGAGATGGTGGTTATCTCGCCGAGATCTCGCCGATCTTGGCGCGATCTCGGCGAGATTGCCGCGATCTCACCGCGGGCTACTTTTCTCGGCGCGATATTTTGAAATCTCGCCGAGATCGTGGCTATCTCGCCGAGATCTCGCCGATCTCGGCGAGATTGCCGCGATCTCGCCGAGATCTCGGTCAAATTTTTACAAGGGATCCTACAAAGATCACAAACAACCCTGGTCTGAACCGAATGCCTGTGTGGCTATGATTGTTGTATCAGGTTTCAACACGTTTCAAAAATCGTTCGTCATGTGGAACAATCATAGACAAGTTGAAGGATACATGAAACAAAATATAAGCATCAAAAAGGCCATGAGTCAACAATTTGCATACAACAAAGTCATACTGTCGAAATCGGTCCTGACTCAATGATTACATGCTGAAATTGTTTCTGTTTATTTCTTTTTCCTAATGGGGAAGGTGTAACCAAAAAGATTACTGAATGGAATTGTTTGCTTGGAATGGAATATTTATAATTTTCATGTTACAATATGTGCACCTTAGCGAATATGTAACATGACTGCAAAATATGTTTAAGAGAACACAATTCTTTCATCAGGATATCAAAATAACTGCATATTGCTACTGTAGCTTTACAACTGAAAAGAAAGCTAGATGACAATTATACTAACGGGGAATGTACTACGTATAATGTCACAATATGATGACATATGAACTGGATGCGAGTAGAAAATGTTACATTTTGCACCAAATGTGTATCCTGCATTCAGTTTTTTTCGTTTTCTCTTTCATTTACATTTCTTTTCTGACTTGTTATAATTCTGTTCCATAATTCTGAGAACTTTGTTTTGCTTAAAATGTTTTTAAAAAATCATGCATTCAGTTGTAATTAAAATATTTGACTGATTTAATGCTAAGACAATTTATAAGAGGGATATTAGCACTTTAGTTAATTAACAGGCATCATAATTTAGGATGCCGCAAGTAGTGTGTAAATTAAAGATGCCAGGGTAACTGATGTAACAATCTATATAACATGTGTGGAACATGTAGGTTGCTTTTAAGATTTATTTATCATTTAGTGATCAGACAATTAATAAAATCAATATTCTATTGTTTCATCAGCTGGTGTCAAAAAAATTCTTAATTTAGATGTTGAGGTCAGGCAGCTCAGCAGTTTGGTGCTCTCAACACTTAATTCCCCAAAATATAGATCTGTGACATCCATTACAACAAAAAGCGGTTTAATGCACTTCAAGAGTTTTAATTAGAGGCAGCTATGATATATGAGCCCATATCCCATGCCTGAGAAGAAGCAACAGCTTTTGATAGTTTTTAACAAAACAATTACTGGTTAAGTCGACTTGAACTTGTTAAAAATGAAACGAGTAAATTGTGGGGTTTGATAAGGCCACGGAACCTGCACATTGTACATTTTTTAAATCAGGGTTATGATTCTTAAGATGATGTCATGTGTGTACATGACATTAGAGTTATGATGAATAGATGATACTGATCAGTGTTATGATTCCTGAGATGATTTAGTTTACACTCACCACATCAGGGTTATGATTCCAAAATGATTTTAACAGAACACCTGAGATCAGAATTATGATTTAGAGACGATGTTTTGTTATTCATAGAATCCGGGTTATGATTCCACAGATGATGCTATGTATGCACAACAGATCATGGCTCTGATTATGACATGGTTTCATTTGTCGTGATCACATCATGTTATGATTTGTGAATGGTTCTATTAGTCAATAGAATCATCACACGAATCATTATGGATGATTCATTAGGGCAAATTCCTGTGAATTTCGCGGACTGGAGTTTTTGAGAGACGTTTTCATCTGGTGTTCTGAAAAATAACCTCGGTGTGCAAAAGATAAAATTTGTCTCGACAACAGATGAAGGCTTTGCAGAAGCCTGAAACTTCAGTTTGCAACAAAACTCTTAGGGAAGGTACGTTTTTTCTTGGGGGGGGAGGGCTGGGGAATTTTGGCATTTTTTCCCCAGAAAAGTGTTGGCCCTCCCTTGCGTTTTAATAAAAAAACTTCTGACCCCCCCCCCCCACCTTTAGGTGACTCACAAAAGTGTGACCCTCCCCTCACTACTACATGGTATGTTCCACGCAGTAGAAACCTCAGAAAGTTTCGCTTGTGAACGCAATGTGTTTGAATATGGATATATTTATCTCGATATTGAATGTGTGCGCGCTGAAACAAGGAAAATGCGAACAATCAATGTGGGATATTTACGTTTTATAGCTGAAGTTTGAATATGGAAGTATTTGAGTATTATAAAAGTTTTGAACATAAAATATCTAAGGGAAAATACACGCGCTTCTGTCTCCAACTAGCCGGCATTACTGTTGGTTATTTTAACAGAAAGATTTATTTGTTTAGCATGCTAAATCTGCCTCTCAAAAACAAATATTTCCAACATTTCCGACAGCGTGGAGAGCATTGTTAGATCTACTAGTAACTCTTCAGAACTAAACGACTCAGGAGATCAGGCAGCGGATAGCCAACAGCAAGAAGCTGAAGAAACGATACCTGAGTCACGCACTTCTCGATAGGGACGGAAAAGGACACGAGTCCTCCGAGATAAATTATGTGCCATGGTATAATAGACATGTAGAATATTTACCTATAATGTACCGATAATAAAACAACAAATTAAATCAAAGTAGGTGAAAAGAAAAACTTAATCTGTAAGAAAAATGGAAAGCAACATCACAAAAATTTTCTTTAAAAAATTCTGGAAAAGATGTGTGACCCTCCCTTGAATAGCTCACATTAGGTATGGCCCTCCCCTTTTGGTGCTCATTTTCACTGATGACCCTCCCCTCTGAGGCCCCAGCCCTCCCCCTCCAAGAAAAAACGTACCTTCCCTTATCGAAGGTGACAATCTTCGCAGTGTCAAAATTTTTAAAAAGACCGCCATCTTGTTGCTTTGTTGTTGCTACGTATGTTGCTACACAGGCAGCCCAAATTGGCAGTATGTGTACTAGAAGATTTCATTGACAGTCTAAATATAATAAACGAACAAGTTGAAATGAAAACACAAATAAAGAAACTTGTAAATAAAACATTGCTTACGTTTTATTTGTTGTTGCTTGATGTGTCTTGACTGTCCTGGGAGCTATTTACACAAGTTTTAAATTTCGCTGATTAGTACCGTATGTTCTGTCCTTTATATAGCGAAGCAAGGCTGGCGGGTGAGAAACGAAGAGACTTTTCAACGGAGCTCGACAAAAGCACTCAAAATACTCCCACCTCCACAAAATCCGAACCAGTACAGTCCCGCTTGCAATATGTTCCTAAAGTTTTCTCTTCGGAGTCAAAAGTTCACAATAAGAGGGCAAAAATCTCGCTGTTTTCGCCACAAAAGCGGCCTTTTGTCTTTCGCCTTATCCGCTCGCCGATCGCTGCCGCCACGGGTACGCGCCATCGTAACAAAATTGCTCCCGACCCCGGGTAGGCTTCGTTAATTTGACCCAGCTAAAACTGCTCCCGTGTCGGGGCCTAGAGAGTTTAGAATTTAACCCCGCGCACGGACGAAGCACGTGAAACAGGTCAAGGTTACAGAGTTGGCGCGAACTGGGCGCGAAAACAATTTTTGCCGGCTTGAAGGAAAAAACTTTTGCTTGGTGCGGTGCTCTTTTATCGCGGTTGGTAGACTGGTGTTCATTTTTCTTCTCTTGTGCTGCCCTGAAAACTGTTGCTACGTAACAGCTGTACTGGGAGCTAACTCGGGCTGCTGTTGCCTCATTGCGTGGATTAACTTCTTAGTGGGGGGGGACAGGGGGTTTAAACCTCCCGCTTCCCGTACCCTTTAATCCCGGTTCCCGCCCTGTATTTTTTGGCTCCCGCCCCTTTGCATTTTTTCGATTGCGAAATATTGCGCAATGTTGCGTAATTCTTCCCTTTTCCCCCCGCTTCCCGCCACCTTGGGAATCCCGCTTCCCGCCCCCTCTTCTCCCGCCTCCCGTACACCTCCCGCCCCCTTTTCTCCCGGTCTCCCGCCCCCTGTCCCCCCCCCACTTCTTAAGTTGATTTCAATTAGCGTAAGCTATCGTTTGCTACTCCGTCGAAACAAATTAAACAGGCTGCAAAGCAACAGTTTGTAAACAACAGTTCCTTTAGGAGCTATAAATTGTTATTGCCTTGTTTCTTGCTACTCTGTTGAAACAAACACGGTTCAAAGTTAACAACAGAATTACTCTATAAAAAACAGTTCCTTTAGGAACTAATCAAGCTTAATTGCTACCTTGCTGTCCGCTTGAAACATTTACGAGTAGCAATAGCTGTTGCACTTGTGAACAGTTAATTTCGCAAATCAAAACAGTTCCTCTTGGAGCTAATTTTTTTCAGCTAAATTCAGTTCAGTCAGTGTAAAAGAAACAGTTCTTATAGGAACTAAAAAAATTCAGTATTTCAGGTTTCTATTGTCTATTTTCTATTTTCTATTGTGTGGTTAACGGACCTCTAGCGAGAGAACGCTTGGGAAAAGCCCACAATGACGAGCACTGGGGAAAGTAATTTAAACTTGACTCGAGAGCAATTAGAAATACTTGAGTTCGTCAGAAAGGGACACATTCTTGTAATAACTGGACAAGCAGGAGTAGGAAAGTCCAGAGTGGTGAGGGCCATCAGGGAAGACAGATTTGCAGCCTGTTTGTTTCGACGGAGTAGCAAGCGATAGCTTACGCTAATTGAAATTAACTTAAGAAGTTAATCCACGCAATGAGGCAACAGCAGCCCGAGTTAGCTCCCAGTACAGCTGTTACGTAGCAACAGTTTTCAGGGCAGCACAAGAGAAGAAAAATGAACACCAGTCTACCAACCGCGATAAAAGAGCACCGCACCAAGCAAAAATTTTTTCCTTCAAGCCGGCAAAAATTGTTTTCGCGCCCAGTTCGCGCCAACTCTGTAACCTTGACCTGTTTCACGTGCTTCGTCCGTGCGCGGGGTTAAATTCTAAACTCTCTAGGCCCCGACACGGGAGCAGTTTTAGCTGGGTCAAATTAACGAAGCCTACCCGGGGTCGGGAGCAATTTTGTTACGATGGCGCGTACCCGTGGCGGCAGCGATCGGCGAGCGGATAAGACGAAAGACAAAAGGCCGCTTTTGTGGCGAAAACAGCGAGATTTTTGCCCTCTTATTGTGAACTTTTGACTCCGAAGAGAAAACTTTAGGAACATATTGCAAGCGGGACTGTACTGGTTCGGATTTTGCGGAGGTGGGAGTATTTTGAGTGCTTTTGTCGAGCTCCGTTGAAAAGTCTCTTCGTTTCTCACCCGCCAGCCTTGCTTCGCTATATAAAGGACAGAACATACGGTACTAATCAGCGAAATTTAAAACTTGTGTAAATAGCTCCCAGGACAGTCAAGACACATCAAGCAACAACAAATAAAACGTAAGCAATGTTTTATTTACAAGTTTCTTTATTTGTGTTTTCATTTCAACTTGTTCGTTTATTATATTTAGACTGTCAATGAAATCTTCTAGTACACATACTGCTAATTTGGGCTGCCTGTGGTTGCTACGGTTGTCGTCCCCAGTTTTCCTTAGCGCGCGCTTTTGACATGTGCAGTTGTTTTATACAACGTGGAGGGAAACTTCCGGTCACCACACCTGCTCCTGTGTAAGAGTACCCAGTCAGGGGAAGAATGTAAAGGCAAGATGACGAGGTGTACTCCAGGAATGGTAAGAATCTCGCTGCATTTTCGCGGACTGGTGTTTTTGAGACGCGTTTTCACCTGGTGTTCAGAAAAATAACCTTGGTGTACAAAAGATATAATCTGTCTCGACAACAGACGAAGGCTTTGCAGAAGTCTGAAACTTAACTTTGCAACAAAACTCTTATTGAAGGTGAAAAACTTCGCGGTGTCAAAATTTTTAAAAAGTCCGCCATTGTTGCTATGGTTTTGTATTGTGGTCCCCAGTTTTCCTTGGCGCGTGCTTTTGACATGCGCAGTTGTTATTCAGCTCTGTCGCGACTGCGACGATCAACACGACGATCTTGTTTCGTGCTGTTCTTTATGTGCTGTAGTTTCTGAAGTTGTTTGGCAATTTTGTCAGTTACTGGCGGCGTATTTTGAGTGCGACATGTCCTGGGTATTTATCACTCCGAAAAGTAATGCCAAAACGGCAAAGTAAGTAGAAAATCCTCAGAATTGTTGGGAAGACAGGGGTTTCTGTATAACCGGTTTCATCGTTAGGTATCCGGTCATTTCGTTCCACGGTCATTTCGTTCCAAGTCACTTCGTTCCAAAGTATAGTTATTTCTTTCCACAAAATAGTCAATTCGTTCCACGAGATAGTTAGATCGTTCCACAAAGTATTAAAGTAGAAAAAACCTTAAACATATTGAAATTCGACTTTAAAGTTACCTCACCTGTTGAATACTGAGTAGAAGATCAGCCAAGTGACGAAAACCTGCACACTCTTTCCACGAAATTGATGGCGAATAGAACAGCTCTGTAACACTGCCCTCTTCCCAATCTCCTTACACGCGCTTCAGATTTGGCTTCTGTGGGTATTTATCATTCAAGAGTGATTGTCTAAAAACGGTGAAAAGCCTGCATGAAAAGCCTCTATCAAAACGCCGCGTGCTTTGGCATTGAAACAGAGAAAACAATAGAACGAAAAAAGTCTCGCCTTCATCATCATCATTTTTCTTAAGGAAAGCAAAAGATTTGGAACACTTTTTGACGTCCTAACAGACCAGAATATAGTCCTGGAGCACGGTAATGCATCTCAATATTATTGTGTGAACTCGTTCAAACAACACTGAGAAAAACGTTTTTATTTACACCTTCATTGAGTAAGCAGGATTTCTTGGCATCATCCATAACTTTTAAAAGTGGAACGATCTAACTATCTCGACGAACAAACTGACTATTTTGTCGAACGAACTGACCATACTTTGGAACAAAATGACTTGGAACGAAATGACCATGGAACGAAATGACCGTAAAGCCATCGTTAGGTTTGCAGTGCTAGTATTAAAACTTGCAATTGTGTAGTAACAGGTTTATTCTCTTTGCAGGAAGTTTCTTGAGGAAAAAGGCCAGTATGATAAAGAAAGAAAAGTTACAAAGTTTTCAGATCAGGAAGTTATGATTCCAATAAAGCAGGAGTTTGCTGAACAATTAAAAAACGATGAAACAAAAGGAACTGATGAATCGTCGGTATTGCCTCTGGAAGGTATAATCCAATGCCTTGATGTGCAGAATGTAAGGAAAAACAGAATGTCCCCTCAAGAGAAACTTAAGCTAGCTATTGACACCCTGTCACAAAAGAAAGGTGTCACAGTTGATGAATTCTTACATAAAGATCTTCCCCCTCATTGGGAGCAACATGGGGATCTAATTCTCCTACCAGAGAAAAGTTTTACATTGAATAAATGGCAGCGATTTGGTGTGGAGTTATGGAAAGTTGTTGCAGAGACTCTCAGTGTTACAAGACTTGCAAAGAAATCAACAATAAAGGATGATGGATTTAGAACTCCTAAATTGAGTTTGCTTTATGGTGACAATGGCTGGGTAATGCATATTGACAATGGCATCAAGTACACTTTTGATGTTACAAAGTGTATGTTCTCTGCAGGAAATATAACAGAAAAGATCAGAGTTGGAAACTTTGACTGTAAGGGACAAACTGTTGTTGACCTTTATGCAGGGATAGGATACTTTGTTCTGCCATATCTTGTTCATTCTAAAGCAGCTATGGTCTATGCTTGTGAATGGAATGATAATGCTACAGAAGCTTTGAGGAGAAACTTGAAGTTAAATGGTGTGGATAAACAGTGTGTCATATATGAAGGAGACAATCAGAAGGTAAACAAGCAGAAGTTGCAAGGCCCAGTTTGGAGCAGGGGGGTGGGGTTGGGGGGGGTTGTATGCACGTCCATATCTACCTAAACTTCAAAACCTATTTTGTCACAATGTTGGACAGTCCTGGGGGGGGGTACTCTTGATTTCAAGTGGTGGGGAGATACAAATGGGGGCATAAATTACAGTGTGACAAATTCTGCTGGGGCCACCCAAAGTTTTTCTGCCAATCACAAGGCGAGTTCAGAACAAAAGAATAAGGCGAACCTCAATGCTTATTCTCATGGCAAAATGTTGTTCCTTTCGATCAATGACAAGGCAAACAAATGAAAAGGGAAAAATAAAAAAAATACTGAATGTCAGTTGGTTATTTTGAAGACTGCAGCAGACGAAGCACAAAATATATTTACCGGATGACGGCCTGGATTGAAGACAAAACGGACTCAGCGCAAATATATTTACCGAGTACTGAAGACGAAATGGGCTAAACACAAATGTTTACCGCATGATGACAAAATGGATTCAGTGCAATTATGTATTACCGGATGACGGCGGAGAAGATGAAACGGACTGACAAATGCACATGTGACCGAATGACAGCCGCGTCCACAACAAAATATTTTGACTTCATTCGTAACACAAGAGAGTTGAGAAAAGCTATAATTGAACCATAAGGCTGAGAACAATATTACTCTGTGCAAATTTGTGTCGCAGGTTGAAAACATATTAGCCTCAAACTATTTTTGCTGATCAAGAAACTGCGTTTCGTCGACTGTCAACATGTTGTTACAGTCCAGTGATTTCCAATTAGCGAGTCACGGAAGTCTTGCATAGGAATCTTGGACTTTGAGATATTTATTTCAGTTTTGTCCCGCTTTTTGTCCCCGTCATTCAGAAGCATTTTCGTGTTGAGTCTCTTTCGTCCTCAACATTCTCGGCTTTCATTGAACAAAATGCATTTGTGTTGAGTTTGTTTCATATTCAAGCTTCTTGGCCGTCATGCGGTAAAACATATTCTGCTTTGAGGCTGTTTCGTCTTTAAAATTACCAGCCACCAGTCGGCAAATAATTGTTTCTCTTGCCATTTGCTTGTCTCGCCGTTGACCAAAATAAATGTCATTTCGCCATAAAAATAAGCGTTGAAGTGCACATTCGCCTAGCCCTTCGCATCGATTCCTGCTCAAACCAGAAGTAAAATTTTACGCCTATTGTGATTTGTCCAAAAGCAACCGCAACCCCGATTCTTTTGTCCTTAACTCGCCTTGTGATTGGCAGAAAAACGTTGGGAGGCCCCAGTTGAATTCGTTGCACTGTAAAACCCCAAAAAATCCCTCAACCCAAAAAAATCCATACTGAATTTTGGAGCCTTACTAGTACCCAGGATTAAATGACACTAGTGAAGAACAACAAAGTACTTTTTGTTTGTTTATTTGTCATATACTATGACAATAAACTTTATCAGATCTAGTAGTCACTCTTAAAAACTACCCAAAAAAATACTTGCCAATTGAAAATAATTATTCTTACCCCAAAAATCCCGAAGTTGTGAATTTCAAAACCCAAAAAAGTCCTTTGAACCTCCCTATAACTTGAAATCTGGAGTTCCCCCCCCCCCTCCCCCTTGGCTGGACAGTGAGCATGACCCAGTCAAAATTCCATACAATGATTTTACTTATTTTCATTGCTGTTGCATTTTCATAGCAGCAATCCTGTTATTTATTGACATTTCATTTTTTTATCATGTTGCCGCTTTGGTGCAGTGCCGCTTGTCAGGATCTATCTCAACTGAGCCTCAGTTATGTTTGCTTTGTATAAACATGTATCCTGACCTGTGTAACAACATGTTTCGTATACAACTGTATGGGTCCTGAAACTCCAGAAATTTTTTGTTTTTGTTTTTTACACTGCTAGAATGGTCTGGAAAATTGATTTTAATCCTGTAGGTGCCAAAGGCATACGTTCTGCGCGTCTCAGGCTAATCAGAGATACTCAAGTTTCTTAAGGAATTTGCCTACTGATGCAAAGGTATTTTTTTGCGGTTTACATCTATGTGAAAAAAGTAGATCTTAGCAAGGGCTATCAGAATCCAAAATGAAAATTGGAGGTAACCATGCATTTTTCAGAGATAATTTAGGTTAAATTTGGAAATATATTGCCATAAATTCTTTGTATTTTTAACCTTTTTTAGAATCATGGTTACTTAATTATCTCTAAAAAATTCGTGGTTACCCGCATTTTTCTTTTTAGATTCCAATAACCCTTAATAAGATCTGCTTTGCCCCCATAGTCATAACCTTTGCAAAAACACCTCTGTATTAGGACCCACCATCCTAAACTCCCAAAGGCACGCTTTAGTCTCAGTCACCCTTTCTAGTGTCAGTCATAAATTTTCTATCACGTGGGTTAAGTGATCACATAATTAATCCATCAAACTATCAACCAATCAAAGTAATCCATTTCACAATACAATGTACACCTTGTCATTATTTTTTGTCACCAAATAAATGATGCCTACTGTAATTATTCCTTTCATCTGATTACTTTTCACATTTCAGTTTCCTCTGCGAGGTGTGGCAGACCATGTCAATCTAGGGCTGATTCCCTCAAGTGAGGCTGGTTGGCCTGTGGCATGTGCTGCACTACGGTCTGATACAGGAGGCTGGCTACATGTTCACGGCAACGTTACATCAGGGCTAATGAACAGTGAACAAAGAAATGGTGCATTATCACCAACTTCACCTTCCTTCGTTTCAAATGAAACAGAGGATCCAAATATTAAGGACCATCAGTTGTCTGTTGGTGACAAAGTCAGCAACTCTGAACAAGCATTAACTTCGTCAGTGACTGGGACAAGCAACAAGAAAAGTCCTTTAAGATACATGTCAAATGAAGAGAATGGTCACATAGATGGTGCTGGTACTTTGTTGATGAAATCACATGAATTGGAAGAAGTAAGGTCTACAGTGCATCCAAATGAACTTTTGGGAAGATGTGGTTACTCACTCTGCGAAGTGAACCAGGTGCCATCTTGCAACAGAAAATTAAAGCCTGAATGGCTAACCTGGTCCAGATATGTGGCTCAAAGCCTTTTACAACACCTGAGGAAATCACATGACATGGACAACTGGGATGCTCAGATACGGCATATTGAACATGTGAAGTCTTATGCGCCCCATGTTGATCATGTTGTGTTAGATGTAGAATGTCGTCCTCTGCATAAACTTGTAAAATAAATAACTGCTACAAGACTGCTGTAAAGTGAATTTTATACTAAAAACACAAATATATCATGGCATACTGAGAGTGGCAATAAAAGTATTTTTATTTGGGGTAAATTGGAATTTAGCTCTTTAAAAGGATAAAGTCACACTCAGGCTTATCCCGGTTTCCGTAGCATGAAGCAACTGAGAGTATTGCTACTCCCCCCTGGCGGGGATGCTAGTCCATCGCAGGGTTACCCCCCAGCAGTGTGTCGCCAGTACCCATTCATACACCTGGGTGGAGAGAGACAATGTGGGGTGAAGTTTCATGTCTAAGGAAACAAAATGATGGCAGGGACTGGGCGTTGAACCACAGACCTTCAGATCTGAAGTCCAGTGCACTAACCACTATACCACCGAGCCCCCACATAGCTCTATTCTTATCCTTATTCATTTATTCTCGGCCAAAATTCTTTGATTTCCTTACTTTATCCCAGACTAAACTGCTTAAAAACCATACCTTTCACAGCGGCACATACCCACACAGCTGATTTATGGGAGTTCCCCTCTCAGGATTGTACACAGATTTCTTGTATTGGAGTCTTCAAGTGACTTCCGTGAGGTATCAAAGGATGAAATGGAAGCTGTTGCGTTGCATAGTGATACTGTTCATCATGCTGTGTACAAGGTGGTTCTAAAATTTGAGTCTGGTGATGAAACCCTGTTCAAAGTCTGTCATTCAAACAATGCTATCATTAATAAGCAGTTCTATCCCAAGAAAAAAATTTCCTTTTTTTTTGGTGCTGGGTAAAAATGATTTAGGCAATTCATTGTTTTCGTAGCCTTCACTGTTGGCTGAGTTCCTGCTGGGAAGCATTCTTCGAGCACTCGCACCCCGAACCCACCCCCCGACACTCCCCCTCTGATCAAGTCAAGGCTTGGTTACACTGCCAACACGACAGCCCTTGTAATTTTCAGTCACGACAGTTTTGAGTCAGCAAAATGGCCGGTCTTGTGCGCCCAGTGTACATTATAGCGGCTAAAAGAACTGCATTTGGTGCTTTTGGAGGGAAATTAAAAGGAGTGACTGCAACTGTACTTGGGCAACACGCGGCAGAAGCTGCAATGGCTGCCGGTAAAGTTGACCCGGCGACTGTGGACTCCTCGATATTTGGCAACGTCATTCAGGCAAGCGTTTTTTTAACGTTTTGTTATGAAGACATTTTAGCGCAATAAATAGCGGTTAAGCTGAAAATTAAGATAATTATTTTTCTGTTGGCATACTACGGATTTAAGTAATTTTAACTAATTTGAATGATCCAGAGTGAATATCGACGTGACAGTTGCAGTAAAATGGACTTTGATCTTTGAGAAGTTTGTGTGTGTGTGTTGAGAGACAAGTGCACGATGTAGAACGAAACATTTGTAATAGTCTGTTTTCTTTAACTTCGGTAGGTTTTTGAGTCCTAAACAATTTTTAAAATGTATTCCAGGTAATTTTTTTTCCTGCTGGGGTTGGGTTCAAAAGAATTGGACCGACCTCCCGGGGATTCCTTCAACGTATGACACGCGTTCATAATTTTAGCGTACCTGTGAATTGAAATTTACTGTTAGTACAAGCATAAAGTGGTTAACCAATGATAGAATGGACTGCGGAAGAGTTGCTTTGGTCGAGGGGTAAAAGGTTGGTTGGGGCGGGGGGTGGGGGAGTGGGGGACAAGGGGTGGATTCAAAAGCTCTATGTGCAAATGTTCTTCTTCTGCCTCCTCCCCCTTCCCTCCCTCCTTTGATTTTCCACTCCCCTGCCTCCAGCAATTCTTGAGTGATTTGGATTCATTGACTGTGGCAGATGCAGATGTACTTATAAGGTGGATAGGCTGCAGTAAAATATAGGGGAGGAGGTGAAAATTTTAAGAAGCCACAAATGTGAATGAATATGGAGGAGAAAGGATTCCCCTAAGTCCATTCTGTAAGTCCCTCACTGACTGATGTGACATATAGTCCTGGTTTATTCAGTCAATTGAAGGGCCCGGTGGAAAAAGGGCGTAAGTGACGATTTTGGTCCAAAAACAAAAATTGCTCAAAAATTACCGAATTTTCGCATACAGACTTCTTTTGACCTGGAGAATGTCATCCCAGCATTTTTTTCGTTGATTTGCGCTTCGTTTTTGAGAAAACAACGCGCAGTAAAGCGTCGTTGGCGTCCTCTGTTTTCTTTTGTGTAAAACTTTAACAAGAGAAAACGATTATGTTCTTTGTTTCGTGGAACAAAGAATGGAATCAACGAATACGTGTAGTATGTAAGCAGTTATAGTAGCCCCCTCTGTCTCGAATACCCCGCTATATATATCGAGCTAGAATTCATTTTTCCCAGATGGTGTTCTCCAATAATCTAGTTCTCGCTATCTTAAACTTTTGCTGTCTCATACAAGTTTTTTGTTTCCCTCGCATGTTTTAGATAGCAGAAGTCTATCACTGGTATATATTGCCTGAACTGACAGAAGAGATCAGTAAATCTTGTTTCATAATCTTTCTCTGATTAGAGTGCAAGCGATGCTGCTTATATTTCACGCCACATTGCCTTGAAAGCCAATGTTCCTGTTACGACTCCCGCACTCACGGTTAACAGATTATGCGGCTCAGGATTCCAGGCTGTCATCTCAGCAGCTCATGAGATTCAGTTAGGAGAGAGTGACATTGTTTTATGTGGAGGATCAGAGAATATGAGTCAGGCACCTTATGCAGTGCGAGATGCTAGATTTGGAACAAAACTGGGAGTTGACTTAAAGGTGGGTTAAATAATTTTTATGCTTGTCAGATGTAGTCACCTTTCAGCTTGTAGATATAGCTTGAAAATATGTAGATTACTAGCCGAAGGTGCTTTGAGGTTGTTTTTAAGATCCAGTTTTCGTGCTTGGGAAAGATCGTTAATTTTGGTATTGCTTGGAGGGGTTTGATTTAATTTGCAATTGTGGTTATAATAAGTTATTCATAAATGATTGCTTTTTTATCATGTTTCACACAAAAAAATACATTCGGTGCATCTCGGGGCTGGTCCAAGATATTTGGTTTTCTTTAGGAATTTGCCTACTAATGCAAAGATACTTTTGTATGGTTTATGATAACGTGGAAAAAGCAGATGCTAGCAAGGGCCATCAGAATCCAAAAAGAGAATTGGGGGTAACCATGCATTTTTCAGAGATGATTTTAGAATTTTTGATAATTATAAATGGAGTTTTTGTAGTATGTATGTTGAGTGAGTAATCAGTAGTAGTTTTTAATTCTTACTCTTAGTAGTCTCTAGTTTTGACTCTATGCTAATTCATTTTGTATTTTTAGATTGTATTTTAGAAAGTTAGGTGTCCTCTATTAGCAGTGGGGAATCCCCTCTGCTAGATTTTGCTTGACACGTTCATAAAGTCATTATTATTATTATAAAGAAAGTGCCATACATTCTTTGTACATGTATGTTGAAGCTTTTTCAGAATTATGGTTGCAATTATCCCCAAAAAATGTGTGGTTACCCATATTTTTTTGTTTTCAATTCTAGTAGGTCTTGCTAAGATCTGTTTTTTTTCCTCATAGTCATAACCTTTGCAAAAATACCTCTGTATTAGGACCCACTATCCTTAAAAGCCTGCAGTTTATGACCATAAAGGAAATCACAGTAAAATGCTGAACCCCATTTTTATCAATTACCTGACTGCAAGCTGTAACTTAAACCTTTTTGTTAATGCTATAGATGGAGGACACTCTGTGGCAAGGCTTGACAGACTTCCATGCTAAAATGCCCATGGGTATCACTGCAGAAAATCTTGCTGAAAAATACAACATCTCAAGACAGGAGTGTGACGAGTTTGCCCTGCTGTCACAAAAGAGATGGGCTGAAGGTAACCGAAAATTACTTCATTTATGTCAGTTGTGCAGCTTCACATGAGATAAAAACTTAGAATCCTACTTTATAAGGGAAAGGGAATGTCCTCAAGAAAAGAAAGTTGGAGTAACGTTGTCAAGTCGTGTGCCCAATTGAATAGGCATAACAAGCTAAATGGTTATTCAGTACGTGCCATTGTTTAGGTGAAGATTCTGTAACATGGATAAGGGGGGTACTCCCACCCTTGTGTAAGCTGTGTTATTGGGTGTGTACCACTGTGAAAGGTATGGTTTTAAATTAGTTTAGTCTGGGATATAGGGATATTGGTCTAGAGTAGAGTATTGATCATATAATATAAAATGAAATTTTGGGGGGAACTGATCAATGATAGGAATAAGTTAGAATAATATGTGCTGTAGCTGCTTACTAAGAGTTACTAAAAATAATAATTATTAGTTAATTATTATTAACTTTGTGCAACTTTATCAAAGGAACATAGTTTTGACTCACAGTATTACATTAATATTCATGCCCAGAAGAATAATATTGCCAGTAGGAGAGGGTATTTGCAGGCTCTAAGAGGCCTTGAACAAATAGTGTCAACATTTCCTTTCAACAGCATTCAAAAATGTCGAATTCAACGTATTATGTTTGGCCACTTAATTGAATGATGTTGATTCAACCTTTTTATAACTATTGTAAGACGTGAACAACAATGTTGAATGTTTGGCCACCTCTTTCAACATTGTACAACAAAGTTGTATTGAAGAAATTAAGTTGAGTTGTATCCAAGAAATTAAGTTGAATTATGGTTAATGAATCCCAGGGGGAGGGGGGGGGTACTCCCTGTGGTGGGGTATACAGGGAGGCTCCTCCTGAAAGGGGTGCCTTTTTTAAGCTCTCACTATATTAAAGGGAAGGGAAAATGGTTGTCATTTTAGTATATGAAAGGGCCACAAAATCTGCTGTAAAGTGTACGAGATGGTGGCAGAAATAATGCAAAACACATAAAAGCTTGGAGCCTTTGAGCAACTGAACCAAAATGACTGAAAGCCAGGGAAAAATGTGGTGACCGTAGGAAATTCTACTATTTTGGCTTAACCTTGAGGTATAAGAAAGGGGTGCAGTTTTGCTCTAGGTATATATTTTGGTAGAAATTAGTATATTAATTGAAGGGTAAGGGTGACGATCTGAGCCTCCTTGTGTAAAACTTTATTGAGTACCCCCCTGGAATGTGGATCCACTTGATTTTGGCCTAAGACAAACAATAACTTTTGAGAACAATTTCATCAAACTGTTGTCTTTCTTTGTAGCTAATGAGGGTGGGAGATTTGTAGAAGAAATTGTTCCAGTGTCTGTTAAAGGCAAGAAGGGTCTGGAGGAATTCAAGGTTGATGAGCATCCCAAACCAAACAGCACAATGGAGAGTCTGGCAAAGTTGCCACCTGTTTTTAAGAAAGATGGAACAATCACTGCTGCTAATGCTTCCGTAAGATACGTTAAGTTATAAATAGAGTTTTGAAGTACTTGGCATTGAAGGATCACCATATTGAAGATCATGTTACTTTGTAAAATACTGACATATTGATGATTAACTGTTAGAGTGTTAAGACGGTAGCACGGTAACATTTTAAATGCTATTTGAAACATCTCACTCTAGTTCACTTGCCCAAGTGACCCCGCGATGAAATTCTCAAGCGTTCTCAAGATAATTAATTTCAAATCTCGTAAGTTCTTCTTATCTGTTCTCAAAATGTGACAGTGCTGTAAGTATTTTTTTGGTAACTTAATTTTTGCACTTACTGCTCGAACGTTGAGCGGAAATCGTCTTAATAAGTTATAACTGGTAGATACTGTATACATATATTACTTACTGGTGCTTCCAATGAAATTGAAGCTACAACTTTTAAGGCTACTCATTCAAGGTTATTTCTAAACAGTTAACCTTCTAATTGCAAAAAGTGACCTTCGTCAAATTTGAATTTGCATTCTGGAGATTTAACAGCCAAGAAGAAAGTGTGAGAATTCAGAAAATTGCAGCTATTAGTAAAGAAATCTGGGGAATTAGTAAAACATTAAATGACTTATGTTTTGAGCTTGGGATGAGCAAACTGTGACTGATGCGTACTGTCTTCGTGTGTTTGTGCTGACAGGGAATATGCGATGGAGCTGCAGCACTGATTGTTGTTAGTGAGAAAGCTCTTAAAGAACATAACTTTACTCCACTGGCGAGAATTGTCTCCTATGCTGTTTCTGGTGTGGAGCCGTCAATCATGGGAATTGGTCCTGTTCCTTCAGTGAAGGAAGCACTCAGTAAAGCTGGCAAGACTCTGCAAGATATGCAACTTATTGAGGTAACGTTTCAATAATGTTGTCAACTGTGAGTTTATTTTAGGCTTAAGATCTCCTTATTGTTGACAATAAATTTTCATGCTAATAATTACCAATGGAGGGGTTTTGAATAAATAATTAAGAAAGAATATTAGCGGTAGTAGTTTCCAATGACGTTTTGATGACTTGAACTCATCATTTTCAAATTTGTGTACCTAAAAGTCAGATGAAAATGATGAGTGAGTCATCGAAAAATCATTCAAAACTACTATCGCTAATTTTTATTCTTAATAATTACCAAGTAATGTTAATTAAGGTGATTCCCTTCAATTGCATTGCGCATCCTTTCTGCGCATCAGTTTTTGCGTGATTAGCGCGCGCACGAGCGCGCGCACCTTTGGAACTTGATAGGTTTTCTCCGAAAACTGAGCAGTTCTGAGAAATAACTGGTCGTTTTCTCCTTAACGAGCTCGGTGCCCCCCATTTTTTAATACATAATTTCAAATGGCACATCGTCGAGTACAATATATTGCAATTTCAAGAAAAGTTAAAAATTCTGCTTTGAGATATTTTTATTTAAATGCCAAAAAGAACACGTCTTTGGGTACAGCAGGATATGTACGCACGCGGCAAATTCTTTAATTTTTTTCATATCCTCAATTCCTGCTCAACTAAAATAGTATACAGTGCAAGATAAATGTCCATTTTGTTGAACTACTCCAATATTTTAATACAAGCAACGACTGTTTAAAGCAATTATAGCTCTCATTTCTGATTACCAGTGTTTCTCAGGAAAACCTTGCGGGTCGTATAGTTGCTGTATGGCTACCCATGTTGTGCCAAAACAAGCTCGGTGAACCCTATTTTTTATTGCATTTTTGAAATGTTCTAAACATAATTACCAATTGGACCAAGTCTTAGAAAATTTTAAACATTCCTTCTATTTCGATGGAATCACCTTAAGCTACCCAGAAGCTTCTGAGATAGCGAGAAACCTTCAACTGTTTTTGGCTTTGTTCATCTTTAAAAAAGTGATTTCTAATGCAACTATTCTTTGTATTTTTCCAGGTGAATGAGGCCTTTGCTCCACAGTTTCTTGCTGTTCAAAAGGAGCTTGAGCTGGATATGGACAAGACTAATGTTAATGGCGGTGCCATTGCCCTGGGTCATCCTGTAGGAACCTCAGGAGCACGAATTACAGCACACTTGGTACATGAACTGCGACGGAGAGGAGATAAATATGCAATTGGCTCAGCGTGTATTGGAGGGGGTCAAGGAATAGCTATTGTTCTTGAAAATATGCAGTAAGCTTCCAAGCACAACTTAGGAGTGACTGAGTCTACAAACACTTCTGAACCATGTGCCTTTCCCGAAACTTTCATCTCTCATAAAATGAATAAAATGAACGAAAGTATTCTAGTGTCTTTCAGTGGATTTTCTGAGATTCAAAATTATGGGCAAAATTGTTTTTAAGGGTGATGTTTTGAACAGTTTAGTTGGCCATGAGTAGCTTTCATTCAAATAGGTGTCAGTCTATGTGTCACCTTTAAAACTGATTTTGAACCTCTGGATATTCCTGTAAAGGCCAGTTACTATTTTATTTGTTTTACTTCTGGATTTTTAGATTAATTTTGTAAAGATATCTATTTTTGCTTGGTAGGCCAGTGCTATTTAAAAATGTTTGAGAACTTTGACAGTGTAACAGGTAAATGTGCTAGTTAGCTTAAAAGTTCTATTTCATTCAAAACCCAAGAAAACTCTGGTTTGTTTTTTAACAGTGAACAGCCATTTTTGTAAGGAAATTTCAGTATGTGCCATGTTAAGTATCAAAACTGCTGCAAGTCTAAAAATATTGGAGAAAATACAAGAGGTGAAGGCTTCTTTTTTGGAAGCAAATTTGTATGTCATCGCATTGTACAGTTTTGCACATTCTCTAAGACTTACATCTTATTCTGACTAGGTCTTGTCAGGGTTTTCAATTTGAAAAAAAAAGTACCAGGTGGAGTTATCAGAGTAGCCAGAGCTTTATTGCGGCACGACAAAGGCACCGTGTGGGGGAGGGTGCAGAAGAGGGCAACCCCCTCCTGGACGGGGGTGCAGGAGGCCTACCCCAGAGATGCATTCTGGTACATTTTCAGTAACAAGAAGTGTTTTTGGGGAGGCACTGTACACTTGAATTAAATAAAATAATAATTAATAATAATAATTTAATAAACTTATATAGCGCTATGGGCAAAAATATCTCCGTCCGTAATCAACTACATCATTGACGTGAACTGATACATGTAGGTACTTTTGAGTACAGAAAGTAACTGGCACAAATGCTAAAAGTAGCTGGCAACTTGCGTCGGGCATCGGGTGCTTTGAAAACTCTGTCTTGTTCAGTCAGAGAATGACTGTTCAAATAAAACAAAAAACTTTAAAGCATAACAGCTTGAGTTTTTTTATGAGTGAACTCCATTTTTTTAATAACTATTATATACCTATTATTGCGAGAGGACCCATTATTCCAGTGGCTTGATAAAAAGGCAGGAAGGTGCTGTGGTATTGTGGTAAGCACACTGGAGTCATACCAAACTTTCACACAGGAGATCGGAAGTTTGGTGGTTTAAAGCTTGGTCCCTGCATTGTGTCACGGTTTTTCCTCAGACAAGAAACTTTAATCCACAGTTTCCCTCTCACCAACTATGTAAAAACAAACGGAATCCTAACAGAAGTGCCAGGGGATAACCTTGCGATGAACTAAGCATTGCATCAGGTGGGGGGGGGGGGGGGGAATTTAAGTACTGGTCTTGATCAGCTGTTTGGTTTGTTCAATTTGGGAGATTGTAAACAAGCCTTCATTAGAAAGCAGCTATAAGTGGTAATCTGATGTCTCTTTGAACCCAGACAGTTGGTTACTTGTTAATGAAAAATTTCCTCAGACAGCTGCCAACTTGCTACATTGTGTGTGTTTGACATCTACTTCAAACATAGTAAAACCCTTACATCCACCCAGTATTTCTCTATAATGACAAGTTATAATAAGGGGTATCCATGTGGGTGAAGGCATTCACATTTTTGCACCTTAGATCATTTAATTAAACAGAGATACCTTGTGAAGTGCCTTATGCAACTGTTGCAATGCACACTTTTATAAAGTCTTCATAAAAGATGCAAATACAATGCTACAAAATAGTATTTCCTATATACATTTTTAGTATTGTTCAGTGTCATATTATATACCTTTTAACACATTATGTATGTAAACATTACTTTAAATAGCACTTTCAGGATCAGTTCACTGAACATAGCACTGTTCTTTGAAAAGCTCACTCCTACTCCAAAGTTTAAACAGTCTTTTAAGCAGTGGTGACTGCTTTCTTCAGGACTCTTGTTACTTCTAATGTTGAACTTTACCTCTCCCTGCTATCTTGTGCCTAGAGATCAGAAGAAACCAGTTAAGTAAGCCGTTAAGATCAGAAGAAACCGTTAAGTAAGCCGTTGCCTTTTTGCCATCTTTCAAACTGAAGAAGGCCAAAGCTTTTCAGTTGAAACGTTTTTTTTTTATAAGTTTTGTTGTAAACATTGATTTACAATAGTCAGTGCCAGAAAGTTTCATGAATGTATTAAATGTCATATCCTGACTGCAATTTCTGTATTTTTCGTTTAAACCAGTTTCAATTAGTTTTTGTATTTAATTCTGGCACAAAATGTGGCCTGGGTTTAAATCTCAGACATGGCACTATATGTGAGTTTCTTGTTGGTTGTCGTACTGTCCCAAAGAACTTTTGAGGGCAATCTGATCTTGTATCTGCACAAAAATTCTTTTTATCCTTCTATCTCTAAACGCCAATAACTCAATACGGATCCAATTAAGACAGGTTTTCTAGTTACATTTTTCAATACAAATGTTCAAATTTACAAATGGTCAATACAAATGTAATGTTCAGCTGTTAAAGAATAAAACCAGAAATGCCTTTTTGTTAACAGTCACATAAATGCACTAAGTCACCACTTTACTTATTGTGTCACACAAGTAATGCATGACACAAGCCATAAGTTAAAATGAGTTGTGATACACATTATTACTCTATGGTCACCTGAATGGCTGCAGCTTCTCGCCTAAGCTCTTGAACAACAGATGCTAGCGCCTCAGGATTAACTCCTGCTTCACATAACTTGACACAGATAGCTAAAGATTCTGGATCCAGGCCAGTATTGAGCAACTTGGAAATCTCAACCAAAGCTGAAATTATGAAATAAGAACAGGCACTAGTTTGTAGCTGTTTTATACATAGTAAAGAATTGTTACAAATGTACAAACAGAAACAAGATGTGAAACAAGGCTGGTCTTGAGGGTATTCTTACTTTACTCTGTCTGTTTTCTCATGTACATTCATGTAAAATCTATTTATTGTAAGCTTCTAACTTGCTCATGTCTCAAAACCTGGTGTTGCCTTGCGACCTCAATACCTCAATGTCAGTGGAGTCACATACTTTATGATGAAATACTAATGGCAGCAGCATAGCTATTTGCAAAATCTGAACAATCAATGATCAAACTGGATGAATTGATGGCAATAAAGATGTTAGTAAAGATACATGGGTTGGTATTGGCCAACAAAGACCAAATATACATTATCATATAAAAGTGTCAGAAAATCGTAGAAGGGTCATCATTCTCATCAACTGCAGTTAAAAATATTTCTGACTGCTTCAGTTACTTGGCTATCCCTTACAAACCATACATCACATCATAGTCCAACTTCTGCATTTCTTCGCTGGGTGGTACAATCAAATGTCAGTTGATAACTTGATTGGTACTGACAATCCACAAATAACAATTTTATATTTTTTATATTGATACTGATCATAAAAACCATGAGAATTGATTGTTCATCAACTAAAACATCAGCTGTCGTGGATACTCGACACTAGCAAAAATTGTGATTGACTGTCACTGACTCATCCATTTCAACAACTGTTAAGGCCTACTGTTTGGCCTTGACCTCGACTTTCTTCAAGGTCAGTAGAGCATGAGAGAATTGGAAGTGACACATTCCCTGTCGCTCACGGCTTTACCGCTTCCTTGCCGTGCACACTCTAGTAAACTGGTCTCTATTCTCCCGCATGCTCTGCTATCCTTGAAGAAAAATAACAACTTGATAAACATTCTATACTCCCGGGCCGCCCTTCTTCCAGAATACTCAATAAACCGCAAAACAGTAATGTGAAAGAAACTCCTTATTTCCCACTCTGAGGATTTTTATGAAACTGTATTGAACTGCAAAAGTTCCTCTTACAAAAAGTGAAGTTTTGCAATGAAGGCATCAACGATAAAAATTGAAATATATACCTTCCATAGCTTCCCGCGCGGAAGACACTTGAGGGCTCGCACCCCTACTGTCCGCCATCTTGGAATCTTCTGAACTGCACTAATGCAATTCTTTTGGACAGCGGATCTACTTTCCAACGAACATTGAGAGAAAATGAAAAACAATCAAGCGATAAGTCACAATGCTAAAGTACTTTCGCTACAAAACATTCAATTTTCATTATACAGGAGCAGCAATGAGCATACCTAGAGAGACATCTAGATATGATATTTTCCGTCGATCTTTTTCATGGCTTTGAATTGAAAATACGCCGAGCGGTGTTTCCAGTCCGAGAAAAACCTCTCCTGATCAGTTAGAAATTCTCTCTACCTACAATGTTCTTTTCATCCTCTGCTGAGCGCCAGATTCAAAATTTATTTTCACAGATCAGTTTCATGCACTGGAATTTCGGCCTTTTGTCTTAATTTTGTCTGTTTATGCTGACAAGAATTTATTTTCATCAAGTTCAATATGGTAGACAGTATGTCTACGTTGTCGTCTTTTGAACTTACACGGAATCCGTTCGATAACAGTCAAGAAGAGCGCATAAACTGTCCGGGATTTAGCCCTTCCATGTTCTGCAATCAAGAAACCCCAGCCAGTCAAAAGGTGAGCGAAATTGGTCATTGACGGGATGTATGGATAACAATCGCATACTGTACTGGTACAGCTTGACTGTTCTCGCTCTTTATCAATTATCACAGAAAAACAGAACCTTTAGATGGTCAATCGAACAGATTTCCCGACTGGTAAGTTCATTTAAAGCTTCGATCCCCTTCGCTATTACTTAGTATAGTATGCAATCTCTTATAAGCTTAAGCTGAATTTATTATCGTTTTTTATCATCGATATCCCTCAGTCAATTGATGTTTTAAAAGAACGATAAATTGTTCGGCGACAATCACATTGTTTACGTCTCATCCTTTTTGGTTGTTTTGTTCAATTTGTTTTATTATCTCAAGGTTTTGGAAGGAGCGCGAAAATGAACGGTGCGCGCGGTCGACGCCAGTGTTCCTCTCAATTCTTTCGTCGCGCTCTCTTTCCAAAATCTTTGAGCCTCTAAGACAGACCAAAGATGTAGGCAGCCATGATGACAGCAACGATATCGTTTAGAAGAACTCACTCTTTAGAAGAACTTTAGAAGAACTCACTCTTTGTACATATTGAGAATGCATGTTTTACCTCAATGTTGTTCCCTAGAAAGCGGGAGAGGGGGAGGGGTGAGTAGCCAAATGTTTATCAGGATACGTTAAGGTATTTTTGTGAATTGATAATAAACACAACCCTCTATCAAAAATAGTACTTGCATCTTGTTTTGTCTCATCAACTGTAAAGAAGGCTAAAATGATGCCAGTGTTATCATTCATGGTTTAATAATATTTAATTTATTCATTCATAGAATCCAGCTGATATTGATGAATTTCCACACCAAGAGTACAGCAGTACATTTGAGAGGTTAGTTCTAACAACTCAGTGGACTAACCTACCTTAAGGTCTGCTGTAGTTTCAGCAGCACTCTTATTTAGTCTAACGTGGGTCGCTCACAAAAAAAGAGTAAATAAAAGAGTGCTGCTAAAACTGAGCCTGATTGCTAGCAGGTGTAGTTTGGGGGGGGGGGGTTGGGGGGGGGAGGCAAGAGGAGACAAACCAGAATAAACAGGAAGACCTAAGACCTGAGAACCAGGACTTAACTAGTGTCAAAGTAAAGAGGGAAGGACCTGGCTTAAGGACGGTGCCTCCTAATACAGACGTATTTTTGTAAAGGGTAAACTATGGGGAAAAAGTAGATCTTAGCAAGGGTTTTTGGAATCCAAAAAGAAAAATGTGGGTAACCACGCATTTTTCAGAGATAGTTGATCAACCATAATTCCAAAAAAAGTGTTAAAATACAAAGAAAGTATGGCAATTTCTTTCCAAATTTAAGCTCAATTATCTCTGGAAAAATGTGTGGTTACCCCCCATTTTCTTTTTGGATTCTGATGGCCCTTGCTAAGATCTGCTTTTTCCACATGGTCTTAAACCACGCAAATTAATTGGTGTATTAGGGGGCAAATTCCTTAAGAAACCCAAATATGTCGAGATACACAGAACATATGTGCAGTAACAAAAGGAGGCACCGTCCTTAAATGCATTATCAGATGCCAAGAGACATGAAATCAGTGGGGTCTTTCTTTGTAGAAAAGGCTGGGTCAAACTACAAAACGAAGACCCTCACTTAAATGCTCTATCAGACACCAAGAGACAGTTGACTCGGCTGGCTGTTTTCTGACCCATTATTTAAGGTAGTGATCAACTTCTGTCTTCTTACATGATGCTTGATAATTTAAGTCCTGATGAGAAACAAAATTTTCTCTTTACATACACTGGTAGTTTTCATGCAAAGCAAGAGACATAAGTTCATAAGGTTTTGATATGTTTGTTTGGTGTGTAGTAAAATAATACAGTGTACAAGGAATGATGGTTATTTCATCATTATTCCGGTGATTTACATTCAGGGAAGAGGATGAAATTCAGGCTCAGAAAGCTGTAGATGAGGTGGGTGGTTGATTACTGGTGATTATGGTGTCTTGTTTATACATTTAACCTTAACGCCCAATATTAACATCCACATTCTCCTCACTATTCTCCTTATATTTCTTATGTAACTAGTTGGGAGAATTTGATTGAAAATCCAGACATTTGATCATTGGTGATCATTTTCTTTATTCTCATGGCCTGTATGTCTGATCAAGCAGTAATACTGTGGGGAGAAATCAGATGCTTGTCACTATTAATGCAATGTAAGAGGAGGAAAGAAGAAATAAAAATAATGGAACCCTGTTACCTGTTATTATGCACTTCACTCAGCCAGAAAGGGGTTTACATTTAATGGGAGTTTGGATTTATTTAACATTGTCAGATAAGAAAACGGTTGCAGGAGTTTTATTGCGGGGAAGGGGGTAAGCAAGAAATATTGGTTGTGATAATAAGGTGATTGTATTATGTGGATGGTTGTAAGGTGAAGTTCCATGGCCAATTCCTACTGTCCCTTGGAATTCATATTTATTTAATAGTCCAATGCTCTTAAGTTGTTGCAATGATGAATGTCTTTGTGTATTTCAGTATTTCTCTCAAAGTTCCATTGTTCCATCACCATGGACACCACAGCACTCAGCAAAACATGTTAAATTCTCTCCTTTGCCACCAGCTACTGCATGTAAGTATGTGTAAAATATGGTGATTATATGCCAAGTCTTCCTATTTCAAACACTCAAGGAAAAAACTTGTTTGAGACAGCAAGAGTTGAAGTAACCCATAGGAAAAGGGTCCAATAAAAACAGGTTTCAGTTCAAGACAGGACTTAGAAAATCAAGTTAATTCTATCAGGGTTCTTTGCAGTGCTTTATCTACACATAGTTGGCCTACGTGTCCTCTTGAGTTCCTGAGTGTCCTAGCTGTCGCATTTCTAAGGACCCCGTTATGTTTTAACCATTGTATACAAATTTTATGTAACTAAATGCAAATTTTATTGAAAAAAACCATTGAGTACTTGAACTTCAACTATGGGAACTGTATTTTATGTGCACTGGCTTGTTTCCTTGCTAATTTGCAAGGTTAGCATTCTTACTGGCATTTCACAAACAGCAATAGTAGCATTTTTCTCTGCAAACACTGCTCCAAGATTGGTGTGACAGATACTCCCATTGTGTAGCCACTTGACTTCTGGAATGGCTTTCCAAAAGAATCCACTTTGAGGTGTAAATAGCATCTCAAAAAAATAACACTGAGAAATTCTGACTTTTGAAAAATCATTCACCACCCCTATCAGTCAAAAATGTTCTTTTTGCATTGACAGATATTGAAGCAGCAAGTTCTACAGAGTCCTCATACCTGTCTCCTAACTCATCAGGTTGCAAGGTTACAGCAGACGGTAAGAAATGTGATTTACAACCAATGTGTTGTTCCAGAAAGTATCCATACTCCCTCCCACTGAGGTTTTTTGGTTTGAGCCCCCCCCCCCCACCCTACCACCCCTCTGGAAATTCCAGTTTAGGCTCATACTTTCCTTTAAAAATTTTGGCCTTTAAGAACCCCCTCCTCCTTGGAATTTCCAATGACCCTCTGTGGTGGGAGTATTGGATATTTTCTGGAACCACACAATTGATTTCCATACTGCGTGCAGAACACCATTAGCTGGCTATGATTTGCCCATTCTCATAAAGCAGTAAAGAGAATTTGCAGGTCTTCTGGTTCCTTTAAATGATTGTTATGATTACCGCACATCCCAGGCAACCTGGAACTTGCTATGTCCACCCTGAACTCATTTCATGGGCAAATTCCTATCAGCATCTTGTGACCATGGGTGAATCATGGGCTATGATTCACAAAATAACCATAGAAGTTGGTACGTGAAATGAGTTTACATAAGCAATCATAAAGAAGCTGATCTACAAATTTCTTTCACTGCTTTGTGTTTATGGGCAAGTCATGATGGGCAAATCAAGTTTCAAAAACCTGGGTCTGCACCAGCCAGTAGAACTGGCTGAAATCTACTCCTATTTTTATGTAACAACTTTTAACAGCAGAGAGGCAATGAGGAAATTTATGTAGTTTAGTAAGATGGGTGAATCGCTTAAGACCTTCATAACTTTACAATTTAAGATGCTGGATTGTAAGGTAGCCATTTTTGGAAACCCAAGAGCAAGCAGCTGGATGAAGAAGCACAAAAAAATTAATGAAAGAAAAGTTGGGGTAAAATGAGGAACTCTTCCTTGCTTTTTCCCAGACTATTATTTGCCTTTTTGTGTGTCCATTTAAACTTTGCATCACTCCAACTGTCTCACTCTGGGACCAGTAGTTCAAAGAGTGGATAACTTTACCCAGTGGATAAGTCACTATCCAATGGAGCAATTTTCGTTCAACTTACACATTTGGCCAGATTTTTGCAAACTTACACACTTCATTATAGATACTCTTCCTCTTTTCATAAATCATAGGGCTATGTTGAGTACATTGTACATCTGCTGGATTACAGTTTATCCAGTGGATAAAGTTACTGCTCTTTGAACGACTGGGGCCTGGTTTCTGAAGAAGTAAGGTGACAGGCTTGGTGGGTTTTTGATCTGAGGCCCCTCTCTTTAATACACAGGATAAAAATTGTATCCATATTTTAATAGACAATAAGTGGGTGAATGACAAAAAAAAATAATAATAATGATGATGATAATAGTAATAATAATCGTAATAATAATAATAATAACCATTTTTCTTTATCGTCTTTCAGCAAGTAGCCAGACAAAGCTTTCTTTACCACCAGATTTTGATCTGCAAAACCACATTGGTGAGTACATATTAGATATATTGACAAATAACATCAGATTAAAATAGTAATTACTAGTAATATAAGAATATTAGATGTATCAGAGGAACAGGGAAAAGTTTAAAAGTGGCTGTTCTCACTCAGACAATGATTTTCTACATTTAGGTCCAGCTTATTACAACCAGGATGGCCTTAACGGCAGTAAAGACATTTCAATGTCTTCATTGCGACGCAAGCTGTTTTCTCAAGTAGGAAATGTTAATGAAGCAGACAAGGGCAAACTGGAACCACCAACTGAAATCAAGTAAGTACTTCATGACAGCACATAAATGTCAACCTGGTACTTGTTGACCTTATGGATGTCCTTGGCTTGAATATCAGCCAGTTCCATGTAATGCACAGCTTAAACTGTGAGTTAAATTTAAGTCATTGCTACTTCAGTGTGTCTATCAACTGTAATCATAGGGTAAGATCCAAGGCATTAGAAAGGACGTCTGTTATCAATGAATATTGATGGCTTACTGTAATTTGCGAAACAAAACGAAATGGAACGAAATCTGTAATTTGCGAAATTAAAATCTGTATCTGTAATTTACGAAATGAAAAATCTGTATTTTGCAAAATGAGCCACCAGCAGTTCAGTGAGTTGGTTTTCTGATAATTTAAACTCCAGTGTGCATTACATTTTTATGTAAAACCTTGCAAAATTATTATCACCTTCAGTGAGCACTTTCGATCTCATCCATCATCAAAGACTGCTTTATAAAATCTTTAAACACCACAGTGGCATGTATGCTTTGTTCTATTTCGATTACCTGACCAGTGTTAGGAACGGAAGTTTTTTTCTTGGGGTGTCCGGAAAACTAAGACCTAAGACCTGGAAAGCTAAGACCCGGACAACTAAGAGCAACCAATATGACTTCCCGCCATTTAGTACAAGATGGATCGGGAGAAAAGGAAAACAGCGATCCATTTTTAAGAAACTCCCCCTACCTGTTTTCAAAATAAAAATATATATAAGAAAAAAGCAGACAAGGGTAATTAAAACATTTTGCGGCAACATTTTTGTAGGCACTCGGACTTGACCCATTAACCAGGAAATTATAAAGGAAAGAAAAATGTGTGTCACGAAATCTTGGTATAACTGATGTTTCTGGTTACAGGAAAAATTTCACGCTTACCCCGTTTTGAAACAATTTCAGCCCACTTCTCGGATTTCCCTGCACTGGATATAAATAGCAAAGGCCAAAGGTCATATTGCGCAACTAGATCATATTTCCTTCTTGCTGCTTTACTCCACGTGTAAAAATTGCGGCCGGCAAAACGTGTCATCATGGCCTTCAAAGTTCCTAAATTAACTGTTCATCATTTACGAAAGGGTACTTTGAAGGGATCCCAAGTTTTAAATTAATGGTGTGAATTAAAGGACAAGGAGAAGATAGGAAATGGAAGCTTTGGGTCCATGTGCAAAGCCTCCTATGTCCTGGAAAACCGAACAGTGGTTGTGAAATGTTTCTTCAGTGAAGGGGATGCAAACTTGGTAAAAATGGGTAGACAGACCTGCACGACTCCTGCTGTGTGTCTATTGTGTCTCTTGCGGCCTTTAAAGTTTTGCTTTAACAAGCATGTCTTTTAGCATTTTCCTTTTCTGTAAGAGTTCAAGGGAGGCTCCTTGAATATCTCTCTGAGTAACAGCTGGTTCTGCATTAAATGCCATTTGTCCATAAGTATGTTTTTCAAGTGTGGTAATGACGGTTGGAATTGCGTGAGAAAGGGTAGAATCTTTTCGTGCGATCTCTATTTTTGTTTGAGAGCTTCAGTCCTGTCTTCATGTTTAACTTCTGAGAGGATAAATTATTATCTACCTTTTGTTCCATAAAAATATTGGTTTGTAAGTGATCCTTCCCTACAAAATGAAGTCTTCTAAAATTAAGTTTTCCCAAATATGTAGGATACACAGGCCCACTCGGCCCCTCTACTCCTACTTTCTTCGCAAAATACAGATTTTCATTTCGCAAAATACAGATTTTCATTTCACAAATTACAGATTTTCATTTCGCAAAATACAGATTTTCATTTCGCAAATTACAGATTTAGCAAAATACAGATTTTCATTTCGTTTCGTTCCACTTCGTTTCGCAAATTACAACTTGGGCCATATTGATGCCTGGGATCCAAGTTAACACCCAACAGAATTATTTCAATAGTATTTTCATCTTCTGTTTTTCAGATCCATCTTAAAAAGCCCCAAAAGTCCTGTTTTGGTAAGTTCAAAATTAGTTTTATGAGGCATTATCTAGTCTCTGATCACTGACTTTTTTTTTTTTAATCTCCTGCACAGTCTTTTGAAGATGGAGAGGATTCACTGCTAGCTTAGCCTGCTCACACAGTAATTTAAAAAAGATTTCTATTTAAAGAATTGTTTAAACTCAAAAAATTAAATTGAATCACAGAATTGGCTTTCAAACTCTTAAATTTAAAGTGAATTTATTAAGGCTTTAGGCTGTTGAATTTCCATTGGCCAGCCTCGAGCCTATTCATTTTTGATGTTGGTCTGTTATCTTCGACAGTAAATTTTCCAACTTAGAACTTAATCAAGAATGAAATGTAGTAGAGATCTGATGCCTGTTAGAAAGATCAGTGACCATGGATCAGGTCTTATGGGCATCACCAGACCCCCCCCCCCCCCATTCCTCCAACTCCATCTCAAAAACTTCAAACTGCTTACAAGTCTGTAATAACCCAGCATCTGCATGTCGTCAGTAGGTACATAGTGACAGAAGACACTAACTTTGCTTCTAACTTCAGATAACATCAAGCCCAGTATCTGAACAGTCCACACCAAAGCATACTAAACACAGACACTCAACTACCAGCACCATGTCAAGTCCGAATATGTCACCAATCAAGCCAATGCTGTCCGTCCCAGAGACACCCACTTCAGCTAGAAGGTCTTGTGTGTCCAGACAGAGTTTTAGTCCCATGGAGTTCTCAACAAATGCACTGGACACATCTGGCATTGAAGTTATCGGGGATGCCCTGCCGGATATATCGCCTATAAAAGGAGATACAGAAACAAAGGGCCAACCCTTTCAGAAAATGGACATTGGTATGTTGACAGTCCTGAAACCGCGTTGTTTTTGGACATCAGTCAACGTCAACGCGGGAAAACAAATTGTACCTTGTGTAATTTTCATAAAGTGTCTTCCAAAATTGTTAGGAGTCTGGGACCAACAACAACGAAACGCTTGAGTGCTCTTTTTCGATGGCGTCCTTGACAATTTTGTTTCGCAAAACTTTTCGAGTGTTAATGTAAATTACAATCTGTCAACTCATCCTTGAGCAGAATTGCTCTCCTATTTATCGTATGATCGTGGCAGTCTTGCTCAATTTAACGAAAAAGTACAGCACACTCAGATAACTTGCATGAATTGATTTTATCTGGAAACGCGATAAGCTCGAACGACGGAAAATATGGAAGACGAGTCGGCGCATTCCACAGGTTTGAAGAATACTATATCTAAGTTATGTTTGCATTTCGTTTCATTTCCAAAATAATTTGAAGTTTATTTACATGTATACACTGTTTATTCCATTTTTCGGCTCACCTTTTGACATGCAAGTGAACAGTTTAAAAATCGAATACAAGCTTTGTGATGTATCGGTCATTTCACTTCGATAATAATTATTCTTTAATATTAATGGTCTCAGATCTCTTTAAAATGCGATGTCCTTGTAGTGAACCTTTTTAACCTCATGATCACTTTTCCCATTTGTCTAGTAATGTGTTGCACTTGGAAAGCTAAGTTCAACTTCATTTCTAGCGCAAGAAGATGGCTGAATTTATTCTAGAAACGAATAATCCGTCTATCCAAACTTGGGCAATAGTTTTTGAAGTTTGTCTGACAATTCGTCTGTGTACCTGCTTATTTCATCTTGACAGGTAAAGTTAAGTGAGTTATTCATCTGGAGGGATAATCTATCTTTTGCCATATAATTTTATACACAGGCTAATTATCAGACAAACTAAGGTCGTGTTCTACTGGGATCAACTGTTTTTGGTTGGTTGAGTTGGTTGGGTTTGTCGTGTCCTATTGGGACAAAACCATTTTCGGTTGGTTTGGTTCGACCAGCTCTGAGTTTGGTTGAAAACGATGGGTAGCGTCCGCTGACGTGTTAGCAACATCAGCTTTCACACATTGCGTCAGTATGATTTGCGCGTAATTACACATAAACTGTCAGCCACAAGTGTATTTCTTCTCAGAAAATTTTTTCTTTAAATTTGTCTGATAAATTAGGGATGGCATTCTCAAAATAGCCTATAATACGAGTGGCATGTGTCCTCTCCGTTTCCAGTAACAGTGGTTTTATATATTCCAATTCATCATCCGATTCACAACGTGGTGGAACCAATTCTTCTAACAGTTATTGAAGGACAACCGATGCTACGAGTTGCGTTTCCGCCATCTTGCCAACCTTCTTAGAAAAAGTTGAGGAAAGCTGCAAAAAACTATGCCCAGTTCAACTGCGTGTCAACCAAGAATGGTTAGAAAAGTGTTCATCGGAAACCTCAACCGTTTGAACCAAACCCAGTTTCAGTTGAAACGGTTGATCCCAATAGAACACGACCTAAATTTGCTGCCTAAGTTCGTCCCAGAGACATTATCCCTGTCTAGTAGTAATATCTATATTAGCCGCATTAACTATCTTTGGATGTTTTATCTGCATGGATGGATTATTTGTCTCTGGTGTAAAATGACTCTTTGACTGCTTGTGATTTTGTTTTCTATCTGAAAATCGACCATATTGTTCTAATATGAAAAAAAAAATCTATTGCTTATTTACAGATTCAGAGGAAGTTGAAAATGCAAATAATTCCATTGATGACGGTGGACCACTGGAGGTATCAGCATTGTCTATGAAGGACGATGATGATGATCACAATGATGATCACAAGGAAAAGGAAGAAACCGATGATGATGATGATGAGATGCCACCAAAGATCACAATGGAAGACTTAGCTGATGATTTAGACTCCACAGAGGAAAACATTAGAGATCAAGGTGCAGATTCTCCAGAAATGAAGTTTGAGGAGCTAACTCGAAGGGAAAGTCTAGCTCCAGAGAAAGCTGTTACAGAGGTTCCTGATAGTAAGAGGAAAGAAGGCGTGCCTAATGAACATCTGAAGTTGCCTAGGGATAGAATGAAGGTTGAAGACATTGGGTCAAACGTTAGTGAAGAGCCCCGCAAGAGCAACGACTATGAAAACGGACACTCAAAAGTTAGGGAATATGATCATAGTGCGCACCATTCATCATCCAGCCAGAGGAACTGGCAAACGAGGGATTATAGTGCTACAGAAAGCTATCATAAATACTGGTATAGTCATTTCAATGAACTTGATGAGGATGTAATCTTGATGCGTGCAAGAGCTGCACTGAGAAGAGCAAATAGGTTTTCTCCTCCTAAAGGCAAGAGCACCTATTCCTTTAATCCAGACAGTTTATCAATGTCTGATTTGAGTTTAAACATGACGTCCTCGTGGGAACCAGTTCGTATGTCCACACCTTTAGTTCCACATGCTGCTACGTCCACTAACTATAGAAGCCATGTAGACCATGACAGTCGCTATGGTTACAAGTCTACCAGTAGGACTCATCGGCATGATGTTGCAGATGCTGTGTATGCTGAGGAGTCTGGGCTTGGCAGGAGTGGTGGAGAAATGTCCTCCTCACGCCATCATCATGGTGTTTCAGGAAGGAGATTGTCTCCCGCTGTGGAGGACATTATCAGACGAAGAAAACTGCAAGAAAACCTTGAAGGTAATGTTGAAATTATAACTACTTTACAAGGGATGTAAATCTGAGGATTTAGTGAAGCTTCAAAATATTTTGTAGCCAAAAATTGCAAAGTACCCAGTTGTAATAAATATTTTGTTCTCATTATTGTAGTGCCAGAGGCTGCTGACAACCAAATGAATGGCAGCCATCTTGGACTTCTTAATGTTTTCCCAAACTTAAACCTAAGTTGGCAAAATAGTAATTAACTGACAAAATGATCTAGAAATGTGAAATTTGGCCAATAAAGAGGAAAATTCAAAATTCTAATTCAAGTCCTGTTTCAGAAATTGGAAATCCTTTTTTCTCTCGTTTTTTAATGCAAAAAAGACATGTTAGCGTTAGAACATAATTTTTCCTTTTTTAATGCCCAATGGTCCAGACTTTTTGAAACAAGGGTAGAAACTGTATTTGGCAGTGAACTGTTATGGACCAGGCCCTTGGAAATAGAGAACATTCTTTTTTTTTAACCATAATATTATACAAGTCTTTTATATCTTGACTAATTACATAAAATTAGAGAGCCCTGTAGGGCATGGTAAAGTGGAACTGTAAGTGACTTTTATCACAAGTTTTTTACCCAAGTTTTATCCAAGTTTTATTCCACAATAGCTGTAATATTATAATGAATTTTCTCCCTTGTAGGAAAGTATGCATTTTCCACTCCTTGGAGGAAACCAAGCTCCCCGTTGTATGACAGCAAATGGCAGCTCTCTCGCACCCATCCCATGAGCTATGTGGAATGGAAAGCTCTGTACTGGAGACCTCCAAGGGAGCCTGTATATTGGAGAGATAATCACTGGTATCGCACAGACCTTTATGAGCCAGATCACAAGAGGTACAAATGAAGTCTAGGCCAATGTTTTAAGTAGTCTACACCAGTTGATTTTTTTGCGTGATTTTACTGGAATGAGGCTCAAGCATGAATTTAATTAGTTCAATGAGAGAGAATTCACATGCAAATGAAAAAAAAAAAGACGTAAAGAAAGAGAGTGAAGGGGAACCAAGACTGCTGGCAAGGTTTTTTTTAATAAAATGCTCACTTTGGAGAACAGTATTGTTTTCAAAAATCCAGCAAAACATGTATCACTAATTACAGTGCGGCTACTCCAACCGGGCCAGTTGGAAGAAAACTGACTAATCACGACGCTAATTGAAAACAAAAGATAGCAAAGTTTTTTTGTAAACAACCAATAACATTGAAGCAGGCAGACAATGCACATTTGAAAAAATTTGACACTGTGACCTCTGATCATGACCGCTAGGGAAACTGTCAAGTCTACGATTGGTTGCTTTCGATCCTAAATGTGCTCAATTTTGAGCAGAACATTGAGATGTCGAACTTGCAATTATTGATAATAAAATTTTCACCCATAAACAAACCTTAAACAATACTTTCACTTCAGCAGTAAAGCTATTAGGAGTCCTATTAATAAAATGCATGAGTTTGTTTGTAGAACAAACCTTTTCTGAAATGAAATTCGGTAACGCTACAAACTTGCTTGATTCTGATAAGCGTTCACTCAGCACAGCGAGTATAAACAAACACAGATCTGAAGATAAATATCGACATTTGCGCCCTTTGTTTGTTCAATTATAAACGGAGGTTCCCAAATCTCCTTATTCACTAAGTGCTTTTTGAATCAACAGGTACTTATCGTTGATGTGTTGATTCTGGCTTCTGCAGCCCTTCGCACAGCTGCGGTCTCAATACTGCAAGGAAATCCAAATCCTTTATGTGAACCTGGTTCAAGTCTAAAACGTAATATCGTAATAGCTGGGAATGTCTGCAACTGTTGCTGTATATGCCGCCCGCTCAACCCAGTATTATTTGTTCTTTCTGGGCAAAAGCCATTTTGGAAACATTTATATTTACAACAAGCTTATAGCTTATGTGAGGCGTAAAAACAATCCGCCAGATTTCAATCACATTGAGTCAACACTGCTCCATTTGAAAATGTTAAAAAAACATAATTGAAGCTAACCAATGAAAAATTCGTCTATTTCCCGAGAGGTCCGCAGAATGAGACAGTTTCAAATTTATTTGGAGATGTATTGTCTAGATTCTTCAACGTTACTGGTCAGTTTTAAAAAAAAATGTTGCCTTCTTTTGTTCTCAGTTAGCCTTGCGATTGGTCAATTTTCTTCCAAGTGCCCCTGTTCAAGTAGCTGCACTGTAACGAAAGAGTTTCATCAGAGGTTCAAAGCACTGATAAACTTATGAAATCGTGATAGAACAGCCTACAGGCCATGTGCAGGGATAGTGTAGTGGTGAGATCACTAAGTGGGTAGTAAGTCTTAGTCCCCACTCTTGTGGTGTGGGTTGAGTTTGTTGATGTTGTTGTTTCGTTTTGTTTTGTTGTTTTTTGTTTGTTTGTTTTATGTTTGTCCTTACTTTGAGGGTTTTTCTCTGGGAACTTAAGTTTTCCACCTTCCATGAAAATTAACAATTTTTAATTCAAATTCAATCTAAGTTGAAACAGTGAATGAAAACCCTTCTCTTGCGAATATGTCACTGCAAGTTCCTGATTATTCATTTTTATTTCTTTAATTATTTTAATCAATGCTTTGAGGAAACCTCTGATGAAACATAAAGAAAAAGCTTTTGATGTGGCTTGTCCTTTGGCAACTAGCTTTGCTTTTTAATTGGCATCATTTTCTGAGTTTGGTAAAATCAGTGAGAAGCTCACAAAATGATTAGTGACTGTACCTAATCGAAATCATGTGGGAGTTTGGTGGCGCAGTGGTTAGCACACTGGACTTCAGATCTGAATTTCTTTGGTTCAAGGCCCAGTCCCTGCCATCATGTTGTTTCCTTAGACAAGAAACGTTACCCCGACATTTTCTCTCTCCACCCAGGTGTATAAAATGGGTACCAGCGACATACTGCTGGGGCTAACCCTGCGATGGACTAGCATCCCATCCAGGGAGGAGAAGCAATACTGTCAGTTGCTTCATGCTACAGAAACTAGGTTAAGCTCTGGCCATGAGGGCCTCCTTGGCTTGTGTGTGACTTTACCTTACCTTACCTTTACCTAATCCAAACCACGGCCCTTTTATGAGGAGTAAGCATAAAGATGGTAACTCAAGTAAACTGATTCTTATACTGGGAGAATGGTCAACAAAATACAATGACTGATACCTCATTGCAGAAAATTGTTGTAAACAATCAGTTTTGCATGTGGCAAATTTTCTTGATAGTAATAAACTTTCTGAAAATGTACAGATTAGATATGGTTTTTATTTGCCTCTTGTTTGACCAATTTGGTGATTAAGTCTCAATATTTTTTCTTCAGGTTGTCCTGGCCTCCCAGGCCCCTCTCTTCAAAGCTGGTTTATGGTTCACGCCCATTATCCCCTCCTGTGTCCTTCCCACCAGCAAAGGTGCCAAGAGCCATACCAGGGGGGTATGTGTCAAAGACCGCTCTACCCTCCTATCATGACAGCAGTGACAGTGGCTATTCTGATTGGCAACGGAGCAGCAGCCGATGGGAAAACACAATGAGAAGTCATCATAGTTTACTAGGATATGCTGGAGAGAGCGGATATTACTAGAGACTATCTTATTGGTTCTGAAGTTTATCTGCCACTTCGTATGACAACCATAGTGTTTCCTGTTATGTAGCTTAAGAAAGTAACAGCTCATTAACCACAGTTGGAGGTTGCATGGAGACAACTGTGGACCAAGATCTCCTCACAAACTAACTGACAGCCAGTTGAATAGAACATGTGCTAATTAACTGAATTGTGAAAATCTGAAGATTCCAGTTCAGCTCTATAACTGCTACACTAGCCCGAGTCTGAGTCATTATTTCTGCTCATTTTCCTTTGGAAAGGATCTTTTATATCCACAGTTTTAAACCATCTTGTCAGTGTACACAAAGTTAAAATCCCTCTCAGCAATAGGAGAGGTGTAAATGTGTGTTTTAAAAAAAAAAATTGGCCTTTTCTGGGCTCCTAGAATCTGTGATAAGAAAAATGGTTTGAGTGAAAAACAGGAAAGACCACACAGATTTTCGGTAGGTATGTTGCCTTTATTTTACTCGACAATGTAAGAGTCCATAGAGGGCTTGTGCATTCAGACAAAGATTATTATTGATTTCTATTGACAAAGCCCATTTTGAGGTTTGATAGTGAATGAAGATTATATTTCTATTGTATATATCAAGATATTTTGTGGTTTATACAAGCTGTATACTCTATTTTAGTTGCCTCATTTCTTGAAGAACTCCTGTGTACAGTCATTCAGACTTCTCATTTATGTGCAATCATTGCAAGTGTCGTGTTATGCATACATTTTTAGCCCTGTAAATACACGTATCTTGTGCTTTGATACCTTTCTTTGATTTCGAGTTGTTCATTACTCTGAATAATCGATTTATTTAGCAAACGACTTCATCCAATATGACATCCACTGCATATTTTTCCTTCCACCAGTAATGTTACACTTCCATGTAAAACTGGTACTTCTCTATTCAAGCCAGTTCATAGTATGCAGCTTTTAATATTGTATTTTCATAGAATAGGTTTGTATAAAGTTAATAAAGTGCTTTATTAATAATATTGCAAAATAAGATTTCATTTTTTTTTATTTTTGTCAAAACTTCTTATACATCTCTTCCATCTTTGAGAGTGCCAATGAACAGTTATTTATAGAAAGTGTTGCCTGAAATCGTTTTGCACTGCGACATCGCAGAAAACTACAAAACTGATTAATAACTTGTTTTAGCATATCTTCCTACTCCACGAGGCTGTAGTCTTAAAAGTGAAGATCCCAAAAACAAAGACACACAGACCTACGAAAATATTATTATTACATTGCTGCATCAGTTTCAGGTCCCTCGATCTGTTATCCTAGACAGTACCTAAAGCCATCATGGACTATATATGTAGACATAAGTCCTCAAGCTTTATGCCCATCTCAGATTTGCACAGTGTTTATCATCATCAACTGATGCAAAGCACTTGATTAACTAAATTATTAGAGTATAACTGTTATACACACCAAAATACAAACAAAGTAATATACTACTATAACCACAAACCAGCTGACACATTAGACTTCTCACAAAACAAAATCAACGTGAATATAACATTCAGTTCGCAACGAGTTCGTTCGGTGAGAAGTTTAAAGTTTCAGCTAGCCTTACAAGGCAAATTAACACACGCTGTAAGTGAATGAAACACATATCAACATAGAAACTAAAGCAGACATTGAGAAACACTGAACGAAACTACCTTAGCACTGAACACAACAAAGGCATCCATGTTCTTTGTCTCGTCACCTCAAACAAGCGTTTGATCGGATAAGGAAAACATTGACTAATTCATTTGCCTCAACGTCAAAATTACAACAAACACACATACTGATGTATACATAAAAGAATCAGCATAAATACTTTGGTCATCACTGACCAAGAAGGTCTCAGACTTAAACTAAATGAGTAAAAGGAAGTTCAAACTCCATTCATCATGGACGATAGTATTTTTGTGCGAGGCGTTACTAGTGATCGCGAGAGGCCTGGATTCCATTGGAACGCAGGAATCCCAACATTGCGGGAGAACTCGGTGGTTGCCTGGATTCCTGCACCATAAGTACGCTTCTTTGAGGTGCACCGAAAGTACATTCAGTGGAGTCCCGTTATCTCGAATCCTGGATCTCGTATTTCCCTTTATCCCTTCTCTTCATCTTGTTCTTTATAGATCTGCCTCTCTGCCGGCTTCAGCTCCATCCTTATGAAGGAGTCTGGGATCTAAAATGTCTCTATGATCATGTGACTCACTTTGTAAGGCCGTTTCATGTCGCGCCGCTATCTCAAGCCAAATGAGAGCACGGTGGCTCCATAGAACGCCCAGTCTCATGATACTCGTGGAGCGATCCCTCATGGATCTGGTCTTCGTTAGGCGTCACTGGCGTCACTATACGTAGCACCATGACTGTTTGTGATTGGTGCATTTCGATCCTCGTTGTTGTTATTGTTTGTGTTTGGAGGATTTCAATCCCCCTTGTTCTGAGTAGATGCTGTTCCCTCTGCGGTCCGCTGTGCTACTTATCGGCTGTTGTGTTGTTTGATCGCGGGGATCCAAGCCTCTGGAATTTCAATTCCGTTATGACCGTCATCCCTGTTGATGTATATCCCATTGATGCAAATACTATGATCAGCCAATCAGAACACTAATTAAGCGGACACAGAGATCCAATTTTATTTCCCGTGTTTTTGCGCAGGGTGTATGTCAATTTGGAAGAAAAGTGGCATATATGGCTATAGCTTGGACTCCGTTGCTAAAAAAAACACATCCCCAAAACAACAACACATGACATTTCCACACCATACTTATCTTTATGCACCGTGAACAGCATGGTAACTTGTCCAAGGCTCACAGGTAGTAGGGACGGCACGAAAATTAGAAAGGGAACGCGAAAATAAGACGCGCAGGATCTAGAGAAAAGGGGGCGGTGGTCTCTCCCCAGCCCCTACGCGTTTTTCGAGCTCGTTTTCTCAACTCACTATCTCGGAGCCTGGAACAGGCTAACGGCATGGCGGGTAGCGGTGTATATCTCTTGGTGTGGATCGTGATCAGAAAAAATGGGCCGGATGTCCCTGTCGTGCGGCTGCAAACACCAATCTGAAATAACAAGGAGAAAATTTTAAACTAATCAATAAACGAGGTTGCAACACCCGTTAGAAAACTTTAGTTTGCGTGTGTTAACGCGCCGAAACCTGGGAATGAGTTTTATGGATATCGCGCGCACGCTGTGTCGAAAAGTCTCATTGTGACGTTAAACATTTACTTTGCTCTTTTTCGCGGAACGGACGAGCTGTGTGTTTCGCGTGGGAAGAAAAAAGTTCCGATATGAGTGAGAAAGTAGCAATTTTGATAACTGCACTCGCAGTTTTTGTACTGCTTTCAGATCTTACCCTTAATGCTAAACGAAGAGGTAAGTTTGCTCCTGTGGTTTCTCCTAAAAACGCTATTTTTTTACACTCGAAAACGTTCAGTAGAGAATCTAAGCACAAACTTTCTCTTTGTTATCAAAAGATTTGCCCTTCTCAAGGATCGTGTCAACTTTTCTGATTTCAAATCGAAGTAACAAAAAAGAAAACACAATCCTATGAAAGAACACTCTAAAAAATTTCGGCTTCACTCATGGAATTTTTTACAAACTTTTTTCCCTCTGAAAACCAAACAAGTTTCGGTTGCCATGGTAGTCTTCACGAGCGTTCTGCGCGTGCGTAATCGTAGGCGTTCTTTTTGACAATTTTTTTAAGCGCGCGCTTCGACGGTTAGACATGTTCATTTTTCGCAGCTTACAATTTTCGGTGCAAGTTTTCATTTTCCGTCTTATTACATGTAAATCAAAGAAATTGTTACAACTTGAGTTTCACCAGGAGCCCAGGTTTCATATTTTATCTACAATGAGATTTATGACGATTACAAACCCATTTCCACAGAGATTCAACCTAAAATTGAGAAGAAAGTTTTCTTCTTTGAAGACGTAGCACATGGCACGAGCGTAACCGGAGGCTGGACTGGAAAGGTCGGTAATCTAAATTTGTGTTCATTTGTTTTGAACTTTTCACTCCTATGAGCGCTTAAAACTGAAAGAAAAAACATCCTTAATCAATTTTTTTAAAATATTGACAACACCAGTAACCGGTGTTCAGTTAAATCGTCCAAGCACTGATTTGAAATTATTCGCTCTATTATTTAAGAGAATAAAAAGCACTTCCCCTAGGCTCTTCGTAGTGCCTAGTTTATTTCACAAAAAAGGCTTTGTGAAAGTTCAGGTAACTTTGACGATGCCATCCCATCTGCGAAACAGCCTTCGCCTACCGTTAACCTGGATAATTTCCCGTTACAGGATTATGTTATCAACGTGGAGATCAAGTCCCTCGATTTCGATATGGACATGAGACTGGTGTTTAAAGAGAGGAAATGTTCTAGAGACATCAACGTGATGACGGATAACAACAACTACAAACTTAAACATGGAAAGGTGCGTAGTGTAACATAGGGCGCATTTTACAATCTGAGCTTCTGAAACAGGCGCCTTTTTGCACCTTGTTATCATTCAACGTGCACCTATCCAATGTCTAACAAGAACTTATCCCTCTTTACTCTTTCTCTGTTTGTGTCAGACCTACAACCTCGAAACATGTGCCGCAAATGGAACACGCCCACTGTACAACCAAACTTGCAAGCCCCGACCCCCTGGTTTCAGGATGAAGGCATACATGACGTGCGAGAGAATTATAGTAACGGCAGCAAACTGGACTTGGAACGGAGCAGTATTGGGAGGGAACGCATTTCTCAACGGTACAATGACAGTGGCTGGTGAAGTCTACAGTGGGGTGATATTTGCGTCTGAATGGACCTGGGACAGAGTGACCTGGCTGGCTGAGGAGGCATGGGACAGAGTGTTTTGGATGGGCGAGTGGACCTTGGTCAAAATCGTGTGGCTCGTTGAAATTATTTGGCACAGATTGTCGTGGCTGGCTGGTGGAATATCGGACATTGTTGCATGGTCTGGAAATGTCGTTGTTACGTTTTATACCAAATATCTTAAGAGTAAGTGACAAGCATATTTTGATGTGCTGTAGTCGCTCATATTCTCGACCCCAGTGCTTACGCTTAGAAGAGCTCTGGGGTCGAGAATGGTAGTCGCTATGGCATTCTCGTCCCCAGAGCCCACGATCCTTTTGGTCTGCGCCAAGGATCGAGACCTCTGGCAGGGACCGAAGCAGGAAGTCCGCGAATCACGGACTTCCGGCTTTTGTGCGCAGCCTCAGAAATTTGAACAATAACGGTTACTATCGGTTACAAAAATGGGCAGCTATTGCGCTTGCGCCTTACCTGTTCCCTGCCAGAGGTCTCGATCCTTGGCGCAGACCAAAAGGATCGTGGGCTCTGGGGACGAGAATGTCGCTATGGTTGCTGTGACGATGAGTCTGAATGCGCATACCTTGTACTGAATTGTACGAAAGTGAGAACTTAAACTTTTTGCTTCTTTTTTACAGGTCATGTGACATACGTTAAGGCCCGATACGCTGATTTGACCTGGCAAGATGTCTTCAGTTCAGTGGCAAAGTTGTTCGTTGCAAACGTGTGCCTTCTGTTTCTTTGTCTGTTGATTGTATTTCCCGTGAAAGTCATTCTACGACGAAGGTACATTGTGTCGTGAATTTTCCCGATAGACGCTTGGAGTCACCAATGTTTTCAAACTCTTATGTTGTAATTAGTCGAACATTAGAGATTGTAAGCTTAGACACTTGCATGTACTCATAATGCCAGATACGGCTTGTTTAAAACCGCACACAGTCAGTTTCGCGTAAAGCCGATCTAGAACAAACTCATTTCACCATGCACAGTACCATAAACTGCTAACCAAGTTACGTCATGTTAATTGCCACAAGTTATTTGTCAATAAACTGGCGAAAATAATTTTAAAAGAATAAGAGCCCGGAAACTCTTCTGTAAAACTGCTTATTCTTATAATTTTCTGGTTTTATCTTTGCAGGCGAGCTCGGTTGGCACAGGAAGCTGCGGAAAGTTTGGCCGCTCTCAACACCAAACCGATATGGCGGCCAAAACCAAAGAAAAAACGGAGAAAAAATCAAAAGGATTGGTAGACAGATTCTGTGACTGAACCGACATTTTGCCATTTCACGGCAATCTGTCAGTGAATTGTGATTTGTAACTTTTCTTAATAAACTTGTTCTTTGTTTCTGTTATTTTACGTCGTGTTTCCAATATGAATAACCTGAGAAAGTATTCATTTTGCGGCTCCACTATCGGGAACTGCTCGAAACAACGGCGGTTTGCGCTGGTGGAGCTGCCAAACGTTCTGCGTTTTCTCAGGTGACAAAGCGATTCTTTGGAACCCTTTGCTAAACTTCGGTTGGGTAATCCTTGTAAACATCTACTCCAAACAATAAGTTATCTCAGAAGTTTTTGTAGTCTACGAGCAGGCTCTCTTAGTGTGTTATTCACGCGAGTATCTCGGCGGCGGAGCCGCAATTTGCTAGCCGGCGAGAAGAGTGGGTATCACTTTCCCCCTCGCCCCATTCTTCTCGCCGGCTCGCAAATTGCGGCTCCGCCGCCGAGATACTCGCGCGAATAACACACTAAGTGAGCCTACTCGCAGGCTTAAGTTTTTGCTGCATTTACGTTGCTAGACCACAAACTGAACCGTCCCTTTTTTTAGTGTTTTAAACTCGCGAGGAATGGGAATCGTCAAGGGGGAGGAGAACTGGGAAGCGCGAAGGCTACAAAGCGTGCTCTCCCAAACTGACCACACATCGCACTTGTTCTTGTACTAAGCCTCTTGCTTTAAGACTGCGCATGTTCATATCGTACGACGAACCAACTCGTGGACTGATCCCAGAACGCCTTGTAGGCTGAGTTTCTGCTGGGTCGGGTGTGTCGAGTCAATTGCAAATTTAACCTGAAAATGCAAGTGCGGCAGAATGAACTAAGCTTACTATTACCTTAAACCCGACTAAAAGCAGATCCGTTAGCGGCTCCAAACATGGACTTGGCAACAAATATTGGCATGGTTCAGGCCATCCGACTCCATATAAATGATATGCCAGGGTCTAGAAAAGAATATTTAACCCCTTTTTCGGTCTTTATTTAAAACAGCTAAAAGTCAAAGTACCATCCATGTACTCGTTTTCGTTCTTTCCCATTTTCGCTAAAAAAGCTTTAAACCATTCAAACAACAGAAACAACAGAAGACGTTTCTTTGTAATGACCTGCTGCGACGTTAAGTCACAGTTCCAGGAAACCGACAGTTTACTTGTGTGGACGGAGGGCCTATCCTAACTGTGTTAAGTGTAAGTGTAAACGGAGACTAATTAGCCTGTGTAGCTGGTGGGATTGTTTGCGCGAAGTTTGAGCGACGAAGCCGCGAAGAGAATGGGGAGAAGCTTCGAAGACAATAGCCAGCTACGCAGGCTTGAGACTAATATTGCTCACGCTGCGACTATGTTTAATTCGTGGACTTTGATGGGTTTGACGGGAAATTAAAAGGCAAGCACCGGTTGCAGCACGCGGGTGCAGGTTTGGCGGAAAATGTGAGACTTGAGTAAAATAATCGAAATCGCTGTAAATTCAATACAAGATAACCCCCTGGTAACGAAGAGGGACCAGACACTCAGGCGCAAAGTAGAGGAGACGGAAGAAAAGGGACGGGTTAAGGGGTGCCCCTATGCTCCACTACAAAAGGATGACACCGCTGAGCCAACCTGGAGCGTATTCGTTATGCGGTGGTTCTAATACAAAGAGCAACATGACTGTTACTTTTTAATGCCTGTCAAGAGCTTGTTCACAGAACTAAAATGAAATTTATTACCAGCAGAAAACAATCAATTTGTTCGCGCGTGATCAATTTGTACAATTAAGACACTTGAACGTGTGCACATTCGTGAAGGCTCCCACAATACCTTACAAACGTTTTCGTAAACCGCAAAAAGAAAACTGATTCATCATCTTTGAATAAATATTGCAAGCAAGTGGTAACAAAATGGTTCGCTCACGATCTTGATAGCCCGACGCGGTGGCTTCGCTTTTTCAGTCTCAACGGCTAGGCCGCAGCGACGTTAAATCGAGCTTGATGGGTTCGTAAAAAATAATAGTAATACAGAAGAAATCGTTCTAATCCCGAGAAAGATTATTTTAAAAATTTGTAAAGGTAGAAAGATCCATAGAATGCATATGAACAACTGGTACATCTGGGTGTTCTTCTAGTTTACAGAAAAGAAAGACATGTATGACCACGTTCATTTTGAACATGGTTTGAATGAGCCCGGCAGACTTCATCACAAAAACAAACTGAGTAGCCGATATTACTTTATAATGTTTATAATGTATAAATATAAGGCTCGAATGTTCTTCGATTTTCCATAAATCTGCATAAAATAAACTCCTAGACCTACAGAATCGCAGCGCCTTAGTTTCAACTTTACAGTTCTATCAGACCTTTTTGTTTTCAGCTGCGAAGCGAGAGATTCACTCTTTGTCTACTGGCGCTTGTATTCAATACAAAATGGCGACTTATTTCACTAGTGCTCAAAATCAAATACTTGATTTTTCTTTATTTCTTAAGTTGTTAGTTCTTTGCGCGAATTCATATAATCGTAAGGATAATAATAGTAATCTCTTTATGTCAAAAATACACAAATCACTTCTTTTATTTTGAGACGCATATTCACTTACAGAATTTCTATTCAATTAAGCTGGTTTCTACAGAATTATGTTTGTCTTTCCTTGTGTTTTATTCACAATTTTTTCTTTATTGGGAAAACCCATAGACAGCTGGTATTTAAATCCATAAATGGGGGCAAAGTTGACCAACAGAGCATGCTCAGTCCTGGGTTTAACCGTTCGTTCGATCGACCGAGGGAATATGGCGGGTAGAAGATTTTGACATGAACTCAAGCGCTGAGAGATTGCCAGATCTTTTGCGTAGCAAGAACTGGCGAGAATGGAATATGAAAAAATGGAAGATGAAAGGTATGAGCCATGAATTCTCTTTCATGATTAACATTTTTCGTTTGCTTGAGTTTGGTAAGAATTATCTTGAAAAAAATTAGGAATATTATTAGCGAAGACGGCAATTTTGAACACTTCCCGGTATTGTTTTGTAACTGACGTTCGGCTTTACCTAGATTGAAAAATATTTTCCACAATCTCGTCGCTCTGGATAAAAGTCTCTTATCTAAGCTTCGAGTAGAGGTTTAATTATATTTTCAGTATTTTTCTCTTTTAATGAGCGAAATACTCGTGTTTACCAATACTTCCCAGATCACCTGTCTATAACATTGTTGTTTGGATTGAAATGGTTTGCCATAAGTGACGTCACATTCGTTTATCACTGAAGAGAGTCGCCAGTAAAGATCGCTGATGGTTTTGCAAAGAAGCCATATGCACCGGCCAATTTTGGTGCATGCAAATGGTTGTGTACGATAATATGCTAATTTCACCGGTTGGTAACAAACTAAATACAAATCAAATTTTATAGAAATTAGATCAGTGTGCATGGCTTGTATCAGCTTTCGAACTGTATGTTTTTTTCAAAGTTTATTTTTACGCCAGGCCATCATACATTCTAACTTATTCTAGTGTACAATATGCTGTTTCGCAGATTTATACACTCTGCTGAATTGGATTCATTTTTTATTATGCGCTAGAATATTTAATTTCCGACGTCTAAGCTGATGTTAAAGCAATTATTCCGCTTTGAAAACATCCATTTGAGCACGAACACACAAATTCAGTCATTGTAGCTTGAAAGAAAATCTACAGGTTTGGTTAAAAAATAGACAAAATGATGGCGCAAATCTACATTGTTGGAAATATAATGTAGTCTCTTAGTAATGATAATAAATTTATTCGTCCCCCGAATTCACTCGTTCGGAAAATAACAATTTGCATTTCAAATTAAGCAGATTAAGCCGAAATACAAAGAGAAACTGGTCACAAAAAGCTAACTATCGATATAGTTGTGCGAGATAGTTGGATAATATCCTTAGTGACTGATCTTAGAGTGGATATTTACAAAGTTAGTGAGGTTTTATACCAACCAGACTACTTTCAAAGACGGATCATAGTTAGAAATATTTCAGTGTTAGAAAAATAGCTATGCACACGTTGCACAGAAACAGTTTTGGCGGGAAATGCGTTTCTGTTATTAAAACTGCTGGAAAATAAAACGGATTCTGCAGATGTTAAAAATAAGGATGATACAGTATTACGCGCTCACATCTGAGTGTTCTGGGTCCTTTTGAATACACTGGACCCTTCAGTGTGAATAGGGATTGCGCATACTAACTGTCGCATTGTAAGCAAGCCACGCCAGTACTACTACTATAATAAAGGCGCGGACACACGATGCAACATTGCCGGCAACATCGCGCGCAACTTGAGAGTTGCATCGTGTGTCCACCCTTGAAATTGTTGCGCACAACGTTGCGTGCAACTGTTGCAGAAGTAGAATCGGCTCCTACTTCTGCAACATCGTGTGCAACTGTTTCACCGTGTGTCCATCATCTGCAACATTGCGTGCAACTTCGTGACCCAAAAGTTGCGTACAATGTTGCATCGTGTATCTGCGCCTTAATAGTCGGCGGCGCCTTAAGACACACCAAGTGCATGTAAAAGTAAACCTTCGAATCAAAGTTCGCTCTCTTTCATCTTTCTACTGCCTTGGCCACAAAAGCAGTCATACTGACATGTGATTCGCGGACCGCGTCCTAGTCAATAACTGCTCAACTGAGGGACCGTGCAGGAGATGGGCTGAGGGGGGTTTAACCCCCGCCCCACTTTTTGGTGCCCCAGTTAAGAAAATAATTTAAAAAGTTGGAGAATTCAGTAGTTTCAGGGTTAATTAGTTCTCAGTTCTCCCCAGTTAGTAAGATCTAAATTTCATAGTTCCCTGCTCGCAGAGGTCTCTCACTCTCGCCGTGAGAGACCTCTACTAGGAGGGAAACCAAACCGGAACGAAGTGTTCAAATCGACAAGATTCGCTTATGGCAGCATGTGAGCCCTGTGTGTGTGAACCAGGGAACTAGATCAATTTTGACACGTGAATAAAGTTATTATTATTATTATTATTATTATTATTATTATTATTATTATTATTATTATTATTATTATATAACCGTAGCTAGCCAATCAGAATGCCCGTTACATAAATTTTATAAAAGATGACTACGCTTTTACGAATTTAAAGAGTGTCTAAATTTGACAATTAAAAGTCTGACGACGTTAACCTTTTCCCAATGGACATCTTAAATTATAACCCATTTCTTCTCGCTGATCAGTACCTTATCCTTGATTATCCAGTGAACTCTGCTGGCTTTTCAGTGCACGAACACGGTACGAAGAATTAGACTGAGGAAAACATCTGAGAAAATTAGTCTTTAAAATATAGCTTTAAATGAGTTTACAATCAGCAGTCACGTATCAAGATTTTCAGTTTGCGTTAATTCGTGAATAAAGTCGGCAATTGAGGGCATTTTGATACGATTAAATCATGCACAACCAGTTTATAGGTTCAAAGTCACTTTTGACGCTATCATTTTCAGGGTTGCTGCTGGTATTGTAAAACCATGTAAATATTAGAAAGTCAAAAAACAAAAACCTGTGCAAATCTAAACGCGGAAGATCCTAACCGATCATCATTATTGGCTTTTGTGGTTTATGAAGCAGACGTTCCATGCTTATGAATCATTCTTCTTTCGTAAACCTTGATTTTCCCAATCATCAACGAAGTAATGCATCTGTCCTGTTAGTAAATATGTGATTATGTCACGATTTAGGGAAAAAGATTGGTGAGTTTTCGTACTCTCGTGCCACTCCCAGATTGGCAAGGAAGCTAAACTACTAAAAAGAAAGTCTGTTTTACTTTTTACAGAATTTAACTTTGACTTCCGTCTGTGGGGGCAAATTGTGAATAATTTATTATTTAATTAGCCTTTGCGTAACTTTTCTTTTGGACCTTATATATAGCAGAATTTTAACTTCCGACTTTTCCGGAGAGACTTTAAGAGACATTTCACCACTTATTTTATTCTGATATTTTGAGAGTGCTTTATTGTGTTGTACAAAAGGAAAGTAATTATGTAACTTTTTTTGCTAAGAAACAATTAAATAATCCAGTGTTATCTTTTGAAATCTTGAGATAATATTTGTGGCGATTATTACCTTGTTGAAGCGGTCACGTGGTTTAAGTGCTTCGGGAATAACCATAGTGACGTCACGGTTCGCGGGAGCTTATCGAAGTGAAGTGGAATGGAGCGAAGTGGAGGAGCAGCGTTCTAGCAACAAAATTTACTCGTTTCTCCTTTATAATGGCGCCACACTCTGGTGTCAATGGCGAGAACAAAGGAGAGCATAAAGACCATCATTCAGCGTAAGCATTTGATATTGAAATCTTAGTTTGCAATGTGCTATTTTCGTCCAAAGAACAACAATACTGTGTTTAGCACCCGCGTGCATTTCGGAGGTTTCGGAGGCGTCGGAGTTCGGAACAGATTTCTTCGGACAATTTCATCCCGTTTAGTGGTTTCAATGCCGTTATGTTGGCTTCCAGTGTTATGTTCTTTGGCCAGTTGGTGAAATCTTCACCGGCACGTTCTTTGGTGGTTTGCGGTTGAAAAATACGAAAACGATTTTACGTTATATCCAGCTGGAAGTATCGTAGATCAAAAGTGCATTTGCTTAAATTGTGGTGATCGATCACACTGTTATAACGTAATAATGTTCATCTTACCCGAAGATTTGTTCTTTATTACACACACTTACGCTTGGCAGGGGTATAATCTACATGTGCCGTTTATAGGGATTTTTGCGTGTATATTATAACGGCTCTTGTAATTTCGATATCAACGAGGCGTGACTCTGTGATCGAATTCATTTCAAATTAAGTCTTATTTTGTACTCGAAGATAGTCAATGATTTCTAAATTTCGCGTAAATTTCGATCGAAATAAGCAAAGTCTAACAATGCAGCGGTGCGCCTCTTTCATATTTTCACCAGCGAAGTTCTGCTAGCTAACAATATATGATTAAATATTCACAGAAGTGCAATGTTTGTATCGTACTTTTGAACTGTGTACAGTTCTCGTCGCTACGTGTGGATGTTATTAGCTTATGTTCTTGCTTGCTTTTGATTTTGTGTGTTTAGAGTCCGTGTAGCAAGAAAGTTAACAGGATTCCTAAAATAGCGTGGGTCACCTGAAAGTTATCAATTTGATCATTTCCTTTCAGCACTTTTCAATTATGACAAATAAATTCATAATAGAGTTCCTGCGCATGGGCTAAAATATACGATATTTATAGTACGTTTTGGATCATTTAGCTGGGGTTTTAACAAAAAAAAGGAGAAAGAACAAAACAGCTGGCATATTGGAGGATGCTTCTAATTTAGATTGTCCGTGAAAAGAACAATTCTGATATTTTGAGAACAAATTTATTGCCAAGGGCAGAACTTTTAATCAGCTGTTCATGACATGATGATCTTGTGGGCAGTACTGTGGAGTTTTGATTGGAAGACACTTGGACATGGCTTTTTGTCTGATCAGATTTCTTAAATATCCTATGAATTTTAAAATGTGCTTGGACATAGCCTGTGGCTCTCAGAGAGAAGGACGTTGAAAATTAAAAAGGGACCGCGAAGATAATACATGGTTTTGGTGCACAAAAATGACTCAGTGTTTGTCGTCAAGAACGAGTTAACTCATCACTTTCACTACTAAAAGAATTCAAAACAGGAAGTCGTGTTCCCTTAACTTTTGTTTTGCTACAAAACACGCTTTTAACTTGAGCAAAATTGAAAATGACTGTGGAAACTGAAATAGGCCCTTTAACTTTAAGCACTCATGAAAATGCATATTCTCCTTATGGTTCTCTATACATTTCAGATGGAACTAGAAAGGAGAATTTGTCTACATATCAAGACATCTCCTCCTTGGTGATTGTTTCCCTTGCTCTCATCACTTGAATGTTTGAACAAGTAGTGATAATGTAAAGAGAAATTTCATTTTCGTCACTGTTAGGCCTTATTGAATTTACATGCATGTGTGGCAATCGATTGTCTATGGTACTGAATAGGACGCTAGTCCTTTAATAGGAAGGGAGAAGTAATACCCCTAGTCACTTCATGTCACAAAACCAGAGCAAATTGCTGGCCTTAGTGAGTTATCTTTCCCACATTCAATCCATCAGACTGGACACAGACTATAAGGACATTATACATTATAAGGGCTGGACAGATCTTCGGGAGGCATAGTTCTTAGGGTTGAGCCTGGAGCTTAAAAGAGGAACGTTGTGGTGGCCTTAGTCTAAATTTTAGAATTTTAGTGATATCACATGAAAACCAAGAATAACATTGTAAACCATGACTTGAGAATTTGCAGTTGCAATGAGTGACATTTGTTTATAAATTTTTCAGATGTAGATCCAGAGCCTCACATGTAAGGTGGGAGCCCAGGTTAAAAATGAGGGGTGGAGAATGAATTGTTTCAAAATTTAAAATTTGGCCTCCCCTACCTTATATTTATTTTTATATTGGGTGCCGATCATACCGCGTGAGCAAGTTGTGGCTTTGATTTACTTGAATCAACTAGCACCATTATTAGGCCTTTCATTAGTCTGACACACACAACAAAGTTCTGCCATCTAAATAAGCACTAAGAGACAGTTAAGGGGGAATAAATGCTTATTGACCAGGAAAGGAGTTAACATCAGACAAACAGTGAGGGTCAAGTTCTGAGGCTGACTGTACCTATCCTGCAAATGACAGAGCTGCTCTATTTTATCCTCTCCTTGTTCTCTTAAGGATGACTGTGGTTATGCCTACCTGACCACTCCCCCTGTCGAAATCCCCCCTTTAACAACTCATCTCAACTCCCTTGACCATACGCTGCGGTCTGGCATGAAATTTTTGTGGGATCTAATTTTTGAGAATTTTGCATATTTTCCGTTGATTCATGAAAATTTGATCCAGCGAAAATAAACTCCCACTAAAAATAATCCTTGAATATTTACTCTGTATTTAAGTTACTGAATTTCAGTTAAATTGACTGTGAAAACAATATTACGACCTTCCTCTTTATGATTGCAACATAACGAATAGTCTCTGCAGTTTCTGAGTAAATTTGATAACAACTGTAGATGAGTTCATTTCCTGCTAAAGAGCAAATGGTAGTTGACTGCATGTTTCCCCCTAGGCTAGATGGCATGGGAAATCTCATTTTTTGGGAAGCTTTGAGTTATTGACTCATGACATGAGTACAGTAAATAAGGGAAATAATGGAGACAGTAATACGGATTACTGTATACGATTGCTGTATACGGATTTTGTTTGTGAATACAAGAGACAAAATTGCCCAAAACTGAAATTCAAATTTGCGCACAATTGTTCCCGTAAAACACAAAATATCAGCAGAATTAAACTCCTTCAAAAATTTTGTGCCACACGGTAACCATTCTTACTATTAAAAGCTGAGATTTGAGGAAACGAAATCATTGCATTTAATAAACAGTTTGTTCAAATAAAAGTTGTAAAATTCATACAGGTGACTACTAACATTTTCCAGCTTTGTTACACAACTTTTCAGAATAAATAACCTCTTTTGTTATTTGCTTATTGATCACTACAGACACCAGGGGGCTTCACTATATGATGTTTTGGGAGTTGACAAGAATGCCACGGCAGAGGAAATTAAGAAAGCCTATAGAAAGGTCAGTTACATTGCTTATTCTTTAAGGGCTTGATACTTTATTTACTTAATAATAATAATAATAATGTTTAATACTTCTATACTGAGTGCTTTTTACATTCACATATGATCAAAAGCACTTTACAAACTTCAAAAATCCTCTCTAATAATAAATTACATGATTTAAATGAAATTATCCAAAAACTAAATGACTAACTAAACTATTTACATTATATTGCATAGGACAGTTAAAGAAAGTTGGAATATGCCATTCTAAATAAATGTGTTTTTAGCATTGTCTATGCCAGGATATTTTCAATGCATTGTCTGTGCCAGGATATTTTCAATGGCATTGTCAATGCCAGGATATTTTCTTATGTCCTAGAGGGAAAGAAGTCTCCGAGTAAAATCAAAGGGGCTATGAGCCAACTTGTGATTGGAGGAGTGCCAATTTTGAGGCCACAGTACGTTGCTGCTGGGAGAATGGGTACAATTGAAGGGTTGAGAGCGTACCCGTCTTACTGTATTTACCCGTGTATAAGTCGACCTTTCATGACCTAAATATCACCAAAAAATCACCCTTGACATACACATGGGGTAAAAATTGAGAGCCAAGCACCAGTTAAATTAGTTCTTCGCAATTAGCATAACAATTGTCTTTATTTGTTTAGAAACATCTAACAAACAACAGTACAAGTTACGATGTCCTTTTATTTAGGGACCTGTGTCTTTAAATGTTAGCAGTTCAAGTTGAAATACATTAATATTTATCTGCTTAATATAAACCCGAATGTTATACTCACTGACACAATTTTGAAATAAAGAGCAGACATTTCCTGTTAATAAAGCCGTAAATCTGTTCGAAGAAAACTATTTTTGTTCCTCTGAGCAAACGCCACAAGTTTCCTTGCTTAGTAACCTGGCATGAAGCCAAGCAGGTGCAGTTATCAGTTACCAGTACTCAACCAATTTTATAGCTTGGTTATTAAGTTCCCCAAGGGAGCTTGAGACTTTGTTTGTCGAGTCGTTTTTCAAATGTTCTTGAGCTTCTTTGGTGCTTTGTTGTCTTCTAAAACCCCTTTCCTCCCCTTCACAATTAGAAAGTTTAGTTTGAAATAAGTATGTTTGATTTTATAAGCCTATTTTAATAAGTTTGGACAAAATTCCCACGTATACACATGCTTCTAAAGCCCGCTAAAATGTTCCCGTACGTGTGATAATAAACTCCATGTTCAAACTTGCTGGGATTTTTTTCATATATCCCTACTACCTGGAAGAAAATTCTTAGAAATACACAATTATTTCCATGAAAACTCTTACCCAGAAATAAAGCAAATTCAGTTTTTGCCCTCAAAAATAGGGGGGTCGACTTATACATGGGATCGGCTAATGCACAGGTAAATACGGTATGTCGAATTTTAGGCCGTTTTATTTTTTTTGCTCCAAGCTGCTTCAATTGTGCATTTTTAACATGAGCCTCTGGCTCGGAAGAGTGAGCGATTGCTTCCCACATTTTCGACTTGAAATAAATTATTATTATTATTATTACTATTATTATTATTATTATTATTATTATTATCATATTTAGTATTATAAGGGACCTTCAGTTCATTCAAAGAACATTGTTCAAAGTTTTTTAATTCTGATTTGCACTAAGTCTAGTGAGCAGAAAGGGAACAACAGACAGCCGCACATCTGTCACGCAAGTTCCCCAACATTACAACTTTGCTGCGGTTTAAGTGTGTACCAACATTTTGTGGGTCGATTATTATTCATATATTCCCGCTATTGTTTTTCTCGTTGAATATTCATAATTCACGGATCAATTACTTTCCAAAAATTCGGCTGGCTGTTCTCGAGCGCAAACGCTTTGATGTTAGGTGCGATATTTTTGCTTTGTTTCAAGATTTCTGCTTGATTGATTTTTTCAAATCCTGTTGTTTATGCAGATATTAATTTATTTGGTAAGAAAGGTCGCGAAAAGCTCAAAGCATGCACGTGGAAAGGTTGGGAAATTAACATGAACGCAACGCGCGGCATGAACAGTCGAAAACACTCCCAAACATTCTATTATCTGGAATGATTTCCATCAATAAATTTGACGAGCAAGTACGTTTACACTAACAGTTGAGAATAAGTGAGTGAGCCACGCAAAAAACTTTGTTATTTTAAAGCCTGCGTTATGTTTTGTATTTGCATGCATAAGAATATATTGTCTGAACATGAATATATGAAATTCATATATTTGAACTGTGGATAAAGATAGAATTATATGTAGATCATCACAGTGAAGGTGTTTCAACCTAAGCGGTTGAAAAGAAGAAACCTGAAAAAAATTCAGGCTTGAATGGGAATCGAACCCATGACCTGCGATACCAGTGCACCGGTATCGCACCGGCAAAGCTTACATAAACTAATATAACGAAAAGCCTAGCGAATGGTCGGTAACAAATAACTACAAATAAATATCTCGGTTTTTACGCTTTCAAATCGACTTCCACCTCACGAACGAAAGCAATTTCATTCAGACGTGACCGAAGACATGTCACCCGCAGTTCTCGCCGCAGGCGCCAAATTGCGTTGTAATTTACCGAATAAAGCGTTTCTCCAGCAAAACTGAACGAAAAATCCCGTTTAAATGCTCATTCTCAAGCTTGCAAAACACATCTGAATAATAAACCGATATTACCTTTGTCGCTTTTGAGCGAAATGTTTTTAGATGGAAAGAGATGGAAACGCGATGTGACATTTTTTCTTTTTTCGAGAACACCGCGCTTCAAAGAACAAAAGCATACACACTTGAGGGACTGTAATTAAGCCCCATTGTTTGATTTTTTTGAAATACATCCACAGAATCGCCGCCCAAAAGTCACAAGTCCTATTCATTCGTTTGAACCCAATAAATCCGAAGATACTCAGCTCTTTCATCCGAGCAAACTGGAAGCTTACCGACGAGTAAATTAATGGGCCTTCGGTGTCAATTAGCCAGCGGTATGCCCCATTTTTGAACAACACATTTAAACCGGGTGAAAGTTGTAATGAGCACCCATGCGCAAATCAGAGGAAAAAAGTTTGGGCAGTGTTCTTTGAGTGAATTGAAGGTCCCATGCAAAAATTGAAGCAGTTTAGAGCAAAAAAAAAAAAAATAATAATAAGACAGCCCAAAAGACAACGCAAGACGGTTATGCTCTCATCCCTTCAATAATATTTTGAGGGATTTGGCTGGCTATGTCTGACACAAAATTACATCATCACCTGAGATGCTAGTCATACCAATGAGCTAGCCAGGCTCACCAAGTGTGTTATTCGCGCAAGTATCTTGGTGCCGGAAGTTGGCGAGCAAAGCGAGCTGGTGAGAGGAATGGGACGAGGAAAGTGAACCTGCATGAAAGCTGTTGAATTTTGAACCCCCCCTCCCCCCCGCCCCCTGTGAAGTGACAAGTCTTAACTGTCAATGTATCAAATATCTAACCAATTCAAACGAAGCAGAATGTAAACAAACACAACAGCAGATTTTCACACTCGAGAAGATCGAGTTCCTTATGAATGTGCTGGAATAGCGAAAAAAAAATTGTAAAGTTAACACAGTTGACAATTTTTGCTGCGTTTAAATGTGTTCTATTCGAAATCAGTATGGAACTAGGAATCCTCGAGAAATCAAATCGCTAAGGCATCTGTTCTGATGACTTGGAATCAATCTGCGAGAACGCATAAGAAGTTAAAAATATCAAACTCCAGGGACATGAAACTTGCAATTACAAAGAGTATCGAGCCGCTACCACAGAAGACTTTACCCAATACCTTATGTGTTGCAAACATCTGTAAACAGGAACAAGCGATACCATCTTCCCGCAATAACAAATAAGCGAACACGGTGTAACAAAGACTGGAAGATAATGCCCATTGCATGGTCAAATAAAATGTTACAGATCTTGTCATTTCGGAGATCCCAAGAAGGGAGCCTTGAAAACTACCCTGCACTAAAACCAGGCTGCAATAACCGAAAAAACATGGCTGATATTCCAAAAAGTGACACAAAACCGCAATTGCTAACCAGGCGCAGCCAGCTGAGTCACATTAAGAAATTGAATCTATTGAAAAACCAATAGACTGTAAGCAGTCATCCTATTTTCCTCCTCGCTAAAACTATGAGATGAAAGAGACTACTCGCAGTCTAAAAAACTGAGAAAGGTGACAAACAATAACACCACCTTGCTTCTTATTTGTCACAATAATAAAGTCTGTCATCGTGTGTCATTTCAGACCAATCAGAATGCTGTGTTTGTGGACGAATGCTGAACATTCAAAATTCAATGGCTTTCGTGCAGGCTCACTTTTCCTTGCCCCATTTTTCTTGCCGGCTCACTTCACTTGCCAACTTCCACCGCCAAGATACTTGCATGAATAACACACTAAGTGAGCCTGCTCGCGGGCTACCAATGAGCTGGTTGATCACAGCTATCTCACACACTGATTTATTGGGACAAGATGTGGTTCCAGCAAATATCCATACCCTCCCCATGGATGGTCACTGGAAATTCCGAGGGGGTGGGGGGTCTCAAAGGCCAAAACTTTTAAAGGAAAGTATGAAGCCAAACTGGAATTTCCCGAGAGTTGGAGGAGTTCAAAGTGAAAAACCATCCGTGGGGGAGGTATGGATATTTTCTGAAACCACACAATGTATGTTTTGGTTGGTTTTGATTTTAACTGATTAGATGTCCAGCACTTCTCACTGACACTGGTGTGATTAATGGTCAGCTTGTGCCAGGTTAGCTTGTGGTCAGCTTGTGCCACACAAGTAAACAGCAAGCTCCCAAAAATGGGCAAACATTTGCATAAGATGGTGGCCGTTTCGAAGACATTGTCAACTTCTACTTGTGGAATACCAAGATTTTCTGAATTCATTTTCTATTATTGCCTTGTAAAGTACGCATTGAGAAGGACTGTTTTTCAAGTTTCAGTTATGGTATGAGGTGATGTTTGTCAGAGTACACAGAGGTCCATGTAACCTTTGCTCATTCAACTACACGTGACAATTTCGTAGTATTTCACTATGTAGTCTTTCTGGCAAGGTACATTAAAAATGTTCCTGTTTAATTAATTCGGTGTGGTTCCAATATTTAATACGGCTCAGATCACTTAGTACCAGCACAGATATTTATAGCTCAATTAATAATGAATGCAATATCCTCTCAACACCTTTTCCGCTACTGGGAAACAATCTACAACTATCGGGGATTGTATTTTTTTTCTTGACTATATTCAACTTCAATCTTTTTTAATTTATCTTTGATATTAAAACAGGAGTTAAAAACGTTTATTTCAAATTACTTCATTACTTTTTATATGTCATTACCAGTGTTCTCCTTATTAGGCGGTAACCGGTAAAATTTACCGCTTGTATCACCGCTTGTTACCGGTTAGAAGCACAATACTAAGGCCCGGATTGGAAACATCCAACAGATTTGGATTGTGAAAAGATTTATTTATCGGATTGAATTACGAAAAGATTTATGTCAGTCGTATAACATACCACATCAGTCTTGTCTTAGTACATGTAACTTTTCTCATTGTCCATGCGTTCGTACAATATTAGACGAAGTCTTATGATTTCGACGTTTCTAAGTTCATTATATAATAGTCTCATCTTCTCAATGTTTCTCTGCATGTTTCTACCTTTCGTAAGATGTTAGTCTTTAGTTATCTTTTTAAAGTTGCTCAGAATGCTAGTACATTCCTAAGGTATTAGCCTTCTCGACATTTTCCGTGCGATAGTATGTTCATCAGTGTTGGTCTTTCCTTCACGACTGTCCACATTTCTCCGTACGTTAGAACATTCAAAAGCATTATTGTTCTCTTACTCATCCGTATGTTAGTATATTCTTAATTAAAATGTTGTTAGTTGTATCTCCTTGACATTTCTCCGTATGTTAGCATTGTCGTAGGATATTAGTGTTATCTTCTCCACGTTTATCCGTATGTTGGTTTGTTCAGGTTTATTCGTAAGGTGCTGTTAGCATTTGTCTTATCTTTTAGGCACTTCTCCGACGTTTTTTAGGTTACTTTAAGCTTTTTCTTCTAGATGTTTGCCTGTACGTTAGTACGTTCCTTGTAACAGGAATCGCAAACATCAAGCATTTTGTAATGTGTTCGAGACACGTGTGAGTCTAATGTCATGCGGGCAACATTCCGGCTCTCATGACGACACTTCCACTCCGGGGTAGAAAAGGATTTTCAACAGAGCTGCTTTACCGGTCTAGAAAACTGGTTTACCTGTTACCCTGAAAACTAGGGAGAACACTGCATTACATGGTTTTGTTCTCCCCGGGTGTGGATATTTTATCAAATTTGAACAATTTTCCAGTCCCAAGGGTGGGGAATTTGACCAAAAAATTGCAAAAAATTCAAATGCTGCACCTTTGCCCGTACACCCCCCCCCCCCGTCTTTGTCTAAACATGAATACGTGCATAATAGCTATATTGGAGTTGTGCTATGAAATAACCTCCCCATGCTGTAAGGTTTTATTTATAACATGGTTTAACATGACATATACGTTTATAACATGAAGGTTTGAGCAATAAGTGCAGAAATAAAGTTACCAAAAAAATACTCATAGCATGGTAACATTTTGAATCCAAGACATTATCAATACCAATACCCCGTGAGAGAAAATTGAATTTGAAGTTATCCGTATTTTAATTGAAAAGAAGCTTCGTGACAGGTCAAAACAAAATGGCACCCATTTTTAGCATATTTTTATGAGATTTGACATCAATTATCTTGAGAATGTTTGAGAATTTAATTGCGGGTCACTTGGAGTTCTAAGCAAATTAAAGTGAGATGTTTCCAATAGTATTCAAAATGTTACTGGCTATGAGAAGTTTTTTAGTAAATAATATATTTTTGCACTTATTGCTCGAATGCTAAACAGAATCCATCTTAAACACTAAGCTAGTCATCTTACTTATTCACATGACTTTATTTATTACTTAAAAGGCACTTCTAATCATCATTATTTTAGGGTTTTCAGGAAGGGGACAGAGGAGTTATCTAACATTGAAATTCCACCATAGCCCCTTCCCTATGTTTGTTATGATCTTAAGTTGTGCATTCTTATTCCAAGTTAAGCCAACTGAATGCACCCTTGCAGTGATCAGTGTTTGAGCCAGAGCGCGAACTTGCGACATTCTCCCCCTTGAGCGACGACTTGTCCCTTAAAATTTGACGGCCGGGCCATAAATGTCCCCCACGATCAGAAGTATTTGTGGAGCCGGTTTCTTCTAAATAAATGTATTTAATTTTTTGTCGGCTAGCATTTCACATTTTCATATAAAAATTGTTTACCAGCACCTTATAAATTGCTTTTAAAGCCACTATTGTCTCACGCTTCGCTCCTTGAACAACATTCCAAACCTGTCACGTACGTAGAAGCCGTAAGCGTCGAATGTTGTCACATTACGCTCATCCACGGTTTCAGGGGCACCCAACGAGAAAATTTTAGCACAACACATGAAATATTATTTTCTGCTTTCTCAGATTGTTTCAGAGCTTTTAAAGGCATATTTGTGTAAGCTGATACAGATTGATCTGTACGGATTTCTTAGCCCAAAATCTAGGCATCAGAAAATTTTAGGAAACAGAATCCAATCAGCCGAATTTCCGAGCTGCTGATGGCTCTCCGAAAATGCTAGCTGACCTTATTTTGCGCTCTAAACGACATATTTTTCCCTCCGAAATCAATAGGAACTAATAAGTCCTCTTGTTACGAAAGTCCGACGTGATGTTTTGCGGAAGAAATCTCTAGCTTTCACTACAATTAAATCCGAAAATCTCGGACGATTTTAGGCTTTCCGAACAGATTTTCGCCGAAACGAACCGTTGGGTGCCCCTGACGGTTTTGGTATGCCCTTATTTTCGAAGTACTTGAACGTAGCAGATGCCAAAGTGTTTCCCCAAATAACTCTGCAATATTGTTATGAAATCCTGTCGTTCTACTAGATAATGTATATAATTATTCACCGAATTACTGCACACTCTACCATCTTGTAAACTCAAAAGCTCAAAAGCAATAATCAAGTGAGGATCACTTTTACCATATTTGGAAGTAGAATGAGACTTGCATCATTCACGCGTGACTGGCTTCGGCGGGATTTGCACGTGTTGACAGCTCGTTTCATTTGTGGACCGAAGTGATCTTCTTTGCTTATCTATATTTCTTTGGAACAATGTCCAAGAGGAAAATCTCGAGTTATTTTCAACGTGAAACGGATAAAATCATCGACGAAGCAGAAGAAAAAACTGAAAACGAATTTCACGAGGAGGAAAATGACGCTCGACTTCCGAATTCGAAACCTCGCAATTTCCAGACGAAATGGTTGCGCAAAACCGGATTAAAACTGCCCTCAGAAACAGGCTAACTACTTCTCGCCTTAATGTGCTGATGACAATTGACATTGAAGGCCCTACCTTAAGAAAATTTGACTTTAATATGGCTTACAAGGAATGGAGCAATGAAAAGCGGAGAGTCAAAACATGAACATGTTGCCTTTATTTATGCTACAAAAACTTTGTGTGCTTATTACTACAAAATTTGACTTGGCAGTTTGTAAAGGAAAAGATGGAATGAAAACATTTTATCCTGACTTTCTTATTTAGTGTCTACTGTCACTGATATAAATATGAACATGTTATAAGGTTACTCATGGCTGACATGTATAACAAAGTTAGTTGATGTTAGAGAGCACTTAAATGTATGTTCAACTGTGCAATTACACAGCAAGTTTCTGTTTGGTCAATTAATGTAAATTTACAAACTGTAAAAATAAAACTAAATTTACATTTACCGCAGCCACAACATTGTTTTACAAGTGTTTTATTTTTCCTTGGGCAGCAGAAAGACAATTTATTGGATAGGACAAAGACAGTGTCAATGTTATAATAAATTATGCTCTGTCCCCTGCTATTGCCTATTTGTCCCTTTGCAAAGGCAACAGAGGGACAAATTGTCTCCTGAGGCAGTTGAGCTGGCTCAAACACTGACAGTGATTGTCAAAAATGAACCAGAAATGTGCAAAGCTAAGGCATGTTGCCAGGCAGTTGTTTCACAAAAGACTAAACGCGAGTGTGGCACGTTACTTTTAGACTGTGCGCTTTGTTTGACTCCTCTCTGTGTTGCAGATTGGTGTTAAAGGCAGGAATTTGGGGTGGATTTAATAGGCTGTTAATCTGTTGCCTTTCCTTTCAGAGCGAATGTATTTTTTTATTAAATAATTTGAGTTAATAATATTTCTCTCGTTTTTGCCAGATGGCGCTAAAGCACCATCCTGATAAAAATCCAAACAACCCTGATGCCACAGAAAAAGTAAGTTAAACTGCATTTGTAAATGTGTGTCACTTTGCAATAAAGTTCTGGTAACCTGTTTTTTAATCTAGGCAGGGCTGTCATTAAGTTTTGAATCATCTGTTGCCTTGACCTTTATACCTGTAACATACTGTGAGTAAAATACTAAATTGTACCAACAAGAGGCAAGTTCACCTGTAACACTGAGGTCCCATAGAGCATTATACTCAGCGGTAACAGGTGTTACGGATTACGACCCCACTAGGATTCACCTGTAGTGTTAATTAAACTTAGTATCTTTCAATGGTTGTTGTTTCTAGGGAGGCATTTAATCATGGCAAGTTGTTCACTTTCTGCTTGTTTTGGAATTCAAAATGTTGTGATTATTACTGTCATTACTTCATGTACAATTGTAATTGTAACTATAAAAAATATCAGTGAAATGAAGATGTGACCATCGCAGTTGTGATCACAATTTAAGCATTATTGCGAATAGCTATTTTTCTTTGCATAAAAATACTGGTGACATTACTTTAAGGCTGTTTCACTCAACTTTTTCTGATGGTATCATGTGTTTTTACCTTGCAGTTTAAAGAAGTTAACCATGCGCATAGTATATTATCTGATCCTGGAAAAAGGGAAATTTACGATAAATATGGTTCTATGGGCCTTTATATAGCAGAGCAATTTGGAGAAGAGGTAATTGTTTTTTAACTGTGTGTTGCTTTGAACACTCAGCATACGAAGCGAATCAACTATATTCTAGATTTGAAATTAGTAAAAAAAAGGCCGGCAAAAATTTGTAATTCAATAGACCTCTCCCTCAGATTAGTTCGCGAGACACGTGACCATTGCTCCCCCGCCGCCAACCAGTGAAGAAAGCGCCTGGAATCTGACATGATGTAGTGTAATTAATTTTGATTGGTTGAACTTGTTGGTTTGGTTAGGTATTACACGTTGAACAAACTGCAAACTTAAAGGCTGCAAATGAAACTTTTAGTTCTCATGATTGTTTTATAGTTAAGCAAAGGATCAAAAAAAAAGAAAATTGTATAAATAAAATGGTTCGATAATCCGGAATGGTCTTTTTTAACCGAATGTAATCAAAATGGATCTAATTACGGGGTAATATTTTCCATCGACAGCAATTTTGGTTTTGATTATTATTTGGTATTATAAGAAAAAAATCGGCAACAATTTCCTTGTGCCTTATCGTGAGTCTGTTGATAACTAAATTTTTCATTCGTTTTCTAATTTCAAAGGAATTCATATTTTCTATGCAAACCACCCTTTTTGTTTACCTTCGTTGTATGGTTAGCAATGAAACCCGCACATTATTTATTAAACACCATCAGTGCTTTAACATTAAATCAGTATTTATCTTCGAGAACACAACCAATTATGATTTCTGTATAAAGATTATAGGTCGGTGATGAAAATAAAAAAATAATTATCATTGTTTCCAAGGGTGTAATTGGGTAAACATCAACTGTAGGTGTTTATTACAAAGAAGGCTCTAAATTTTCACACCGTGAGTGTGTTAGAATCTTACAGTGGGTAAAACATTGTCTGTTGAGCTGTTAATTGTTTGAAAATCGTTTTAACAATGTCTTCGCCTAAGAGAAAAGACAGCACCCCTGCAGGATTCGATCGATCTTTCTTTTTGCGGTGGAACCGGTTGCAAGTTAATGCGATGGAAGATCCTAGATTTCGAGTTGTACCTACAGTTCAGAAAGCACCTAAAATTACGAGTCAGGCACGACTGATTGTCGGCGCTAAAAACAGGGTTTTGGAGGCTAGAAAGGAATTTGATGGGATGTCAAAAACAGGTGAATCAGAAGAAAAAGAAGTTGGTAATGCCACGGAAGTTTTGCGGCGTGTTTTGGACGTCCATAGTGGAAAATCCAACCCGTTTGAGTTTTTCAAGCAGCGTCGTTTTGACGAAGAACTTGACTTGAACGGATGGTTCCTTGGTCCTATAACGACGTCAGAAATTGCTTCCCAGTTGTTTTCTTCCTCGACAGTAGTTCGCTTGTTTCTTGCGAACAACCGTCTCGGAAACGAAGGCGGAAGAGCCATCGCAAAAGGTCTCGAAGAAAATTTTTCTGTGAGGGAGCTGGACTTGTCTGGAAACACGCTTGGGCAAAATGCAATTTCCGCTGTTGGAGAAATGCTTAACAAGAACCAAACTTTAGAAAAACTGAATCTCTCGAGAAATGACTTGACAGATCAAGACGTGGCAGGGTTGCTTGACTCTCTCTGCCAAAAAACTGCGCTTAGGGAGTTAGACTTGTCTCATAACATTTTAAGCGACCAATTCGCTGACCAAATGTCGCTTGTTTTGGAGAACAATTTTGTTCTCGAAAAGCTTTCCATAAGTTCAAATCAGTTAGGAGTAACGGGTCTGCAAGCCATGCTGCCTGGATTACAAAATACTGGAACGCTGCGTGTATTAAATATTTCTTGGAACTATTTGTATGATGTAGGAGCTGGAATTCTTGGTGAAATAATCGCTGAAAACCGAAGCCTTATAGAAATTCGAGCATGTGGAAATCTATTCACTGCACAAGCTGCAACATGTCTTGCAAAGGGTGTTGCTAGTAATTCAAAACTGAAAGTTCTTCGTATCGGTCAGAATTTGATAAGAAATTCAGGGGCACATGAATTTTTAAGTATTTTATCTGAAAGTAGTTCTCCTTCAACTGTGCTTGAAATATTAGATATTAACGGAACCATTGTTGACAAGAAATTCAAAACACTAGTTGAGACCGAGTTGCCCGAAAAGTTTTCCTCTTTGAAAGTTGTCAATTTTTCGTTTGTCGACAAAATAAGTAATGAACTTGAACATTTTGTAGAAAACGCACAGACCGAAAAGTGAAAAAAGCATTTTGTTTCTGCAACAATTTGTAGCAAACTTGTAGTCAATTATTCATAGCATGATTAAGAATTTCTATTTAGAATTTAAGATGTTTAAAATTTAATTTTCGGCCGTTTTCGTTTTATTCAAACTATTTGGATTCATAAACGGTTCTGAAGATTATGAACAACGCCTTCATAGCGCAGGCTATATAATCAGGTGTTAAAAGTTCGCAAAAGTTAAACACAAGTTTTGCAATAAAATGTATCTTGTTATTAAGTTTGATGTTAATCTTATGAATCGTAGAAACAGTCCTTACATTTGTAACATGCATTGTGTATAGAATACTGATGAGATTGGTGGGTGGCAGGATATTAAGCACGTTTTTTAAAATTGTGCAGTCTTGTTTTTAAATTGCCGAATTCATATTAGTGGACGGAAAACCGTCTTGGACGAGAAACTCGTCTGAAGACCAGGGCAAGCGAAAAAAACACGTTGTGATTTTCGCGTCTATTATTAATTTAAGACAGTTTTCCGGCTATTCTAACTTTCCCTAATTCACAATACTGTTAAGTTCCATTGCTCTGTCCATTTGGTCCGTGATCGATAAGCTTCTTCTCTGGGGAATTTTTTTGGAGAATTCTTGGCTCGTGAAAGGACTCGGTCGAGCAACTAAACGGAGCTACATTTCCGGCTGGTGCTCACGTCCCTCTCGTGCTCTAGGTTTTAAAACCACATGAACTTCTCTTGCTAGTGTACACGTGTCTGTATGTGACAACCTTCTTTTCGCATCGCGTGCGCTGTGAAAAGCCAAGTGTATTCACTCTAGCACACGGACAGCTGAAAAAATCGACAAAGAAAGTCGCGAGAAATTCAGTGCTTAACATATTTTGTTAGCGAAAGATAAAAGCCCTAGTAGCTGTGTATCCAGCCACGTTTAAAGTCCAAGGAATTGATAATTTGCTTTCGTTTTCCTTTACAGAATGTCAAATTGTACTTTAGGCTTAACAGCGGCTGGTGTAAGGTGAGTGTCGTGGTCGTTTGTAGGTTGTAGTACAGAAGCTAAGATACATTATGTACTTTACCGCGTAAAATCACACTTTTCAGCCTATTTCGGGCCTGTTTACAAGGAGGTAAGATAACTCTAAAGCTAGGGTTTCCCTAGCAGCCAAGATAGAAGTTGTGGATTATTCTTCGTTTCTGGGACCCCTCCCCCTAACCCAACATTTTGTCCTAAGTGATAAGTAAAAAAAGTGTTGGGTTAGGGGAGGGGTAGGTGGCAACTTTCTTAGGTAGGGTTACCCTACTGCTCGGGACAACTCAAATGTCACGCTTTAGTTGACTCCATGCATAAAATTTTTATTGGAAAATTTCCCAGCGCCAAAGCTGATTTTTTTTTTGTCCGTAGGGTTTAACTTATCAGCCTATAGAGGATTTCATATTTCAGTTTCCATAGCAACAAACAATATGAAGGCATTAGCGGATTAGGCGACTACAATAGAAAACATCTGTTATCAGTCATTTTGCAACAATCGTTTACTCTGAAAACCAAAATTTCGTTTCGTTTCGTTTCCTTCTTTGTGGGAGATAGGTAAGTACTTTGAATCTAGATTTATCCAGATTTGTCTTCAGCAATTACGCGGCGAGCTAAAAGTTGTCTCGGGTAGATGAGTAGTCGTTTACAAAGAAAAAAGTTTTCCCGCCTGCTAGGGTAACCCAAGCACGCAGCTAGAGTTACCTTAGCACTAGGGTTACCCTGGCTGCCCTGTAAACACGACGTGTACAAAAAGAAGAAAGAAACTTGTCAGGGCTAGAGTTAACCTTTTGCTCGGGCAACCCTGGCACTAGGGTTACCCTACCTCGTTTTAAACAGGGCCCCGTTTCTCGAAACTCCCGATAACTTTCCGGGTTCGGAAAGTATTTTTCGGGCTCATTTATGTGTCAGTTAATGGTTATTATTAGGGTAAACGTAGCGATACGCTTCATGAAATTATAGAGATTAAATTTAGCTTTCAAAATCAATAAAAAAAATGTATAGCTATTGGAGAATATTGTGCGCATAAAATAGTTTTCGGGCTCGCCCAGGCCCTTAGATGCAGTGCTGTGTTGACCTTGTAACGAGTTCGTTACCCACATGACTAATCACGTGCGCATGCTGTTATTTATACAGGCGCTGTTCATGTTCTGCGGCATTATCACGTGCTGCTACTTCTGCTGTTGCTGTTTCTTCTGTTGTAATTTCTGTTGTGGAAAGTGTAAACCAGTTCCTGACGAGCAGTGGGAAGAATTCGAATTTGATGACGTAAGAGATGAAGACGAACCAATTACGAAGCAGCCCGGAAGCAACGGAAATAACACGAGTTCTGAACAACTTCCGAAGTCACCAGGCGTCGACAGTGAAACCAGCAACAGTACGGCAACTTCCGCTATCCCCATGCCTTCGTCGTGAATGACAGTGTTTAGTGCTAGGGGAAACGGGGCGGGATTGCTTGCGTTTGGCGGCCATTTTGAATTTGGAACACTTGTGGGATGTAGGTACTTTTACATGATCACGAACGGGGAGTATGAAAATTATTTATTTTTTATGGTGAAAAGAGGTGAATGGAGAGCTACAGAGAAATCAAAATTATGGTTTGAGTTCGTTTTAGCCAACGTAAACGACTAATGATCACGAATTAGTGCGCTCTGTGAGACTCTTAGTGGCTACTTTTAATCTTTAGTTTCCTTTCTTTTCATCCTCAAATCGACTATCTGAGATAACTTTTTGCTGGTTGTTAGGTTCACGCGATTCTTTTGTCAATCGTCTCTTTAGTCGCTGTGGTCATCAGTGTGTTTCATTCAGAGGGGGGGGGGGGGGGGATGATTCTGCTTCTTTGCCCGAAAGAAGTGGAACTCCATAGGGATTGGAAATGAAATTCGAGTCAAGGACAATAATTAAGATTCTAGTTTCTACTACCCAGGTTACCAAAGGTTTCTCCCGCGTGCTTTCCCGCGAGCAGGCGAGCACGATATTAAGCAGGCGAAATATAGTAGGATCACATAGTTGGGTAAGTTCGCGTGTAGTCGTACGCGCGAGAAACTCATCTGCCATCGAGGGTAAGTTTCTTTAACCCTTGTACTCCCAAGAGTGCCCAAAATGAGAATTCAAGAGAAGTCCCAAATTCCTTTTTATAAAATACTTAAAGTGAAAGCAGTGCACAGGATTTCATCCACAAACTCGAGCGGTAGAACACTTTAAATGACTCCGCAACTGACTCTGGGAATGAAAGGGTTAATGGTTCACAAAAAAATTTTGTATGGGAGTCCCTTCCGTCGTTGATTCAGCACTGATCGTCGTCAACTTTGAATACCCAAAGAAAAAAATTATCGGATAGTTTCTTTGTTCTAATTCTGGACTTCTTTTGTTTCCTTGGAATGACCGTTCAGTAAATATTTCATCTGTTATGTTCAGGCGCGTTTGTTTATCGTTTTAACCTCGCAGGCTCAATGATAGCGAATTATTCAATGTGGCTGCCAACACGTGAAGCTTGCGTAATTATAGTGTGTTTACCTGAAAAGAAGAGGAAATAAGTGAACCTTTTATTGATCAGCAAAATTGTTGTTTTGCCTTTATTTTATTTTTTTTATAACAAAAAGGATGCCGATTTCGTTTCATTAATATTAAATGTATTTATCGCAAATTTCTTCCTCGGCGTTTCTAGTTTTATGCTCTCATTGCTTTGTCGTTTGTCATCGATAACTTACACTATGTAACAACAACTACATTTTTGATGACATAGTTAAATTTTGTTTGCACGGCTTTCGTGTTTTCATTATGCTTCGCTTTCGTTTTTACTTCACGTGACCGCCGAGGACCGGGAAACTCCCTGCAACTTGCCGCGTAACGTTGCGTACAACTGGCAAATTGTACCTTGTGTTTATCCTTCCAATTCTTTCACGCAATGCTGTAGGGGAGAGACAGCGTACTTTCGCTTGTGTCCTTCGAAACTTCCGTGACGAGTCAAAATCCTACTTTTTACGAGCCGTCTATTGCTGGGAATCGTCTCTGTTTTGTCCCTTCTTTTCCTTTTTTTTTGTGCACAACAAACTTAGTAAAATAATAAAGGTTCAACATGAGTATAGGTTTTTCAGTAATAATGTTTAGTGGGAGGTTGTTGCGGTTTTAATTTATGCGACACAGTCATCCAACGTGGTTTTAAAATCTACTTTCAGCTCTTTATAGAGGTTTGAATTGTTGGCAAAACGGAGGTTCGGCCAGACCAAATAGGTAAGATTGAAACCAATTTTTAAATTTATAATTTGACTTCTATCGAGCTCATGTAAAGCTTAGATCAACTTTTCAATATTGTGTTGGCTAAACCAATCTTTTCGGCAACCTTTTTGCAAAGGTTAGGTTTCATCATTGCAAAAGCAGATGCTTTATTTTCTTTTTAAACTGCTTAAATGGCTTGACGTCACTGCTAAAAAAGACTGTCGGTAAATAGGTCATTATTATCAAGTATATTATTAGTTATTGTCAGTAATATAAAATTGATATTTTTGTTTGTTCATGGAAATTGTAAAGGTTTATTTGTAGCTGTAACAAGTTTGTAATATATTCTATAATTCTTGATGGAATCGTGCCTTCTCCTTCTATAACGTCGACCTGATCGCTGTTTTTGTAAGGAGAAAACTGTTTTTCATCAAGAAGTGGATCCCTTGCATGTTTTACTGACGTTTTTATTAACGTCTCAATAGCTGGGATTTCTTGCTTATAAGGCAACTAGTGTACTGTGGGTCGTTATCGAAGTTTTGTTACAAATTTTGTGCTTGTCTGCCTGACATCCTTCCACTCTCGAAGTTCAACGTTGTTTCATGCAGCGCAATTCTAATTTTCGAGTCTGTGGACGGGTTCTTTTAAGTGTCCAATCAGCTGTTGAGCATCACTTTCGTGAGACGCGTATTGCTCCTCAATGCTTTGCATAGTTTCTCAATTTCTCGGGAGTGAAAAAGGTGTACTGTCTTGGAGTGAACATTGTCAAGATCCGGTATTTGCCAATTTTCTGTCTATTCTTGTACAGATACTAAAAAGAGGAGCTATCAGACGTTTAGAGTATGCCCTTAACAGGGTTAAGATGTTTCTCCAAGCACATTTGAATTCGTGTCTAGAGTCCAAGTGTTAATTTATTTCGTGATAAACTCGTATTGTGTTAGTGATTTTACTTGAACCTTTGAAAAAATGTATTATTTTATTGACAACCCCAGGAAACGAGCAAGGACGCACTTTGTTTTATTCCGTACGAACAGGCTATCAGCTAGGATCGTATGAGTAGAGACGTCGCGCGGAAAAGGTGGCGGTAATCTCGTACCTAGATCTCTCTCGTGCGTACTGAAATGTGGAAGATCTGGGTACGAGATTAAGATGGCGGGAAAAAAGGCTCAATTTAGCTGAGAACATTGTTTTGGTAATTGAAATTCGCGATCGATAACATTTCTCATGATTTAGGGGTTGTCTTTATAATAAAACAGTTATTTTACTCAATCTCGCTGTACATGGACTCATAACTTAACGAACTCGGCGATTTTTGCCTCGTCAGCTGAGTTGTGCGGTTTGATTTCGTGGAATAATTGTTAACCCTTTAAAGCGCCAATATCAATGTGCGTGTTCTCACTGTTTTTTGTATGTTTTTCATGGCAATAGCTGGGAGAATTGTTTCAAACGTCAAGACTTTTCATCTTTGGTGATCATTTCGTTTATTCTCATGCCGACCTGTCTGTCTGATGAAGTAGTGATATAAGGAGAAATTAGATTCTTGTCACTATCAAAAATTTTTATCATTACCTTACTTTACCCCGCGCTGGAAAGTGCAAGGGGCCTTAATTACTATGGGAAATCACACCATTATTTTTGAAATTTGTTCGCGATTTATGACGTTCTATTTTACCACAATTCAGAAATCAGGACTTGCGTTTCTGACTCAAGTAAACACAATTCGTCGCGACTAGGGCCTGGTTGTTGGAAAGGCGGTCAACGCTAACCCGGGATTATTTCAAAAGAGTTTTCACAGCAAATTACAAGTGACTGTTTAAAAGCAACCGAAGTCAAATTGTATGGCAAAAAAAATTTACGGAACCCCCTCGTTTGGCTATAAAATGGGATCAAAACTTGAGGCCAATCCTGGGTTAGCTTCATCGTGTTTTGAACATCCGGGCCCCCTCTTTTTTTGTTGTTTTTGTCTTCTCGTGTATTCTACTTTGTACGTGTTATGTTCTTCACAAGCTCAAAGCAGATTTGCTATTCAATATTTAAACTTAGTGTATTGATATCTAAAAGGAAGCTAACAGTTTGGTTTAGGTTGTATAATAACTTGTTACAATTATTGTAATAGAGAGCTTTCGCAAATAAACATGCGAACATTTCGGTGGTGTGAGTCTCTAGATACAGACAAGGAGTGAATATTCGAAGCGTATTTTTAGTGTTGTCTGATAAATTCTTGAGGTGGAACAAGGGGCTTAATTGTGGGCCAGTCAGTGATGTCATAAGATTGGCTGTTGATTTGACAGGGAACATTCTTAAAATGTAAATGGCACATTCTTAAGGTTACTCCGGACCTTCGCGGGTGCCTTCCCGTGTCCTCTGGGGAAAAATTCGTATATGCGCCATTTTAAAGGAAAGCATGGCGAATTGTATATTGTTGGAAAACTTAATAAATGTAGATTTCGGAAAAAATGTGAATAACCAGTTTATTTAATTCCACAAAAGAAAATTGCAAAAATGACCGCGAAAATGACCATGCATCATTTCGGCAAACAAATGAATTAATAGGGTACCAAACTTCGGCAGATTTCTGTGAAATTTGGCCTGAACATTCCGTAGATGTTGTGAAACAAAAGTGTGTCGGGGATTTTTGAAATTTGTAATATTTCACCGGGTGTCAGTAAAACACGGGGTCGGGGTCGGGGTCCATTGTTCTTTTGTTTCGTTTTCGGTTTTATGTTTTGGTTAGGGCAAGACAACAGAAAACGAAACAAAAGAACAATGGACCCCAACCCCGACCCCGACCCCGACCCCGACCCCGTGTTTTACTGACACCCTATTTCACCCGTGGCGATCCTCAATGCAATGCCCATCGCGCATTCTTTGCTGCTCGAACTTGACAGATTAATTAAAAAATAACCAGTTAGAGTATCAAAAAATGCTGACACACTTTTGATGATTGATCCTTTGTGATTAACACTGTGCAGTTATTTTGCCAATGTGCTTGGATTTGATATCCTATTAATTCAATTGAATGACACATGGTCATTTTCGTGGTTGTTTGCGATTTTCTTTTGCGGAATTGAAGAAACCGGCAATTAATATTTTTTTCTGAAATCTACATTTATTAAGCTTTCCAACGATATATAGATTGCCATGTTTTCCTTTAAAATGGCGCGCATAAGAATTTTTTCCCCCAGGACACCCGCGAAGGTCCGGAGTAACCTTAATATAAATGGGGACCTCGAGATCCACCATGAGGTGTGCAATTAGGTTTATCAGTAGACTCTCTTCTGGGAACGTTAGAGGAGAAGCTTTCAGTTTACTACGCCGTTGCAAAGTTCCAGCGCTATGTAACATATACCCGAAGAAGTCGTTGTTAATAACAGCAGTTGGCTAAACTTTCCTGTCGAACATTAACTAGCATGCGTAACAAGCGTCGCCTGTAGGTTTCACGTTCGAAGCACTTACCGCTGTTACGCCGCGCGAAAATTGGGGCGATGGCTAAATGATGGTTAGCTTGCCCCTATTTTTGCGCGGCCAAAAGCGAAAAATGCATCGAACGTGCGGAAAAGCCTACGGAAAGGCTTTGCTTCGCGGGCTAAACATGAACAGAGTGAAGAATTCTGGACAGAAAACGAACTCGAACTACGTTCTGGGGCTAATATTTGTTGTGAACATCAAATTTCCTCGGGAAACCTATCACATGATAGTGCCTTCGACCGAAGAACTCTACTGTTTAAATGGTGAGCTTCAGGGTAGAAAGGGTTCGCACGTACCCACACCCATTTCAAATAGTAAGGTTTATAGGTGTTTATAGTATAAACCTTACTGCCCGGATGGCAGAGCTAGAGCCTCGAGGTACTGTCCAACGCGCTAACACTGAATACTTGACTTAAATACTTGATCACCGTGCCAAGGACCCGAGCAAACGAATCAACATTTCCATTCAGCACCGCTCAATCTCAATATTGTTGAACTCGACATGTTTAATACTCTCAATGCCTTTCTTCTTGTTGGATGAGGTGAATGATGCTGACTGGTGTTCATGACAACTGAGTTGAATTGGTATCAGGGGTGTACTTCCTAGTAATAGGCTAATGGGGATGTGCCGCTGAATGGGGTCGCATTTTCACGACTGGATTGACTATAATGGGGTTGCATTTTCATTAGGAGCTAATAGAGTTACTAGAATGGGGTCGCACATTTGCGGGATTTCAGGGGTAAGTAAATTCCGGCAAGTAGGGATTTGGGGTATATTTGCCCAAACGTGACTAACATGGGGTCTATAATTGGCTACAGAATAGACTATAATGGGGTAGGGGTCTGGAGAGGCCAGCGGCACATACCCAGCAAAAATTGACCCAAGTACCCCCCCGGGCAACTGTACAACAGAGTTGTATTCAGCAATGTTGGATGCTGAGTCGAATCTGTTCGATTGAGGTCTATTAAACTGACCAGTTTGCTTTTTTTGAATGAAAATATTTTAACCTTTGGAGATCTAAAGACACTTCTTCACAAAATGTCTGATAAAGCGAAATCAGAGCTATCGCATGACTATATAAATATCAAACTCCGATGATAACCCCCTCCGGGCTATCCCCTCAAAAAACCATCAACCAACGGCCCCCGCCCCCCCCCCCCCAAAAAAAAAAAACGAAACAAAACAAAAACAAAAACAGAAAAACAAGAAAGAAAACGTAACGGAGTAAGTCCGATTCATATTTCAAATTACTGTCGGGTTTTCCCGGAAGCGATTATCAGCTTTACTTGTTTTTGGTTCGTGGTTCAGTCAGTTCGTCTAGTTTTTGCGCTAATTTTGAACGCTAACCCGCCGATTTTTTGCTATCGATCTGCATACTTCCTATTAATCAGTCTGGCTATTAATCCAAGTGAACTACAAAGAACCTACCGAAAAGAAAAGTGCTAAAAAGGATAATCAATGAAATGTTGAGCATTTATTAAAAGAAGAAAAACAAACAAATAAACGTATGGCACCATAGGAAAGGTACTTCTGGATACCTTTCATTTAAATGGTCACACATAAGAATTTCACCGTGACCGAAAGGGTTATATCTAGGGTTACAAGAGTGACGCCTAAAGAGTTGTCACCTGCATTTTGGCACCATGTTAGATTTTTAACCAAGTTATCCTATTGCCGGGAGTGCTGTACAAAACTAACAAAAAAAATTAATAAAGAAGAAAAATAAATGTTGCTCTACCAAATGACGCTTTGCTAAATAAAGATTGGGTGCCATTGGTCTTAAAAATAATCTCCTTTGAACTGTACAAAATTCTCCGTTGCTCGCCGTCTTATAATAGACTTTATGCAAGACTGTTTTTCTTTTCTCTTGATTCAGTCAAACACTTCTCTCAGAAAAATAACAGTCTATAACTTGATCGTGAAAACATTGATAGCGAAACACCTTAAGTCTGTAATTAAGGCGCATAATTCTTGCAAATAAACAAAATGCCTCAAGCAGTATTTATATGAAAGGAGATAATTCTATCATAAAACACAGACCAACATCAGATACGCGGGGAATCATTACCTTTTGTACAACTAGGAAAGACCAGTGCAACACAACAGAATTAAGGTAAATTTCGCACTGGAGTTGATTAACCTGTGATTCTCTGGTAGACTTCTCACAGTATTTAGCATCAAATCAGTTTTTATTCAAATTAAATTGTTTTGGAAATGTCCGCGTATGATTTATCTTACTCTTCGCGGTGGAATCAACTTCAGGTCAAAACCATGCATGACCCAAGACTCCGAGGCATCCCTACAGTTAACAGATCACCCAAGATTACAAGTCCGGTTCGATTATCGTTTGGCGCTAGGAGCAGATTGGTGAATGTCATTAAAACATTTCATACCGAGAAAGAAGAGGAAAATTCTGTTGCTGGTAAGGAATCAGTTAAAATATTGAGTCCGTTGGAGTACCTCAAGGTACACCGCTATGATGAAGAAATTGATTTCACTGGATGGTTTTTGGGGCCTGTAAACGCGTCTGAAATTTCACCCGAGTTGGTCTTGTGCTCGAATATTGTTCGTTTGCTTCTTGCCAACAGCCGACTAGGAGACGAGGGCGGAAAAGCGATCGCTAAAGGTCTCGAGGAGAACTTGTCTGTGAGGGAGCTGGACTTGTCTGGAAACACACTTGGACAAAATGCAATTTCCGCTATTGGAGAAATGATCAACAAGAACCAAACTTTAGAAAAACTGAATCTCTCCAGAAACGACTTAACGGACAAAGACGTGGAAGTTTTGCTTCATTCTCTTTCACGTAAGAATGTTTTGAAAGACCTAGACTTGTCCAATAACATTTTGTGTGACCAGTTCGCAAAGCGAATGTCTTTTGTCTTGGAAAACAATTTTGTTCTGGAGAAGCTTTCTGTTAGCTCAAATCAGTTAGAAATGACGGGGCTGCAAGCCATGCTGCCAGGATTACGGAAGAATAAAACACTGCGTGTATTGAACATATCTTGGAATTATCTGTATGACGCAGGAGCTGAAATTCTTGGCGAAGTAATCGCTGAAAATCGAAGCCTAATAGAAATTTTGGCATGTGGAAATCTATTTACTGCACAAGCTGCAACTTGCCTTGCGAAGGGTGTTGCTGAAAATTCAAAATTGAAAGTTCTTCGCATTGGTCAGAATTTAATAAGAAATTTAGGGGCATATGAATTTTTAAACGTGTTGTCTGAAAGCAGCTCGCCTTCAATTGTACTGCAAATGCTAGATATTAATGGAACTATTGTGGACAGAAGATTTAAAGAACTAATTGAGACAGGGTTACCCGAAAAGTTGTCCTCATTGAAAGTGGTCAATTTTTCGGTGGTTGACAGTTTTGTAGACTGATACGAATTAAGCTGATAAACCAGTAAGAGCTCCAGAAATATAGGAAAAAATTTGCAAAGGAAACATAATCAATTATTAAAGATAATCCGATCGACCAGTCAGCTTTTGACAGTTTTGAAATAATTCCCTTCCCTGATAAAGCTTTTAGGATCAAGATCATGCATGGCGTTTAATATATTATGGTATAATCAGCTCACAGTCAGCCATTTGCAGTAACCTTTAGAAAAATGGACATGTAATTGTAAAGGTAGTTTGGCTTTTAATGTAGCAATAAAAAGGACTTGTATAAATCACTAGCACTGAAAATCTTGTCAGTCACTAATTAAACCTTACAGTGGCTTTGTTGGGGGTACATGTAGTTGTGTGACGATTCTTTCCGAGCTGTAAAATTACCATCCGGCAGTTCAGTCGAGGCAACAAAATAAATTAGCTTATGACTTTTTTCTGGCAATGAGCTAGGCTAAGACGTTTGGTAAACAAGTGCTTTGTAGCGGCAACCTGCAGTGAGAGAGTTCGAGCAAATTGAAACAGCTGATCAACGAAGAAAGGGAGTTGAAAGATAAATCGCTAATTTTCTTCCACGCGCCAAGAAACATCCCGTTACTGATGACATAGGGCCACAAAAAATTTCACTTGTCTTCACCAAGAGATACTTATCTCTTAACTTATCTCAATAGCCAGTTTGCACATTTTTCCCAGTGCCTCTTCACAAGCAGTGCGTGCGCCTTGCAAGACAGGTACATGTCTGATTAGCGTGATGCCACCTCCCCTTCTCTTCCCCACCCCCCTCCCCTACGGGGGATCTCCGCCATATCGACTGCAAATATATTCATAATATTTTGTTTGAAATCAGTGGGGTCTAGACGTAAATTCCCATTTGACTCGACACCACTTAGTATTTTTACAAGCGAGGATGATCTCTTGGTGTTCGGCATCCCCCCTGGGACAGCCTGATAGTTAATTTTTCTGGAATGAAAGTATTTTTCCGAATAAACATATGTTGAAGCTTTCCGCGGAAAAAGCTAGATGTAACGATAATATACCATAAATTTTTACCTTTTTTAGCATATTTAATAGGACAAAGGACACGACATCAACTGCTTCCCACGTGAAGGTGACTTCTCTCAGTCCTTGCAACCGCGTAGAGGTTATTGGTAAACACATATTTTTCAAATTCGCTAGGGACGAATTATCCGCCTTGATTAGACAGGATTAGGTGAGTTGTCTGTTTTTCTGGTAGGCAAAGTGCAGATATAGATTATGCCCAGTTTTGGTGTATTCAAAACATTGGACTTACATTAAGAAGAATTATCCGTCTGAGACGGATCCACATCAGGGGAACACGCATTCCTGAATCAGTATAGAATACTTGAGATTTTTGCGAGAGTTTTATTTCAGGCAATGTAGGGAAGGTATAAAGATTGAAATTTTTGGGGTATATTTGCCCAATAGTGACTAACAGGGGGTCTATAACTGGCTACAGAATAGACTATAATGGGGTAGGGGTCTGGAGAGGCCAGCGTCACATACCCAGCAAAAATTGACCCAAGTACCCCCCCCCCCGGGGATTTTTAATTCTTGGGACTGCAGTAAAACACGATGCGTGCACTGCACAGTAGACCCCTTCATAACAAAGTCCCCGAAGTTTACTTTCAGTAAAATAAACTGCGATTTTGCACTAAACAGCTAAATAATGGCATGGAAAATTGACGGTTTTTGTCTTCCATTGTGCACGTGCGTCTCATTTAGGATTTGTAATCGATACGTTACTACTGTTTCTCCAACATGCCCTAATTTCTCAATTCCAAAGCTTAAGAGAAGCAACATTTTATGTCAGTGCGAGGCAGGTGGGGTGCGTTGGGCAATTTTTTCTTCTCCCTGAATATACAATTTTTGGGGGACTGAAAGCTTTCTATGCATTTTCTTTCACTATTTTGCAAGATATCAATTTCTTTGCTTCAGTTCTTTTCGCTGTGCTCGATGTTTTTTCATCCACAGAAGCCTTGCATGAGTTTTTTTTCCCTTTGAATTTATTTGGATTTGTTTGATGCCTGAATCTAAAAAAAAAAAAAACCTCTGTGATGTGAGATTCCGCTGTGTGGTAAAGTGCGTAGTCACCTTTCAAATTTTTCTACATCTTCGCCATGGTGACTTTAATTGGCTTAGATCTACATCGAATGAAATTCACTTTTTATGGCAATAACTTAGATCTACATCGAATGAAATTCATTTTTTATGGCAATAACTCGGACATACGAGCCGTAGGCGAATACATAAGGCCCAGTTCAGGCGCCGTACCTCTCATGTGCCGTACCAAATATATTTTCGCTCCTAGGTCGTATTTAAGCGGCAAGCTTTGCCGTACCCTGAGATTTTGGCTCGTCTAATTGAAATCTGTCGAAAAAACTCATTTGGACACCGTACAACTGCCAAAAAACTGCGTACTACTTGGTACGGTACATGAGAGGTACGCCGTCTGAACTGGGCCTAAGACACGTAGGTGAATCGACCTTAGACGTAGGCGAATTGAGCGAAACTATACGAAGGCTGAAGCTGTTGTCCTCGGAAGCACTAGTGTCGCTTACTTGACACAGTTCTTTTTTAAAAAGCTAACAGCTGACCAGTATAAAGCGGGCGCGGCTATCGTGACTGTTCTCACGTCGAGCTCACAAACATCAAAACATGAGTTAGTTACAAGCTTTAAAATTTGTAATGGGAGAACCAGAAAGCGAGGAAGATCCCCCAGTACGTCCTTTAAGGTCTTTACATGGCATAATAGAATCGCCGGTTCGGTTTGTGAACCGCACTGGACGACAAGTCAATGTAATATGGATAAACTATCAAGGCGAGGAAGTGTTACAAGCAACTCTGACGAAAAACAGTAGGCTAGATTTGAACACCTTTATGACTCATCCTTGGATAGCAGTGGACTCACATACAAATGAAAGAATGTTGTTGAACTTAAGAGAGACATATCTTCCTGGTGAGCCTGAAATACGGCGGATGGATTTTCAACGTCGAAGAGCTTATGCAGTTAGAGCTCAAGTTAGCATCACGTTACCTGGTAAATTGGACAATTAACACATTGTCACGGATTTTTATTCTTGTTTAAGCTTAATTGTGGGTATTGAAGGTTCGGAAGAAACGAGCTTTTTTATGGGTGGTTGTGTTTCAGTGACAAACTTTCAAGTCTTTTTGAGAGTCTTGCCTACACTGTGATTAGTTGCCTCTTTATGGTTCTGTAATGACTAGATTGCTCCTGTGGCACTTGTTTTGGGAGGCAGCGTGGCCAAGTCGTTAGACTGCTGGACTTGTAATCTGGAGGTTGCGGGTTCAAGTCTTGCTCTGACAGCTAACTGGAGTTGAATCTTCTTAGCCCGGGTTCAAATTCTTGGTCATGTTTGTAATGTGCTGATCAATTCGAAAGTTCACAATCCCCCCCTCCCCCCCCCCCCCCCGCAGGCATTTGAACTTTTGAAGATTGGCTTGTTCAAATTCCCTCCCATCGGGGCAAAAAAGCTGTTTAAATGCCCCACCAATTAGTACTGAACTACCTCTCCTCAAAGACAAATTTCGTCTTCAATCAAACACTTTAACGCCTTTCAGAGACAGATATGCTGAATGACACCTTCAAACTTCTTTTCAAGACCCTTTTGAAAGAGTTATTCACTGACAAAGGCGAAATTCTATCTTGTAAATCCATCAAACCCTGCAAAAACCGAAAAAAACTCACGAGCGTATTACGTCAGAACAAGAGATAAATCCGGTTCAAATTCCCCACCCCTCCAAGGCAACGCTCAAATTCCCCCCTCCCCGGGTACGATGCACAGTCGAATGCCTGGGGTTTGCCCGGGGGGGGGGGGGGGTGTTGAAGTTTTGAATTGATCGGTGCATAAATAGCCAACTGGTTTGCAGCTCAGTGATTGGGTTTCTTCACGTTGTTATTTTAAATTTGAGGTAAATGTTTCATTGTCCTTGAAAAGCCCCACTCTTAGTAGTCATTACTATTATGTATTATCATCATCGTCGACATCATCGTCATTATTACTATATTATTATCATGAAAAGTTCTTGTCGTGTGAACGCTACAATAAACCCTTGTTAATGACTGGCGTGAAGGGAAACAGCAAGTTTTGTTTGAGGGTCGAGGGGAAAGAAAACTTTCTGTTTCCTGTGGGGCCAGTCATGAAGTTTTTTTTTTCGTACCTCAACTCAAAAATAGAACAAATTATAAACGTGTGTCATCCTTTAATACAAGTCTATTGCAAAATGACATGCAAATTTGCCACAGTTTCAAGGTGCATAACCTATACTCTCACGCTAGTCAACAGTTCAAGTTGTTGTTTCCCTAGGGAGTTAGTGAGTTCTGTTTGCCCTCTAGATGGAGTTAGATGTGATGTGACATGTGACATGTTCTTGTCAAATCAGAAGACACATTTGAGTTGTGAGATATAACAATGGTCTTCATTTTGTTTTGTTTTCTCCTTAAACTAACAGCTGACATCACATCACGTCTAATGTGCCACAGGAGGTAATTATATACCTGTAATTTACGGATATTTTTTTCATTTTTCAGTGTACAGACTTGAGGAGTACTGTGTGATGACATTGAGGAACATAGTTTTACCACAGAATATTGATAAGCTTCCTCTTCCACGGTTAATCCTTGAGAAGATTTCACAGACAATTTGATATGTTGTTAAGTTTTTGTGAGATCTTTAGGGGTAAAAAGACTGTAAAACCCAAGGTTCACTTGTTGTTCACCTACCTTGTGTTGCAAGGTCTTGCAGTTGTATTGGATGTGGAATCAAAATGTGTAGCAGAGCCTCAAATATGAGACAAAGGCTGACCAAAATTTACCAATGTGCAGTCAAATCCCAAGTGTGGCCAGATGTTATGTCCAGACAGATGTTTTTAAAACCAACTGAATATCGTTTTGCAGATTTAAATAAGATCCACCCTCAAGATATTGTTGCTGTGGACATTGTTGCCTAACAGAGACTAAAATGAAATTTCTCTTTACTTGTTCAAACATTCAAGTGATGGCAATAAAGAAAGTGATCACCAAGGATAAGGAGTCTTGTGGCGCTTACCATTTGCAGAAATTCCTACCATTTACCAAAAAATTTACACGACGGCGACGGCTAACGAGAAGGTCGCAAAACAAAAGCTTTGATTAACAAAACAACGACTCTGCACGTGCGTTATTTTTGGTACATTTCTTTGCCGTTCTGTGCACAACTACAACATGAAATGACCAAATTCGACGTTTTGTGTAGAACGCAAACACACGACGGTGAATTTTCGTTTTTACAACAACAATAATAATAATAATAATAATAATAATAATAATAATAATATAATAGTAATAACTTTATTCACGTGACAAGTGATCTAGCACCCTGTAAAGACAGGGCGCTAATTGGGGACACAGCTATTTTCTAATTAATTTTCTAAATAAGTTCTTCCTCGAACTGATACGCCGTCCTTACAAATTCAGCTCCTGGATAATTTGACTGCATTAGACAGGTTAAACAAGTCGGAATAATCGCCAAGAAGTTTCAAAGATTGTGAAGTCAGTTTAAAAGTGACGTTTTCCTTCTTAATTGTTGTTGGGACAGAAAATGGCTACGAGAGCCTGAAACTGGTATCAAAGGTTAGGTTTGAACAAATGGTACACGAATTTCCGTTTGGAACATTCCGTCCGGAAAAGGACTACCTTTAAAGTTTCGTTGCTCCCGGAAATTTTCCACTGGAACGACCCGAAAAGTCGTGTACCATTTACTTTCCAACCGGACTTTCCGGAAAGTTGTTGTAAATGGTAAACAACCTTGATATTTAGACAACTTCTCCTAACTAGTTCCATAAAAAATGTGTGGAGAACAGTAAGGAGAATATGCATTTTTATATCAGGGCCTTAAGGGTTAATTAAAGGAAATTGACTACAACAATTATGTGATGTCTGACCAATGGAGGCTTAGTGGGACATAATACCTTTTCACGGAAAGAAATATATGTAGCTCTGGGACAGTTGTAGAGCATATAGAGTATGTAGAGAGAGTTAACACTAGTATACCGCTGATTGGTGAAAACTTTAAAAAATTTAGTGTCAAATAAGGTGTCATAGAGTTGCCAGATATCCAAGATATGGCTGAAATAAAAGAGTTTAACTGGTACAAAGTGCATTACTCTAAACATCCTTAAAAAGTAAACTCTTTCTTTTGTACTAAATTACAAAAACACACGTACCTCCCCGTTATTTTTAAAGAGAAGCAGGGGTATTGAATAGCACCCAAAATTTGCTTGTATCTCAGCAGTTTTGTCCAAGTCTTGAAATCTCTGCCCGGGGGGGGGGTACTCCCTTATATACGCTATATAGGTAGGGTAGGGTTTTTGAGTTGCTCAGTCCTTAAATAGGAAATCCTTTTTGGTATTTTTTGGTATTGTGATCCTTAGATGTCCCTTAGATAGGGTCACTAAATTGCAGTACCCACCTCAACGCGCAAAACGAAAAATATATGGTCTGTGAAAACGGTACTACACGCCCAAATACACGTTATAAAGTTTAACAAAGCGATTTTAAACGTCCATGTACAGCGGAAAAGAAATAAAACGACCTATCAGTTACACAATTATAAGTTCTCTTGTTTCCCTTAAATAGGGTGCCATTTCTTGGTTTGGGGCTTTTAAAAGGGTATCAATTCTCGATTTTCTACCCTTAAATAGGGTCAGGGTCTGAGAACCTTGGAGGCAGACACCTATACTAAATTGACGGGGGTACCCCCCGGGAATCTCTGCTTTTTTAACAGGAGGGTTTTTCACATGAGGAATCTCAAACTCATAAAATTTACCCATGTGTACAGGTATCACAGGAAAATAAGTCACCCAATCACACTTCACGTAAAAAGTATAGGGGACCCTCATCAGTCTTGGCCAAAAAATCACGTGGCTTTTGGAGGTTGGCTACGTTGAAGGCTTTTTCATGTATCTTACCCAAAGACAAAAAAAGACCCATTTTACTTCTACATGGATCTCCTGTTTATAAAATTTACAGAGAGATGATTTGCTAGACAACACTTTTTTCACTGGGTTTGTTGTGAATGTTTCAAATGTGTCGCAAATCGGATGTACTTCAAACCACAGCATTGAACGTACCGCGGTACGCGCTGCTAGTGGGGTGGGGGGGGGACAGGGGGGCGGGAGACCGGGAGAAAAGGGGGCGGGAGGTGTACGGGAGGCGGGAGAAGAGGGGGCGGGAAGCGGGATTCCCAAGGTGGCAGGAAGCGGGAGAAAAAGGGAAAAATTATGCAACATTGCGCAATATTTTGCAATCGAAAAAATGCAAGGGGCGGGAGCCAAAAAATACAGGGCGGGAACGGGATTAAAGGGTACGGGAAGCGGGAGGTTCAAACCCCCCTGTCCCCCCCCCCAACCTGCTACTCTTGCCTTATACATACTTATCACCCCGTTCAGTTAACATGGTAACATAATTTACAATAAAAGTGTTCGCTATAAATTGAATGAAACTTCTGAGAAAACGTGGGTTCGGAACACGAACACCTTGCCAACATATACTAATGTTTGGATAACCTGTGCACATTGAAACTATTACGCTACAAACATGAAATGTACTGAAGTATAGAAGAGGAAACTGGTCATTGTACAAATCAAACCTATTACGTTACAAACACGCTCAATGAAGAAAAATTAAACTAGCCGTGAAATCTTGTGCCTTTCGTAACTTTAACAGGTGAAAATAAATAATAAATACAAGTAAAATTAATCGCCGGATTCTGCTCTCTTGTTCGTACGTTACGGTACAATGCTAGTGAGAAAAAACTATGAGACAAAAGAAGGATGTAATTCTCGCCTACTTTGCTATGATGCTAGTGGAGAAACAGAGGACATGTCGTTCAATATTTGTCGATGTAGTCGCTCTTTACCGTGCGGGGTTACGGGCTACCACGGTACGCTGCTATTACTTGTCGCTCTTACTGTGTGAGGGTACGGCGCTACCACGCCAAATGCTTGGGGAAGAAAAATTATTCTATGATCTCGTGGCTTTGAATACTGAGAGAGAAAAAGAAAACAAAAGGAATTGCCTAGTTTGATTTCCTGTTAAGGTAAAAATTAACGAAACCCGCGTAAATGTTACCATAAATGGCAAATTTGGACATTTGAGTCCCCTCCCCCTCGTACAGCATGAATGCTGCGTGACGATTTCCGGGGCCAGCCCACGCACCAATCATAATCACCTAATCTCTCCACGTGACTGGTGCTTACTTTGTTCTAGGAGTGAGAACAAGATGGTGGACAGGCTAGGTATGTGAAGGAATTGTACATTTATTTCCTTATTTTTGTGATCGTCTTAGCTTGAAGAGCGATTAAATTATTTATTTGCTCTCTATGTTCATGTGCTATTGAAAAAAAAGAATGGATTGAAAAAATGAAGGTTTCCGATCGTATGAAATGACACAGGGTTTGTATTCACGTATGGAGGATGTGGTTGTATAATTCGTATAAGCAAGCTCACTTGTTATAAAAAGATCAGTGTAGTTATTTTGGATCGTGGATGGGTTTGACCGTTGAAAAACAGGAACCACAGCCAATGACATCATCATCGAAGCTTTGTTCACAGCGACTGTTTTGAAAGAGGATTCCATGCGTGCAGAATTTCAGCTGCAACACTGTATCGTGATAATAGAATTGTCATGGACTTTAGTGAGCAGTTTTAGGCTGGAGTGTATTTCTTGTTTGAGCATACAATGTGTTTTCTATTTTCATGCCAGCTATTGATCGTTTGTTAAGTTTTTAATTTGTTTTTGATCAACATTTAGTGGCTTTCTACACACTTGGCGTCATACGGCTGAGCATGTCAATGACTGAAACGAAATGAGTCGTTTGTCTGATCTTAAGAGCACCAGGTCTTATGCGTACCGTATCTTATGATGTGTTCACATTATTATTATTAATATTTCTAGCTAACACAGAAGCCAACGAGAGAAGGATACGAAATGTTGAAAATTGCTTTGGAGCTTCTGGGCAAGTGAGTGTCTACAAGTTTACGTATGAAAATTTTTAAAATTATTCTTTGTTTTAAGTATTTGTAACATTTCAGTGCGGAATCTGTGTAAACAGGTGGTAGTAAGGTGGTAAGAGCAGGCTTTTTTAGGAAGTGGGACACCATCTGTTTCTTTGTGTTTCACAGCTGCAGTATTAACATTTCTGTACTATAAAACGATACAATGATTTGCGGAAAAGTGCATGTATAATTTCACTGCAAAATTTTCTGTTTGGTTCAATTTATTATTTTTTTCTCTTGTAAACTTATGGGTGAGATGCAACATACTGAGAGTGCAGACATAGTTAAAGCTCTCCTTGCGACCACTCTCGTAAGCAACCAGCTCCAGTTACGACCAGCATTGTGAAACCCTGTTTGAGTTGTCACTTGGGGGCCGATTACATGAGCCGGGCTAGCTCGGTTGGCAGGGCTGGCTCAGTCTACCAAGATGACTGCTCAGCCCGGTATTACATGAGGCGAGCCAGCCCGCCTACGGCTAAATTTAGAAGCTGTCATGTGAAAAGATGGCTACATCAAAGAGGATGAATTGTGTTTTTAGTTTCACTAATCCGTTGTTTTGGTGTATTATTTTCAGTTTTACATAGCTTCATGGTCTCATAAACCTTTATGTGTTATATAGAAAGAGAAATATTGATCTTCTGGTGAGCCATTTTGCTCTGAAGCAAAATTTAGTGATGAAAAAGTGTTGGCCCGGCAATCGTGATTACATGGCAAATTTTCAGCCCGGCTAGCCAGGATCCCGGCATCGTGATGCCGGGATCCCGGCTAGCTGGGCCGAGATTTTTCCATGTAATCGCAAAGTTGATTTTTAGTGTGTTTCACAGATGTGCCGAGATCCCAGCAAACCGAGCCAGCCCGGCTAACTGGGCCAGCCCGCCTCATGTAATCGGCCCCTTAAACTCTGTAATTAAAAGCTCTCTTAAGCAACCGCGACCACTCATGTAAATTACTGACTGGTCTTTTCCTTTGTTTTTAAGTTCTCATAAGCAACCACTCAGTCAACACTTTGCTGTGTGGCTACTCCAACCAGGCCGGTTGGAAGAAAAGTGACCAATTGCGACGCTAATTCAGAACAAAAGATGGCTAAGTTTTTGGTAAACAACCAATACCGTTGAAGCAGCCAGAAAATATATGTTTGAAAAAAACCGACACCTTGACCTCTGATCATGACTGCTCAGGAAACTGCCAAGCCTATGTTTGGTTGCTTTCAATCCTAAATTTTGAACAGAACATTTAAATGTTGAATTCCCAGTTGATAGTAAAATTCTTGCCCATATTAAACAGTACTTTTGTTTCAGCATGCCTGGGTTTGTTTGTAAAACAAACCTTATCGGAAATGAGATTCGGTAACATAACAAACTTGCTTGATTCAAACACAGATCTCAAGATAAATATCACCATTTTTGCTCTTTAGTCATTCAATTAGAAACGGAGGTTCCCAAATCTCCTTATTCACCAAGTGTGTTTTGAATCAACGATGCATGGTGCTTAGCTTATCGTTGATGTATTGATTCTGGCTTCTGTAATCCTCTCGCAGCTGCGGTCTCAATACTGCAAAGAAATCCAAATCCTTTATGGGAGCTTTCAAGTCCATTTTAGCGTGGTGCCAGTCTGAAAAATGATCTCCTAATAGCTAGGAATGTCGGCAACTATTGCCCCATATGCTGCCCTCTCAATTCAGTCTTCTTGTATTTTCCAAACAAAAGCCATTTTGGAAACACTTACATTTCCTACAAGCTTATAGCTCGCAGAATTAGACAGTTTCAAATGTATTTGGAGATGTGTTGTCTAGATCCTTTATTGTTATTGGTCAGTTTATAAAAAAAATGTTGCCTTCTTTTGTTCTCAATTAGCGTTTCAATTGGTCAATTTTCTTCCAAGTGGCCCGGTTCAAGTAGCTAGACAGTATTAAAAGCACTTGGTTCTTGGTCAAATTTAGAGTAATACGTAACACAAGTGCTAATGATAGTTTGACTTGTTCATATGCTGACCTCTTCTGTGATAGGCAATAAAAAACTATTTAGTATCATTACTACAAAACTACTAGTAACCATTAATACATGCCAAGCTTTATGCTAAAAGCTCTTACATGTACAAGTAAGTGACTACTCTCTATTGTTTCATCGTAAGCAACGTGGTTGCTTACGAGAGCCCCTTCTTGTAAGAGACCAGCTCTAGTTGCCACCACTTTTCTGAATTCCTGAGGTGGTCACTTATGAGAGCTTCAACTGTACTTGTATGCAATGCTCGCACTGCTACTGGGGTGAGTAAGGCAAACGACTCTAGCATGCCCACTGTCCATAGTTTTCACACACTCAAGACCTTTTGCTGTAAGGTGACATGTTTCAACACTGAGCAAACTTTTGCAAATGTTTGGTCTGTCTTGCAGTGTACAATGTAATCTGTTCTTTTCTCCCAATTTCTCCACCACCCCCCTTCCCTGGGGGATGCTTATCTGTTGGAATTTGGGCTTTCACGACTTCTAGTGGTGCTACACTCTCAGACAAAATACAGTCTTGTGCGTGTGCTCTTGATGACCAATAATTATCATGAAGAGGGACAAATCTGCATGTACAGTGGCTAATCCAACCGAGTTAGTTCTATCTGGAACTATATATGATCTACTCTGATGAATCACCCATTTACTGCAACCTGAAAAACAATGTATCCTTAGAAACAAAAATGGTGTTTAAGTGGCTGTTAATAAATACATTGCATTTTTGTCATTTTTACAGTGCATCTTAGCCAGTTGTTGATAATATTTCTACCTTGGTTATTTAATAAAATTCATCATCTTGTTTTTCTTATAGGGCACAGCCTTACTAAACGTACTGAAAGCCAAAATTTGTCTGTTTCACAAGAGGCTAAACATGTTTTCTTTTATATTTTTCAGCCGTTAATGGTGCCAGGAAGAGTGTTGGTTGGTGAAGGAGTTTTGACCAAACTTTGCCGCAAGAAGCCGAAGCCACGTCAATTCTTTTTGTTCAATGACATTCTTGTGTATGGAAATATTGTAATCAACAAGAAAAAGGTTAGTTATGCCAATCCTGTTAATAACAGTTTCACTGAGGATGAGTGTTATGGAGTAAGGATGGCTATATACCATTTTTTTAACCCTTTAAGCCCTGATATAAAAATGGATATTCTCCTTACTGTTCTTTATACATTTCTTATGGAACAACTAAGGAGAATTTGTCTAAATATCAAGACATCTTATCCTTGGTGATCACTTTCTTTATTGCCATCACTTGAATGTTTGAACAAGTATTGATATCGCAAAGAGAAATTTCATTTTTGTCACTGATAGGGCTTAAAGGTTTAGTCTATCTGACACAAGTGCAATATTTGGTGATGTCACATTTTTTTGTGTATTTGATATCAATATTGACATTTTGATGTCATGTTTCAAACTTCCTAATTATTGTAACATAATCACTAAAGGTACATTCAGGGATGGTGTACTCCACTCATTTTTTATATGTAAGAGTATGGCACATAAACAAACAGATCATATGTCAAATAACTGAATTTTGTGTAAGAAGGCAGTCAAATCCTTGTGCTCAAAAGGATCAACTTCAGAGAAACATAGTTAACCTTTTCACCACTGGCTATTTTGAACAAAAAGTGCCCAGGACACTGGCTATTTCTGAAATGGCGTTTTTGTGCACAAAATAGCAAAAGATGATTTTCAAGTTAAGCTAGCACAAATGTTAGACAACTAACTTTCAACAAAACTTTGACTTTGTAATGAATTTCATGAAGAACAGTTGTGTCTAAAAACTAAACTTCATTTCATTCAAAATACAGGCAAAAAAATGAACAAATGTGGTACAACTCTTACCACGCTGTGAAGTGAACATCTCATCGCATCGAAAGTACATAAAAGCAAATATTCTGTCCTAAATGTTTGTCAATTGGCTTCAAAGTCGGCTGGTTCTACAGCAGAAATTGGTTGAATAAACACAAAGATATTTCCTCTTAAATCGCAATCACAACACAAAACTCTCCTTTGAAGTTACACAGCGCCTGTGGTTGTTGTTCAAAATGGCAAAAGCGAGGCAAAAGCTGCTTGCAAAAGTTTTATTTTCTGTTTGTGCATGTCTTCTTCTCCATTCAGCTCATCAAACTGGCAGCCATTTTGACTCCCAGACGTGTGCTAACCTAATTAAAATAGTTTGATCCCCTCTAGACAAATCTGCCTCATTTTGGGGCCAATTTTTCTGGCATGGTTTTTTTTTCGCTGTTTTTCCGGCGCGTAGTGTTATGGACCCTTTTTTTGCTTCGCCAGAAAACCGGCGTGTAGTGGTGAAAGGGTTGAATTTTGATGCATACACTAGTCAGTGGAATATACACACAGTTTTGTCTTGTAAGGGGTCATGTGAGCCATTTAGAAATGAGTAGTGGTCTGGGAACAAGCTTCCAAAATCAATTGATTGAAAAAAGATGGCATCTAATAATTAAGCTCCTGAAATTAAAAATGTTATATCCTTCCAAGTTTGAAAGAAATTGGTTGACTAGAAACTGAATATTAAATGGCTTCCAAAACATCAATTCATGTTGTTTGATGTTGACTCAGGGGGACAAGCTTTTCAAAATAGAGACATTTCTGTGGGATTTTGTCTTCTTTTGAAAACTTGTAGTTTGTGACTTTTCACCCAAACTTTCTCAAATTTGATAAAGGTTTCTGTTTCCTTTATACACTGTATGACAGACACTTCAGTGTTCTTTGTACACAAATGTTTGAAGTACATGTATGCATTTGCAAGGCTTGAGCTCATTTTCAAGGTTACCATCTGATATCAAATGTTTGCAATTTTCAGTACAATAAGCAACATATTATTCCACTGGAGGATATCAAGCTACAGTCCCTAGATGATGAAGGAAGTGAGTATTAAGTACATTTGTTAGACCTCCCAAGTCAAACGCCTTTTTTGATTGGACAAGAATTTGTCACATGCCATGGGTAAAAAAAGTCCAACTCCCGAGGGCAAACAAAACTCGCTTTCAAGTCCGAACAGAAGAGGAAATTGAACAATTGATACAGGATAAAAGCCCAAAATCCACAAACAAAGCAACACAAAATGCTGTTAAAACCTTAAAAGAGTTCTGTAAGGAACAAAACTTACAACAAAGCTTTGAAGAAGTAAACAAGACGAGTCTCAACTCCTTTCTCACGTACGTAATCAGATGCAATTTGTTCTATTTTTGAATTGGGAGGTATTACAAAACACTTAATGACTGGCCCCATGGGAAACAGTGAGTTTTTGTTTCTCCTCGACCCTCAGTGTTGAGGGTCTCGGGGAAACAAAACTCACTGTTTCCCTTGAGGCCAGTCACAGTGCTTTCCATAAGTACCAACAACTGACAAAAAGCGTCTGCAAATTCGCTCAAAGAAGTCGGCTACTATTTTCCCTAAATTGGAGTAATTAAAGAAAGATTTCTTTCAAACTTGTTGATACAGGCGGCTACTTTACTCAAACCAGCTGCCTACTTCAAATTTTATTGAAACCCCTGCAGTCATTAAGTGCTTATAGATAGTTTGAATCCTCTGATCAGGAGTCCGTTAGTTTGATTATCCACTGGAGTCCATTATGGGGTGGTAACTCTCACGTATTCACATTTAGTAATAATTAGTTATGTGTGTGTGGTGTGATTAACCCCTTGCTCCAGTGGAGCAGTTGATTGTTGCTGTTTATTTTCTGTTGTTGTTCTAAGGGGACTGAGAATGCCTGAGACAATCCGTGAACATATTACATGACGTAAAATTCTATTATTTTGGTTCTTGACGGCTTGGGTGCTTGCTCGTCAAAGTGCGTTCTTCATGATATTTTGGTGGAAGAGGAATCAGATTTCCATTTTGGAAAATGTTAGGTGCCTGCACTGGCTCCCACTACAGAAATTTGTTTGCCCACACTTGTAACTTAGCACCCCAGGCTGCCAGGCTCCTGTTAGGAAGCAGCCTTGAAGCAGCCTCCCACCAATGTGGCCTGGGTTTGACTCCTGGTCTCGGTGTCATGTGAGGGTTGAGTTTGTTGTTGGTTTCTGTCCTTGCTCCAAGAGGTTTTTCTCCAGGAACTCCGGTTTTCCCCTCTCCTCAAAAACCAACATTTCCATATACCAATTTGATTTGGAACCCAAGAGCCACAGGTTTGTCAGTCCAAGTTAATTGATTGATTGATTGATTGATTGAGTTAAGGGTGAATCATGAAAATGTAGATAATTTCAGTGTAAATAAAATGATAACTTGATATTCAACTATTATTTGAGTTAAATAGTATGAAACATTTCTGATAACTAGTATAGCTTATCACTTCACTGTCTTCTAACATTTGTGTATGCTTAATTTAGATTTAAAAAATGGATGGCAAATCATTAGTGCAAAGAAGTCATTTGCAGTTTATGCAGCCACTAGGACAGAGAAGGCTGAATGGATGGCACACATAAATAAGTGCATTCAAGATCTGCTGGCTAAAAGTAAGTCCCCTGACAAGTGCAAGTAAAGTGTAGGTTATAAAAGCCATGCCACATTATTTATATATATATATACGTAATTGATTATAATAATTAATTGTTTTTAATTAATTAATGACTTATTTATTTTATGAGTGATATTTATACAGGTAGGTTAAGGCAAATAAATAAGTAATTAAATAAATAACTGGCTTAATTAACATATGACTAAATAACTTAAGTTAATTAACATACATGTATGAATAAACTATAAACGTCCCTACACGTTCAACTACTGGTCGCTACATTCACATCTACTGGCTACAGAAATACAGCCTTAGACCCTTCTTAAATTTCAAAAAGGGCATTTCCTTCCTAAGGTTGCTGGGTACCGTATTTACTCGTGTATAAGTCGACCCCCCATTTTCAAGGTCAAAAATCGGATTTTTCGTAATTTCTGGTTAAAGAAGTAAAATTCAGACCGATAGAAATTTCCCTAAAAGTTAATCTCTTATTTCTAAGAACGTATTGAAAACTCGGTGAATTAAAAAAACTGCAGAGCAAAATTTAATCGTGTGCTGTGAAGTTTACATGTATAAGCACTTGTTTATATCATCACGATTTAAGCACACATGAGCACTTCGATTTACTAGAGAAGTATTTTATGATATTTTGAAGTAAATCGCATTGAAAATGAAATCTTCTTGCATTTAACTAACCTTTATCTCAATGTTGAGTTTGAAAGGAGTTTTAGAAGACCGAAGAAATGCCGAAGAGCTTTGAAGGATCGCTCGATGAAAACACCGCCATCTTGGAAAACTTGGTAACCAAACTACGAATTTGAGGAGTACTGGTAACTAAGATAACTCCACGTGCTTTCCGAAGTTTGCGCGCAATGAAAAAATGAAAGTTCAGCACCGTAAACAGTAGCAAAGCTCAAAGAAAAACATTACAACTTTCGCCTGGTTTAAGTGTGTTGTTCAGAAATGGGGCATACCGCTGGCTTTTTGACACCGAAGGCCCGTTAATTTACTTGTCAGTAAGCTTCGAGTTTGCTCGGATGAAAGAGCTGAATATCTTCGGATTTATTGGGTTCAAACGGATGAATAGGATTTGTGACTTTTGGGCGGCGATTCTGTTGATGTATTTCAAAAGAATCCAACAATGGGGCCTAATTACGGTCCCTCAAGTACGTATCCTTTTGTTCTTTGAAGAGTGGTGTTCTCGAGAAAAAATGTCACCTCGTGTTTCCATCTCTTTCCATCTAAAAATGTTTCGCTCAAAAGCAACAGAGGTAATATCGGTTTATTGTTCAGATGTGTTTTGCAAGCTTGAGAATGAGCGTTTAAACGGGATTTTTCGTTCAGTTTTGCCAGAGAAATGCTTTATTGAATGTCTGCTCTACAGATCAAAAGACACAATAGAAATCATCTCCAGTAGGTTTGTGTTTAAAGCACTTAAACTTTATTATTTCACACTTTTTTGTTCACGAAGAAAGCGCCAAAAACTGACGAAACTCGAACACAATAATTATTAGAACTGGTTTTTGTAAGCTCGGTTTTCGTAATGGACTTCAGGCAATTGTTATGCTAATTTCTTGGATTGCTTGGTCAGGTCTTTATGTATGACTCGTGTATGAGTCGAGGGCAAATTTTTGGGCTGATTTTTTGGTCATAAACGGTCGACTTATACATGAGTAAATACTGGGGTAATTCATTCCACAGTTTAGCCCTATTGCAGTGAAAAGAACTTATTATAAATGTATAGCAGGCTTCACAACTGTTCAGGATCTTTAATGTCAATAATCTATATCATGATTTTTAAGACCCTACGGGTCCTCCTAGTCAGGATCGATCCTGTAGGATTTTACAGGATCCTACACTGCAGGTAGAAGTCTATAGGATCGTCTAGTAGGATCTTTAATATGATTTTATCAGGGGTGAGTTGCATAATACCTAACACCAGGCGTAACTGCTAATGGCCGTGGTTCCGCTAGCGCTTGACACCGTTGTAACTACGTTGTTTTTCAAATCTTAACTTACAACGTTGTAACAACGATGTAGATACAGTGTTTACATCAAATTTTATTGTTTTGTTGGTCATGCTGAAGTGTTGATTATTCCCATAAGGATTCTGACAATAGAATTTTATGTAAAACACCACTTTTACCTGTTTATTGCTCAACCTGTGATTTCGCTTTCCGATGAGATTCACGATAAAATGTAAAGAAAAAAATTCGCAATTGAAAGAAATTCACAGCAAGAACATACCTTGGTACACTTGATTCATTGTGATTGAAAGACATTTTCTACCAGGAGCCTGTTTCTACTTATTCATCGTCCGAACTTAAAGTCGAAACACGTGTCTCTTTAATTTTAGCCGAGCATTTGCAATTTTTAGCCTGTGGGCTTGCTCATACATTCAGCTCGTGCCGAATATAGCTCGTGCGCGTGTTCAGGCACTTGTGGTAAACTTCCCTGCCAAACCTAAAACGTGATTGGTCAGCATTGATTGGATTAAGATTTACAACTCATAAACCATGCTTTTTGGCATTGTAAAGCAGCGTTGTAATTCTCTTTGAAAATTGCGGCGTTACCATAGTAATAAACAATGGCACTGACAACGACTGGCAACCTCAAGGTGACCAGTTCCACTGTAAACTGCTTGACAATGTTGTAACTCCGTTGTAAACTTGCCTAGTGGAACCACGACCAATGTCAGACTTTGACTGGAGTAAACATCTGACGTTAGAAGTTATGATTATGCCAGATGTTAAGTTTTGTGCAACTTGCCCCAAGTTCCGAGGTTAGGAAACTAGTAAGATCCTATATATATATTTAGGATACCAGGGAGGTTCTACACCATTTATGTACACAAGGCTTAGGTGACACGTATGGTATTTAGTTAAATCCCCCTCAGTCTTGTCTTTTTATAGGCTGTAAAAGTTACGAAATCTAGCCATCATCTGGTACACGACCGAGCTAGTGAGGGCATGGGTCTATTCTGGATTTGACATCACAAACTGATTTGCATCTCCTTAAGTCTTTGTAAACATGCGTGCAAAGCAGTTTGTGATGTCAAATCAAGAATAGACCCATGCCCCTTCTAACTTGGTCGTGCGACAAATGGTGCTTAGTTTGGCGTAAGTTTTGAAGCCCATAAAAAGTCAAAAACTGCAAATAATGGCAAAATGTTTTTAAAATAGGTGCAAAGATTTATGTTAGCGTAAAAAATATTTTGGGGTTAGGTGCACTTTAACTGATTGATTAGAATGTGAAAGACATCTGTTTGGGCTTTGTGTTTGCTACTCATTTACCTGTAAAGAACTTCTGGTAATTGTTGTGAGATTGTAACATGCATTGAACTGTAATAAAATTTGTCTGACAATTTAGCGGGGAAGAAAGGAACAACTGAACATGCGGCAGTGTGGGTACCTGACAGTGAGGCATCAACATGCATGCATTGTTTAAAGAGCAAGTTTACAGCCTTAAATCGAAGGGTGAGTACAATTTCTGAAGTTTGATTTGTGTGTGAAGTGTAGTCCTTGTGACTTAAATTTTAAGTTTTTCTTGCTTTCTTGTTTTTGGTAAATTTATTCTACCTTGTTCTTTGGGGTTGCAGTTAATTGGCAATTAATGGTTGAGTCACATCTTGCACTGAACTACACATGCATAACTTTGTGAGTAAATTTAACTAACAGTTAAATCACTGGCAACATCAAGGTCCCATCAAGCGTACAGAGCCTTAACAGGTGTTGTGAGTTACGGCTGGTAATGGCAGCTTTGACTGGTGCCATTCTGATTTTGTCAGTTGTAAAATAAAAATTCCTTCTCATTTTAATGCAAATTTCATGACATGAATGGGCAGGGCTTGATGCTAGCTCTCACCCACTTGCCACTAGAGAGTGAATTTTCTCATTGGAAAGCAAAATGTTTAAGGTGGCTAGACCCAGTTTTTCACCAACCATACCTACTCTCTTTGAACATGAACTACAACGATGCCTCAAACAAAACAGGAAATCGAATTGTACCTATTTGTAGGGTATAAATTGAAGTTTTAAAAAAGTGGGGTTTTTTTGAGATCGGCATAGCCATAGCAACATGGTGACATCATTGCTATTTTTACTTTTGCTTAATTTATAAGAAGTCCAGACATTTGTTTTTAAAGCTATTTATAGGACTTGTAGTTCATATAATTGTCTTCAGTTGAACCAATTTTAAACATTTTTTATCAGAGAGTTTTTGAGAAATAATTTATTGAAGTTTTTAGCTGCTACTAACAAACGAACCATCAACAATTCTTTTCGCATTCCTCAAACTGACATTTATCCTGACTGTGGAAAGGAATATTTGGCCTCAAATTGTTTCTAGAGATTTCAGCTATCCTGCAGGAATAGATGAAAGAAGTCACTTTGATTTCCAATAATGTGAACGCGAAAAGAATTGCTAAGTGTTGACTGAGTGGTCGCTTATGAGAACTTAAAAACGAAGGAAAAGACCAGTCAGTAATTCACAAAAGTGGTTGCGGTCTCTTATGGGAGCAGTTGCTTACATGTACAAAAGCATTCAACTACAGAGTTTAAGCGATAACTCAAACAGGGTGTCACAATGCTGGTCATAACTAGAGCTGGCCCCAGTTGTTCAAACGTTGGATAGCGCTATAGTAACGTTGGATAGCCGGATAAATCACTATCCAGTGGATAACACAATTGGTTTCCCTAACACTTATCCACTGGATAGCAATTTATCCGGTGGATAGCGCTATCCAACTTTTGAACAACTGGGGCCTGGTTGCTTAGGAAAGTGGGCACAGGGAGGGCTTCGACTGTATTAGATTGATTGACTGACTGTACAACATTCTGTTATTTGTCTTGCAGCATCATTGTCGTAAGTGTGGGGGTGTTGTGTGTGGTAACTGTTCCACAAAGAAGTTCCTGCTGCCTGCTCAGTCATCGAAACCACTGAGAGTGTGTGATAACTGTTACAATTTGTTGTCAAGTGGAAAGCTGTCGGTAGACCAAGAGCCGAAGAAACAGACCAGTATGTTTATCTTTGTATCTTCTTACCTTATTCAGGGCCTGGCTGTTGAAAGAGTGGATAACTCTATCCATGGGATAAATCACTATCCAGTGGATAGCATGCTTTGTTTTGTTAACATTTATCCACTGGATAGTGATTTATCCGGTGGATAGCATTATCCACCCTTTGAACAACTGAGCCCAGCTGTTTTAATACAAGTTATAGTATGTAATTGAGCTACTGTGCAAAAACACAAGTATTCATGATATTATCATGGTATTTATCTTTTTTGGCTAGTGGGTGCAGCAAAAACCCAAAATCAATACATAAGTTTCTCTCCTTAATCTTACACATCAAAATATTGAAATTTCAGTTAATCTTCCCCATTTTAGCTAATCCAGAAAGTAATCAAAATTGCCATAATTCTGATGGAACTTGCAGCTTTTCAACCACCATTTTGTCTCTTTTGTAAAGCAAGCTGTTGGCCACAAGTAAACAAGAAAAAACAACAGATATATCAATATGGACATTGAACAAGTTTACTTCCTTTACTTACTGTTTAAAATAGAAGATACTGTATTATGAAAAATAATAACCAATGGAAAGGAACTCTTTGGGTACTCAAAGATAGGTTCTGCTTTGATTGATGCTTCAACACTTTCTAAGCACCGTACACATTTTTTACCTGATTGCTTACTTATTTCAAGTGTTTATTTATATATTAATTTATTTATGAATCATAAATAAGTATTGTAAACAGAGAGCATGAAATGACACTGTAACAGTGTATCACAAAACACAAGGATGTACTCAGGGCTGCAAATAATTTTTCTTTCTTGAAAAGACATATGTCCGACCAAGTCTACGTTTTTCTTTAATTATTATTTTTAAGTGGAGGTCTTTTTGAAATAATTGTTTGTTATCATTATTTACTAATTATTTGGTAAAAAAAATTTTGTCCGGACATAAGGTCCGACTGAAGTTAAGATTTTGTCGGAGATAAGCGGATTTTAGTGGGACATTGTCGGATGACCGGCAGTTATTTGCATCTCTGTGTACTCAATTTCTGCCTGCCATGTTTGAGGAGTAAATCGAAAGAACAAGTCAAACCAATCTCACACACGTCGGGTAAACATGAACAGCCCGAATTTTCAGTTGAATCCTTTTAAGTGCGCCAGCTCATTCAGCACTCGATTCACAAGCGGAATACAGCATAATCTTCATCTCCTGTGTCACCGCAATGGAATACATCATATAAAGAAATGATACAAGGAACAGGAAAGCCATAAAAACGGCAAAACAGCAACTTATAATTTCGTGGCTGAACTCACAAAAATCCCTCGCACAACATGGGGGGGGGGGGGCAAAACAGTGAAAATAAATTATAAATTAGAAAATGAGAAAATGCAGGAAAAGACACAACAATGGTCATGACACACCCTACCAACACTGAACTTGTCTTCAGTTGACATTTTATAGACTAGCTCCTGTGATGGTGTTCTTGGGGTGTTATGACTGGTTATAAAACAACCTCCATGCCCAAAACTGACCAGCAGATTTTAAAAGGACACTATCACCAATTTTTAGGATGACTTTGAAAAGCTAAAAAACATATTCTAATGAGAGGAAAGCCAAAAAACTGGTTCAGTTTCATTGAAAATTACTTTACCAGTTCTCTGAGACTATAACTGAGTGTGTTTGGCTGCGGATTGCTAGGGTGGTAATGGATTGCAACTTGATGGTGTTTTCAAGTTTTTCTGCATTTCTTAGAAATATCGCCAGGAACTGACTATGGTTTGTTCTCCCTTTGAGAAAATCATTCGATTCAGTCCCTCTTTAGACATTATACATGTGCGAGTATTTCATGTACAAGAAAAGGTATTTATCTTAAATTTCAGCACATTTTTCACCCAAAAAGGTAAAAATCCCTGTGACAGAGCCCCTTTAAAGGAACTATGTCACGGCGTTTTCATTCATTTTTCTGATCTGACAAAATTACTTTCTCATTAACGGAAACCTCAAAATAATAGTTTCCTAAGTTAGAAAAACACCAAAGAAGTAATAATTAACCAAAACTAAACAAGGATGGTTTCGACTGAGGGAGATTAAGACGGATTACGAATGACAAACTTGAAAAAACTTGCCAGCTTTTTCAAGTTGCGTTATCCGTGACGTAGCTCCTTTAACTATGTAATGTTTATATTTTCATAGCAGTCCCCACCCCACCCCAGAAGGCAGGAAAACCAGAAGAGGACTCATCCTCTGGAGAGGAAAATTCAGACGAAGAAGAATCTGTAGCAGAGACTCCTCCTGCTGCATCTGAATATCAAGTACCGACCAAGGTAGTATTCTGATAACTTTCCCTGATAATGGTGATTTTATTGTGGTGGTCACGTGACCCTGTGTGTACCTTGTTTCTGCACGAAAATTTGAAATGCGGGCTTCCTAAAGCACTTTCCACCCATACAAATGTACAAAAATAGGTACATTTTCCATGAATTTCTCCAAAACTTGGTCCTCAACCGTCCTTAACTCACACTAAGGACGGTGCCTCCTAATACAGAGAGATTTTTGCAAAGGTTATGGCTATGGGGGAAAAGCAGTCATCTTAGCAAGGGTCGTTGGAATCTAAAAAGAAAAATGTGGGTAACCAAGCACTTTCCAGAGGTAATTGCAACCATAATTCTAAGAAAGCTTTAATATACAAAGAATGTATGGCAATTTCTTTCCAAATTTAAGCTCAATTATTTCTGAAAAATGTGTGGTTACTCCCAATTTTCGTTTTGGATTCTGATAGCCCTTGTTTAGATCTGCTTTTCCTACATATTCATAAGCCAGGCAAAGTACCTTTGTGTAAGTAGACAAATTCCTTAAGAAACTTGAATATCTTGGATCAAACCTGAGATGTGCAGAACGTATGCGCAGTATCAAAAGGAGGCACCGCCCTTAACTTGTATTAAAACGTTGGTAACATCACTATGTGAAGAGCTATTCTTTTTAATGTCTTCCTTTAACCGTACCTTCTTGGTCTTAAGATCATTAAGAATCCCTACGTTTGTCATGATCTTTAAATGTCCTGCTTCCTTTTCAACGGGACTGCCTTGTCGTAAACCACACCTCTGTCTAGTATGAAAGCCCACCCAAATCTCAAAGCTGCCTTTGTTTGTTTAAAATAGAATTTACGTGAAACGGAAGTCAATCCAAAGCGTTACCAACATCCGAGTAGCAGATTGCGCATGTTTAGTTGTTATGAGGCTGTGGGAGGCCGGCCTTGTGGTCTCTCAGGATAACTCTTCCAAACGAAGCTAATGAAAACTATTTATTTTTCAGCCCACATTTTACCAAGGAGGGCAAGGTGCTCCTCAGGGGGTAGGGGACGGTGAAACTGCGGAACCGATGGAAACTAATGCAACCAATGAAGTATGATGGAGTTGTAGCCGCTCGAATGAGGCTTTAGAAAAATGAACTTTGTTTGTGGAATTTGAGAGGTTGGCATGCTCCAACAGTTGCGTGTTGACATACAGATTTATAAAATTATTCATCCAAACTAAACCGAACCCAAGCCAAAAGAGAAACAAATTGCTTTATTGTTTGTTATCATGAGAAACACAGAATCTGTCTGTGATTGGTGTAAATGACGAAGTCATTTCAAAGTTTTTTTATCGACAAGCGCATCATGAATTAAGGCCCCCTGCAAACGATGAAACGTTGTTGAGCAAACATTGTTTCCCAGAATGTTTCTTGGGCGCGCAAACGTGCGGGAAACAACGTTTCCTTGCCAGGTTATTCAAGGACCTTTTCACTGAAAACAGACGTTTGCGCATGCTTAATTTAGGAAGTACAGCTTACGCGACCACAGAATCCAGTCAACAATGTTTCCTCGGCGCGCAAACCGGGAAACATTTTTTGTTCCTCGGAAACAAAAAATGTTTCTGCAACAAATGTTTCGTTCGCGCGCAAACAGGGAAACATTTAGGGAAACATGTTTCCTCAACAAAGTTTCCGCAACAATGTTCCCTCGTTTGCGGAGGCCTTTACAGTTGAAACTTTCTCAGGTCTTAGTCTAACATAATCTACTCTCATAATCACCATCTCCCTTTGATGACTGTCTTTTTTATTCATAGTCAGATGCCTGCTAGGTTCGATAGGACATTAGCCCTTTTTATACATGTACTAGAGATGCGTTATCCGTCTGGGACGAACTTGGGCGAACAACGTTTAGTTCTTCTAGTTGTGCGTCTCCGTAGTTTGTGTCGTCTAAAGCTGCATAAAGACGGGCACAAGACGAATTATCTGTCGAGACGACTATCTGACTATGCTTTTGTTCATCTTAATCCGTCGTGTCCCCGTCTTTGTACAAGACGAACAACAAGACGCATAACTAGACGAACTAAACGTTGTTTGCTTAAGCTCGTCCCAGACGGATATTGCATCTCTAGTATAAAAAAAGGCCATCCCACGATGGCGACATCCTACAGTTTGTTGTTTTCTGATGCAAATTAGGGCCATTATTATTTTAACCTCATTGGGATTACAAAATTCGAATAAGAAGGAAAAAAACTAAATGAATTCTGGTAGTTTTAGTCAATCGACGTCATCATACACGTCCTGTTGTAGTTTGATTTAACCAGAGATGGTTAGTCTTAGTAGAAATTATCATAATAGGAGATCATTGTTGAACATATGAGGTTGTGAAAACAAGTAGAAATTTCAAGAGTGTCTCCGTGGCAGTGTTTGTCCTAAAGTTTCATAAATGAAACAGTCAGAGAGTTTTGCTTTTTCTTTTTATGAAATAATGGTTTGAAATAATTTTCTCTGTTTCTACGGAGTTACCTTGAAAGGTTTTTAACCTATCAGAATGCCAAAAGTTTTGTTTATTTTTGAAGTAATGTACTATGAGCAATATTGCTTAGTAATAAATGATATATACATTTCTGAAAATAAATAAGTCTTAGGTAAATTAGGAAGGGAATGACAGCTATTTTAATCCTTTAAGCCCCAATATCCACCAGTATCCACATGCATATTCTCCTCACTGTTCTCTATATATTTCTCATTTTACTAGTTGGGAGAATTTGATTAAACATCAACACATTTCATGTCTGGTGATCATTTCCTTTATTCTCATGACCTGTATATTTGATCAACTTGTGACACTGTAAGGAGAAATTAGATGCTTATCACTCTTGTGTGGGGCTTAAAGGGTTAAGCAAACCACATTAGATCGGGGGGGGGGTACTCCCTTACATGGTCTATACGGGGATGTGCCGCTGGACAGGGTATGGTTTTTGGCCTCTACGTCCTAAACAGGTTATGTGATTTCGTGCGAGTCTGTCCTAAACTGGGTATATAATTTCGCGTGATTCTGTCCTAATTATAAACAGGGTATTGCATGTCCTAAACAGGGTAATAAAATTGAGGTTGTTGTCCTAAACAGGGTATGTATTTTAGGATTTTTTTGTCCTAAACAGGGTCAGGGTTTCAAACTCTCAGCGGCTCACCTATACCCAAATATGGGTCGAGTAGCCCCCTCCCGGGCATTAGATATGTAGATTTTTTAGAGTTTTTGCTTGTTTGTTTGTTTATTTCTTGACATCCTATTAGTAAACAACACGAGCACTTGTTGCCACCTTGAGTGGTCATGTCAAAATTTCCACTTAAAAATTTCCGAAATGCTGGCAGTACAATTCTTGGAGGTGACTGGTCCCGGGTTCAGACTGAATGATGTCCTCGCTCTCTTGGCAACACCGCGGATCGCAATGGGATTTTATCTCGTGTATTTTTTTGTGATCACCAATTTAACTATTTAGTACGTGAATGTAAACTATAACAATTATAGTAATAATTATTTTTGATGAACCCAGTTTGAAAATAAACTGCTCCTTAGGTTGTCAATTAGCTATCGACATAATCGGCTGTGTACTTGAGCCTGTTCTTCAATGGTGGAATCTTAAAAACTTTAACTAAGGGCCTGAGGGCCCTGTTCCTTTGAGGAAAGTTTTGCTCCACAGCTTACGGTGAACTGGTGACACTTAAGTTAATTAAAGGATAGACGAGTTGCATTGCCTGGTGTTTGTGCAAAAGCAGTAGAAACACTGAAGCGCATCGCCTCGTTCTCTCGCCCAGCCCGCACTAGGTTTGCTTCGCTCGCCAATTTCCTTCTTTCTTCTTCTTTTTTTTTTCTCGGCTCGCTGATTTTTTTCGCGTTTTTTCCCCACCGCGGTGCCTGATTAGAGTTCTGAGCCTGGGTGGGTATGTTGCTATTTTGTTGCGTCGAATGCTGTGTACAGTTTTAACGAGGCAGTGTCCAGTTGTTTACCCTTTTCTAACTGAGGAATGGTTTGAACCTGACGGAGACGGCAGTGACATTTCACTCATGGGTACCTTTTATTTAGCGCGGTCAAACTAAGAAAAAGTTCTTATTGATCTTTAAGGAAGGGCAAAAAAGACCTGATTACGTTTATCGTCTTATAAAGTGGGGCGAGGGAAAAGTTTTGCCGTAGATTTTCTTTTTTAACAGAAAAGCCACTTTCTTATTTAATTTCTCGTTTTTATATAATCGTCGTTTTATCAATATTTTTCATAAGTACTCTTGGAGGGTCTTTTGTCAGCAATTTTAAGAGACTACACTATTATAGGAAATTCACGCTCCATGAAATTAACGCAAATTTTTACAAAATTTAAGTCGCGTTAATTTTTTGTGAACGTTAATTTTCGCATTGTTAATTAAGTGGAGCGACCTTAATTTCCATCATTTTAATTCCAAATTCTGGATCCAGACATTATTGACACCTACAAAACCATAGCTTTGCTACATTTATGCAGACACACACCTGTAGATCTGTTTTGTTCGTGACTTTTAAATCCAGTCATGAAATAAATTTGTTCCAGTTGTGACCACAAAGTGTTTCTTTGTGACAATCGCGTTAATTTTCCTCATTTTGAAATTTTACCCCCTCTTTCGTGTTAATTTCCTTCATTGGCGAGTAATTTTCCCTTCAATTCGCGTTAATTTAAGTCGCGTCAATTTCAAATGCCTTAATTAACACAAGCGTTAATTTCCTATATTAAGGTAGTTTTGATATTACATAACCAACTAACTTTGCGTGACAACATTGTTGAATACAAGGTTACGAAATCATTATTTCTCTATTGTACCAGCCCTTCATTAGTCTCCATTTTAACGGTGTATCTCTGCTCAGAGCTCGAGGGTTCAGGATTCTGAGGGATTTCAGACATGGCTATATCAGCCGCAGCTCTTGTTTTTCTTCTCTTCTGAATGACCCTCCAAAACAAGAGAAAAATCTTTCCTAAGAAAAACGTGCAAGACATGGCAAGAAGAGCTTCCATGATAGCATTGTTAACACGGCTAACACGGTTGAAGTTAAATATCACACTAGCTACAAAGACCCAGATTAAAACTGGATAAATTGTCACAGTGTACAAAAAGTGGTCTCTAAAGAGGGTGTTCTCTAAAATAAACCATATCACCATCGAAAGAGCGAGAATTCCGAGGACAATAGTGACTGCAAATTCTTGCTTTACCCCGTGGAAATATATCATGGTTAGAGCAAGGCTTCGAAAGGCTGCAACTGTTACCCAGGTCGCGTACACTGCAATGCCGTTGTTTACGAGGAGGTGAATCACCCAGAAGTCGAACTGACGAATGAAGTAGCGTTGCTTGTACAACCCGACACAGCTACAAATGAGGGCCAGGTAAAGAAATGCCATCAGAGCGAAGACGAAGCCTGTTGTCGCCTTGATAATCTCCCAGCTCATAAACAGCGTCCAAGCCATGTTTGATACGGTGGCGAGGGAAAAGCACACAAAGAAAAACGGAGTCAAAACATCGGGAACGCTTCTCCTGAAGATGTGTGTCAGACTGTACAGAATCCAAACCGATGTCCACGCGTTCACCAGTTTCCAGATGTCAAAGGCCCAGGGAGCTGGATTGAACTCGATGTAGTATTTGCGCGCCATTTGTCCAATGGATTTGTTGCCAAACAGTATTCCACTGCTGTTGTTAGCAGCATAATTCATCACCAGAAGAAGAGTGTACATGATAAGGTTTAGGATGATGCATGATGCCTTGATAATCCGGTAGAAAGACGCCATTTTATAGTCGCTTTCTCGTCAATGCTTGGAGTGAAGGAATTCACTTGAAAGTGATCTTGACTATCTTTGGGTCGAACGAATGTTTGAAGATGAAGGGGGAGGAGACAGTCTTTCATTGCATGAAAGGGAGATACGTTTTTCGTCATACGAAAACGTCAGAAAAAGTAGTTTTCTGATACCTTTCACATCACCGCTTTGTATTAGCAGTGAAAGATTCTGGCCGATCACTGACTTACTGATATTTCCCACGTTTTCATGTATTTTCAATTTTTTTTAAATGTCTAACGAGTTCTCCCACATTCCCCTCCCCGCTTTCATTGCACGTTTACTTAGCAGCTCAAATTACCACTTTTCTTTCGTTACCGCCCAGATACTACTGAAGCCATAGATAATACCTGCAGAAACTTTGTGTTCCCGGGGCCTGGCTGTTGACGTAAAATCTGCAGTTCATTGGCGTATCTCAGGGGAGGGGCAAGCTTCTCCCATTTGTCAAAGAAAATAAGGCCTAAAGTCCGACGCCTCCCTCCCTTATCTTTCTACTCTCCTCCCCAACTTGTACATGAAGGCGCGATGGAGCCGCAACTGGTTAGTATTGCCTCATACAAGAAGCATGTTTAATTTAAGGGGACAGCAGGTCAAAAATAGGGATAACATCCACACAGGTCACCCCAACCGGAGCACTGTTTTGGTGTCCATCTATTAATTAAAATTATTAACTTCAAAATTTAATTTTAACTCACCTTTAACTCTTATATTTGATCATTTTCAATTTTCTTAAAATTCAACAATCCCCCCATTTTTCTTTCTATTCATTTTAAAAATCATGAAAGAAATCACACAAATATTTAGGAGCTCGCGCCACAAACCTATGGAAGCATTTTTGGGCGGACTGAGTAAAACCCCGAGGAAGAGCCTTTTCATACTCCCTGACGATTTTCAACGTCTCACGCTACAACAAAGTATCACTGGATATTGGGTTCTTACAGAAATGTAAACCCCGAGGAGATAATTAAGAAATTAACTAAAACGTTTGGAAAACATGAACAAGGCAGCTGACCAGCCGGACTGCCCTCTGAAGACAGTGCAAAACGCTTTCGATGCAATGACTTTATCACCAACAAAGGCATTGAAAATTTCAGTTATATAAAGGTTCGTTTTGTTAACGCTAAGGGAAAAAACGGAACTTTGGATTGGAAGAGGCTTCCTTTCTGAGTATCCGAAGGGCGCGCCATCACTTTTCTATGGGAGTGCTCTCTCCTCCGCAGAGGCTCCCTTGGCCCTCTAGTTGAGAAAAATTACCTTATTCTGATAGGAAATTAACGCTTGTGTTAATTAAGGTATTTGAAATTAACGCGACTTAAACTAACGCGAATTGAAGGGAAAACTACTCCCCAATAGAGGAAATTAACGCGAAAGAGGGGGTAAAATTTCAAAATGAGGGAAAAATTAACGCGATTAGCACAAAGAAACACCTTGTGTTCTCAACTGGAACAAATTTATTTCTAACTGAATATAAAGATCACGAACAAAACAGGTCTACAGGTGTGTGAGGCAATTTCTTTACAGACAGTGCGCGTTAAATTATGCCTAAATGTAGCAAAGCTATTGATTTGTGGGTGTCAGGAATGTCTGGACTGTATCCAGAATATGGGATTAAAATGATGGAAATTAAGGACGCGGAAATTAACGCTCCACCAGGACTCCACTTAATTAACAACGCGGAAATTAACGCTCACAGAAGTTAACGCTAGCGAATTCGCGTTAATTTCATGGAGCGTTAATTTCCTACAATAAGGTAGGAACGGGGAGAAAAGGGGGAGATAAACGGGGGCGAAAAAGAAAAGAAGAAAGATAGGGGCGTGTAGCAGGAGGGGGGGAGGGAACGATGGGAAGAGCTAAAGGAGAGGCGTTCACCGCGCACTTTGTATCTTTTCTCTCGCCAGTCTCCGCTTCGCCCGATAGAGAAAAGAAACGAGAAGTGGGATGGAGGCCCCTGCAGAGGAGAGATATGGGCCAGCCCAACCCATCCCAGAGAGGATCTAAAAACAGTGACTGACGAGATAACCAGCCGTGGCAGTTTTGTTACGAGCAAGAGATTGTGAGGATCTCATGTTGTGACAAATGTTTTGTACCTGGGTAACACGAAATACACATCACTCAAAGTAGGCTACCTGTAGAATTCTCTATTCTTCTGATATATTGCTTTTAACGTACCCTTTTATCTTTTTCAGAAAGACATAAAAGAAACGCATTGGTTTCTTGCAGTCTGATATTATTCAGACGATCCCCGTCGTAAGTATTTCTGAGCTACAAGTACAACTTGAGAGCAAATTAACCTCAAAACACCAGGAAATCTAACTTCGCAGTTCTTCGGCCTGATCAAAAGACTTTTGGCCATTACCCTGGGTGCCAGAGACCTTCTCTCGGTCTCATCCGGCCGAGAATTAGTTATGATTGAGATTAATACGTCTTTTTTACAGCGACTCAAACGCAATCGTGAAATTTCTGGGACAATCTTTCAACCAAAGCAAAGGCTTTATTCTCCGATATATTGCAGAAAGCCGGAAGAGACTTATTTATTTTATAACCCACCGATTAATTTCTATAACAGTAGCGTTTTTTGATGGTAAAGAGAAAAGAGCCCATTGAAGGACACAGCACAGCCGCGGCTAAATAAAGGCAAGTTGACTAATTTGCTAGTCATTGCGATTAGGTTTAAAAAGTGAAGACCTCAGTGAAATGTGACTACTTTTCCTCGTTGTGTTTCTGGGATATACCGTCTGTTATCCGGCTTTTTACTACTAAGAGTGCGCAATTAAATATCAATTGGTGGGTTATAATGATACCATCCTCAAGTGAAAATAATCCATCCACTACAGAGGGAAAGTACAACACTAAGCAAAATTGCGAACCTTAGATTTTTTTCGAGGCAGACTTTCCTTTTACATTTACGTTACCCTTTCCAGGATTTCCAGCGGAACGCTCCTAGTCGTGGGTAAAGCAGGCTCTGAGAACAAGATTGTCACCAATATTTCGTTCTCTAACTAGAGACCATGAAGATTGAAAACAAACAAACACTAAACACGTTTTAAATTATGGCATAAGTTTTGCGGCTGCGACGTAAGCTTCTGTAAAGTTAGGCGCTTTGAGGAACGCACAAAACTGTTTCGGAAGCTTTTCAGTTTGGATAAAGTAGCTTTAAACCGACAATTGCTTGGCTTAAAGGATTATTACTATTGAAAACGTCTAGGACAAGAAAATCGACAATTGCACAAAGAGATGGAACAACAGTCGAAATTGATAGAATTATTCGCCGAAATCTTACTGGTGATGCTTGTGCTGTTGTCTTACTGTCTTGCGACTGTGCGTTGACCTACTGATATGTGTAAACGGACACAAAATAATGGACAGAGAAAACATTTTTGAAAAGTTTATCCGAAAACTCGTAAGTTTATACTTAAATGCAATTCGCGTTACCCTTTCAGTATCGTGGGTCGGTCCGATAAATTTCCATTTCAAAACGTAATTTCTTTGACCGTAATAATCAAAATCGTGTACCTTAAACCTTTTAAAAACTTCACTTACTCGGTTGTTTCAGAACAAGACATGCTCTCCGCCGTGAAGAAAACAAACAGGAAATCCTCGAAGGCAGATTTCGAACTTTTGAACTTTTCGCCTTCCACCAAAAAGACAACTGAGTATTCTTTTAAACTTTCTCTTTCCATTTATAGATATTAGATGTTTCTTCCCAAGTTTAAGACTTCAGTACTGCCGAACAACCATCTTGTTGGGAACAATCGTTTTTTGGGTAAATAAGCTTTTCAAAATTAACACCTCATTTTCAAAAGGGACGGTCGCCATGCGATTTCCCGCCAAGAAAAACGCCGGTTGCCCAAAAGCACCGCGCGATTTCCCGCCAAGAAAAGATGGCATTCTCCACCCCCGTTGGGTTGTCTTGGGACTTCCCTCCCCCTTCCCCTCCCCCTCCCCTCCCCCTCCCCCTCCCCTCCCCCTCCCCCTCCCCTCCCCCTCCCCCTCCCCTCCCCCTCCCCCAGAGTCTGTGCGGACGTACGGGCGTACGCTGGAGGGCTTCGCCCGCGGGCTCCTCATGGTTTCACTTTGTGCGTCCTCACACTTTTTGGACATCTTTATTTTTCCCTCGTTTGCAGCTGTCCGACATGTCTGACTGGCGAGATCTTGGCCGTTTTCAAAACAAGCAAGCAAGCAAACAAAAAAGACAGACAAACAAAAAAAAGGTACTGAATTAGTAGCTTGGTTTATAATGTTGCCAGACCAGCTGGAATACCACCCTCTTTGTTTATTTCGGACTACTGTTTCTCTTTTTTTCGACATTTTTTTAACCAACCGACCGACCGACACGAAATCAGGAAACTTAAAGGGAGGAAAAGTGGGGATGGTCTTCTGAACTGAGCTGTTTATGTTTTAAGTGTGATATTAAGTATAAAAAATGATTGATTGCAAACTATAACTGAGCTAACGTTGCGTCACTTAATGTCTGACTGAGACTTACACATGGCACCTTCCACCAAAATAGCCTTCAAGTGGTCTGAACTCTAGTCCTGGGGGAGCAACCTGAATGATATTTTTTGCCATACACAGAATGGTAGAACCGGAAGCAGCTGTTGGGATCTGGGTATTTATAATTTTGTGCTCCTGAGTGACAGTTGAATGGACCTAAAAAAAAATTCATATATTTGCCAAAACCATTAGGATGATAATGGGGTGGTTAGAATTTCTTGAGTATTTTCAAGTCACTCAATGACTATTATAAATTGACAGCCCTGCTAAACCAGCCACGCCATGCGCCCAAAAGGAAAAGGTGCAATGCAAATAAACTTGGCCTTCTTGGCGATAAGGAAACCGCGGCCTAGCTGAATTAGTTTGCCGATAATTATAAAATCATCACATTGGTTATGCCAAAACCTGATAGATCCTCTACCTTGTAACTCAATTGACTTACTTGAATCAGCTGTGGTGATAACAATAGCATTGCTTTGTGGTCCTGCTCCAATCTTATTGCTAGCCGATACTTTGATGGTGTAGTTAGTGTACACGTGCAATCCAGTCAATTTTCACATAGCGAGTTGCAGCGTCAACGTCCTCGGTGTGAACTTCCGTACCTGTTTCTAATTGGTAACTAACAGTATAGCATGTGACGTTACCGTTTTGCTGATTAGATGGAACCTCACTCCACGTGACCATGATGCTGGTTGTGGTTTTGCTAACTGTTCGAACAGTTTGAGGTGGACTGGGAACTACTATTAATAGGGAAGAGACGTTTTAATATTGGGGTCAAATGATCTCATCAATGCAAGTCAAATGGATGGAACAAAGAAAAGACTTTTATTTTTGCTTCTTAGACTTTATTTAAAAATTAGCGCCAAAGCTTTCTTTCGTTGTTTGGCTTGATTTACCATGACATCATGTCCTGTGAAATAAACGGCCCGGCGGCCCGGCGTGTGCGGACTTTTGAAATTATGGAGTTTTCAATAGGTTTGTGAGCCGATTGTTACGGTAGTGTGTATATGCAAAAAAATTCGCTTATAAAATGTGTTCACAGAGTCATACTTATTTCCTGTCTTTCCTGAAATGTAAATATATTTAAGTGGAGGTGAATAGTGGTGGATATTTGCCGAGCCGCCAAGCAGCGAGGTATATATATATATATATATATATATATATATATATATATATATATATATATATGTATGTATGTATGTCAAATATCTGCCAATTCATTCTTCACCGGACACTGAGGTGAATAATTGTTTTAGTATTTACTAAACCAGTGGATAGCCAGCACTAAAAAGTTCCTGTCTTCTGAGAAGTGAGGGAAAGTTCGCGCTCAAAATCCAGAAAAATTCCGGCCGGGAGGTGAATAGCGGACACTATCCCGACTTTGAGTAACCAATCAGAGCGCGCGAAAAACAGTATCCACTGGTTTGGTATATACTTAACAACGTTATCAGATAGTGTCAGTGTGCAAATCCAATTTTTCCTACATTAGTCGCCAACTTTGCTTCGGTCGTCCGGTGATGTGTGTCTTGATTTGTCGGTCAGGATTGCGTCATCAAAGAAAATTTATTTTAATTCGGTAAATTGTGATCGTCCGGGTGAGTGTAGTCCTGAGAAGGACTGTTTGAGGTGACATTGACTGACGTTTCGACAACCTGAGCGGAAGTCATCATCAGAGTCAAGTGAACTGTGAATCGTCAGTAGATGTTATAAGTCTCTGGTCGTTGTCCTGATTGGTCGACGATCTCGTGATGTTACTGGTCGTCTGTCAGTTAAGCCGTGATGTTATTGGTTGTGAAGACTGTTAAACGTGATTGGTGTGTTTCGATCCGTCTTTTGTTAGTCAAATGTCCGTTGGTCTATTGTTAGTCAAATAAGTCGGTTTGTCTATTGTTTGTCTGTCTTGTTATTGTCGGCAATCAGTCATTTGTAAGGTGCAGGTAGCTGTTGGCAACGGTTCAGAGATGTTTGTTCTAAGTTAGTAAACCAGCTTTCCAGAGTGATTCGTTGATAGTAGTCCGTACTGTAGGTAATGCACCAGTTAATTCCAGCGGTGCCCATCCCTCCCCCGGGCATTAGTCGGGCATTTGCTCACGTTTTAATCCCGGGGGTGGGGCATTTGAAATTTTATGACTGCCCGGGGGTGGGGCATTTGCCTACCCCCGGGACGACCCCGGGGCATTTGACACCCTTCTCAGATTTTAGTCTCGCACGTGGCAGAGACCGCAAACATCTGAAACATGGCCTCCAGTGAGGATTTTGCCGGTAAAAAAACATTGTTCAGTACATATCAGACAAACTCGAGAAAAAAAATAAGGAAAACTGAACATTTCCTCTGAAGTAATTGTTTCATGTTTCTTGTAATGGTCAACAAGTAGCCTATACAAGGTGAGAAAACGTTCCGGTGTAGTCAGTCTGAGGTCGTCCATGATCTTCCATTCCTTTGTTGCTGTTCGCTGATTGATTTCATCGTTTGTTGATTAAATACTGTATCAAGTGAAATTAATTCTACGTACTATATGGATTTTTAAGCTATCCGAGATGACCAGTTTAGTAAAAATCTTTTATGTTTTTGGCCGTTTGTTAAATACAGCGGATCATGCGTTTTCAGTTCTTCAAAATTATTTAAGCATTTCTTTAAATATAGCTTATTTATAAAACACTTATTAGTTGTGTATGTCAAAATCAAATAAATGAACGTGTTATTGATATTAATAAAGTATCATCATTTTGAAAACAAATGAACAACGGAAGGGGAGACGCACAGGTATAAAATAACCGAAGCGCATTGATAATAATGATGAGTGACACTTTTTTCGTTATGATTTATTAATACAACCTTGAGCAGTGTTGCTTTCTAGATGATCCCGGGGGTGGGGCATTTGCCTTCTATTTTGGTCCCACCCCGGGGTATTTGACGGACTTGCTTGTCCCCACCCCCGGGAATTCGCCATTTTTTTAAAAAAAATGCTAATACCCGGGGGTTGGCCCGGGGGGGGGGGATGGGCACCGCTGGAATTGACTGATGCATAACGCATTCAGCAGAGTCCCAGTCGATTCTGTGGTTTGTTTTTAAATGGTGCTCAGCAATGTGATTGTTGATGTCACCATTTCTAGTTGCTCGTTTGTGTTCAGTCAGTCGGACGTTCAGATTTCTGCCGGTCTCACCAATATAAGTGGCCTGGCAGTCGCAGCATTTGATTTTATAAACTGCTCCCCGTCTGACGCTCGGTTCGTCTTTGTCTTTAACGTTCGTCAGTAGCTGTCGTAAAGTAGTGATAGTCAACAGTTAACTGACATTTAATTAATTGTATTGAATGTGATTGTTGATGTTTTAAATGCAACAAAGATTTTAACAGCGAGGCTATTTCGTGACATTTACATGTCACGCTGCATGACCTGGTAACGGTATTCACTGTTATTTGAGTCACTTCTGATGCAAAAGTGCCATTAACTTGGACCTTGATCTGAGTGGCGTGGTCAAAGTAGCCTGCGTGGCAGGGGCGGAAAGGGGAGGGAAAGGGGAGAAATTATTCGCGAGGGCGGAGGAAGCGTGAGGAAGGAAGAGGAAGGGAGTCATGCAGGCCTTCCAACCCCATATTATAACTATGTTGAATGTAAATTGAGAAACACGAATTTTGAGTACTTCAGGTGGCCGAACGCAGTTTTCTTGTACCTATGCGTTATTCGTCGTTATTTCCAAACCACTGGCAATTGGGCGGCCAAAATTGGCAAGATGCAAAATCAGCTAAAAAAGATTATATTTTGATATGTTTTATTGGACTTAGTACCGTTGCCATGGCAACATAGCTGGTAATAAACCAGCATTAATTAATGGGTCTGATTTATTTTCAGAAAATCCAATCGTTAAATTTTTCCATCATTTGTCTCTAGGAAACTCAGAAAAATACTGCCCTACTGGTTTGGTGAAATTTGACAGACAGATCTTCCGTAATTTTGTGTTTTTTGCATTTCAACGTTTTCTGAACAGGTCCTCACATCGGATTTCAATTTTTGTGTACGGGCGAGTTATGCATGTTCTGAACTATTATTCTACCAAATTTCATGAAATTCTAAAGAGCGGCTCCGTAGAAATCAGTGCATTTACTCTAAACCATGCAGTCACAATTTTCTGGTTAACTGCGCATGCAGGACTCTCGGGAAAACAAAACTAACTGTTTCCCTCGGGACTATTACATTAAGTGCTTGAGTGCTTTGTTATATATTTAGACTTTCCCTTAAACAATCATATAGCAAAAACAAACAAACAAAGACGGCACAACTTCTTTATTCACAACCGTCAATCCTGCTGAATCACTCACTCAGAATAAGTCTTAACTTAATTACAAAAGTTTGGAAGTATATGAAAAAGTTAAATATGCTTTTATAACCTCAATAACGAATACAAAATCATTTGGAATTGTAAAAATTGATGCTAACATTTGCTCCAGAAAATGCTCCTGCGTTAAAGTTTACAGTCTCCTGGCTATGAGATGCGAAATTCTGCATAGTCACAGGGAAGTTTGGCACTGTGTTTCTGCCAAGAGAATTTTCACTTGTTTGCTCATGCATTGCCACAATTGCAGTGCTAGTTGATTCAAGATTTTCAACAGAACAGGCACTACTGAGAGCATGGGAGATTTCTTTCTGCTTAACCTCCGAAAGACGTCTGGAGTAAGAGCGAATGCTGCTCTCAGATTTGTGTCCCGAAACACGCATTATGTGGCGAGCCTCAAAATTGCACTCATCCAAGAGCGACACGGCCGTTGCCCTAATACAGTGATTAGTACACTTTTGTGAAAGTTTCAGCTCTTTAGACAGGGTGCATTCCGTGTACGTCCCACGCCGAAGATACGCCAAGAGGGTTCGAAGCTGTACGCCTAGCGGCCGCCGAGGCGCTAACGCCAGGACAATGCTGCGCCAACTTCGTCCCCAGTCCCCAAG